>CM057459.1:1049785000-1050985000 GCA_016271365.2 Neoceratodus forsteri | reverse complement strand
TGAACACTGTACTTTCACATGCACTGCTGCCTGTAGCTGTACTGGGACAACATGGCATAGGCACAGATGGTGGTGGTGCTGCATGCAACTGTCACACTGTAGGTCATGCTACCGTGCACAGCAGACACTACAGTAGCAAGGGGGCCAGTAGTGTGTGGACACAGCAATGCCTATGGTGTGTAGGGCAGTGATGATGACTGCACTATACACAGTGAGAGGCCCAACCTGCAGGTGTATACTGACAGTGAAAATTACTGTTAGCTGTTGTGTGACCCACAGATGCTGGATCTCTGGCATGGGATGCTCACAGTGACATATACATGTCTGACTTTGTGTGCTGAGGCAGTTGTACAGCTGTGTGGTATGTGGCAGGGGGGCATATATTATCAGAAAGGCACACTGGTGTTGGGAAATTCCCAATACTGGCCCATGTGCACTGCATGATGTGTCTCAGCCGTGTGGCCACACCTGGTCTGTGGCACAGCCTGGCCACCCATACACTCTCCCCTCAACATCCTCCATGCCCACAGTGCTGCATGTGTGTGCTGGCCATCTGTTGGTGTCCACAGAAGATTGGTCCACAGGTGTGTGCTGTATGGCCACACTGCCATGCTGTCCACTGTTGGCAGGGTCACCACTTACTGCCTGGCATGGCTGGGACTGGTGGCAGATGATGGCATCGTTGTGATGTCATCAGTTAGCAGCATGTTTCCTCTATGTTTGGCTTTGTCTATGTGTCATATTTATTTGTTAGGGTCGTGCAAAGCTGCGCAAAAGCTGTGCAAACACCGCACAAAGCTGATTGCCTGGGGTTATGACAAGCTTTTCCTGGGTGGTAATGTGCACCGCGCTAAGTGTCATGCTAAGTCACGCAAAACCACTTAGCGCAGCGCTAGTCACTGAATATAGCATTGCACCTATATTCATGTCAGTTTGCCCCTTGCATACATTATGATTTTGCCCGGCGCTAATGCAGTTTGCCTGCACTATTTGGCCTTTTGAATATAGCAGACCCACGCTAATCCCGTGCTAAACCTGCGCAAATGTTTTTGCCCAGTGCAAAGTTTTGAATATCTGGCTCTCAGTCTCTTCTACTGTCTCTATCCTACAAACTGCAGGAAAAGGATGTAGATTCAGTGGCTTCCTGTCTGAGTACAGGCACACATGTGACCTGCAGTCTGCTTCAGAGACCAAGTCATGTGACATGCCTTTCTTCCTAATTTCACCTTAGTTAAATGCTAAGGTGATACTTACCAGCGGAAGCAAAATTTACAGATGAATGTTCACTGCACAATATAGGCAAAATTTCACCTCATTATACAGGTGAAATTCCACCCCAAGGTTGTCATTTCGTGAAATGTTCTGACAGGCAAAATCAGTGATTTTGCTGGAATTTTGCTGGTGAAATTTAATTTCACTGGATCACTACTGCTATATGTACTTTTACAGTACTCTTGGATGTCTAATTGACAAATTACTTCAGCACCAACATCCCTCTTCCTTAACTGCACTTCTTGAGGAAACAACTTGTGTCTATACCCTGAGGTCTCTAGATCAGGAATTATAGTAGGTTCCAAAATGTCATACAAAAATGGGAGAGAACATTTTTTTTGGTGTGCACCAACATTTTGGAACTCCCTCCCAATCAGAACTGGTTGAACCCTAACTCAGCAATTGTTTCAACTGATGAAAAGCAGCCATGTATTACTAGAAAACTACTGCATATGTAACCAATTCACATCCATGTCAAGGCTGTTTTAACCAAGCCAGTCTGTTCAATCAATTTCTAAACCCTGTATACTTGGAATTATTTTATATAATTAATATTGCTGTTGAATTTGTGAATATGTACAGTATATACTGTACTGTGTCAGTGTATAACTATTATTCTTTATTATAAATGATTGCATTTGTACCATCACCTCAGAGAGACAGTTTCATGCCACCTGATTGAATCCTTTCTCTGCACCCAGGATTAAACGTAACAAGCATTTGTCGATGCTGAATGTTTGCTTGCTGGTATTGGCATTTGTACTGCAGGAGTCAGAGAGATGCATACTAAGAATGGCAGTGAAGTATTGAACTAATGCCAACCCTCACCACCACCACCACCACCATGCAGAGACTGACAGGTGTTGGGTTGTGCCTTTGGTTATTTGCCATAATGCTCAAGCCATTCCACCTCACCCCACTCTGCAGACACTGACAGGTGTCATGGTGTGCCTTGGGGTCTTCCGTCCTTATGCTCACCCCATTCCATAAGGAAATAAGCTGAGATGAGTGCAGTATAGGAGAATGGGGTGAATGTTAGAGCTGAAGACCCCAAGGCATACCTCAATGCCTGTCAGTGGATGCAGAGTGGGGGTGCGGGTGGAATAGTGTGAGCATTACTGCCCACAAACCCAAGCCACACCCCCAGATGCCTGTCAGTCTGTACAGGGAGGGGTATTATGGTTGGAAACCCTAATGCCCCGGGCATTTGTTGGTAATTTCACTCCAAATTTTCAACATGGGCTTTTTGGGATCCCACCTCACGAACAGTGGCAGTATCATTTTGTTACTCAATCCCAAAAGGTGATTTCACAGAGTGAGTGTGCCATTCGGTGCCACATACATGAAAACACATTTTAGGCAGGATATTAAAAATGACAGCTATACTGTTCAAAAGATGGTGTGAAGAAATGGCAATGTTGATAATCTGGAGTGAAAATTTTAAAAAAGTGGCGATGTTACAAGTGTATGCAGAAACTGTGCAATGCACTCTCATAACACAGTCATTTTTTGAAATATTTTCACTAAATTTTCAACATGGCCTTTTTGGGATCTCCCCTCATGAACAGTGGCACTGGGATTCAGTTAGTCTGTTGTAATAGTTGATTTCACACAGCAACCGTGCCATTCTGTGCCACACATGCAAAAACACATTTCGGGAAGGATGCAAAACATGACAGCTATACTGTTCATAAGGGGGAGTGAAAAAATGGCAATGTTGGAAATTTGAAGTGAAAATATTAAAAATTGATGAAGTTACAAGCGTGTGTACAAACTGCACAATGCTTGGGACCCCTCCTCATGAGCAGTGTCACTGTCTCTTCATTAATTGGTCCCAAAAGATGATTCCGTGCAGCAACTGCAAAATCATGTTTTGGGAAGGAGAAATGAAATGACAATGCCAGTGTTCATGAGGTGGGGTCCCAAAAACCCCATGTTGAAAATGTGGGACCCAAACTCCCAAAATTGGCTGAAATATCAACTTAAGTTGAAATCCCCCCATTGATTGCCATTATAGGGCTTACTGTGATTTTCTTCAGTTTGCGATTGGCTTTTGAAGAGTGCAGATGTGTTCCCAGTCCACAGAGGATCACAGCGCTGGACCTCCAGAGGTAAGTATGGGTGAGGGAAGGTGCAGGGAGGTGGGGTGCACAGATGGAGGGTTGGTATGGGGGAGGGTCAGCGAGGAAAATGAGGGACTGTTTTCTTTTTCTTTAAGTTTAAAAAAAACCCTCTGGGGACAGTTGTCTTTTTTACAGGTGAAATAGTATGGAAAATACATTTTGGCACACTGGGGTGGGCTCCCAGTGTGCCAAGCTAGTGAGGGGGGGACAAATGCCGACCTGGGAATTGGGCACCCGAAGCTCGGCTGAAAAAAGGGGGCACGGGTCTGCATCCATCACTGGTAGTGGGCATCCCAGTGTCAGAAAATATAAAGAATTACTTTGGCACACTGGGGTGGGCTACCAGTGTGCCATACTAGTGGGGGTGGGGAGGCATGCTGACATGAGTATTGAACACCCCATTGTTGGCAAAATATATGTTTATCTGGAAACGCACACTGAGCAAATGAGTTGTTCGTAAGTGCAGCCATGCGCATTACTGTGCACTGTAATGCATATGGTTGGAATGTGCTTGGTTTCTTGGAAGGCTGGGGTAGAGTTCTGCCCCTGCAATGATGAAACTGTCCGTGATTGAAGCAGCAGATTTCTTTCAAGTCCAGCACTTGCTTTGAAACTGATGTCATCTGCAGCTTCCCTGTTGACTGGTGGCTGAGGGACATGCCCATTAAAGCTTCCCCTGCATTGGTCATAACACTGCCATACCTCTTCAATGTTCTACTAACCTCAATATGTTTCTTGTGCACTGCACTCTCAAGCAAACATAAAAATGATGTATTTCACTGTGTCATATGGTGTAGAACATGCAGGATCCTTTTAATAGTGTTCTGAGTTTGCTGTGCTTTAACAAAACCAGTCTCATCACCATTGATTAATTTTTGTAGGAGCCTGCCCAGATGGCCAGCTAAGGTAATTGTAAAAATTTCTAATCTATGCTCAGGACTGAAATGGGCAAGTAAGAGGCTCAATTTGTTTTGTCTTTGCTTGGTTTTAAGATAGCTGAAATAGTAACTTGGTTCCCAGCTTATGGCAGCTGAGCACCAGAGTGAACAGCACTGCATACCTTTAGATGTGGAGGAGAAGAAAGCAGATCTTTAAAAGTTTTATAAAATTCACTAGTGCAGCCATCAGGCCCTAGTCATTTTCCATTTTTGAGCTCTCTGAGGACTGAGTCTAATTCATCCTATTATGTAGGGACTGTCAGAGACTGGGCTGTCTCACTTGATAGCTGTGAATGCTGTCTTTGCTGCAAATAACAGGTGATTTCAGCTCTCTGAAGGAGACGTCATTAGAGTATAATTCCTATAGTACTGTTTAAAAGTGCCTAAAATACCTGTGGGATTATGCACTACTCTGTTATTACTTTGGTCTTTAATGCGTGTGTAACAGAATGCTGTTCTACTTGTCTCTGCAGACAAAATGCTAAAACTTTAGGGGCATGGCTTTCCTCCTCATAGAAGAATTGCTTCAAGAACTTTACCATGGTTTCTGTTTTTATATTAAGGATAACTTGTATTTCTTTTTTCAACTGTGTCAGCCGGGGCACCATTGATATATCTCTTTGTGAATACAGTAATTGGGTGGCAGCTAATTGGTCTTGCAGTTTAGACAATTTTTCTTCACAAAGTCTTTTTACCTTGAATGCATCAAACCAATCAGTTCTCCTGTGAGGACTATTTTTAAAGTGTCCCATAAGTTACAGTCTGATACTTCTGCAGAGAAGTGAGTTTTGAGAATCTGTGTAGTGTCATCCGTAACAAATGTGCAACATTCTGAAGAATCTTGAAGGGAATTATTAAGGTGCCATAACGTTTGACTGCGTGGTGGGCTCCATGCCCATTTTATTACCAGAGGTCCGTGGTCAGAAAGACAGGGATGTGAGCAAGTTGTATTTTATGGAAAGGGTGGTGGGGCTGTTGAACAGTCTTCCAGTGGAGTGTATGTGGTCATAATGGCATGGCATAAACAGAGCAGCAAACAATGCCGCAGTCAAACTGACTTGTGCCAAAAACAGTCTGTGAAAACACTGACCGAAACAAAAAGATTGCACACCATAGAAATTGACATTGAGATTTATTTGTTTTTGAGGGGGATTCTACCCCCCACGCCCCGCTGACATGGGAGGCTTAACCCCCCATACACCAGAACTAAAATAACTAACTCTGAGGGTGTGTGGACCGAGAAAATAAGGGGAAACTTGTTAGGGGGGGAAACATAGTTTCTGGCAATGCAAAAATAAAAATGAAACTATTCGGAGAAAAGGAATCAAATCCTGATCCCCAGGTCTACACTACCTCAGGTGCTTATGCCTTAGTCATTCCACCATGGGAACAGATTGACTAGGCACAGCACCTGAGGCTGCTTCAGCCCTTCCTCCAGTCCACAGTCAGCAACATGGGTAGCGTTAGTTCCCTACCACTATTATGCCCCTGTTGCTCTAAGTGTTTTCATGCTTCACACTACATGGTTATTGCTGCACTGTTTCAGCAGCACAGTATGAACAGAGTACCCCAGTGGAGGTGGTGGGCACCAAGACCATAAATGGTTTCAATCATGGCTAGGGCATAGTGAATGGTTTGGTGGTTGCTCGGGCCAATAGCAGAAGGTAGTTGAGTATGAAGGGTAGACTGGGAGAGATAAAACTCTGTACAGACAATAGGTCCAATGACAGATAGGGAACGTCAGGCAAACTAGATGGACCTTTGGTCTTTTTCTTCCTTCGCTGTCTATGTTTCTATGTTTCTTCATTTAAGTTATTGTAATTGTTAGTGTTGCTTCTATATGTATAGGTATCTCTGTTTTCAACTCACTTGTTCATATTATCTGTTTTCCATTTAATGTTAAACAAATTGTCATGTCCGAAGTCAATACTGAAAATATACTTTCTTGCCTAGTTTACCAACTTGGTTAAAAAAATTAAATAAACAAATAGGGCATTAGAGCAGATATGATGGACATATTCTTTTTCTGTCTTCAGTCTGCTATGTTTCCTATGTTTCTATGACCCCTGCCATTTACTGACAGCCCCTGCAAAAACACCTGATTACCTCTTTATCTGATACATTTCTCTGCAAAAACACCTCTCCTCCTCATTAGTGCATACCTTTTTAATGTCACATTCTAATCACTCTCCTGAAAACAGCCTCCCAGTCAGGTGACAGCCCTCTAATCACTCATCTGTTGACGGCTGACATTGAAAGGATACCAATACTCCCATCTCCTGACAACTTGCCCTCCCCATAAGTCAACAAAATTATCCCATCTCCTGCACCTCTCTTCTTCTAAAATCACCTTTCTGCTTTGCCAAGATCAAGACATTAAAAGTCTGAACTGAATAATTACTGTAGAAATGTAATATGTTGCTCAGTCACTGTATGACAAGGAAAGACATTGTTCTGTTATTATTTGTATCTTCAAAGCAGGTATTTTTCACTTAGGAAAAAGGCGGCCAAATAAACAAGCATAATGGCTAAGCCTAACAAGTCCCTTCTTATTCCTCGTGCAAAACATTTCAAGATACATATATGCATTTATATATATATGTATATATTCTATTATTTTTCTAGTCTTATCAAACATTAGAAACACAGAAAGAGAATTTGATGGCAGATAATGACCAGTCTGCCCATTTCTCTCTACTTACACTTTTACCACAGACAATGCCAAATCTACAGCCCCCCCTTCCACTATGATTTCCTTGTGCTCATCCCATACATTCCTGAGTCCCCCACAGTTTTCACCCCCCCCACCTCCACTGGAAGGCTATTCTAGGAATCCACAACTCTTGCTGTGAGGAAGCACTTCCTCACATGTCTGCTGAGTCTACCACGTCCAACTTCATAGCATGTCCACTTGTTCTTGAGCACCTTTTCTTCTGAAAAAATACACCCCTCCTGTACCTCATTTACCCCTGTGAGTTATATAAAGTTCTCTGTCATATCACCCCTCTCCCTCCTTTGTTCCATGGTGTACATATTGAGGTCCTTTAGTCTCTCTTCATAGGGCTTCAGATGCAGACCGTGAACCATTTTTGTTTTCCCTCATCTGGACCTCTTCAACTCTGCCTATGTCTTTCAGCAGATGTGGTATCCAGACCTGGACACAGTACTCTAGGTAGGGTCTTACCAGCATTCTATACAGGGGCAACACCACCTCCCTCTTTCTGCTGGTGATACCCCTTCTTATGCACCCCAGCATCCAACTCACTCTCCCAACTGCCTTGACGCAATGCCTGGCTACCTTTAAGTCATCTGATATGATTACTCCCAGGTCTCTTTCCTGCTTAGTAGTTGTCAATACCACTACACCAATTTTGTACTCCATCCTGGGGATCTGTGTGCGATAAGTCCTTTATCTGCATATTGTCACATTGAAACCAAACTGCCATATCCTTGACCACTCCTCAGATTTTCCCAGATCAATACTCATCCATTCCACCCCCCATGGTGTGTCCACCGTATTACAGATCTTGGTTTCATCTGCATAATGGCAAACCTTCAGTTCCAGCTCCTCTGCAGTGTCACTTATAAAGTCATTAAAGAGGACTGGTCCCAGCACAGAATCCTGAGGTACCCCACTGGTGGATCTCCTTCCCTTCCTCAGAGTGAACTCCATGTACCACCACCCTCTGTCACCTATCCTTTAACCAATTTCTCACCCAGTTTACCACCTTTTTACCCAAACTACCCAGCTTACTTACTAGTTCCTATGTAGAACAGTGTTGAAAACCTTACTGAAATCAAGGTAGGCCACATCCACCATTCTTCCCTGATCTAATTACTTGATCACCCAGTCCAAGAACTCTATCAGATTCATTTGATATAACCTCCCTCCTGTGAATCCATGCTGCCTCATATCTTGTAACCCATTGGATTCAAGATATTTCACAATCTTTTCCTTCAGCACTGTTTCCATTAACTTTCCCACAACCAATGTCAGGCTGAATTGGCCTATAATGTTCATCCTCTTCCCTGCTACCACTTTTGTGAAGTGAGACTACATCTATCCTCCTCCAGTTATCCAGAACTGCTTCAGTGTCCTGTGATTTGTTAAATAGGACTCTCAGAAGTGCAGCCAGTACCTCACTGAGCTACTTAACTACCCTTGGATCCACCCCATCTAGCTTCATATCTTTATCCACTGTCAGATTTGTGAGTTCTTCAGAACTCTGTCCTCTGAAAAACATCAGTGTCTACCACCCCTTCAAAGATGCTGTTACTTTTTTGCAGTCCCTCCCCTTCCCCTTCCTCTGTGAACACTGGACACACATATTTGTTCAAGATGTCTGCTTTTCCCGGTCTCCCTCTGTAGAGTCCCCACTTCTCCTTTATAACCTTACAATCCCTCCCTTTGTCTTCCTCTTTTCACTTACATACCTAAAAAACTTCTTGTCTACTCTTGATACTGCTTAGGCTGTTCTCTCTTCAGTCTGCCCATTGTGCTCCTTATTGCTCTCCCTGTTTCCCCTTTCCCCATTTCCCCATATACATCTCCCTATCCTCCTATCTCTGCATGTCCTTGTACCTTCTGAATGCAACCATTTTAACTTTTACCTTTTCTGACACTTCTTTTGAGAACCATAGTGGTCTCTTTTTCCTCATGGTTTTACTCACTTACTTGATGCAGAGGTTTATTTTCTTCACTATGCTTCCTTTTAGCTTTGCTCACTCTTCCTCCACTCCTCCCATGGCATCCCCACTTGCTAGGTCATCCCTGAGACACTAACCAATTTTTATAAAATCTGCTGTTCTGATGTCTAGAACTCTTAACCGTATGTGATTTGATTCTGTAACTGTCCTTATATTGAACAGCACCGTATGATGATCACTGGTCGCCAAGAGTTCTCCCACTTTGTTATCTGCAACACTGTACCTGTTAGAAAGAACCAGGTCCACTATTGCCCTATCACAAGTGGGTGTCCTAATTAGTTGCCTGAGAAATGCCCCTGTCGGGAGTCTAGGACATCCTTGCTTCTAGCCAGAGCTGCAGCTGATAGGATACACTCTACATCTGGCAAATTGAAGTCTCCCACAAGCTGCACCTCCCCCTTTTCTGACATTTTGTTAATTTCTTCCAACAGTACCTTATCTAACTCCTCTCCCTGTGCCGGAGGTCTGAAGATCATGCTGGTGCTTATAGTGGCTCTGTTCCCTGACTCCAGGGTGACCCACGATACCTCTGCCCTCTTAATATGGATTATGTGTATCTCTGTTGCTTTTATGCCTTCCTTCACATAATGCATTACCCCCACTCCTTTTCTTCCCACCCTGACTTTCCTGAACAGATTATAGTCTGGTATGACCATGTCCCAGTTGAGATTTTCACTACACTACGACATGATAATGGCCACTATATCCAGGTCTATCTCTACCATGATAGCCTCTCATTTAGGAATCTTATTTTCTAGACTTCTAGTATTCACACATATTGCCTTCCAGATTTTGTTAACACTCTGAATGTTGCCACCTTTTCCTTTTTGCCTCCACTCCTTTCCCCCTCTCATTTTGATGTTTCTGTTCCCCTCCCTCACCATTATTACCACCCCGCTTCCTTCATTTGTTTGCACTTTGGTGGGTTCCTTTCCCCTCAGAATCTCCTTACTCCCTACTTCTGCCTGTGGGGAGGCAGTTTTTGCCTCCTTAATTCCTTCCACCACCATCCTCAGCTAGTTTAAATGCTCATTGAAGAAACATTTAATCCATCTGCTGAGGACTGCAGTCCACTTCCTAGATGAGTGGAGGCCATCACTCCTGTATAGGCCCTCATCCTCCCAGGTGGGTCCCCAGTCCCCAATTTAGTTGAACCCCTCATCTCTGCACCCCTCCCTCAACCATGAGTTGAAGGTCCTGGTGAGGGGAACCCTCTCCTTCCTTTTGTTTGTAGATGGGCAGCACCTGAACAAAAGCTACTGAGCATGCTACCTGCCTAAGACCTCTCCCCAATTCCCTAAACTCCCCCTGGACTATACCAGCCCTGTCCCTAGCCAGGTCACTTGTCCCCGGGTGGACAAAAACATCCTGCTCCCCTATCCCTGGTGCTGCCATAGTGATCCCTAGGATACATTTCTCATCCCTTCAGGCCATAGCACTATGTTGGCAGCTGACCCCCCTCTTTACCCCCTTCCTAATTCCACATCTATCCCCCTGGCACTCTAGTCCCCACCAGAAGTTGCTTCCTCCTCCTCTTGGGCTTTCTTCCTCATTCTTTGGGGACAGAACAATGAAGTGCCCTCACATCATACCTGGCCACTGCCACAGTGTGCCTACTCCTGGCAGTCCTGCTCCATCAGAGTGGTGTAGTTGCCTAATCTCTGTGAGATCACCTTTATATGTCTGCTGTATGAGGTTAAGACGGAGCTGGATAAATGGAGGATGTTTCAATTGTCCTTGGCTGGCAAAACTGAAGCCCTAAAAATGATTACTGCTACAGAGTTTTTTTTAATCTTATCTCACACCTATACATTCACAATCCTTCCAACTGGTTTGGTCAGATTGACAAACTTTTGGGTGATTTTCTCTGGTAAGATAAACCACCATGGTACTGCTGCCAGACATTCTGCAGTCACTTGCTCAAAGGAGCATGGATTTGCCCTGGGTTTAAAGGTTACTACTAGGCTTTTCTACTGTGAAAACCTGTCAGTGGCTTGCAGACCTGGCTCAGTCACCCCCCCCCTTTGGTTGGGTATTGAAGCTCAGCTGCTGTATGGGAAATGGCCATCTAAGTGTTTGTTTGCTTGAGTCCCCCCCATGACAGTAGTGATGCATTTCACCATTCATACCTCAGTCACCACCAGGAGACATATGACTAATTGGCTGGGGTATAGATCTTGCTCATCCTAGACTTACCCTCCAATGGAACAATGGGTCCAATCAGGCTGGGGTAAAGATATTGCTTGGCCTATGTGGCAGTGGGATGGCATCACTACACTCTCTGCTGTTCTTCTTCCCCATCTTTACAGCATGGCTTCCTTCTTGGAACTCCATGATCAGTTTGGTATGCCTAAAGCCGAATTCTTGAAATACCTCCAATTATGGAGCCCCCTGATTTCTACACTGCTGCAACTCTGTGGGATCCCCTTTCATTCTTGTTGTCTTTGTTCTCTGGCCTAGCTGTCACTATTTATTATACTATCCATGAATGTATCCAGGATCAATCTTTGTCTGACAGGAATGCATGAACTGCATCTTTGGTGTGCCATATTCCTGACAGAGTAGAGCCTATGTTGGAAAGCAGCTTATACACCTCTGCAGGAACCTGGTAGTAGGCTGTTGCTAAAAAAGATACTTCTTCATTAGTATTGCACTCCCATAGTATTGTATTCTGCACCTCTTCTCCCTAACAATACCTGATGGGGGTACAGATGTGTGGGAGGGGACATCTATTATCCTCCGATCATGCCAGAACTTAAGGCAGTACTGGGAACAAGTTAGGGATCTGATTAATGAGACCCCATGAAATCCTATCCCAGACTCACCAGCTTTATTTCTGGACTCCAGTCTGGAGACTCCTTCCATGTCTAGACCACATTTCAATTGGCATACCAGAGCTAGTATCAAAGCCAAGTGTCTCCTTCTGTGTAGGTGATGCTCTGCCCAAATCCCTGCTCTGGCATGGAGCGCTCCATATGTTCATCTGACCTTCCTCAACTCAAACACCCTACCAGATACTGGGATATGTGGGCTCCTTTAATCTTTCATCTGCAGGATCCAGCATCAGGTATGTCTGCTTCGTTGCATGACTCTTATGGCCCATTCAGCAGGTCTCCTTTTAGTACTCATAACTTATTTGTGTCGGGTGTCTGATGAATGTTTTGTCTTTTCCACTTTCTGACACCACCGTCTGTTGGAGATTTGTATATAGTTTTGTTTGATTTTCTGTTATTGGGGTAGACTGTTCTCCTCCATTAGCACAGTTGCATTAGATCCTGCCTAATATTTACTCTGACGTGGCATTTATAGCTGCGTATAAATCTGTACTTCTATATCATGATGCTTTTTCTATGTTTATTGTGACAACATTTTATCTCCTTTTGGCCTATGTTTTATGGTTCATGTGATGTGTAATATTCTCTGTTATGGTTTTGAAATGTTTAATAAAAATGATAAAAATGATTAACAACAAAAAAAGTAGAAAAATCTGTTTTCTTGGAGTGTGGTTTTTTTTTCTCTCTCAACTATTGCCCAGACAGTTTGGAATTGTGTTTCAAATTTTTCAGGGTAGAAGGGACTTGCCCTAGGAAAAGGACATTTTTGTCATTTGATAAAAAAAAATATATATATTAATTAGTTATCAAGTAATGAGTATTTGAAATTTTGGTTCTAACCATGCTCAGCAGGGCTTTTGTTTACAGTATATATCTGAATCAAAAGAAGACATTCTGGCTCACAAAAGAAGATGTTCTTTTGTGATCTAAAATTTTCCTTTTGTGAGAAATAAAATTCTTTCATATGGTCGTCATCTTATTTTTCATTTCTTCAAAAGAAATGAAAACACTTAAAAATGATGTTCAAGGAAAAAAAACACATTAATCTAACTAAACAGAATGCACTTACTTGATTCACAGGACCTCCTTGTAAATGAGCTTGCTCAATGGAGTTTTCCTGCAATAAACTTGAACTTGATTCCAGAGTTTGTTTTGCAAAAAATACCCACAAAATATAGTTTTGAGACATTCTTAAAATTATAGGTGGAAGGTTTAGTGAGATTCTCTGATTCTTGTTTTGTGTGCTGAAATTCTTCCTTCATGAGTCTTACAAAAGAAGATTATCAGCTCACAAAGGAAGAATTTGATCTCACAAAAGAAGAAGTTTCTTGTTTCAGGATCTTCTTTCATATCAAAAGAAGCTCACAAAAGAAGAATTTCTTCTTTTGCAAGGGAAGAGTCTTCTTTTGTGATATTTCGATAGGGAAGAAAAATGTTTTCACCGAAGAAGATTTTCCAAAAATGTCACATAGGTAAATAAAATCATTTTTTGGCATTTAATTTCGCAACTTGGCTGTGAGAGACCGGTGATCCCCAGTGATCCCTTCCAGGTCTTTACAGCCTTACAACTAACCCCTGCAATGAGCAGGGCAAGCACAGCAGGGCGTGCTTCGGAGTGCAAGGAAATGCATGCAGAGACATGCTCATCGGCGCATGTCTTCTGTGTCCATTGGGGAGACTAGGGAAATGAGTATAAAACTTACATCTGTCAGTGAGTAAGTACAGTATCCAGCTATACTGCACTACATAGCACAATGGAAGGTCCCATCAAACAGTGCAGCCTTTGTCTAATGCATTGCCAGGGAACCCCTGCTAGTGACTTCACCTGTGGCAAATGTTTACTAATAAACATCCTTCAGGAGCAAATAGCCAGTCTCCTTAATAAGGAAACAGTCAACATAGACATAGAAAACCTTGAAAATTTCATTGATGATGCTGTAGAACACTATATCTCTGGCAGTGCCCCCCAAAAACTTTACATCTTCCAATGTTGATTCTCCTACTCTGGAATCAGTAGTCAATCATCCCCAATCCCCCATAGAGGACTGGGCCTTGGTTACCAATTCCAAAACCAAGCACAGAGGGGATAAGACCCATCATCCTTTTAAGCTTCCTCTACAAAACAGATTTACATCACTAACTGACTCTGAGCCTCAGGATATACCTAGAAACACAGACATTTCTGTTCCTTGTGCTGTGCAAAATATTGTACAATCTCCCAGACCTGCACTAAAAGAAGCCAGCAGCACTACATATTCTCTGGGGCCCTCTACAACATCTGACACTGAGCTACAGGAAATGCCGAGTGACATAAACTCTTCAGTTCACTATTCAAAGCAGAACATCTTAAAATCTCCCAAATCTGTTTCAAAGCAAGCCAAGAACATTACTAATCCCTCAATGCCTTCTATAACACTTCCCACCTCTTCAAATCCTATTTCTAAACCTAAACAGATATTTGTACTGTCAATTCCATAACCAAGCACTTAGACAGGGCCATTTACAACCCTGACAAGGTAAATCGCACCTGTTCTAGTTTTAGGGGGTGGGCAAAAGTATCGGATATTACTGCTATGATTCCCAGCATTCTACACAACTCAGGCACAGATCCCTTAGTGATTATACATGCTGGAACAATTGATATACAGAGCATGAGACATAATAAATTGAAACAGGACTATACTGCTCTCAACAACTTGCTTGTTGATAAAGGATGTACGGTCTGTTTTTCTGAGATCTTACCTGTTCCCAGAGCTACTCAGTTTGTTACTACAAGGATCAAACAAACTAATGAACGTTTACATAAATGGTGTATTAAACAAAACATTCCCTGTATAACGCACTGGGAGAATTTTGTAGATAAACCCCCCTTGTACAGTTGGGATGGACTGCACCATAACAGAAGAAGCAGTACCATGTTGGGGAAATACTTATTAAATGTCATCAATAACATTTAAGCTGGGAGAATGTGAATATACCCACGTCTCTTATGCACCTCAATAACCAGTTGCATAGAACACGTAGAATACTGTCACTGAATGCCCGGTCTTTGAACCTTTCCAAATTAATGGAGTTGGAGGCGAAAAGCAAATTGTAAATTTGGGTATAATAGGAATAACAGAAACCTGGTGGGATTCTAACTCTCTGTGGAATCAATAAATGATGGGAAATAAACTCTATATTAAAAATAGAATTGATAAAAAAGGTGTGTGGGGGGTCTGTCTTTATGTAAGAGAAGATATCCCCTCCTATGAAATACCTTCCCAAACTAACACTGAAAACATTTGGGTAGCAGTACAGTTAAAAGGACTTCCACAAATAATCATAGGCAACTGTCATAGCCCCCCAATGTCCGATTCAATGTATAAATATGAATTGCTAAAGGATATTTCCCATTTCTCTGAACAAAAGGAAGTAATCATTTTGGGAGATTTCAAGATCCCCATATAGACTGGCCCACAAATACAAGTAGCAATACAACTGATGCTGATTTCTGGGCATGTTAGCTGAAAATGACTTGTCACAACACATTTTCTCCCCAACAAGAGGTAGTAACATTCTCGACCTTCTTATCACAAATATGAGCCATCAACTCACTATTATTCAGATATTGGACCTGCTAGGGAATAGTGGCCACTACTCAGTCTTGTTTGAATTAATAAGAGAATATCACAGTCTAAAAAAAAAAGGCAACATATAGGAATTATGAAGATGCTAATTTTAAAGACATTATCAACAAAATCAATAACACTCAGTGGGAAAAGACTTTCTATGGACTCTCGGTGAACGAGTCTTGGATTAAACTAAAAAACATGATTCTTAAACTTGAGGAAAATCATGTACCCCTAAAAAATAAATAAAACAAAAAGGGCAGGATACCAAAATGGCTAAACAAATCCATTAGATCACAAGTCAAAAAAAAAAAAATTTTAAAAACTAAAATCCAGTCAACATATGGAAAAAAGCATAGTTTATGGAAAGTACAAAAAACTCTACAAAAACTAAGAAACATGATTAAGCAAGCTAAAATGAAAAAAATAAATTAAATTAGCAAACACCAAGGATGGACACAAAGCACTTTTTTTCCTATTTAAATAATAAAAAAGGGAAACTCCAGAAAGGTAGGGCCAATCACACAAAGTGGTAGCATTGTGCAGTCAGACATTGACATAGCCAATCTTTTTAACATTTACTTTTGCTTGGTCTTCTCAAATAAAAGTTTCTATGCCCCCAAGTTGATCCTACTGTGAGTCCTAAATCAAGTCACATTTATAACATCACCACTTCAGATATTGATCTACTTCTCAAATCTTTAAAAAAAAAACTACTAGTCCAGGGCCTGATCTAATTAGCGCTAGATTTCTCATTGAAACTGTAGAAGCAATATCAATTCCGTTAAAAATTATATTTAATAAATCTTTATTAAAAGCAGAAATTCCCTTAGATTGGTTAACAGCATCTGTCACCCATATACACAAGAAAGGAAGTAGATTTAATGTTCAGAATTACCGCCCCACAAGCCTTACATCGATCATCTGCAAAACCATGGAAAAATGATAAAATCACTACTTGGGAAAGAAATGAGGGAATTAAATATTGAAGACAATATGCAGCATCGGTTCAGAGCTGAGCATTCCTGCACCACAAATTTGTTATCCTTTTACAATAATAATAGTCAGGGGCTGGATAACAAACAACAATTGGATGTTATTTTGTTGGAATACAGTAAGGCCTTTGACAAGGTCCCTCACAGTCATCTCATTAAAAAACTGGAAGCTCTAGGTTTTTCCTCTCATTTAGTTAACTGGGTAAATGTATGGCTGACTAATAGAACCCAGAGAGTTGTCATAAATGACAACTTTTGAAACCTTGGCTCAGTCACTAGTGGGATTCCTCAGGGCTCAGTGCTTGGCCCCATTTTATTCAATATTTACATCAGCGACATGCAAATAAGCACCCATAATTGGCTGTCCAGATTTGCCAATGATTCAAAACTTGGGGGACTGGTGGATAATAAACAAATTCTGATTCACTTAAATTAGATTTACAGAATATTGAAAGGTGGGCCCTAGATAACAAAATGAAATTTAACACTGACAAATATGTGGTCTTGCATTTTGGGACACAAAACCCCAAAAATAACTACTATATAAATAATAGTTTGCCGAAATCTACCAACAAAGAAAGGGACTTGGTGATATTGATTAATTCCAGACTCACATCCACTGACCACTGTTTAAAAGTGGCTAACATGACTAATGGGTTACTTAGGCAGAAACAGCGCTCCTTTGTTACAAGATCTGAGCAATGTCTGATTCCTCTTTACAGGGCATGTGTCAGACCACTCATTGACTATGGTTCACCATTCTGGAGCCCTCATCTTAGGGGTGATATTGACAGACTAGAGAGGATCCAAAGACGGGCAACTAGGACGGTCCTGAGAGTATCAACTAGCTCCTATCACACCAGACTCCAAGCAACAGGTTTAAACTCATGACATAAAAGAAGAATTAGAGGGGGCCTACATTTAGTATATAGGTTACTGAAAACCCCAGATCTCATGAATAAATTTGGGCTTACTTTTACTACCAAGTGAACTGTCCCTAGATGCCATACAAAACAACTTATAGTCCCCCAAGCCAGAACCAACCTTAGGCTCAACTTCTTTTCAGCAAGGGCACCTAGACTCTGGAATAAATTGTCACAGGAATTGGTTGATTCAGGTAGTACAGAATCATCTAAAAAGGGTCTCAACTTTTGGCTAAACCGGAACCTAACAATATAAATTGCCCACATTTGTGTGGGGGAAAATCTAGATGGGCCTTGGCCTTCTTTTTTCCTACAAAAGCCTAGTAAACCTAGTAAACAAGAGAAGATTTCCTTCACATGAAAGAATTCTTCTTTTGGGAGACAATGTGAAAATCTGCTCACGAAAGAACGTTGGCTTTGTATGGATAAACAACTTTCGTTTTTAACTACAGTAGGTTGTCTTAAAAGATTTGTGCACTCAGTTTTCAACCTGTCATTTCTTGACCCCACCTCATGAACAAGGAAGGTGAAATTGTACATATCTAGCATAGAAGGTAATTTCTTAGACATTCTGCTTACCTTTTAAGCAGGAGTTGAACATTTTCAAATGACTGGTTCATGGAGTGGGGTCTCAAATACTATGTTGAAAATTTGGGGTCAAAATATAAAAAAATCAACAAAGTTTTGAGGGAGGGGACCTGTGATTATACAGGCATGTGTGTGTGCGTGTGTATGTTGTATTGCATGCATGAGTATGGGTGGCTGCAGAAGTGCAGGCCTATGGGGCCTGCATCACTGTAGCCAGAGGTACTGCAGCACCAGATAGAATGCAATGCAGTAATGCTGCAGTACATCAGAATAATGCTGCAGTAAGCTGCAGGGAAAAGTGCAATTTAATTGGCAATTAATCATTCTTTATTGCAGCATTTTGTGATTTCATTTACTGCAAGTTATTGTGTTTCATCATGGTTGGCTCCACTATACTCATGCATTCTGTATGAAGTATCAAATCAAATCAACTAAATCAAAATTTATTTGTAAGTGAAATTCCATGTTGATCAATGCACTGTACAATAGTAAAACCATATAAAACAATTAAAATTAAATCTAAAACATTAAAATATAATCAGAGCACTAACAATGGCAGCACATTAAGTATCACTTGAATCTGGAAATGCTAACTGGAATAAGTGCATTTTTAAGGCAATCTAAGTTTATCAACCACCAGGCCAGATTTCTGCCAGCGCTGCTCCAAACTTCGACCCCTATGCCTCAGCTCCTTCAAAGTCCCATCAAACCACGGGGACTTAGGGAGAAGGGTAAGGGGGTGAACACGGACAGGAGCTAGGTAGTAGAGGACCCCTGTCAAGCGCATGCTCATTGGCATGATCCATTAGTGCATGTTTTTCTATATGCATCTGTGCAATTGAAAAACTACTACCCCCTTGAAACATTTCTAGATCTACTGCTGAAACCATTATACTCTCACTGTGATAGTACTTCCATCTGCATACCCTTCTGAAGCCAGAAGGTGGTGTGTTTGTCTTACAACTCTGGCTAAAGAGGCACAGGCCCATGCAGAAAGAGGTATTGTTGCCATTTAGGTTTCATGGCTTTTTTTGCACCTGCACTTCTTCAGACAGAGGTCAGTGTGTATGTCTTACACCTATGGCTGCAGAAGCACAGGCCTGTCAAGTGTGCATGTGTTATGATGTGCATGAGTATCTGTGGCTACAGAAGCACTGTCCCATAGGGGTGTGCATTTCTGCAAACAAAAGAACTCTTGTAATTTGGATATTGTGGATCTGTATATGTAGCTGAAGGGGCTTGTGGTTCTGCACACAGAAGCCATGTTGTGATTTGAGAATAATGGATTTGTATCTGCCGCAGCAAGTAAAAGTGTTTTTTTTTGTGGTTGTATGCCACAGAAACATATACACAAAGGTTGCACATCCAGGTATTTGTGTAATCTGGAAACAGTTGAATGTTGTTTGTCTTACCTGATGATGAGTGTCTGTTGTTGCTTGTGTGGTGTTGTCATTTTGCTGCTTTAGTTTTGTGGGGAGTTAGTGTTGGAAACTCTAGTACCATATTTCCCCAATCTTGTTGCATTAAGTTGAACCCTAACTAGTGCATTAGTGCAGTATTTTGAAAGGAATTTCCTGTGTTTCTGAGATAGTGGAATCATATCCTTATTCATGGAGTTCCTTTTGGAACCTGCTTGAACAGATTTAGATACACATAACACTCTATGCCCTGTGCTAATGGAAGACTCTGTCTTTCTCTGAATATTCAGGACCCTGCTGGCACTACACTTTCATGAAGTGACAGATGCCAAGAATTCACAGGGCTGTCTCGTGGGCTTCTGAAGCACTGGACCTCTGAGCCCTACAGTTTCATGCAGTCACAGATACAGATGCACAAGGCAAATAGTCCATCTCTCAGCCAATGTACAGGGCCCTCTGGGGTCCTCAGTACTACTTCTACCCCCAGGTCATTCTCACTTACTTCCCAATGGTTATTCAATTTAATTTATATAATAAGTGGACCACAACCCCACCCCTAATACTGCTTCTCTTGACCCCTCCCCTTCAGGTTACATGCCTACCTACCCAGAGTATGTTTGGTGGGACTGGGGTGTCCACCCCTAGTGCCAGCAAAGATCATTCTGACAATGAAGTGCCCAATACCAATTGCCAGCTTGGGTCAATCCTAAATAAAGAAAATCATCCCTCATTCAGTTCTGTCTGTATGTGTTTGTTTTGTGCTTACCCTGCAAAAAAGAAAATGGTCCCTCACTGAACTGACACTCTAGACACCGACCCTCCCCACCCGACCCCTGACTCAGCACCCATCACCCCACATCACCCACACACCCTCGTTCAGTGGGATTTTATACCCAGTGATCAACAAGACCTTTTTGGAACCCCACCTCATTAATAAGGGTGGTGGAATGTTTTTTCAAATATGACTGAATGGTGATTTTTGCAGTCCCTCTATGAAATCACCTTTCAAACAGAATTTGAAAATTTTTACATGCTGTGTTCATGAGGTTGGGTCATAAGAAGGCTAAGTAGAAAATCTGGGAATCAAAATATAAAAAACCCACTAAGTTATGAGTGTACATTCAAATATTTCCATACTTGCACTTAACTTTGGTTATTTTTAATATTTTGTCCCAGATTTTCAACATAGCCATTTTCTTACACCACCTCATGAATGTGACAGCTGTTGTTTTTCAAATCCTGGTCAAAATGTGTTTTGGCACCTGGTGTTTCAACAGGGATTTGAATATTTTCACATACCAGGTTCATGAGGTGGGGTTACAAGAAGGCTATGTTGAAAATTTAGTGTAACCCAGCTATTAATGACCATTGAAATATTTTAATTTTCACTCATAGTTTTGCTAATTTTCAAATATTTTGACTCCAAACTTTCAACATATTAATTTTTTCACACCACGTCATGAACATGACAGGTGCCATTTTTTTTTTTTTTAAATTCTGGACGAGATATGTTTTCACACTTGTGTGTAATCATGTTTCAGCCAATGTGCTATAAAAGCCACATATCATGTTTATAAGGGCAGTCATAAAATGACTGTCTTGAGAATTTGGGGACATTGCTTCATATTTTTCGTATAGTGTACCTTTTGCACTTTACAAATTGTGTTTTCACAACTACTGTATTGATCCAAGTTTATCCTAAATGTGTTTTGACTCGCCTGTATATTTCTTGTACCCCCCATACCTATGGATTTTGAATTGTACGTATCTGTTATTACAATTTTTTTGTATTGTATTATCTGTTATTACCCTTTGTGCCATCTGTATGGCCCGTATCCTGCCTGAAAATGGCCCCTTGGATCAAAGAACCTATCTGATAAACAAATAAAGAAATATATACATAAAAAAAATGATAAAAAATAATAATAATTGATAAGAAATGTGGGGGCCTATTCTCAAAGCCCTAAGGAAGGACACAAGGTGCTTGCATCAAAGAAAACTAACACAAGTTGCACCTTGTGCACAAAACTGCATCCCAGGCTATTTTCAAAAGTAGCCTGAGACAAATGGAGGCTGCTTGTGGCAAAGGGGGTCTGCCCCAGCCTTGCACCAAACAATTGGCTGTGGTATGGCACTAGGGGGTTTCAGCAGATGTAAGCATCCACATCCACTTAAATCATATTTTCAAAACACCCGAGGAGGACAACCGCTGAAGTACATTTACACCATGCAGGGGCTGGTGTAAGTGTACTTCAGCATCAATGGGGTGTTGTGCCAATATACTGCCTGTAGACCATGTAGCCCCTCTCCTGCACTAAGCACACATAATAGTAAACATATGGCCCTGGTGGGCTATTGGACACCCCAAGCCCTAATCATAAGTAATAACTAGTCAGCCCCAGTGGGTTATCAGAACCCCCCAGCCCTGATCCCCAAACATTATAAGTAGTTAGCCCTGATGGGCTAGCAGCACCCCCCAAATCCCCAATCCCCCACGTTGCCAAACAAAAAGATCAGTGGTGGTCCACTTGTGCCCCCAATCCCCTGCTACATTCAAACCCAACATACCTGGTGGTCTAGTGGATCCCAACCCAACAGTGCCCTACCACCCTCTTCCCCCAAAAGCATACCCAGCTGGTGCCTGGAACAGCCCAGCGATCTCCACCATGGCCAGCCACCAAATGAACTCTGTATCAGCGTGTAATATATATAGTACTTGTTCAGTGAATGTCAGCAGTGGGGGGTGGAAAGGATGAGAAGGGACTTGGCAAGGTTGGAGGAATGGTCAAAAGAATGGCAGCTTAGATTCAAAGCAAAGAAGTGCAAAGTAATGTACCTGGGAAACAAAAACCCAGGAGAAGCATACACAGTGGGTGGGAGGTATTAACAACAACAAAAATGAAAGGAACCTGGGGGTAGTCATATCAGATGACCGAAAGGTAAACAAGCAATGTGAGAAGGCAGTAAGAGGGATGATGGGATACTGGGATGTAATGTATATAGACAGGCATCACCAGTAGAAAAGAGAAAGCTGTTATCCCTCTGTACATACAGTTGGTGAGACCCCATCTGGAGTACTGCATGCAGTTCTGGAGACCCCAACTCCCCAAGGACATAGACAGGGTGGACTCAGTCCACAGGAGGGCAACTAAAATGGTGCAGGGTCTGCAACAGAAGCCATATGATGAGACACTAAAGGAGCTTAATATGTATACCCTTGAGGAAAGGAGAGAGAGGGAGGACATGATAGAAACTTTCAAGTACCTAAAGGGAATCAACAAAGTCCAAGAGAGTAGCATCTTTCAGAAAAAGAGGTGTGCAAGAACAATGTGACACAATCTGAAAATGGAGAGGGGATGGCTCAGGGGCAATGTGAGGAAATATTTTTCCCAGAGAGGGTGGTGGTTGCATGTAACAGCCTTCTTGAGGAGATGGTGGGCTCAAAAACAGTGGAGGACTTCAAGAATGCATGGGACAGACATAAGGCAATTCTGGTGGGGGGTAGGAAGAAGTAGGCTGTTGGTTAACAAGGATCTGCAGCTTATCCAATAAGTTGGGAAATGGGCAGACTAGATGGGCCAAGATGTCCTTATCTGCCATCAAAGTCTAAGTTTCTAAGTTTCTATGTTAATGCATCAGTTACGGTTGATAGCACAGCAACAAAAGTATGAAAATGTGATGTTAGGGAACCCTACACCTTTTCTTGCCTACCTTGGGGGGTGTTGCATAACAGCATCATC
The DNA here is from genome assembly GCA_016271365.2 of Neoceratodus forsteri. NCBI lineage: Eukaryota > Metazoa > Chordata > Ceratodontiformes > Ceratodontidae > Neoceratodus > Neoceratodus forsteri. The sequence goes on along the minus strand of CM057459.1, from coordinate 1,050,961,851 downwards.
CCCCAACCCTTGCCCCATCCATCTGGCTTACAGCATTTGCCTCCAAACTCAGCACGCCAGCATAGGATCACAAAGCACTACCCAGTGGGGTAAAGTCTGGCACTACACAAAATGGGATCGATTCTCAAAGGCTTGGTGCAAGTCATGCCAAAAGTGTCTTGTGCCAATCGCTGATGTGCTGGGCACCCTGTGCCTGATTCTCTATCAGGTAGGGTACCTGCACCTAAGTCCCATGACTTGTGGCAACCCCAGCAGTGTGCCAAACAAACAGGTTGCTGCAAGCCTGCAGCAGTGTAAAGGATGCAAGCACCCCTTCCAGCCCCAATCCCCGATCCTGATATGTATTTAGCCTTGTTGGGCTATCAGCACCCCCTCAGCCCCGATCCCCAAAATGAATAATTAGTTATGTGGACTATTGGAACCCCCAAACCCTAATCCTCGAAAGTAATAAGCAGTCAGTCCTGGTTGGCTTGCGGCACCCCCCCCAACCCCGATCCCCTGTGTTGCCAAATAAATAAATCAGTGGTGTTGCAAAATGAAGTTTTTGCAATGAATTTCCCTTCTTTTTGAGAAAGTGTAATGTAACTGGTAACTGGTACTCTCACTTGAGTTGGGATCTTCAAATAGATTCTCTTATAGGAGGCATGAATAGAAAGTTAAGTGCCTTGTATAGGTACAAAAGGTATATGTCCAGAGAGGTACACTTAAATGTAATTATTTCCTTATTGCTGCCAGCCCTTGATTATGGAGACTTGCTATATGGAGTAGCCCTTGGATTGCTCTTAAACAAAATAGATTTAATGTTTAATAGAATGTCCCATTTAATTTTGGATGCACCCTATAAAACTCACCGGTCGTATTGTTTAGAGAGCCAAATTGGCTTAAACCTGCTGTAAGAAGAAGTTTACATTTACTACAGTTTATGATCAAGGTATGGCATAAAGAGGTCCTTAATTACATTTTTGATCTTTCTGAACTTAGGGTAGTAAGGGAGGATTGGAGGACTTCACTGGGAGCTCAATACGTTTTGAAAAACTGTAATCTAAATATAGAGAGATCGTCTGTTTTGCTGTAGGGGAGCTAATTTTTGGAATAAATCCTCCTTAAATTTTAGATGTCATGGTTCTAAAACTAATCATGCAGAACTAATAAAATGGTGCACAACTGGGTTTAATAATATTATAAGTTGCAATAATTTTATTTATTTATTTAGTTTTTGTTGACCGGGTAAGTGCACTAGACAAATCCTGCCTATTTTCAGGCACGATCCTGGGGAGTGGGATACAGATGAATGCTGACTGACTTTGAACCAGTTTAAGCTGTTGGTGGTATTTTTAGTGAATAATTTTAATGCACTTCAATTGTTGATTGTAATGTGTTGATTCTATTGTTGCTCTGTTTATTGTTATAATGTAATTGTTCTATAGTGTGTGTTAGTATGATATGTGTCTATGTGCAACTACATGTTTTTGTATTTGGCATGGAACTTCACTGAAAATGAGCTTTGCTCGAGTGAATGTACTAACATACTAGCATACTAAAATGCCAGCTGAATAGGCCTAACAGTCTTTCGTCTCTGCTCATTTGGTCAACCCCCATCCTGGGAGCTGATCTTGCTGCCCCCCTCGCCCTCTCTGGCTTCTCCCCAGTCCTGGACATTCTCGCTGCACAGAACTTTGCTTCCAGAACCCTTCCCCTCTACCTGTACCACCCCCTCTTGAACCCCTCCACTGTCTCTGCCTCCACCAGCCCCCTGTGCAGCACATTCCATGGCTCCACCACCCTCTCAGTGAAGTAGCACCACCTACTTTCTCCCCAGAATCACCCCCCCTCCAGCTTCCACCCATGCCCTCTAGTTGCCCACCCTCCTTCCTTCGGAGCACCCTGACTGCTCCTCCCCTATTTACCCCCTTCATGCACCTGAAGATCTCTATCATGTCCTCCCGGTCCCTTCTCTCTTCCAATGTGTACATATTTAGCTCTTCGAGCCTCTCCCTATAGGTCCTGTCCCCCAAGCCCCAGATCATTTTGGTTGCCCTTCTCTTGACCCTCTCCAGGAGTTTGATGTCCCTCTTTAAGTGTGGCCTCCAAAACTGCACACAGCACTCAAGGTGCGGCCTCACCAAACAGTTATACAGAGGGAGTATCACTTCCCTCCTTCTGTACGTGATCCCCCTAGTGATGCATCCCAGCATCCTGCTGGCCTTGGCCGCTGCCCTCCTACAAGTCTCAGAGTTGTTCATCTTGACATCCACCACCACCCCCAGGTCCATCTCAGCCATTGAGACTTGTAGCATTTTTCCCCCCAGAGTGTACACTTGATCCGGGTTTCTGGCTCCCAGGTGCAGTACCTTGCATTTCCCTGCATTGAAACTCAGCTTCCACTTTCTAAACCACCTTTCCAGAGCCTCTAGGTCCCCCTGTAGGGCCACCCTCTCCTCCTCCCCATCCACCACCACCCCCAGTTTTGAGTCATCCACAAAGAGGTTCAGCTCACTCCTGATACCCTTCTTTATCTCAGAGATGTAGGCATTGAACAGGAGGGGCCCAAAGACCAATCCCTGAGGGACCCCATTAATGACCCTCCTTGGGGATGAGACTATCCTGCCAACCACAACCTTCTGGATCCGGTCCTGGAGCCAATTTCCTATCCATCTGATCATCTGGTTTCCCACCCCCGTTTCTCCCAGCTTATCCAACAGGCCTTCATGAGGAACAGAATCAAATGCCATGCTGAAGTCAAGAAAGAGGATGTCCACCAGTCTATCCAGGTCCAAGGCACTTGTCACCCAGTCATAGAACTCCACAAGGTTTGTCTGAAATGATTTCCCTGGGATGAATCCATGCTGCCTATTGTCCAGGCACTCTGACTTTTCTAGGTCCCCTCCTAGCCTCTCATTGACAATGCCCTCCATCACCTAGCCCACCATCGATGTCAGGATGATGGACCTGTAGTTCCCTGCCACCTCCTTTGATCACCCCTTGTGGATAGGCACTATATTTGCCACCTTCCAATCCTGGGGCACCCACCCTGTCCTCAGAGAGATGCTGAAAAGCTCCACCAGGGGTTTTGCCAGGACATCCACCAGTTCCTTCAGTATTCTGGGATGTAATTTATCTGGCACCAGTGCTTTCTCTGTCTTAAGGGACCTGAGGGCTTCCCTCACTCTCTCTGCCATGATTTCCACCTCTGCTACCTCATCCCCCTGCTTTGCCTTCCCCCTCCTACCAGTGATGCCCCCCAAGACTCGCCGATTGGTAAGGGTGTCCCTCTCCTCAGTTTCACTATCTCCTCCCATGTATGTTTTCCCATGTATCCTTTATTCTTATGAATAATAAATGATATACTACTACTACTACTGGTATGTGTTTGTTGGAATGCGGGCCCGCTAGGCCTGTGCTCCCTTAATGTTGGCCATTTTTTGCATATTGGTATATATATGTGGGAGTGTGGGCACTCTGGGCCCTGTGCTCCCAGTTGCACATAAGTACGAAACCATACAGCAGCCCCATAGTACTGAAAAGGAACCATTGTAACACGTGTTTGGCAATATCTCAGTAAGCATAGCAACTATGAAAAAACATTCCACTGCAGTTGTAATCATGACTTTGAATCCTCCTCGCAGGTCTTACTGGGTCAGTTTGCCGTATAGAAAATGGCGCATACTAAAACTGCACATCAGAGATAACGCTGGTGGGAACAGCTATAGTGTGCAAAACTGCTAAAGGATCTATGTGTGGTTGTGCACCTGTCTCTTTTCCATTGCAAAGGATAAGTCCTCTGCTTGGAGGAGGGTATGCCGAGCAGCTGCCGTGGCTCAATGGAATGAGCCATAGGCAGTAGTGGAAGTGGTGTGTCTGCAGATCTGATATCGAATCCTGGTCCCAGACGCACATCATTTTTCTTTTATTCGCACTTTGTGCGAATTAAGTGTTTAACCCCTGGAGTTGATTATTTTAGTTGGGGGGCTCGGTGGTGCAGCCCCCTGTATCAGGACGTGATGGGGTGGAGCCCACCACAAAACACAGATATATGCCGCTGCCAATATACGAACATATGAAGAAGCCAGCAGAAGAAGGCCATTTTACTGTATCAAGTCTGCTCATGTGCAGGGTCCACAGCTTGAGCTAATGCTCCTGCCCTCCCTCTCCACTCCTCCCATTGTATTGGCAGTGCAGTATATTGCTTCAGCATAATGTCTTGCAACATTATGACCCCATGCCCTCGCAGGCTTAGTCCTAAGCTGCAGGGAGTGAAAAATCCATATCTCAAATTGTTTTTTAGATACGGGCACCAAAAGTTGCCGTGGGAACCACGTGTTATCCTAAGGGAATTTTTCGAATTTCTAAATACTGTAACTATGTAACCAATAAATATTCTTTTACCAAACAAGTACAAGGTGGACCAGTTACTCAAGCACTTATTGCCTTGTAGATTTGAGGCAAAAAGTACAATCCACTTTGGCACAATGAAGTGACAAAGAAAATAACATTTGGGACAATGTTTCTGAGTATTGTTTTCTCAAAAACATAAATGGTTCATGGCACCCCTATACCTTATAATTAAATCTTTCCATGGAAAAAAATAAGTTTTCGTGCTTATTTTTTTTACGCAGTTATTACCATGCACACAAAATTTGTTTTCATGAAAACAAAACACCAAAATGTTGGAACATTTTTAAAACACATATTTCCAGTCAACCTACACAAAAACTGATGACAAGGGTGAGTTCCTCAGGCCCCGATTAGGTAAATACAAGTGTTTGCATTTAACAAGGATCAGTATTTTTTGGGTTCCATCATTTTTTCTCTCTCATTAACTGAAAACAAGATGGCAGCAGCATAAAACCAAAAATGCAGAGCACAAAAAGAAAAATGTTTTCATGAAAGTTTTCATGTCACCAATATAAATTTTGCCATAGGCTAAAATGGGACATGAAAAACATGCATAACTTTTGAACGGATTAATTTTTTTTCACCAAATCTTCAAAAAGCATGGCCTTCACCCAGGACACATATACAAATGTGCATTTGAAGCCAGACAGATGCACCTTTCAGTCTCTGTAGCCTGACAAAGAATTGTACAAAAGTTATGGATTTTTCAGAGAGTTGACATTTCACAGCTTAGCAACAGTACATCCAACAGGAACAAACCTTTCCAGATCCAGAGATCTATGGTTGGACACCATGTATATAAAATTTCAGGCAAATTGGAGAAATGGTTGCAAAGTTATAAAAGTGCAAACGTTTGGGTTTAACATAGCAGTTGCCTGGCAATCCTAACTATAGCTGCACTGTCATGCAGCTAAGATCTGTGTATATGGCACTACAGACACAGCTGACAAATACATAGTACTTTTCAGATGATGATCAGGTATGAAGCTAGCACCATCACATATTGTAATACTGTTGTGTTACCTGGAAATACTCATTAGCAGCATGTTATGGTTAGCTTTGGATGTTACAACTGTTGCTGTCTCATGTTGCTTGTAAACTATACTACAAAATATTACTTTTATTATTACTACCATTTGTTACTAGGACTGACTCACTCTATCAGAAAAAAATATGCAAACATCCAATGACTGTTGCTAGGGTTATCCAAACTCTTATTTCCGATGCAGCTATCTATAGATAACATACTGTGTGTTTCATCATTTCTTAACAATTGAAATATAGGCGTCTACTTAAATCTTGTTATTTTTGTTTGTAACAGCAAAATGCTTACTGTCAGCCATCTCCCGTGATTGCACAGAATGCATGTGTACCTACAAGACACTCTGATGGCAGCAGAACTCATACTGTTGCTGGGCGATGATGATGGATGTGTCTTGTACTGTTGCATTTGTGTGTGGGTGGGTGGGTGGGATGTAGTTAGGGTTTGAGGATGGGGGGTGGGGTGGGGTGGTGGGGTGGTAAGTCTAACATTGAATTTCCACACTTTTGTCACTGTGGAAACAACCCTAACTGATGCATTAATGGAGTTTTTCAATGAATATATATATATATATATATATATATATATATATATATATATATATATATAGAGAATACATGATGGCAGGAGTGTGATATGCAAAATATCTTCATGAGTGAACAGTGATCTCTGGATACTCTTGAGTGCCAAAAGCATGAGTAAGAGTATCCAGAGGTCACTGTTCATGAGTGAAGATACTTCACATATCACACGATCTGCATACCATGAGTGCGATTTATGCAATAGGCTTTTCTACAGTGGTTCTGTGTTGCTATCAAACTGTGTGCAAGATAGAAAAACTTCTTCCACTTTCATTCATTTTGTTTTCTTCTGTAAGGAGACTATGAATTCTTCCAGTATAGTTCAGCTGTATCCAAGTATGTTTGCTGCTTTGAGTCTGCATAGTCTGATGCATTTAGCAGTCAGTGCTCTTTCTTTTGTTTTCTTCTAGTAGGAACTTTAGAGATCTTCTAAGCATGTGAGTGTCTGTGAGACTAAATGCAGTAAACCTGTTGTTGGGGCTTCAGGTACTTGAAAGACAAGTGAACTTCATTTGTTTTAAGGAGCTGAAACAAGTTGCAGCACTGAAGGAGAGTTAATGGACTTGTCTGTGACATCACCACAGTGAGAATATATGCTGGTGACATAAGCACAGTATGTATAAACCACATTTATCATCACTGTGTTAGCCTGGGCTTGCATTTATCTCACTGTGGTAGTAATACATAATTTTATCAGTGAAAAATATAGCTCACTCCTATTGTGTATGTGTGTATATATATGTATAATAGGGGTGCAATCGTGTCCCTAAAGTTAGGGTTCATTTCATTCTTCGCTTCTATGTTAAATTCAAAATTTTGCGCTTTAATTATTTTGCAAACATTCAGACCATTTGCATGAAGTTTTACATGCATCATCAGGGACCAGTGATCTCTTGATGTGGCAAATTTTGTTCTAGTTAGATGTGTGGGTGCAGAGATATGAGTGTCAAAAATGTAAATTACCATTTTTTGTCAAATTCTTTGTCATGCTGCTGTGCAAAAACAGTGTCAAAATTTGGTCTAACACTCTTAGGGTATATAGGCCTTGGCTTGTGTGGGTGCCTTTTAAAGGTTTGTTAAAAAAATATTAATTCATTCAGAGTTATTACATTTTAAAGTTTACCATTATTTCCAATGGGAAAAGTTAGATGTTCACCTCAAAAAAGGATTCTATGTTGGAAATGGGGAATCCATTGTCGCAAATGAGTAATCCTTTGTCAGTAATGAGAAATACTTTTTTGTGCTGCTGCCATCTTTTTTTCAGTTAGTGGTGGCAACAACATGAAATAACAAAAATAGTAGAGGGCTTTAGTAAACACCAACAGTTGTGTTTACCCTAATCAGGGCCCATAGAGTCCAATTCTGGGTTTAGTTTTTTCATAACTTAGTCAGAAATGCATTTTCTAAACATGCCAAAATTCTGATTTGCAAATTCCAAAAATGGAATCATGAAACAGGATTTATTTTTGCAATTTGCAAAAAAGGATTTGTTCCTTTACTGCCAATTGCAAAGAAACAACCACAGAAAAGTATTGAGCTGCAGAGAAGGATTATTACTTTTTCCAATTTGTGAAAAAAGATTTCAGCATGACAAGAAACTGCATTTCCATGTAAAAAATATATTATTCTCTGGTAGTCTAGTGGTCCCTCCCCTTCCCCAGTTCACTGATCAGTTGTCCCCCTCTAAAAAAATCCATTATTGCCTGGTAGTCAAGTGGTCTCTCCCCCTTCCCCATTGACCGATTACTCTCCCCGTATAAAAATATCTATCTCCCTCATAGTATCGTGGTCCCATCCAGGATGTCCAAGCACCATCCTCTTCTTCCAGAAAATATTCTCTTGTATTCTAGTTGTCCAATCCCCCTCCCCAATCACTGATCACACTCCCGGTATTGTTTTTTTTTTGTTTTCAAAGATCCCTTGCAGTCTAGTGGTCCCTCACCATCCCCAATCCCTGTTCCATGAAATATGAAAAAAAACATAACTCTGGGGGTCTATTGGATCCCCCATCCTGTCAGGTACTGACCCACCCACCACCCTGCTCCCCCAAACCTATCCCCAACCAGTTACCAGCACAGCCATCATCTCACCACCACAACTGGCCACCGACTGAGCTGAGAATGAGTCCAAGGTTTATCATTCACAGCTCAGTTGGTGGCCAGCCTTGGCGGCGAGATGTGGGCTGTGCTGGTTGCTGGCTGGGAATCAGGTTGAGTCGAGCAGGGTGGTGGTTGAGTCAATACATGACTGGGTGAAGAGATGTGTGGTCCACTAGACTACCAGGGTTATATTTTTTTGTATTTCATGGGACAAGGATCAGGGATGGAGACCACAAGACTACCAGGGAACTTTGAAAAAAAAAAAAAACAATACCGGGATTGCAGTCAGTGATTGGTAAGGAAGTGGTGGTGCCAGTACACTGTCAGGGTATAGTTTTTGGAATAAGGGGCGATGATTGGTCATTGGAGGAGGGAAGAAGGGCCACTAGAACACCAGGAAATTTTAATACTAACATAACGGGGTGGTGATCAGATATTGGGGGGAGGGACCACTAGACTACTTGGGAAACATATATTTTTATATAGGGATGGTGATCGGTCAACAGGAAGGGGGTGGACCACTACACTTCCAGGGAAATAGATATTTTTATATGGGGATGGGGACAGAGGTGAGGAAGGGGGAGGGACCACTAGATCTCCATGGAATTGAGGAACTAAGGTAAATACTATTCAATGTATTTTGATTGCGATTTCAACTTTGGTGTAAAACTTTGTCATTTTTAAAGATTTTAACACCAGATTTTCAACATGCCCTTTTTGAGACCCATCCTGATGAACAATATTGGTGTCAATTCCCAAATCTTGCCTGAAAGATGCTTTCATGGTCAGTTGGTGAAATCAGCTTTCAGGCCAGATTTCAAGTTTCACCATACTTGTTCATGAGGTGAGGTCATAAGAAGGGTCGGTTTAAAATTTGTGGTCAATATATGTTAAAATGGCAAAGTTCAGCTCAACTGTTGACATTTCGCTATGCTTGCTCCTAACTTTCACAATTTTCAATATTTTCACCTCAGGTTTTCAACATATCCATTTCTTTGCACCACCTCATGAATGAGACAGCTGTCAGTTTTCAATTACTGGCCAAAATGTGTTTTCTCACCTGTGGCATGGAATGACATTGCAGTGAGAGGAATGATGTTTCAGCAGACATTTGAAAATTCTCAGCCCAGAGCTCAATGAGGTGGGGTAATAACAAGGCTATACTTTGTTGCTGCTTTGGTTGAAATGCTTGCATGGCAACATAAATATATGCATCTGTGGAGGGATGTGAGTGAAGGGCACTCTGGGCCCTTCACTCCCACAAGTAAAGAAGTCTGTGATTATACTTTCTCAAAAAGTAAGGAAATTCTTTGCAAATAACTTTGTGAATGCCTCAGTTAGGGTTGCAGAGACAAAAGTTGGAAAATATGGTTGCACTCAGCAACAGGTAATGGGGTTATGCCTTGGGGTTGTCAATGCTAATGCTCACCCCATTCTGCTATATTGTACCCATCTCAACATATTTACTCATAACATGGAGTGAGTGTTAGGGCTGACAACCCCAAGGCAGACCCCCATGCCAGTTGCTGCATACAAGGTGGTGATGGGGTGTTAGGGCTGGAAAGCCTAACAACACATTTCCAAACATTTGTCATTGCAGCACTTACTGATGCATTAACATTTTTGCAAAGAATATTATATATGTATATATATATATATATATATATATATATATATATATCTTTCTGCATAATATGCCTTTGTCATCAGCACTGAATCACCACATTGCTTTTAATCATTTGCTACTACTGTTGTTTCAAATTCACTTTTCCTGACTGCCACTACAAATTCCCCAGTATTTATTGAAACACAGTACCTGCTCACAGACCCCTCCACTGAAGAAGCCATGGAGCCAAACTGGTCAGGGGTTCTGTTGGCTGAGTGTCCCATTTTGCTGCTGCCAATTACCATGAATGTGCCTTGTCTTTACACTGCACTTTATTATACACACTTTTGAGGGAAATCTTTTGCACTAATAAATTTATATGCAACTGCTATTAGTACAAGTCTTTTTGGTTTTTTCATATAAAGTGAAGACTTTAGTAAACATTCACAGAACTGAAATTTTAAATATAACTAGGGAACTGATTAATATTTTCTCAACAAATCAAGAAAGACCTCTTTCCAGGGTAAGCCCCTTATACGGTGAAAATTTCAGAACAAAATTCCAAATGATTTGGGTAGTAGGTGAGAGCAAGAAGGTCAAAAGCCATTATTTTTTCCACTTTTTGCACTATTCAGATCTCAAAATCTGGACATCCATCCATCACAAATCTTGCAAGAGATATTGCCCCCCCACCTCATATGAACAATTCCATGCAATTCTATTGAGCTGGGGCAAAGTCACTAAAGTGCAAAGTTAGGGGTTTACTCTACTCAACCATAACCATATGTGTTGTCACCTGAAGGATTAAGCAAAGTACCACAATTTTAGCCAATTATACAGTATCTTGCAGGACACTGTATAAACCAATGTATTACAATGGTAACTAGTCCAATCTGTCATACAGGTATCTGTGACATCTAATTACACAGTGCTTCATCTGACAAGTAGAACTGTAAATAGGATTTGCCTTGGGCTGACAAGAAACATCATGTTTGTTTCCAACTGCAGGTTTTTACTTCTTTTGACCTCAACACTGAAGGGGTAATTAATTTACCTAGCATCAACAATGACATTGAATGGCCACTTCCACCTCCCTCCATGAACACCACTGTGAGATAATTCATTCTGTCTGAATGGCTATTTGAGCAATGTGGATTATGAATGGAGGAATGTCTAACTTTCTGAGATTTCATGACTAATGTCCCCTAAGTCAATGACTGGGGACAGAAGAGAGGCCCACTTTAAAGAACTGGCTCTTTAGGTAATGAGGATTGGGCAAAAAAAAAATGATTCTCTAAAAATTCTGTATTGCACAGCGATGTTCCTTAAACTATCTGTTGGTGGAAATCAAGAGGTGCAGAGGGACAGTGGATGACTGACAAGATTGAGGAGGTGATCACAGGACTAGTCTTCTCCACCTGCCGGGACATATTTAATTTTACTTTTAGAAGGGTTTCTTTCATTTTGGGGACAAAATTAAAAAAAAAGTAAAAAAAAAATCCTGTTATCTGTGATACTGAGTGTGTATTTTTTTCTGAGAAAAATACTCATACACACCCTATACTAAGATAAGCAGTAAAACAATGGGTCATTTTTTATTTATTTTTTTATTTATTGAAATCTAGGAGTAACCTTTGAGCTGCAATCTCATTTACAATGTTCCATGTCAGAGTAAAATAAGTATAAATAGCAAAAAAATATAAATAATAAATTGAAACAAAAATACAGATAATAAATTTAAACAAGGTATGAACAAAAAATGACAACATATAAAATAGGCATTTCGGTCAAGGTAGAGACTAAAACAAGTCAAAATATTAAAATATAGGCTAGACTAAGAATACATGAAAGCACTGATTAGAGAGATTGAGAAGTAGAGCTGAGCAGGTAAATGGGAAAGCAATTTAGTATCTATAAATACAGAGGGGAGAAGGGGACAATAATAGGAGGAGCAGAATCAGGGAAGTAAGAAATAGGGGTAAGGGAGTGTGAGCCAGTAGGTGTCAGCCAGCAAGGCTTCATCAAGTGTTGGTGAGGTGAGAGAAAGTGGGCAACAAGGTGAGGAGAAAAGAGTATAACTTAGTGTGGGAAGGGAATAGAGAGACTGAACCGGTACTCAAGTGCAGTAAGTTTAAAATAGTACTATTACTTTTTGTCAGAGATCCAGATTAGTTGATACAGTCACAGATATTGAGAGCTCTAATATGCTACAGCAGTTTATTTTTAAATTGGCCTAACTTTGTGGTACCTAGGGACATGGTATTCAAAAGTCCTTTGCCCATGTGTGGTACGTTGAAAGTGTACCATAAAAGGCTGGTTTCAGGAGCTTCTGGAAAGTTTAGAACTATCCAAGAGGGTCAGCAGGTTCTGAATACCCAACGGGGTTAGATTTAGTGCTGCTTTTTTGGCAGACAAGTATGTTTAGTATTTCAGTCTGCCTTTCAGGTTTAGCCAGCTTGTTTGATAATATAGCTCACAGGTATAAGTGTATCTGTGGGCTCCTAAGACTAACCTACAAGCCTTGTTTAGTGCAACAGTGAGCATTTTTAGGGTGGAATCAGATGCTGCACCATAGACGACCAGGCAGTAGTCTAGAGTAGAAAATACTGAGCTATTTACAGCCATCCTTATTGCCTCAGAGGTCAGGCAGTGCTTGTGTCTGTACAAGAAGCCTATTGTCTGGTTGACTGACTTTGCCACTAGATTGATATGGCCTGAATAAGTAAGAACACTGTCTAATGTGATTCACAAATAGTTAAAAGAGTGAACCATGTTGAGCATTATATTTTGGTTGTTATATGTGGCCAGTTTGTAGTCCCTTTGCTTACTGTGAGAGGAAGCAAATAGCATAGTTTTGGTTTTCTTATAATTCAATATCAGTTTTTGGGAAATGAACCAATTTTAAATTTTGTGGAAATTGTGCTGTAGTATTTTTTCCAAGTGTTAGGGATCTCGGTGGCTGGTGAAAAGCACAGCATCATTGGCATATAGTAGAACTGGACTAGGACGTGCTAAGGGAAGACGGTTTAGGGACAGAGTAAAAAGCAGCAGACCTGGTATGGATCCTTGTGGTACTCCGGTACTAACTGTTCTACTGTCAGATAGGACGCCGCTGATTTTAATCTGTTGGTGCCTATCAGCTAAGTAGCTGCTAAACCACCCAGCAGTGTCCAATGAGAGACCAGTGTTGGACAGTTGCTCAAGGAGTAGGAAATGGATAATGGTGTCAAATGCTTTGGTGAGGTCTATAAAAGTGGCCCCCACCAGTTTCCCACTGTCCAAGGCTCTATGGATGTAGCTAGTGAACTCTAAAAAAGCAGTGGTGGTACTGTGCCCTTTTCTGAACCCATGCTGCTGCGGACATTAGATCTTGTATTTGTCTAGGTAGTCGACTAGTTGGTTGTATATAATCCTCTCCAGTGCCTTAGAGAGAGGAGGGAGAACGGAAATGGGGTGATAGTTGGTAGGTTTACTCCTATGCCCACTTTTATGTACAGAAGTTACCACTGTGGCTTTCCATAACTAGGGGAATTTGACTGACCAAAGAGAGAGAGAGAGAGAGAGGTTTAGGATTTTAGTTAGAGGCAAAATGACCTCATCTAGGGTGAGGAGGACAAGTCTGAGGTCCACAGTGTCAGAACTGTACCTCATTTTTCAAGTACTTATTTATTTATTTTTTTTTGCATCCTTTGTTTTGAGGATTTTGAAGTAGAAAGGCGGGGAAGGGGGGTCAGCGCTGTAGGTTCACTAGTTTGAGTTGTACTGTTGATAATATTCCCAGGGTGGTCCTTAGGGAGCACTCCACTAAGATCAGTGAAGTCATTGTTAAAGATATTTCCTATTACACTAGAATCTTGGGTTAGTTCCCCATTTATATACTGCAGGTTTTTTTTTTTTTTTTTTTGAGGCTTGCCTGTCAGATCCTTCAGATTGTCCCGGAACTTATGCCTGTCTCCCAAGGAGTTTGTTCATTTCTCCTTTAAAAACTGATTTTTGGCTTTGTGAACGGCTGTGGCGCAGTCATTTCATGTCCCTTTGCAATTGCAAATGTTGGTCTGCTTCCCAGAGCTACACGCAAGCTGCCAAAGGTGGTCTCTCACTTTCTTTTGTTCAGTTAAGGAAGGAGATACCCATGCATTGCTAACACCCTTGAACTTGTGTTTCATACTCCATACATACTACTGCACATTCTTAGGCTGCTAACATATTTACAATATACTGTAATTCTGAAATGATAAATCAGTATGAAGTACAGCATGGGTCAAAACTAGAAAAAAAAATATCTGGGAGTTAACATAATGAAAAACTGAAACAGCTTGTGTACTGCCTAAAATTAATATTAGTATTTTAAAGCAGTCAGTTTTTACCTCATATATCTATGGTACTTTTTTCTTTTCCCTTTGGTTAATTAGATGTTTTATCTGATTTTAGTAAGTGTGATGTGTAGAATGGCAGTCTGCCTGGCATCTGACATATCCAGCTGCATTCTTACTATTACATCATCAGCATTTTGATGTCACTGACTCTGACATCACATCAGCTCTGGAGAAGCCAACTAGTAAGTGCCAGTTCTGTCACCTTTGATTTCACTGTCAATGCTGATGATGCAGTGACAGATATGCTGTAGAATGTCAGCTGCCAGTTAAAATGCTATTCCACATATCCTGCATACTACTCCACAGGGCACTGTCCAACGATCAAACAGAAAAAGAAAAATACTTCAGAAATAACATGTTTCAGCTGACTGCATCTTAAAGTTTTTAACATTTTGCACTCTCCTAGTTTTGGTTCTGCCAGCTCTTTAACTTTCCGTATGCTTACGTACTGTATGTTGTGTTTTTAAAATAACCAATGTTTCCAGTAGAGTCATTTATTTTCTATTGATGAATACAGTCAACATATGGACTTTGGTTGATTTAGATGAAATTGTCCTGAAAAGCTACTGCCACTTTAGAAGGAACACAGAAAACCATAACATTTTCACACAATTTATTTTATACTGTAGTTCATGTTATACTGTACCTCTCTTCCCCTTCATCTCATATTTGGGTAACATAAGATCATAGCTTGAATATTCAAAGCCTATGTGGAGATACAATTTTTTATTGTACAACTTTGGCCATAATTCAGATTGCTCCTAGGTTAAATTTTCAAAGCAGGGATACAGCTAGTGTACTATCTAAAAGTAATATTAGTTTTTTTAAGCAGTTAATTATTACCTTTAATATCTGAGGTACTTTTTTTTTCTTTTCATTAGGGTGATTAGATCTCTTACCTGATTTTTGTTGGTGTGATGTATAGAACTGCACTCCACCTGGCAGCTGACATATCTAGCTCCATTCCCCCTATTATATCATCAGCATTGGGAACTCACTGACTAACATCACAGCAGCTCCAGAGGAGCCAACCAGTGGCTGCCAGGTCAGTCACCTTTGATGTCACATTCAGTGCTGATGATGCAGTGGGAGGAATAGAATGTCATCTGCCAAGTGAAGTGCTATTCCACACATCCTACATACTACTATCACATTAAAAAAAAATCTTTCTAATGAGCAAATCCAAGTGATGTTATTGTAAATAAGCCTTGACTCAATGAATTAACCCAAATTTTGAAATGGGTAGAAAGAATGCTGGTTCCTGACTGGCCAAGAGATACTATCAGCTGGACCATTATCCCAGAACAACAGCCCAGCTTCCAAGTACCTCAATGAAAATATATTTAAAAAACACATCAAATTCACTAAAAAGGACCCATTTCATAATCACAATAAGGCACTCCAGGTGGTGAGTTATGGTAGGCTAATGGTCTTTCTCAGGTGATGGAAGCACTCAACTTCATCTCGAGCTTCAACCCACCTGAGGTGGGCTGTTATCTCACCATAATGCACACCCTGTTATGCTAAACTTAAACTTGAAACTTGAAGTAGAAAAGGAAAAAATATTTCTGAAATAACAATTTTCTGTAGTTAAATGTTTTATTAAGTTTGTCAAAACTAAAAATAGCAGACTTTGCAAGAAATGACAACACTTAACTGACTACTTCTTAAAATTTGTAACATTTTCCTGTTTGCTATTTTTGGTTCTACTACCTCTTTAGCTTCAGTATTCTAACTTATTGTATATGGTGTTTGTAAAATAACCAACGCTACCAGTAAAGTAATCTATTTTTCAGTGATGGTTACAGTCAACATATGGGACCTGATTTTCAGAGGGGCCTTAGATCAACACAATCTCTGTCAAAGTCAGAGGTTGCATCAAATTCAGTGTGCCTGTGCCATATTCTAGAATCTTTGTAAATTGCATCAGTCTTAATGGATTTGACCCAAGTAGCAAGGTGCATCATAAAAAGTGATGCAGAGGTCAGATTTGATGCATGTTACTTTACATCACAGATGGACACAGGTAATGGCATAGTTAACAGAAGAGATTTTGGAGGTATGGGGAGGCAAGCACCAAATGAAGAAAAATTTCACCCAGAAACGGACAGATGCACTAATAAATGAGGTTGATGCCCAGGTGGACCACCTCCTTTGTAGAGGTGGGGAGAAGGAGGAGCACCAAGGGAGGTGGTATCAATCAGTAGCCAGGAGGAGCATGTGGCCTCCCACCTTAGCAGCAAGACCATTGAGGAAGACAGTGATCTGGACCTCTTCAGTCTGCAGAGCATATCAGCTAAGTAGAGCACTGCACTAGAACACTATGTGGTGTGAGTGTGGGACAGTTGGGTCAGATATGCCAATGATCTTATGATGTGGTGTATACCATATTAATGTTGTGTCTGAGGTATGTGGGGTAGGAGGGTGGTGACAGGCATGGGTGGAAGATATGTCAGGGTGTCTTTGAGATATCACCATCAAGTAGATGGGCCACAGCAGTGCTGCTGTGTTGTGGGGGACAGTAGTGACACCCAGAGGGTGTTGCCCAGGTACCGGGGACTCACTGCATGGTATCTGGTCAGAGTTCTACAGAACTGTAGGGGGCCAGTGCATGAAGCTTCGGCATGCAGGAGACATGTAATGCACAAAGGTGTGCAGGGCAGGGGGAAAACAGGACAGAGGGTGCAACATACAGTGCAGTGCAGTGTACTGCTGCAGATGTAGGTGTGAGGAGTTAATACTTGGCAAGGTATCTGTGTTGTGAACATGGGTGCATGGCAACATAGCTCTTTAGGGGTGGTGGACAGACACTGCTGACACAGATGCACACATGCAAGGGTGATGTACAGGACACTGTAGTGTGATAGTTGCCAGCAGAACTATTACCATATGGTATACAGCAGGTTGCTGTCCAATGGTGTTCATGTGGCTGTAGTTGTGTGTGTTGGAGACTGTCAGGAATGTGTGGTCAGAGGCCCTAGGTGATGTGACATGCAGAGGGGACATTGGATGACTGTGGGTGTGGGGGAGAGAACAGTGATTATGTGGGGTGGGGGTAGGGCTGGGGGGTCTGTTTTGTTTGTGATGGCTGAGTAATTGGTTAGGTCTGGAGCAGGAGGCCTCCTGGGGGTGCAGGAGTTGATGTGGTGGCAGGGTGCTATGTGCAGCAGTAAGGCAGGTGTTGCAAATGCAGGCTACATTGGTGCTGGGCAGAGGGAGGATGTTATGTGGTTCCAGAGGTTCCCTAGCCAGGTAAGGTATGTCAGGATGTGCCAGAGGGCATCAGGGACAGTCCCATGAAGAGTCATGTGGGAGCATATGCATTGAAGGGCATCAGGGGTTGTGTGCCGTATGTCACACTTTGTGAAGGGCCCTAGGAGTGGGGCAGTGAGTGAGTGCCATTCCACATGGGCATCCCTAGCACAATGAGGACTTGCAGTGCACAACCTTCATGTGTCATATTGGCCAGGCAAGGAGTGTGGAGGATGCACCTGCACAGTTGGGGAGGGGGCTGGTGGGTGAGGTACTGTGACATACCATGAAAGGTGCCACTGTGTGGTACTGTGGAGCAGGAGCTTGGTTCTGGAGGGGTGGACCAGTACCACAGCTGATAGGTTGTAATGTTGCTGGGTGTGCTGCTTGTGGTATTGGCCCAGTGTAAGTCCATGTGTGCTGCAAGAGATGCTGTTTAGCATGTGTAGGTAGCCAGATGGCACTGTTGGGGGATGATGGATGTGCAGCATACATTGGCAATGGGGTGAAGTGAGTAATAGGTGTCTTGGCACACTGGCTGGACTTTATACAAATGAAGGTGTGCCACACCCTTTCCAGGTAACTCGAGCATGTCAGACACAGCCAGAGGAGGGCCCAGTGGATGCTTGGTACATGGACAGAGTGGCACAAACACAGCACCCAAGTTTGACAGTACCTAATGGCATGGCAGTGAAACCACATCGTGTATGGAGACACTGAACATTGAAAGCCCCGTGGACCATAACCTCCCAGAGGTGACAGGAGACAGTGCTGACAGGGCAGAGATACCAGTGGGGGAAAGAGTGGACTGTGGTCTCATTGTCATCAGTGCAGCAGACTCCATCCAGGAAAATGTGGTGCAGGACCTCACACCAGTACCATCCATCCATCCATCCAGGAGGAAGGGATAGTGACACTGACAGCACCTGATATGCCCTTTGTGGACATGGATATGGATGAGGTGACTTGCCTCTGTCAAAGCATGCTGTACAGTGAGGTAGCACTAGGCAGAGAACTAAATACCATCAGAGTGGCCATGTAGAATTATCACAGTGCTACATGGCAGCATCATTGGCATGTGGAGAATGCAGTCAGTGGTATGCAGGATGCCATTACCCTTGACATGCATTATGTTGCAGTCCATGCAGCACAGCAGACTGCTATGCTGCAGGGACTGCAGGCACTGGCTGAGTGATTGATAGCTATACTGACGCGTGTGTCACTTGTGCTGGACCAGGTGGTAGAACTAAGGCCAAGCCCTGTCGGTGGCACTGTATGGCATCACATGGAGCACAAGGTGTTATTGTCAGGAAAATTTGTGGGAGGACTCCCACCACACTGCCAGTAACCCCAAATTTATGTACGATGCTGTGCATGGGACACAGCAGGGCACTAGCCCTGGAGCAGCCCAACATAACTGAAATGCAATGTTGAGGAGTGTGAAACAACCGCCACTGCACCAAGTGCTCTGCACACAAGAGGAGAACTCAACCAGAGTGCTGGGGAGCAGACACACATGACTATTCTGATCACCACATGGGAGGCAGAACAACATTTACTAGTCAGGGCTGTGACTTGGACATCATAGGGCATGCTTCTCCACTGTGGCTCAGGCAAGGACATGACCTTGGGCACCCTAATAACATGCAGGTTACATGACAATGGCAGTGATGCACAGGTCCAACACTGGGAGTGCAGGCAGTGTGACAGCTCAAAATCAACCAGCTGCAATGTTAGAGCCTGAGGCATTCTTCCCATCATGGGCCCCCATAGCTGTGGTGACTAACTCCAGAGCACTCTGTGGTACTGTAATACAGCAGGTTGCATGCCCCCATGGTGGCACCATTGATATTAACAGCCACAATGACAGCATAAGTGAAATAACAGTGGAGGCAGTACAGACAGCTCAGCAGGACAGTGTGGAGCTGCCCTCCACCACATCCTCACACCAGGACAGCATGCAGTGCATGCAGTGCAGCACTGTGGACTGGAGTCAGGTTGCGGGGGGAGGCACAGGCATACCAGATTCACCTGCATGCACCACCCATGTCATTCCTTTAGGAACACAACAGCAGTTGGTTGAGTGCCATGCAGGGGGTGGTACGGGTAATGTGCATGTGCCTCCCCCACCACAGTGTGTGGCACCAACGGTGTGACCACTGCAATGGCAGGTGCAGGCATGACAGATGGGGGCAAGAGAGTTCATCACAGGAACCATACAATGGAGATAACAGAGGCCAGGATGCACAGGGAGTGGTAGTGGGTCAGGTGATAACCCCATGCATGGCATTGTGCTGGCCATGAGGAGGTCAGTACACATGACAGGAAGGCATTCCATGCCCAACCACAGACAACATGCAAGCCAACTGCCAGGTGTTGCCACCAGGGATGCTGATGACAGACACACAAGCAGAGGTGAGAGACACAGGCAGCTTTCACCTGGCAGAGTACTTGGCTGCAAGGTGTGACCTTATGATTTGAGATGGCCTGGGGGGATGGACACCAATGTCTTCCACAAAGTTTGCGGGTTTGTTGCTTGACTCACTGGTAGAGTCAAAACCAAAGTCCAGAACATGTTGTGCTCAAAATGGACAAACTCGCGATGCAAGTTGAAACAGATATAGAATAGTGGATTGGTGAACATCCACAACAATTCTGACACAAACAGGTGTACCTGCATTGTTGCATAGCAATAGTTCACTGTTTAACAGCTGAAAAAGGGTGGCAACTGGAAAAAGGCCCTAAAACATAAAGATATGTACTGGATCTATACTTTCTTTTTTTTTATTTGCAAAATTATTAATTACAATTCTGGAAGGAATTACAGTAGTAACAATAGGAAACAATATGCATCAGTGTTCATCAAAATCAATATTTACATATTTTATATATATGTGTGTGTGTGTGTGTGAGTGTGTGTGTGTGTGTGTGTGTGTTCTCTATCAATCTATCTATCTATATATATATATATATATATATATATATATATATATATAGCTATCCATTGGTGAGGCTAGTGAGAGTATCTAATTTTGTTTCATTTATTACTCTTCAAAATACATACATGTGTTATGTAGCCTAGGAAAAAAGGGGTTAGGATCAGTCATTCTTCACAGCTTTAACAAAAGGTGTCCAAATTTAATAACATTTGTTCACAAGTTTATAATTTATATAACGGACTTTTTCTTTTTGGTGAATCATAAGCACAGTGTTTATCCATGTGTTAAATGTTGAGGGGTCATTATCTTTCCACTCCTGGAGGATTAATTTAAATGCATTGATTATTCCAATGTTAGTCAAGTATCAATTATGAAGATGCATATTACACATTGGACCACCATAGTGTAGAAGCATCCAGAATGATCCTTCTATAGATATTTACCTACTGCCATGATAAAAATCCTAGCAAAGGTACTCAAAATGATTCTAAAATAGGACATTCAGATAACATATGTTCGAGAGTCCCTGTTGTGTCTTGACATCTAGTACATGTATTTGGGACTGTAGAGTTCATCATATTCAGTAAATAGGGTGTATAGTATATGCATTGAAGAATGTTAAATTATGTCTGGTTAAATCTATGAGATTTAAAACCCCAGTTTTTTATATCAATAATTTTTTGCCACAGTGAAATTGGTATTCCCTGATTTAGCTTTTGTTCCCATTTTAATTTTAAGTTATGGAGTTCAATTTTACTGTTTGCATCCAGAGTTTTGTAAATGAGGGAGATTATTTTATATGTTTGTGCAGAAGTTAGTATCCTTTCAATATGAGAAATAACATTATCAGATGTAATAAAGTTTTTATGAATAAAATCCCTAATTTGTAAGTAGCCGTAGAATTGAGAGTTCTGTAAAATGTACTTATTTTTAAAAAAATCAAAATCCCTAACTTGATTTTTGTAACTTTACTGAGCTATATCCCACAGGCCTTTCAGATGCCATTCTTTGAAGATGCTGTCATTATTAGATGGGAGAAAAAAAGGATTTAAATATATAGGTGACTGCGGAGAATAATACATTGCAGAAGTAATTTTTCCAACTATCTTATACCATATTTTAAGTGCAATCACCATACAAAAAGAAAGCTCTTTAAGCTTATCCCAGTATTTTCCAAAAAATAAACAGTGTTTTGTATTGGATTATGTAGAACATGAGGTTTCCAAAATAAACAAATGATCATTTATATTGGCATGAAACCATTACTGTAACTCCCTGTACCTAGGGCTTCCTGGGGTTGATATCCACCGCTTGCAGCTAGTGCAGAACGAGGCTGCACGTTTATTGACTGGGGCATCAAGGAGATCTCATATAACCCCAGTGCTGCGTGATCTGCATTGGCTGCCAGTTCAGTGGTGGATCACCTTTAAGGTAGGTTTGTTAACCTACAAGGCCCCGCATGGACTGGGTCCCGACTGCATGAAAGAACTTCTGATTCCTTACACCCCTATGTGAGAACTCCACTCAGCTGATGAGGGGTTGCTAGAGATTCTGAGGGTTAGATTGAAGTCATCTGGGGATTGGGCTTTTATGTTCCCTGCCTCATCCCTCTGGAACTCTCTACCTCGTCAGCTATGGGAGTACAGGACTGTGGCGAGTTTTAAGCAGGCACTGAAGACCTTTCTTTGGGTTAAAGCATTTCCCGATTTTCAATGATTTTATTCTTGTTTATTGTTTAATTGTGTACATTTATATTTGTGAAGATCCTTGATGATTCAAAAGGCACTATACTAAATAGAATTATTATTATTATTATTATTTATATAATGGAGCCAAATTAGCAGCTATATAATAATTTTTGAAACAAGGTAGGACAAGACCTCTCTCCTTGGTTGATAAATAAAATTTCTCTATCTTTAATCTGTTTTTTTTCCCTTTCCATAAGAATTGTTTAATTAATACTTCTAACCCTTTAAAAAAAGTCTTCTTTATCATGATAGGCAGATTTTGAAATAAAAATAAATATTTAGGTAGTGTGATCATTTTAATCATTTTGACCCATCCAATAAGGTATAGTGGAAGATTTTCCCCTCAAGTCAGACCTTGTGTTTGTCTATTGTACCAGTGTTTCTAAATTTGATGAATGGAAATGTTTAAGTTCATTATCTATCCTAATCCCTAAATATAGAATTTCTGTAACAACTTTAAGTTTAAGATTAACAGGAGGCTGGAAAGGATCAGAATGGTATTTAATTTCCAGCACTTCAGTTTTGTGCCAATTGATCTTATACCCAGAAACAGCACTAAACTGTGAAATGATTTCCATTATTAAAGGAAAAGATTTGTTGAAATTTTTTACAATTATTAAAGTGTCATCCACATATAAGCTGATACAATGTTCAACATTATCTATACGTGGGCCTATGATAGTTTGGGTCTTATGGATACATAAGGCAAAGGGCTCCATAGCCAGCACAAAGATAAGGGGTGATAGTAGGCATCCTTGGCAGGTGCCCCTATAAATCCTGAATTGTGAAGAAATATCATGATTTGTTTTGATCCTGGCCACCAGGCCAGAGTAGAGCTCGTCCATCCACATCTTGAACTTAGGGCCAAAACCAAATTTAGTTATAATTGCTTTAATATAAGGCCATTCAACCCAGACAAAAGCCTTCTCGGCATCGATGAAAATTAGACAAGATCCTTATCCTGACAGTAGTCCAAAATATTTAGAAACCTCCAGGTACTGGAAGTCAAGGACTGTCCCCTAATAAAGCCATTCTGCTCGGGGTGCATCAGTAGAGGAAGTGCCCTCTCCAGTCTGGTGGCCAGGACTGTAGCCAGAATTTTGTCATCAGTGTTAATTAGTGATATAGATCTATTGGAACCAGGTAATATGGGGTCTTTTTGTTATGAATTCATGCCTCCCTAAAGGATGGCAAAAGGGCTTTGGTATTAAACATAAAATCGTAAACCATTTTTTAAGTGTGGAGCTAATAAGGCTGAAAAGGTTTTAGAACAGCCTCCACTCTGTCTATGTCTTTGCGGAAATGGGGTCTCCAGAATTACAAGCAGTACTCTAGATGGGGTCTCACCAACTGTCTATACAGAGGGATAACATCTTCCTGCTTTCTACTGTTGATGCCTCTCCCTATGCATCCCAGTATCCCCCCAGCCCTCCTTACTGCCTTCTCACATTGCTTGCCCACCTTTAGGTCATCTGATATAATTACTCCTAGGTATTTTTCAATTGTTGTTGTTGTTATTATCTCACCCCCCACTGTGTACTCTTCCCCTGGGTTTTTGTTTCCCAGATGCATTACCTTGCACTTCTTTGCATTGAATCTGAGCTGCCATATATTTGACCATTCCTCCAACCTTGCCAAGTCCCTTTTCATCCTTTCCACCCCACCTTGTGTATCAAGACTTTAAGACTACTTATAATAAATAATAATAATAAACTTTATTTATTCTGCACCTTTCAAATTTCAAGACGCAGTACAATAAGATATAAATACAAGAATCAGCATCATAAAACCAAACAAAATCAAATCAGAGAACAATACAACCATAGGCTTTTTCCCAAAGGAAAGATTTCAAAGCCTGTTTAAAACTCCCCACAGTCGTGCACTCTTTAATCTGATGGGGTAGAGAGTTCCAAAGGGACGGTGCTGCAAACATAAAAGCACGGGCTCCAGCAGATTTTAAAGTTACCCTTGGAATCTCTAGCAACCCCTCGTCGGCTGAGTGGACTTAAGTGTAAAAATGTAGTAGGGTCATTAGTTTTAATGTATACTTTTTCAATATTATGTATTAATGTATCCAAATCATTCATGGTTTAAATTCTGATTTTATGTTGTCTTATAATGTACAATGTAATAGTACCTCTCAAAAAAGCTTTGAAATACTCCCATATGGCCCCGATATTAATATCTTCCAGTGTATTTTGAAAGAAGAACAGATCACTATCAGCTTTGAATATATTATGGAAGTTTAAGTCTTTCAATAATATGGGGTCGAACATAAATTCATTCTGTTTTTTTCAAACTGAATATTGTGGCCCGGACATTCAGACTGTGCCAGGCAGTGGCACAAGGCTGGGCGCAGTGCAACTAGGATGTGCCGGGGCCAGGTCCAGCTGATATTCAATGGGGATGTGATATGGCACAGCACTGTTGAATTTGGCATGGTCAGCACACATACTGCACATGACGCAGTGGCACTGCACCAGTGCAAGACACAGATAGGGAGCAGGGGGCTGCACCAGTGCAAGTGCAGTTGCACTAGGCATATCACCCACAACATTCAGCAGGGGGCATGCAAATGAGGCCACAATATATGCAAGGCACAAATGCAGCCATTTGCATGTCATTATGGTCACATTTGCATACTGTGCGCAGGGCAGCCTGATGACTTGTGCCTGGTGCCCTGCACAGCATGACGTGTGCAATGAGGATCCTGGGGCATCCCCCAACCCATAGCTGTGATCACGGTTTATGTCAAACATAGAAAGCCATGGAAATCTAGTGGCCCCCTTCCTGAGTCCCCAATTCCCTGAGACGTGGAAGAAAGACCATCCCTGGTGGCCTAGTGGTCCCCCCTCCCACCCAGTTCCCTAAGATATGTAAAAAATACCATCCCTGTGGGTCTAGTAGTCCCCCTCCCACCCAATTTCCCAAGATATGTAAAAAAGACTGCCCTGGTGGTGTAGTGGAACCCCTCACCGCCATTGCTGCAATCGCGGTAAAGCTCCTGCAAAGAAATCCATGGTGATCCTATAGCACCCCTCCCACCCACACTGGACCCCTTGCCCACCCCGCCATTGGTGGGCAGCTGCAACCTGCCTGCATACCACCTGGTCACCAGCTGAGTGACTGGTACAGTATGGGCTGTAAGCCCATTGTTCCCCAGTGTGGACCAATGGGCTTGCAGGGCATAATGTACTAGACAGTCCCAAATATGTGAATGACTTCATTCAAATATTTGGGATTGTCTAGTACAGTATGTTCTGTAAGTCCACTGGTCCATAATGGGGACCAATGGGTTTACAGCCCATACTGTACCTGTCATTCGGCGGGTGTCCAAGAGGTATGCAGTGGGTTGTAGCTGCTCGTCAATGATGGAGGGGAGTGGGTGACAAGGGTCCAATGTGGGTGGGAGGTGGGGGTGCCACTGATCACTACAGATGTCTTTGCTGAGCTGGGTACTGCAATCACAGCAATGTGTGTGGGGGGGTTCCACTAGACCACTAGGGACAGTCTTTTTTACATATCTCAGGGAATCGGGTGGGAGTGGAGACCACCAGACCACCAGGGATGGACTTTTTTACATATCTCAGGGAATCAGGTGGGAGGGGAGACCATTAGACTACCAGGGATGGTCTTTTTTCCTATTTCTCAGGGAATCAGGTGCAGGGGGACTGCTAGACAACTAGGGGTTTGCCAGTGCCTGCGGATGGTGTTCTGGGGGGGCAGTTGGCCACCCACATCTGGCAGCTGCTGTGTTGCACCATGCAATACAGCAGCCCACCTGTGGGTGGCCGGGATTTGTTCCATCTTTTCCAGGGCTCAACTTTGAGCCCCCCTATTTAGCACAATGCAGGTTGAGCCAGCATATGCACTGCACATCCGAGGCTGAATATCGGGATGTGCTGCATATGCATGGGCAAGCCCCCTGCATCTTCACTGCATACAATTACATTGTGTCCCAGTGTATCGGGATTTGTGCTGCGCATGGTAGCCCTTTCAATATCCCACCAGGGTGCAATGCAGGGTTGCACCAGTGCAATTCTGTTGTGCCTGGTGCAACCCCTTTGAATATCCGGGCCTGCATATTTAAAATAATCAGAGCATGGTCAGACATTATAATTGGGCCATATTTCATATTCTGAACCTGATATTTATATGTACTTGACATTAAAAAGAAATCTATTCTGGAATAAGAGTTACATAAAGTGTATTAATATGGGAATTGTTGAGATTCCAAATGAACCTTCTCCAGATTTCGGTTAGGTTTAAATCTTCCATATGCTGTAAAATAGCCTTGGCAGCTGCTGCTGTTCTGTCACTATAAGGTCTAGAACTATCCAGGACTGGCCAAGGACCACATTAAAATCAACACCATACCTCTCAACTGTTCCTGATTTTCAGAGTTGTCCCTGATTTTGCTTCAAAATGTTACTCTGTCCCACCTAAAAATTGTGTTTTCGTGAGCAAACAGTGGGGGTTGTAAGCACAAACTAATGCCAGAGATTAAAGTTACAGACTTGTTCTTCCTTAGAAAATGCATTTTACACTAAGCCTCTTATTCTACCAGCTTCCTGAGTGGATATCACCAGTTTTGAAGATGTGTCCCTGATTTTTGTCCTTTGTCCCTGATTTTTTTAAGCCTTGTCCCTGATTTATGAGGCAGGAGGTTGAGAGGTATGATCAACACCAGTAATATACTATATACTAGTAATAACTAGCCTAGTGTAAAAAAAAATATATATATATATACTCTGTTTGACAATGCTCACTGAGCAGCTCCCCCCCTTCCTTTCCCTACTAATTCCTCCTCCCCTATCTCCCTCCCTTCTACTCCCACCAGCTCTCCCCCAACCATAAGTTTTGCACCTATTGTTATCTTTTGCTTCGTTGGAGATTGTATTCTATTGTAACAAAATTGTAATTGAACTGTAACTTTTTTGTTTGTAAGTACTGTGTCCCTTGTACTACTGTTCTGATGTCCTCTTTGTGATGAGGTACCTTTGTAAATGAGCCTCTGGCTCAAAGGTTTCTAAACTGATGTTTAACTAAATAAATAAATAAATAAATAAATAAATAAATAAATAAATAAATATAAGGAGTGAGGAACTTACTAATTTCAAGAAAACTATTATGAAAAAAAGATGGTAAATTTATGATTGGTCCATATAGATTAACAATTGTATATAATTGCCCCACCAGTGAAATATGACAGATAATATACCTGCCCTCTGTGTCTAATACATATTTATTAATATGAACATTAAGTGATCTTTTTTTAAAGAAAATTGAAACTCCACGTGCATTACTTCTGAATGGAGCATTAGTACCAGATCCCCATTTCCTTGAATGGAACTGAAAATCATCATTTAATAAATGGGTTTCCTGCATTAAGGTACAGTTAATGTTTGACTTATCTAACCAGTTAAAAACTCTCCTTGCCTTTACTCTGTCTTGTATACCCCTCACATTCCAGCTAGTAATATTTAACTGATATGACATCTGAAAAATAAAAATAAATTGTTGTAGGCAAAGTTTTTCACTATAACAACATTTAGTCTCTCCTCAACCAATTTAACAGTATATGACTGTTTACTTTTTATCTTTATGCAATATATGAAAAAGAAGATAGCATGAATATGGTACTAACAATACAAAATAATTAATCTAATTTAATGCCTTTCCATTTGAAAATGTAACATACAATATAAATTTGTAACATTGGTAACATTTTGTGCCAACCCTTGTGCAAATAATTAACCTGGAGAATGAAAGAATTACACTGTATAAACCTTTATTCAGGTGATTACAACACCTATATAAATTACTAATGCTGAGAACATTTTTTTTATTGTTGTTTTCTTTTAAATGAATAACATGCCAAAGTGATTGTGCATATCTGATTCATAATACAGAAGAAATATAAAAATAAAATAAACAGCAGAAAAATTAATAGCATACATATTTTTATCAGTTCCTCCCACCTCCCACCTCCCTCCTTCCAGTAATCCAGATATACATTAAGTACTCCTATTTAAGCATGCCATTGGAGACTCTACCCAAAATAAATATTTAGTCACGTCGTTCAGCCATTTAGCATTTTAACGTATAATGCAAGCTAAATAGAGAAAAAAGAAAAAAAAAACTAATTCCCCTCAGAGAGCATATATCAGAGCTGTATGATAAGTGGCCAATGGCTCCTCAGAAATAAAAGAAAAAAAGAAAACATTTTTTGGCCATCGCATTATTATCTGTGCCTATAAGCTATGTACAAGCTCCTCAGATCATTTTAACTGATTATAAAGATGTAGATCCTTATTTGACTTGTGTTTCCAATGGAGCAGCCTTGGAAACAGCAGAAGTGTCATTTTGCATGGCATGAAGAAATGCTTCTGCCTTCTTAGTATCAGAAAAAAATCATTATTTTCACATGCACTGAAAATCTGAAGCGAGAAGGTGGTAAAATTGAATGTTGAATGTTATTGTTACATAAAGTTTCTCTAGTGCTATCAAAAGCTTTGCAATTCTGCAACATCGTTGCTGAGAAATCCAGGTAGGCTGAGACTTTAATATTGCCAAAGACCAGTCCTTTGTTTATTCGAGCAAAACAGAGTACTGCCTCTCAGTCTTGATAGTAGTGTGGCTCCAAATATACCGGTCTAACATTTGTTTGTTTCTAGCCTGGCTTGCATACTGTTTAGGATCATGACCCATTCTGTGTGCTCTGTCCAATGTGATTTTCTCCTCAGGATATTTGCTCTTAAGGGCTCCTGTTAAACATTTTTCAAAGTATTGTATGAGATCTCCTTGTCCTTCGCTTTCCTCTGGTAGACCTATAATTTTAATGTTGGATCTTCTGGAGTGGTCTTCCAGCTCTGAGATTTTCATTTCTAATTCGAATAAAATAATATTGTGCTCTGCTTGTTTTTTAGCAAATGGATTGATTTTATCTTCCAGCTGACTATTGCAAGTTTTAGTCTCGCCAATTCTTAAGGTTAGAGTCTTCATTTTTAGATTTATTTCATTAAAGACCTTAGACAAGTCTGTGAGCACATTAGCAATGGTAGTGAAGCCATTGTGTATGTCATTCCTTATTTCTGTCTGGAATGATTTAAACATTGTATAAGTGAGTGTCTTCCCCCACTGACTGGTGCCTGCATATTGGTTAGTTATGTTATCTTGAGCCATTTTATTTAAAAGTTCTGCACCATTTTAAGATTAGCCCTCTTCTCTCGAGCCAACGTTATTAACTGTAGCAGACACAGCACATTTATGAGACATCAATGCTTTTCGAGTTTCATGTGAGATTAGCTCTTCAGCATTGCAGTTCATATCTACTACATTCTGAAAATTCAGTTTTGTAGAACTAACCTCTGTAGCATTGGAGCGCATGATGACCGCAGCAGAAGAATGGCTGAACAGGGAGCTGGGAATATTTTCTTCTTCCTCATCTGCTGTGGTATAATTTAACTCTTCAGGCTCAGCTGTCAGCTCTGTTGGAGGTAAGGTGAAATTAAGTAAAGGAAGGGGTTGAAATCAGAGAGAGCGGCTTACCCCAACAAATTGAAGGGTGCAAAAGAAATTAGTTTAATTTCTGTTGCTGCTGCAGAGTATGCCTATACTCTCAATACCACAAGTGACAGAGTTTTTTTTTTTCAGCAGTTAATCAATTTTTGCTCCCTGTCCCTGGTAGCAGTGCATCTTGTCTGATACCCCCAACCCTGCCCCCACTCACAGCTTACCTCTCTTTAGCTTCCCCATGGGTTACCCCCCCATGGTGGGGTGGCAGGGATCCTTCAACCTGCCTAACACATGGATCCGGTGCTGGAGGAGGTTACTGCCAATTGTGGGGCAGCACCTGTGGGGCTCAACTTCCATTTTGCATGCCAGGACCCTTTTTCCTCTTCTTTTTCCTTCCCCGAGCCAAGGCATGCAATGATGCCACAAGGAGGGAGCATGCACGCATCTGCACGTGTTCCTACAGGCATCTGCCTCGAGTCTGCCCTCTGTAGCATCAGTGCTCTAGCCCCCAGCCTCCACTAGGGGCTAGTTATGCACTGAGTGCAGGTGTCACCTCTCCCCAGAGAAGGAAAGCAGTCCTACAGATGCTCAAACCTTCTCTTCCCCTGCTGACCCCCTATGGCCCATGCTCATTCCTGAGCACGGGTCGCCAGCATAGCTTGAGGTAAGGCATTCAGTGCCTCAGCCCTCAGCACCACCTGGCCAGCCCACCAGTGACAGATTTGGCTTGAATGAGGAAGAGAATTGGCATGCCTGTTGGTAACTGACTAGCTTACAAAGCCTGCCCATCCCCTTCTTCCCCTCTCCCTTTGCTTTCACTATCATCCCTCCTCACACCATGGTCCTGCTTGTGGATATTCACCCAACTGAAAGCAACAAAAATAAGAAATGACAATTGGAATCACACTGATGTGAACATTCATACTCTAGATGACCTCTGACCTTGTTTCTAGACATAACAAACACTTTGGGCTTTGTAACCTGTGATTAGGAAACACCAGTGCTCTCTATGACAGAAAAAAACATACACAGACAACTGGCAAGTGATAGCATGTTTAAACAGCTAATGTGCATGTCTCAAATCTGTGGGCAGATCCCCTCTAAGAAAACCTCTCCTATCATGACTGACCTCCATACACACATGAGAACAAAATGCATTATAAGTATGCTTGGCAATGATAGGATTTAGGAATTGAGGCTTTATGCACTGATCAACACTATTATGTCTACAAAGCATCTTCAGCAGACATGCTATGGGACAGATCTTTCAGTTATCTATTCATGCTGATGAAGCATGTAAATAAACACACCCAAGGAGAGAAGATGGTATACACAAAGACCCTGGGGTGAGATGTAAATGATTCCCTAGCACATAACAATATCGTCCCTAATGTTGTTAGAGCATATACCGAAATACAGAACTGCATAATTGTATCTCTACAGCCTAATACACTACGCGCACACTCTTCACACAGTAACAGTTGTAGTTTCAAACACTACTAAAAGGACTTGTGTGCCTTTTAAAAATAAGTAAATGAAAGTGAAAGGACAGACACTAATTCATAAAATTATGCAGGCAAGCAATATTAAATATCAAAGAATCTGTCCCCCCATGTCATGCTGTGATTTTAAAACAACCGGGAAGCCAATAGGTGGAAAGCACTAGCCATTACACTAACTGGCTGGTAGTTAACTGTTGCTATGCAACAGTGCTGGTCCACCTGTTTGGGTCAGAATTCTTATGACATTTACAGCTGCAACCTACCTCACCCCAACGCCCCCTCTGGTACAAAAAGCAATAACTTAGCAGACACAGTGTAACACTGACTGCTTAGCAAGCTGTAGTGCTGACAGAATCTCTACCCAAACTATAGAGGTAAGCTAAGCCACTTCTTACTTGCTAAGAAAAATTGTTTTCTGTACACAGGGCAAAAAGTTGAAGTGCAAGTTTGAATGTAAATTGACTACTGACTGCTGTGCCACATTTCTACAGTGATGCAGTAAGTAAACATTTGCTCTTAAATATGCTCAGTGTTTAAAAATACAGAACATGTTAAGGTAAATAAGAATACCAACCAGTATCTCAACATTTTATGAACACAGGCATGTTTAGTTAATGACATGGCGTAAGCCAGAACTCTGGCACAGAGAAAAGTATAAACTTTAGTACAAACAAACAACGGACTGCTGTGCCACACTCTGCAGTGACACAGCAAGTAAGCTCTTGACTTAAAACATTTTTCTCTGTCTAAAATTGTGAACTGCTTTACTTTAAGATAACTAACCTGCATTATAACACTTTATAAACACAGACTTGAGGGACCACCAAAACGGTTGCCATTGTGGCACTGAAACAAAATACTGAACAAATTTGAAGAAGTATAAAACTGAATAGATTCATTGCGGGTATGAATCCCATGTATATTTATAAAATGTATTACCTTATGTAACCACAAAGGACCATTGAAAATCAATTCTTTGTTTCCATTTCTTACCATTTCTTACTAGACAAAACAAATACTTTGATGTTAAGGCAAAATGACAAGCACTATATAAAACTATTAGAAATACCTCACCAAGAGCAGTGAGTATTGAACATTTGTTTATAAAACAAAAGAGAGTTATCAATTAAAATCCTATAAAGTAAGGGATTACAAAGCATTGCACTGTAATTTAAGAGTGTATAACTATAATATTAACTGAAAGGAAGAGACATGAGACATGTAGGAGAGCTGATGTGTGTAAATAAAGAATCAGAAACCTACACATTTGAATTTGTGTGATTAAGTTACAGAGCACTGTCTACAAGCCTTACAGCAGCAATATGCATGTATAAACCAAAATAAATGTTATTATATATAACAATTGGAGGTATGCATTATTTAAAAACAAGTTTGACATGGTCTAAGCTTTCATTACTACATAAGATAGAGGGGGATGGCTCAGAGGTAATGTGGGGAAGTATTTCTTCATAGAGAGGGTTGTAGATGCATGGAACAGCCTTCCTGAGGAGGTCGTAGAGTCAGAAACAGTAGGGGAATTCAAGAATGCATGGGACAGACATAAGGCAATTCTAGTGGGGGGTAGAAGGAAGTAGGCTGTTGGTTAACTAAGATCTGCAGCTTATCCGTTAGGTAGGGAAATGGGCAGACTAGGTGGGCCAAGTGATCCGTATCTGCCATCAAATTCTATGTTTCTACATTTCTATGTTTCTTAATGGCTTGTGCTCAAAATTGATAATTAGATAACTGTTAGATAAAATAAAAATGTAATAAATGGAGACAAAATATGTGATATTTAAAAGATAAAACATATTGTCACAGAGAAGAAAGAAGAATTTTAAAGTTTTAGATTTACCCTATGAAGCTGACTGTAGGAGAGTGACCAGGGGAGGTCATTATAACTATTTACCAGCAGAGACACTATTGTCTTCATAGGAAGGTGATAGTTATATAAAAGACTTCTAATAAGTTACCGGATTGTTGATTCTAGAGGGTGTGCATGCGCCACCTAGTGGTAAGAGTGACATGTAGCAATTTTTTTTAAACTATATAACTTTGAAATTTATGTACAACTTATATGCTGTTTAACTATGTTTAAAATTAGATCCTTGACCCTGAAGAAGCTTTAATTGGTGAAACATTGGTTTAGGAGGATCTATTTTAAAAAAAGAAAAAAGAAAAATAAACAAGAACGTTGTTGAAAATATTACTGGAGTGGCTAGCAGAACTCTTTTTCTTTGCTTCAGAGATTTCGCCCACCAGCCCCCGAACTTATAAATACCTTCATAAGGGAGGGAACCCACATTCTCTGGACCCATTTTGAGTAAAACTCATACTAACACACTGCCTCATTCCCATGATACTGCATGTCACACATGCATCACAAACTGCGGCCAAAAGCAGGCCTCCATAAGACCACCCATGTACTGTCCCAGTTATGCTCAGACATTGCTGTGGCCTTCACCCATGCCTGCCACAAACATCACACACCTTGAAATGTTGCTCTCACCATCCTGACTGGTCTACCTGCTGGCTGCAGGCCCCCAGCATACCATTCTGTCATACCCACTGGCATTCTGCCTTTAGCAGTATGAGTCCCCCACACCTGACCACCACAGTGCACAGCACTGACACACACATGCCAGTGTTCCACCATTGCCCGCCACAGTGGTCTTTGTGTGCTCTTTCCCTCCCAACACAGGGTGAACTCATGTTCCTAGTGTACCATGGGCACAACCACTTTCTGCCACAGGACTACAGCCCACCAGCCCACATGTCCCTACTCAGTCAATGTTTCCCAGCATGCTCTGGGTACTGGGGATCCACACCACCAGTCACCGTGGCACTGTCAGATGTTGAACCTAGGCCACAACTGCCACCACTTCAATGCCACACTCCTCACCACCCTGCACTGACACCTGCTTCGCCATGTCTCACATGGCCAGAATACCAACAGCCTCCAGTGTCTGCAGGAGGACCACACTTGACCCTGATGCTGCTCAACCCCTCACTAGGGGCAACTACCTTGTAGTGGGTGCACTGACATACTATGCGCCTCCACTACTAGAAGTCTGTCCCAAGTGTCGGGATCCTTCTCTGTTACATTGTCTGGACACATGTCATGTGTTTGCTGTAATCCATATTCACACTCTGTGGACTGTCTGCTGTCATGTATTCTGTGGTGGTATTCAGGGGAAGTGACTCTGAATAAGATCCAATCTAGCATGAAGCCCCGCTGCTGCTGTGCCCTTTCTTACAGTCACCTGGTCAAATCCACTTCATCTTCCTCCTCCTCATTATCAGAATGCTCCACAATGTCTAGCATGATGACATGGTGTGCCAGTGAGATGTTATGGAAGATGCAACAGGTGACAAATATCTTGTCCACCATCAGGGTTATATACTGCAAGGCTCCTCTTGACCACTATAGGCAGAGGAATCTCATTTTTAGCAGACCCAAGGTATGCTCAGTGATTGCTGTGGTGGCAGCATGATCCTCATTATATCTGACCTCTGCCACTGTCTCAGGGGGCCTCACTGGGGTCATCAGCCATGTCTACTGTGGATAGCCACTATCGCCTTCAGAAATGAAAATGCATACTTAGCCACTTTGTAACATGACTGTCCATCCTACTATCCCACCCTTCCCCCAAAACAAGTCTCCTATACCAATTCTCCCTCCACACTCCCCACAGATCATGGGCCACATCAGTCACATACAGTACAGTGCCTATGTATAGCTCCATTGTCCCTCCAGCTAGCAAGGAGTGCACAAGTCCATGATGCCATGTAGGGCAGCCATCCATCAGGACCTGCTATGCCTTGTCCTTCCTACCTTGTCCCCTACCCTGGGGATCCAGCAGCACACCAGGCAGATGCACATAGGCTGTAGCACTTCCCAGTGCACCTATCTAACATCCCAGCTCATGCAATTACATAATAGCTAGCCTTCCTGTATGCCTCAAAGGCCTCATACAGCCCACTATATCTAAATATGTCTGTGTCATGTCAGGAGCCAGAATACTGTGCAACGACATTGAGGATGTAGCATTGGCTATCACACATGACCTGGACATTCATTGAATGGAACCCGTTCCTGTTGACATACACATCTGCATCCATGGTCAATGCACTTATTGCCACATGCATGCAGTCCATGGCATCAAATACATGGGGGAACTACACAGTGCCTTAAAAGCCCTGCTTTACAGCAAGTTTTTTGCTGTGCATCCTGTGTGAAGGTGATGTATTTGTCAGTCCTGACCAGAAGGGTCTCCAGGACCTGCTTCAAGTATTTTGACTATGCGAATATGAGATGCCCACACTGTCACCCATGGGATCTGAAAGGTTCCCATTGCCAGGAAGCATAGTGCTACAGACACCTTTGCTTCACCTGGAATTGGATGCCCCCTCTGAGTTTGAATCTGCAGATCCCCATAGCTCTTCACATAGCTCTTATACTGCATCATGGTGAAGATGGTATCATGCCAGGCACTGTTCCTCTGACAGCTCTTGGAACAATACCCACCTCCTGTACACTGTCTCATGGTACCTCTACTGCCCTCTACCCTACCTCTCAGCTAGGGCCTCACATTGTGTCCAGTGGGACTGCCATCAGGCACATTGACGCCACCTACAAATATCTAGCCTAATGGCTAGTTGGGTTGCTAGCCCAGGCATTCTTTGTTGTCATCCCTCTTGTGCTTTTGCTGCCACATTAGCTCCTCAGTAGTTTTATTTATTTATTTATTTTATTTTTGTTGACCGAGTAAGTTCACTAGACAAATCCTGCCTATTTTCAGGCAAGACCCGGGGGAGGGGGACACAGATGAATGCCAACTGACCTTGAACCTGATTAAGCGGTTGGTGGTATTTTTAGTGAATGAGGGAAATTTGGCCAGGACACTGGGGAAATTCCCCTACTCTTTTCTATAAGTGCCATGGGATCTTTAACATCCACCTGAACTACCACCAATCCAGGCAGATGGGACCTCAGTTTAACGTCTCATTTGAAAGATGGCACCTCAGAAGTGCAGCACCCCTCTCATGCTGCACTACAGTGTCAGTACTTGGATATTAACCCAAGTGCCAGTTACTCACATTCCATCTGCCTAGCATGGCCCTATTTATATTCTGTGGTCTGACTTAGACCAGCTTCACCTAGGCTGAATAATTGACACAAGTATGAGAGCTCCACTTTCTAAAATTCCAAAATGGATACGGCAGCTTTTTTCTGACTCAATTTGCATTTCAACATGGTGCACCAATTTCTTTGACACAACCTGGACAAAAAAGATTTAAACACAGCTGCATCCAAATTTGATGCAAGTCGCAATACAAAATTGTGATTCAGACAATTTTTGTTGCAAGTCACCCCTAGAGTGAAAGGCCCAGATATTCAAACTGCACCAGGCTGTGGCACAAGCTTGGGCGCAGCTCAACTTGGCTGTGCAGGGGTGTGGACTGGGTGATATTCAACAGAGCTGTGCCATGGCTCAGCAGCATTGAATATCACACCCTGGCCACCCGCAGTGTGCATGGTGCTGTGGCATTGTGCCACACAAGTGGCCAGAGTGGAGCATGGGGATGTGCTAGTGCAAGTTCCATTGCGCCATGCACAGCAACCGCGATATTCAAAACTTGACATGCAGATGGGGCCATAATATATGCAAGGTGCAAATGGGACCATTTGCATGTCATTATGGCCCCATTTGCATGCAGGTGCACCGATCCCTGACGACTTGCACCTGGTGCCCTGCCAGGCAGCAGTCATTGGAGACCAATGCCCCCTGCAGCCGGCAATGTGCTCCATAGCCCGATTGCAGGCAGTTGTATTAAAAAATAGAAACTATGTCCAATATCCCTGGTGGTCCAGTGGACCGCTGTCTGCCTGATCGTGGGCATTTGTATAAATAAATAAATACGTCCTATATCTCTGGTGGTCCAGCGGACCACTGTCTGCCCGATCGCGGGCATTTGTATAAATAAATGACTAAGTCCAATATCCCTGGTGGTCCAGTGAACTGCTGTCTGCCTGATCGTGGGCATTTGTATTAAAACAGACCTATATCAATATCTCTGGTGGTCCAGTGGACCGCTGACTGCCGATCACTGGGCAAAAAAGTAATACTTCAATCTTCCTGGTGGTTTGGTGCCCCCCAACCGCCCACAGGCCCCACCTCGCTCCCCGGTCAGCTGGCGGGCGGTAGCACCCACCGCATGCCGCCCGCGCTCACCCACTGACACTGTCAGTAGGGCTGTATGCCCATTGGTCCTGGCGTGAGCCAATGGGCATACGCTTCCATGCCGTACTACACATTCCAGATATGTGGATAGATTCATTCACATATCTGGTAATATGTCTGACTATGGACTTCTGCCCATTGGCTCACGTTCAATGGAACCAATGACAACTACCGACGATGTCGGTTGATGAAGCGGTGAAGGCGGATGGGTGAAGTGCTG
The DNA here is from genome assembly GCA_016271365.2 of Neoceratodus forsteri. NCBI lineage: Eukaryota > Metazoa > Chordata > Ceratodontiformes > Ceratodontidae > Neoceratodus > Neoceratodus forsteri. The sequence goes on along the minus strand of CM057459.1, from coordinate 1,050,924,328 downwards.
CTGCTGTGGCTGATGGGGGAAGTGAAAGCGGTAGCTCAGTGGGCAGGTGGGGAGGGGGGTACCTAGACCACCAGAGAGATTGGTAGTATTACTTATTTTTAATACAAACGCCCACGATTGGGCAGTCAGCGGTCCACTGGACCACCAGGGATATTGATAGTATTACTTTTTTTTTAATGCAAATGCCCGCGATCAGGCAGACAGTGGTCCACTGGACCACCAGGGATATTGGAAGTATTCATTTATTTATACAGATGCTGGTGATCGGGCATACAGCAGTCCACTGGACCACCAGGGATATTAGAAGTATTCATTTATTTATACAGATGCCCACGATCGGGCAGACCACAGTCCACTGGATCACCAGGTACTTTGGGGATCTGATTTTATTACTTAGCCCACGATCAGGTGGGCAGCAGTCCACTGGACCACCAGGGATATTGGACAGATTTTTTTTTTTTTTTTACAAATGCCCGTGATCGAGCATGACGGGGCGCTGCCAGGTGCACACGGAGCTTAGGTGGCCACCCACAGGTGGCAGCCGCCGTGTTGCATCCTGCAATGCAGCAGCTCACCTGTGGGTGGTCATCAGTTGTTCCTTATTTTTAGATCAACTTTGTGCTGGTGCATGTAGGGGTTGTGCATGCATGGCTCTGCACATCCCGGGTTGAATATCGGGCTGTGCAGGGTATGCATGGGCACACCCCCCCCACCTGCACCTGCATACATTACTGATGTGCTCCGGTGCATCAGGATTTGTGCCGTGCACTTTTCCATTTTGAATATCGTGCCAGGATGCATCAGTGGGTTGCGCCATGCGCAACCCTTTTTGAATATCTGGGCCAAAATATTTTGATGCAATTTCCTGGCATCAATCCAATCCCTGTAAAAATTGGACACATCGACTTTAGGCTGATTTTGAAACAATTGCCCTTAAAAGTTACTGCCATCTTAGAAAAAAACACAGACACACATAACAATTTACACGCAACTTATTTTATATTGTAGTTCATATTATACTGTGCCTCTATTCCCCTTCATCATTTATTTGGGTAATATAAGATCATGGCTTGTATTTTCAAAGCCTATGTGTAGATTCAATATTCTATTGTACATCGTTGGACATAATTCAAAGTGCCTCTATGTCCAATTTTCAAAACTAGGATATAGCCAAGTTCAATTTTGGAAACTCTGAGTTAGTTATGTTCAGTTTGCACAAAGCAGATATCAGTGTGCTTGGTCACAATTTTCAGACTAAGCATAACCTGGTTTATCTTTTACATTTCTGACTAGTATTTTGCTATTCAAAAATGGATGGAAAGTGCCATAAAATCAGACAGAAATTATGCAGATTAGTCCAACTTTTAAAAACACCCTATGCTATGACTTTTAAAAATCTAATTTGATGTAACTATGAGTTGAATCCATTTTATGATTTCTACAAATCCCACCTGACATAACAAGGAATTTTTTGCATGTAAGGATTTTTTAAAATACTATAATCCCTTAGAGTTCATCCAGTCCTAGATCACTTGCTCTATATTAAGTCTTATTTTCTGCTTTTTATATCATAACCATTTTGGCAAATCCATATGTTGACCTCATATCTTAAAAGCAAAGAGTTACAATGAAGCTCTCCATGAAATTGGCTTCAGAACATGCATACTGTTTTTTCTAAACTTTATTTTCAACTTTTTGCTGGCTATACATTCCATTGCAAAATTACCAAACAAAGTTTCCAGCACACACAAACCGCCAAAATGGGATGCATCAAATAAAGTTTCAAGTCATGGATTCAAAATTTTAGTCCATATTTTAATAAATTAAAAAACTTCCAAGCTCATAGCAGGCATAACATTGCATCTACCATGTTTCGGATATTCACTTCCTTCATCAGAGACTAACATATCACCTCTAAAGACTCTAAATATATATTCCACTTCACCATGTGATCACACTTTAATTAAATTAATTGATGTAATAGAAAAAAGCTGTGTTTCTATCACTCAGTAATTAAATGAGTTACAAAATCTAATTCAGAATGAACTTGAGGTCCTTAAAGGACTATAGCCCATCCAGACACATATATCAATACATAAGGACAAAATTCAACATGTTAATTTCTCATAATGGCAACATAACAGTATATTTATCTTGAAATATCTTGACATATATAACCTATAAAGAAGAAAAGAAAAAAATATGTTTCTAACAAAGGGGATGAAAAGGGGGGAATGGAAAACAAAAAAGAGGCTAATGCAGACAAGGAAAAATAAGGGAGGGAAGGGGGAAATTGGGATGAGATAATAATGAAAGAATTGGAAACAGAATTAAATAAAAACTGGACAAAATCCAATAAATAGTACAATTAAAATATTGCTTATACAGTACTTCAGGTAACAATGGGAACATGTATATAAAGCTGTGTTCTAAATTGATCCCAATTCTAATAAAAACATTAACGTCTTTTAAGATAGGGACACAAGTCTAGCTGTGCATTTAGTCCAGGACATTTACTTGTTCGTAAAGTCAATATCCAGAAATTTTCTCTAATCAGAACTAGATTATTGAAGTCACCACCTCTTGTGTGTCTAAATACTTTATCTATACCCATAAATTGAAAGGTGTGTGTTTCTTCAGTTGGGGCTGTCATAACATGTACTGCTATGGCATAAGTATTATCTTTTCTTTGAATTGCTCTTATATGTTGATCAACTCTAACCTTCAGACTCCGGGTTGTTTACCAACATAAAAAGCACCACAATTAAAAGCTGCTAAATACATGACTCCTTCACTGTTGCAAGTAATACACTGTCTAATCAAGTATTTTTTTCCGATGTTGCAACTCCCAAATTCCTTTCCCTGTACCATATGTGAACAGTAGATGCAATTCTTTCATCTCATGCATCCCTGTGGTTATTTTAGCCTGGTAGTAACTTTATTTTCTTTATAATGGCTATGTACCAAAATATCCTGTAGAAATGGTGCATTTTTATAGCACATGTGGGGCGTCTGTTCAACTACATTTTTAAAACTAGGCTCTATTGCTAAAATATGCCAATGTTTCTGTAATATTATTTGTAGTTCTTTTGAGTGTGCTGGATAGCTTGTTACATAATTAAATCTCTCATTTGTTTCTCTGTCTTGTAGTTTCTCATTTAACAGCAAATCTCTGTCTATATTATGTGCTCTATTGTATGCTTTTTCAATATTGTTTCTAGTATAGCCCCTTTCTGCAAGTCTGTCTCTTAAAATTTCTGCACCTATTTCGCTTCTGTGGAGCAATTACGTCTAGTTCTCTTAAATTAACCTACAGGAATATTACCAGCTACATAGGGTGGATGACAGCTACTAGCTAATGAAATCGTATTTCCATCCATCTATTTCCTATAGATTTATATAGCTATAGAGCCATCACCATTCTTTACTCTGTAAGTCTAAGATCTAAGAACTCAATATCACTATGACTCGCTCTGAAAGTAAATTTCAAATTCGAATTCGTTGTATGTAAGAAATCTACAAATTCTCCTAAGCTCATAACATCTCCCTTCCATAATAATAATATGTCATCAATATAATGCTTCTATAATATGATTTTTTCAAAGAAAATGTTTTTATCTCCAAAAAAACACTTCCTCTTCCCATTTGCTGATGTATAGATTTGCTATGGATGGTTCACAAGTCGCCCCATCACTGTTCCCTTTATCTGTTGAAATAATTTGTCATTAAAAGTAAAGGTGTTGAACTTAAGCACACATTCTAATAATTTAACGACCAATTCTATCGGTAATGAAGTCTCTCTTGATTTATTAAAATAAAATGCCGCAGTGTCCAGAGCTCCTTCATGCTGTATATTGCTGTAGACAGATTCAATGTCCATAGTTACCAAGATAACCCCGTCATCAAGCTTTAAATTTCTTACCACATTTAACAGTTTCTTGGTGTCCTGTAGAAAAGACGGCAACATTTGGACTAATGGTTTTAGATGAGTCACAATATTGGGATAATGTTTCCATTAGTGAGCCAATGCCACTCACAACTGGTCTCCCAGGGGGTTTACACATGTCTTATGAACCTCTGGGAGAACATAAAAAGTGACTCTGGTGGGGTTCGAAACTTTCAAAAATTCCTTCGGTTGTTGTTGATTATTCCCTGATCAAATGCTTATCTTTTTTTACTTTTTCATAGAAGATTCTGTTGTTTAATTGTCTATAGATTTCTTTTGAATAGTCCACTTTATTCAAAATAAACCACAGCCCCCCCCATACACTTGTTTGATCATTAATTCAGAATCCTGTTGGAGAGAATTAACTGCTTCTCACTCATTTTACTGAGATTGTTGAAAAACAGGGAATGTTTCATCTTAAAAAAATCTTCCATGTCTGTTTCAACCAGCTCTTTAAAGACATTTACTGCTGCACTCGTAGGAGGATAAAAAGTGGAAGACTTTTTAAATACTGTTAAAGATGGCCTCTCATTTTCTTGCCCCATGTTTCTTTTACTGAACAATACTTTTAGATTCAACTTACGACAACTTAAACTTAAGTCTATTAAAGTCTATGCTCTATCCAGAGTTTTCGTTGGTGAAAAGTTCAACCCCTTCTTAAGTAGATTACATTCACTTTCTGTGAGTACAGTACATGTCTTGATAAATTTATAATTTGTTTAATGTTATTATTGCAGGAGCTTACCTCCTATGACAACCTCTCCTACGATAGTTCCTCCTGCATTGTGTCCCCCCTCTGTTATATCTCATATGGAAGCCATGATTTTCTTTTCCTTCCTCTCCTTGTTCTGCTTTGAAGTCCATTTCTCTTGGCCATAGCCTTGGGCTCCTGTGCGGTGCTTGTGGGCTGTATTGAAGCGTATTGTAGTTGTTGTAACTCATCGGGGGCTGTGGGTCTCGATGGTGTGTTCCTTTTTGAAAATAATGTTCCTGATTTGGTCCCTCTCCTTCTGATTCACTGTTATCTGTGTTGTATTCAAATTAAACATTTTTATTTATTTTTAAAATACTTTTTAATTCATTCTGTTTCCAATTAAAGATATGTCCTCTTTCAAAATCTCCTTTATCTCACAGAAATTTTGTACACTTTATTCTCTGTAGATCAGTTTCCAGTTTTAAAATAGAATATTTGTCTTTTATTTAGTCTATCAAATTCTGAGAGTTCTCTAAATTTTAATACTTCAATCTCTTGTCTTTTAATTTCTTCTTGAATCTCATCTTCTTTCTCTTTACTATATTTGACAATCAATGTTAAAAGTTTGGCACTGGCTTCCAATAAAATATTTTTCCAGTCTTTCATAAAGGTATCGTTATCTGTACCACATGCAGGATTATTTATAAGTCGTAAGCCCCAGGCACCCTTTTTATTTGTAAATAGGCTTCCAAATTAGTATAATTCCAGTATAGCCTTCTGAGTTGGTGTGTAGGTTTTTACAATTTTCTGAATACTTCTAGCAAAGATTGGGCTTCAGGGTCTACATTTTCCATGCTGATGTCCTCATTCAAGAAAGGATTAGCTGTAGCAGCAGTTTGCAAGAGCATGTCCATATATGCTAACTGTTTCTCATGCTGTTCATTTATATTGCTAGTGCATGCAGTAGCAGGATTTAAATTGACTGCATTACTCTGTGACATGGTGAAGATAGTAAAGTCTGCCAAATTCAATTGCTGGGAAAATAATTTACAAAAACTGCGTATACCCACAGGTTTTTATGAGGGAGAGGTATCAAGCCCGAAGTTATTTCTAATAAATTATTGATAAAAAATGCAGACTTCCTTCCCCCAACCCGTGCGTGTCACTCACCATCTGTAGCTTTTGTCCAAATGAGTACGCACTGGGACATGGTGCCTAGAAACTACAAGCCTAAATTACCAAAAAAAGTTTCCAGCACACACAAACCTCCAAAATGGGATGCATCAAATAAAGTTTCAAGTCATGGATTCAGAATTCACTTCTATGTGTCTCGATGGGCTATAGTCTTTTAAGGACCTCAGTTCATTCTGAATTAGATTATTGTAACTCATTTAATTACTTAGTGATAAAAACACAGATTTTTTTCTATTACATCAATTAATTTCATTAAAGTGTGATCACATGGTGAAGTGGAATATATATTAAGAGTCATTAGAGGTGATAGGTTAGTCTCTGATGAAGGATGTGATCATCCGAAACATGTTAGATGCAATGTTATGCCTGCTATGAGCTTGGAAGTTTTTTAACTCATTAAAATATGGACTAAAATTTTGAATCCATGACTTGAAACTTTATTTGGTGCATCCTATTTTGGAGGCTTGTGTGTGCTGGAAACTTTTTTTGGTAATTTAGGCTTGTAGTTTCTATGCACCACATCCCAGTGCACACTCATTTGGACAAAAACATTCCATTACAACATCTATATGTACTGTAAAAATAAAAAAAAGATTACACTATTGATATAAATATATGGACCAGTAACATATAGTGCTGGTGACTGGTTCATAGGCACTGTACAAACATTTGACTTTATATTAGTACTTAACTAAGATTTTGCTTGTCGGCGGTCTGCAGTTGTAGTGCCGATTTTGCTAGAATCTCTATATGCTCAGTTTAACTGCCGTCCCATCATGCTGACTCATATGCTATATGGTGCACCATCTCTATCTACCCCTCCAGTCTTCCCTTATCCAGGGCTTTAAGGACTGGGTGTCACATTGCTTCAAATTTTTCCCCTTCTCCCATAGACTGCAGCTGGAATTTTTTCAGCTTCATTCAGTCTGAGTGTGAATCCAGTGGGCAATCGGGGAAGGATGCACTCATCCCCAGTATTGTGCTAATGTTTTTCTCTCTGTCACCAATGCTAAATTCCATAAAGGCCAGTGCAGCCCCGCCACACACACACACACACAAACACACATTTAACCTCACCCCCCAAGATCAGCTCTAACAATAAGTGGGCAGTTTGCCATCCATGACATGTTCCATGATGCTGTGCACCCCCTCCCAGATGACCAGTATTTGAGGGCATTCCAAAGTTATGTGTATATATGTTCCCATTGCTTCCCTGCATTTTTGAAAGTACTTCTTAATGGTTGGCTTGAGTTTGTGAACCTTAGCTGCATAAAGGTATGTTCTATATAAAAAAAAAGTATATTGGATCTGGCAAAGTCTGTGTGCTCTAGCACATGTCTTGCCATGAGTTACAGCTCTCTTATATCTATTTAGAGTTAAGTCTACATCTATGTCCTTCCTCCAAGTTTCCCTATAGTCATCACTGAAGGGAGGGAAGCATATTATGTATAAATTTGTAATGTGAGGAGAGTGGTTCAGATCCAGATTGTGAACTAAGGATTATGTTTTCCACAGGAAAATCTATAGGATTATAATCTCTCTTCGGACATCTTGCAACATACCCCTCAGACTCAAATAAAGAAAGAATGTATTTGTTGGCATAGAGACATAGAAACATAGACTTTGATGGCAGATAAGGACCACCTGGCCAGCCCAGTCTGCCCATTTCCCTACCTAGTGGATAAGCTGCAGATCCTAGTTAACCGACAGCCTATTTCTTCCTACCCCCCCATAAGAATTGCCTTATGTCTGTCCCATGCATTCTTGAATTCTTCCACTGTTTTTGACCCCACAACCTCCTCAGGAAGGCAGTTCCATGCATCCATCACCCTCTTTCTGAAAAAATGCTTCCTCTCATTGCCCCTGAGCCATCCCCCCTCTATCTTCAAATTGTATCTCCTTGTTGTTGGCAAACCAGCATGGTGCTTTTAGATCCCCAAAGAACCTACTCTCACTTTCCCAGCTGAGGTTCTAAAATTTTCTGAAGACCAGCTTCTCCAGCTTTAGGAGCCCTTGATGCGAAACGTCATGTGTCAGGACAGTGAGGTCCTATTCTCACGTTTGATGAATTTCTTGACCACCAGCCACACATTTAACATTAATCTGGTAATTTTTTTTTTTTTTGGTCTTGCCAGGTAGTGCTTCCCAATGCAGATTTTAAAACATTCTCCAGTACAGAACCCCCAAGATCTTGCTGCTCCTGCTGTCTCTGCTGGGGCACTCCCTGTCCCACTCCATCATCCAGATAAGACAACTGGAAAGCCTAATACTAATGTTGCATGTGTGGCAGGGACAAACCTCCTTCTCCATATAGTTTTTGCAATGTAGCGACCATGATTTCTGCTGGTTTCCCATGCCATAAAAATTGAGGAATAAGATAGTTAGTTGTCTTAATAATTTTTGTTGAAGCTAAATGGGGAGGGCCTGAAATCACTCTGCTGACTATCATAGGTCAATCAACCATAAAAAGACAGAGTTACTGTCCAGGGAGATTGTTGCAGGGAGGAACAGACCAGCTCAACTCTTTTGGTCTGTGGACAGATTGCTTCATCCAATTTGTCTACAGCTGAAAAAAACCTTTTCAGTTGCAGTTTGCAAAGAGTATACTCTGTTTTTCTCTGACAGGGTACCTTCTATTTGGGTCAGGATCTTGACAGTGGGTTTAGTTCAACCCCACATAGTGGGGCCCTGGATGGAGCAGAGACACTCCTATTGTCGGGCAGCATTTTGGCCGCTGGAGGTGGCAAAGGTCTCCAAGGCAATTTCGAAACTGCGGCTCACCTGTTGTGAGCTGGACCCTGGCCCAATGCACCTCCTAGTGAGCTGCGTCGAGATCATCAGCCCAGTGTTTGCCAGGACAGCCAGGTGTTCACTTTAGGAGGTGGTCTTCCCTGACACCTTGATGTAGGCACTGGTGAAGCATCCTCCAAAAAAAAAACATCTCTCGACTCTGACATCCTGGCAAATTATAGCCCTATCCCCAACCTCCAGTTTCTAAGGAAGGTTGTTGAGAAGACAGTGGCTTTGCAGCTTGAGTGTACCTGGAGACGTTTGACATCCATGAGCAAGTCTGGATTTCAGGCAAGGCACAGTACAGAGATGGCACTAGATGGGGTGCATAATGACCTGCTCATTGCTAGAGACTGAGGGAAGCAGTCAATTCTCATTCTTCTTGGTCTGTCATCAGCATTTGATACGGTGGACCACATTGTGTTGTTGAATCACTATAGAGATTATTGTGGACTCGCCACTACTAGCTTGAGTGCTTTCTCTTGGGTAGGAGGCAGAGGGTGGTGATGGGGAATTTCTCCTCCTATGCAATTCCTCTGAACTGTGGAGTTCCTCAGGGTTCGATCCCATCACCAATGTTGTTTGCGGTTTACATGCTACCTCTGGGAAGGATCATTAGACAATACATCTTGAGCTTTCACTGCTATGCAGATGACACTCAGCTGTAGATGTCTTTTGCACCAGGGACAGTTGGTGCCATTGATGTGCTGAATAAATGCCTTGCTGAGATTCAGGATTGGATGAAATCTACCTGGCTGAGACTTAACCCAAACAAGATGTAGGTACTGGTAATAGAGATGGGTCACAGGTATGATGGGGATGCCTCCAGGATAACAATAGGCTTGGTTCTGGGTCCAGTTTCATTGATGGCATCCTCTAGTGTGAGAAATCTGGGCATTGTCCATGGTGACAAGCTAACATATGAAGCTCAGGTGCTGGCTGTCATTAAAGTGTTTTTTACCATTTAAGGAACATCACCTGGATTAAACCCCTAATTCAACCCGAAGACCTGCCATTACTGGTGCATGTCTTTGTAACATCCAGGCTTGACTACTGTAATGCTCTTTATCTCAGAGTCAGTGGATGTAACCTCTGTTGGCTGCAGCTGGTGCAGAATGCTGCAGCCATGCTGCTGACAGGACTACCCAGGTCCTGTCATGTGACCATGGTCCTGCAGTGTCTGCACTAGCTGCCAGTCAGTCAGGTGCAGAGCTCTCTTCAAGGTGGGCTTGTTCACCTGTAAGGCCCTATATGGATCAGGCCCTGGCTACCTGTCAGACCTTCTCATCCCTGCTATTCCGACCTGCTCCCTTCATTCCCCCACCAAATGCCTTCTAGCGGTTCTGAGGACCAGGCTGAAAATCTAAGGTGACCATTCACTCGGAGTTTCCGGCAAGGTCCTCTGGAACTCGATGCCAACATCTTTGAGGGAGGCCCCTATGGTGGAGGCATTCAGGAAGGGCCTAAAGACTCATCATTTTAACTTAGCATTCCCTGCTGATGCCTTTTAACTTGAATGATGAAATGTTATTATTTTAATTTATTTAAAGAGTGTTTTTTATGTATGGGATTTTACTGTGTTATTCTTGTTGTACGGTGCCCAGAGCCCCCTGGATTGGGCACCTAACAAATAATTTATTAATTGATTGATTGATTGAAATATGTAAAGTATATGGGGGAAGGCATACATCTTCAGTATATTCATCCTACCAGTTAGGGACATGGTTAACCCTTCCCACCTTTCCAAGTCCTCCTTCACCTTCTGGAGCAGAGGAGGAAAGTTAGTTTCATACAGATTGCTAATTTTCTTATGGAATCTATATTCCCAGATGCTTGAGGATGGTAACCTCTTGCAGATCCAGACCCTCCCTCTCCTCCATTTCTGCTCTTCCCCGCATTTGTAATTTTGCACTTCCCCCAGTTTATTCTATGCTCTGAAATGTTTCTGTATTCCTGCAGCAGACTTGTCAGTCGGGGTGTGGGCTCCTTTGGATTCCTTACATATTGTACAACAGTAAATCATCTGCAAATAAATACACTTTGTTTTCCGAGCCTCCGACTGCAGCCCTTCGATCTCCATAACCCATCTCAGTGCCTCAGATAGGGGTTTAAGTGTTTATACAAATGAGTGGATAGAGTGGGCACCTCTGTATGGGGGAATGGTTGGCTGAGAGCCTTCATAACTTGCATATTAACCATTAAGGAGTTATATAGCCCTTGCACTCATCCCCTGAAACTGACCTTAACCTCAAGGCTCTCAAGCATTTTGGGGAGATATTCCCATTCCACCCAGTCAAATGCCTTTTTGGCATCTAAAGCAAGGACTTCAGCCAGCTCTCCCCCTCCACCCTTCATCTTCAAATGGCATTATGAGTTCCGTGGATATTCCTCTTACACTATCTTCCTTTTACAAAATCCGACTGATCAAGGTGCATCAAATCTGGAAGAAGTTTCTCTAATCGGATGACCATTGCCTTAGCTATTATTTTGTAGTCTGCAGTCTAAAGGGAAATGAGGTGGTAGTAAGAGCATAGCATGGTATCCATACTTGGTTTTGTTAGGGCAGCAATTGTGGTGGAGCATGATGGCATAGGCAATATACTCATTCTTTGACTCTCTGTTAACATACCCTTTAGAGACACTCTGATACTCCTGCTGAAGGTTTTATAAAAACCTATCAGCAGGCCATCAGGCCCAGCCACTTCCCATCCATCCTGCAATAACTGCCCACACTACCTCCCATACTGCAGTGTAATCCAGTTTCTACCTTTGCTCTTGAAACAGCACTTTAATAGGAGCTTTTATAAAGAAAGCATCCATATCTGCCACATCTGATTTGCATTCTGAGGTGTAGAAGGTCTGTTAGAATTGACAAAAATTGCTTTCTCTCTCTTGGGGTATAGCGGTAACCCCTTCCCCCCTTCTTGAGCTTGGTTATGAAGGCAGCTCCCATGCTGGCTTTCAACTGCCACACTAGCCATTTTCTTGCTTTGTCTCCCTCAAAGTAAGAACACACTTTGGTTTTCAGTATTTGGCCCTCAAGCATCCTTAAACAAGGATTAAAATCCATTTTATGGACTAAGGCTTATGGGGAAGAGGTTGATCTGGTTTGATTTTACTATTTCATCATGCTGTTTGATCTGATGTATTTTACTGATTTGTATTGTGATGTTTTATCATGGTGTGATTTTATAATCTGTTCTGCGCCTTGATTCTTGAAAGGCACATTAAAAATTAAGACTATTATTATTATTATTACTATTATTGTGCTTATTGCATTATACTCCGTTTTGGCCTTTTCCAAAGCCATGCACAAACCAACTGTGGAGTTCTGTTTATGGGCCACCTCCTGTGATGCAATAACTTTCTCCAAGTCACTTTACCTCTCCCTTTGTGATTTTGTTCCAATGATGAGAGTAGGAAAGTATGTCACCACTAAAGGTGGCCTTGAGGACCTCCCATCTGATGGAGTCTGAGGATCTCCCTCCTTGTCATTTTGCAGGAACTCCTTCACCACTTTAACCACATGACCCCCAAGCCCTGTATCCTGTAGCAGAGTGGGATAAAACTTCCATTGCTTTGTTGGCTCTACCTTCCTGATGGAAGGAAGGAAGGAAGGAAGGAAGGCCTGTTGGGCATAGTATATGTGAGACAGTGTTCACTCCCACAATATTATCAATCTATGATATTTGTATCCTTGGAATTAATGGTTGTCCAGTCTTAGCAAAAGTAATGTTGCCTTTATTCAATGCATATGATCTATTAATAGACCTGTACTTTGCAGAGCTGTACAACTAATACATATTGATGTATTATTTAAAAGTTTTTATATGAAAATCAACAAACATAAATTTCAAAAAAAAAAAGAAAAGAAAGAAGAGTAAAAAGTAAAAAAAAATAAATCTTAGGGAGGAGGACAAGTACAGGAAGAAGTAGGGGTTGGTCTGAATAAGCGGTTAAGGGCAGGAAAGGAGAGGGAGAGATGGATTTGGGAAGGAATGTTGTTCCAAAGGGAAGGGAAGGAAGTCTGTAAGAGAAGGAAAGTTTGCTGGCTGAGGTGAGGACTCGTAGGAGGGCAAAGGAACGGGTGCAGTTCTTCTATGAGTTGTAGGGCGAGGTAGTGGCAGGATTGATGAGAGAGGCAAGGTAAGGTGGAAGAGTCATATCACCCTCCCTTACCAACCCCTGGTTAGCTAACATCAGGTTAATCCAAACATACAGTGTGCGCCATGTGCATGAAAGTAGAATGCATAGTTTTTAACAGTGGGATTTTTAAACCTTCACACATCCGTTAGCTGATGCTGCTCAATTTAAAGCTTGCAGTGCACTAGAGATTTTAGTGGAACTATAGGGTTGTGCAGAGGACAGGTCCAATACTCTGTACAGCACACAATTGGAATACACCACCATAATCCATTTCCTGTGGAAATGACACCTCCATCAGTAGCTTAAAGAAACATTCTGTTATATCATAATTAGGGCCTTAAAAGGAGGAGAATGAGTATTCCTCCCCTGAAGCCACCAGCAACTGCATGAGTGAGAAGTGCTTACCTTGATCATCAAACTGCCTTCAACACACATGCCTTTACACAGGGCTGTAACCACATAGACTTACCTCAAACCTTTGAGTTAAACATGGTCCCCATCCAAATACCTCACCTGTTTTCTGAAGATTCTACAGCTCCCCTGGCATTGCATGGGTATTCTGAAAGAGTACTACATCAGGATTTGCCTTTTTAATTACCACAAGGTCTTTTTACATTCATTGTGCATTTTCAGGCCATTAACATTCCAGGATAATACCGTAAGAGAATTAACCATAGAAACATATAGATACATTCAATAACCCAGTACTGAAGTATCAAGCATAAGTTGAGCTAGACTGCCTATGTGGTGACCCATAGTAGGAGCCAAAAAAATAAACCAACCAGTATCTGAAGTCTGCTTGAGAGGTTGGGCTTCTCCCCAACTTGGAAGTTTTGTCTCCCTCCCACCCCCTTGCTGGTCCTGCCACCCCATTCCTCCCTGGAGGACCTCCCTAAACAATGTATTCTGATTGCCCCAGTCATGGTGGATAGATTCCATGAAAGTGGCAGACTCTCCCCCACTACAACTGATTGCTCTTCCCACCCCACTAGAGCATCAGGACATGGCCACACTGCCCAAACTTGAGCCACACCCCATCTGTCACCAGGGCTGTTTAGTTGCCTAGACCTTGCAGCAGCATACATTGATGGAGGCCAATGGGGCCCCAGGGCATCACCAGCACTTCTCATGCTACTGAATGTCCCCTTCTGGCTTCATCTGCCATGAACGTGAAACTCAACTCTGTTCTCCTGGGCAGCATGAGGCTGCCCTGTGCCCTCTTAAACAAGCCTCCCCTGCAGTCAGTGTCAGCCACCGTGACCCCACCAGCCACTCCAAACTGGTATTAAACAATCAACAGGCATAAAAGTGAGGACTGTGCAGGATAAAGAAAAGACCAACTTGGCAACCTCTACTACAATCTACTCTGAAATGTGTCATGCAATGACAGCTGTCCCTTCACTATTTGAAGGCAACTCCAGATTTCTCCTTGCTTAGATTTATGCTGGTCCTCTGGGGATCAATGGACTTTTCCACCCCAGCACCCCAGACAAACTTGGAGCTGGAAGACCAGAGCTCAAACTGTGAAGAGTATTATTCCAAAGAAAACCTTAAATAGCCGAAGCTAATCTCCCATCCCCCCAGCACCAAGACACAGCAGCCCATCTCACAAATAACAAAGTTAGCAAGCCACACTTTTGTCTGCATGGACTTGTGCTGTGTAGGTGTCACCTTTAAGTGAAACAGTAAGAGCTGAGAATCCCTGAGTTGTAGCTGCTGGCTCTATTTAGTTAGCGTGGCCTGCATGACCTGAGTTATTTTATTTACTGCAAGATCAGGTGCTGGCGGGGTGTACAGGGAGAGGGATGGGCCATGTGGGGATGCCTACCAGAAGCCAAAATACCAAAGATAGCAGTACTTTACTCTTGGCTGGCCAGCTGAGCATGACACCTTAATTTATCTGGTGCTGGGTTTGAGTAGACAAGTGGCCCTCAGTAGCCGCCTCTTGTCTTCTGCATCAGGACCACTGGTGAACACTCTCAAAGGCTGACCAGGTTTTGTGATGCACAGTTTTGAGGGATACAAGTGTTGAATGGGCCACTCCAATTGCCTGAGCTTCATTTTAATTTCACTTATCTTTTGACCTCTTTTTGAAGATCCTAATTGTAGTCGGGGAAAGATCAGGACCCTAACAATCTTCATGCTTTTAGGCCCTTTCATTTTGGCCACCTCAAACAAAGCTTCTTTATCATGATATCTGTATAATTTGGCAAGGAAATGCCAGGGTCTTTCAACTGGCCTACACCTCCCTTCTGATGTACAGTGTGCCCTTTTCATCTCATAAGTGCACTAACTGGATACAAGGCCCAGTTTTCTAGTAGCCATTTTGTAATGAAGGTCTCATAATTGTGACCCTCCAGCTCCTCAGGTAACCCAATGATACAAATGTTTTTCCTGTTGGCACCCGTTTTCCTTATTATCGAGTTTCTGTTTGAGTTCTTGCACCATTTCTTTTAAGCTGAATTTTCCCTGGTCAGCTCAGTGAGTTGATCTTCAGGAGTGCTTTCACTGTCCTCAATCCTTGTTAGCCTAATGAAGTGGTCTGCTGACATCTCATTTAAATTTTTGATTAAAGTCTGCAGTGGAACATCTAAGCACCGATGTTGTTAAAACACGCTCTCATTTCAGAGCGCATGCTGTTTATAAGGGCTTGCAACATGGTCTCCTGTTCTCCTTCCTCCACAGCAAGATCAGCTCTTTCAGTAGCTATGTTGCCAGCCTGAGCTCTGGTCTTGGGCAGGTTCACAGGCTTGACAGAGTTACTAAATAGCAGCTGAGGTGTTCCCTTCTTGCTGCTTCTGTGCCTGCAGACATCACAAAGTGTGTTACCAAATCTTTCCTCCATAAAATGGAAATGGGATGCTGCTGATATTGAGGAAATTGAAAGTGTTAGTGGTAGAACCGAGATGCTAGGTGTCCACTATGCTCATTGGTCAGTCATACCCCCTCCCCCACATCTTACTCTTGCTGCTCAAATAATGTAGAACTGTAAAACACATTATTCTGATTACTTTGACATAAAAATATGTTTTTACCATTTTTTTGCAATTTCATCATTTGGTTTACCTTAAGGCACCTCACCATTGTTTAGAATCCAGTGTTGATGATGGCATTACATGGTGATCAATGAATGGGCAGAAACCTGCTGCAGATGGAATCAATTTTGACAAAAAAGTTTGAAGACCTCCTGGTGAACATACAGCAGGGTTGAATTGTCACATAGAACTAGGACCCCAAGTTATAACTTCATATGGAACATAAAATGCAGAAGAAGACACATTCTGAAGGATAGGGCTCCATTTATTTATTTAAAATTGGTAACCGGGAAAGGTACACTGAGCCGAGGCTCATTTCCAGGTGCGACCT
Source organism: Neoceratodus forsteri (assembly GCA_016271365.2). Lineage (NCBI taxonomy): Eukaryota > Metazoa > Chordata > Ceratodontiformes > Ceratodontidae > Neoceratodus > Neoceratodus forsteri. The sequence goes on along the minus strand of CM057459.1, from coordinate 1,050,908,192 downwards.
GGGTACAAGGTGTATGCTGAGATAGGCAGAGAAGTACAACAATTTCTTGCTACAGATGTCAAGTACAACATCAAGACATTGCACAGAGGTGTGCAGTAAAGTACAACCATTGCTTGAGCAGATGTTTAGAACAACATCAAGACTTTCCAGTTCTAACATTGGTATACACAGTATATTATAATTGTTTATATATACAGCATTTACAAGTAATATTAGTATTACAGTGTTACATAAACTAGCACAGATATTGTACAGTAGGTAAGCAGTTATACAATTGGGGGCTCACATGTGCAAGAATATTGACCAAAAGGGGCCACTGAGGATAGACTAGGCAAGAGTTGAGGTGGGTCCAGATGAGCAACTTGGGCAGGGAGGAGAAGGAAGGAGCCTGAGGATGACTAATAGGGAGAAGGCCTGGTGGAGGTTGGGTGGGAGATTGTTCCATAGGAGTGGGAGCCAGTAGGAAAAGGCAGCTTGACCAGTGGCAGAGAAGGGGCGTGTAAGGTGGAAAGTACATGCATGTCTATGGAGGAGAGAGTAGCCTTGGGGAAATGGCTAGAGAGAGGTGGGAAGAGAGGTAGAGAGGTAGGGAGCCTAACTGATATTTAGCTATGAGGGAGGTGCTGTGGAAAGTTCTCCTGTGCAAGAGAAGCATCAGGGATAGTGTGGAGTAGAGGAGGCAGTGATGAGTAAGTGGGGGAGAGGCAGTGGTGAAGTGACAGAAAGAGCTGAGTAGGACGTCAAGTTTTGAGAGGGATGAGGTTGGGTCTGTGCCATAGATGATGTCCACATAGTATAGCACTGGCAAGATAGTTTTGTGTATGAGTTCACTGTTGGTGGGAAGGGGAAGGCTGCCTTTTTTGGCAAAAGAAGATGGCTAGTTTGGGCCAGAGTTTGGTGTAGATGGCCTCGATGTGGCAGGAAAAGTTGAGGTGGGTATCCAGCCAGACTCCCAGGTACTTGAAGGTGGGTACTGACTCAAGGGAAAAACTGTCCAGGGTGGAGATTAGTGATGGGGCAGGTAGGGAGGTGAGCTTTTGTCTGGTGCCGAATGCCATGGTGACTGTTTTTTTGACATTAAGTTTAAGCTGGTTTTTCAGGAGCCAGGCTTGGACTTGGTTGAAGTCTCTTTGGAGATTTGAGAAAACACTATTATGTGAGGGGCCTGAGGCATAGATGATGATGTCATCAGCACACAGATGCATGTTTGAGAAGAGTCAGGCAGAAGGGAGGTTGTTTATGAAAAGGGAGAAAAGGATGGGACCAAGGAAAGAGCCTTGGGGGATGCCCAAGAGGATGGGTAGAGGGGGGAGAAGGTGTCTCTTATTTGGACTGACTGCTGCCTATTCTTCAGGTAATAGTGCAACCAGTTGATGGCAGGTTGAACAAGGTCCATAGAGCTTAGTTTGCAAAGCAGCAGAGGGTGGTAGACAGAGTCGAAGGCTTTCACCAGGTAGATGAAAATGGCGATGGTGGTTTGGCTGTTGTTCGTTGCAGGGAAAATTGAATTGGTTACTCATCGCAAGGTGGTAGTAGTGGAGTGATACTTTCTAAATCCTGATTGAAAGGGGGAGAGGGAGCTGTTTGTGGAGAGAAATGTGAACAGTTGGGATAAATGAGGGATTCTTGTACTTCGAGGAGGGAGGGGAGGAGTGAGATGAGTCTGTATTTTCCCGGTAGGGAGGGATCACCGTCTTTGTGGAGAGGAAGGATTTTGGCTAGTTTCCAACTGGAGGGGACCATAGCTATGGTGAGAGAGAGGCTGAGTATGTGTGTCAGGGGTGTGACTTTGGCTGAGGCAAAGATACGGAGCAGCCTAGGGTGTAAGCTGTCAGGGCTGGTTTTGAACTTGTTTAGAGAGGTGAGTGTAGTGTAGACTTCCAGGGGCATGAAGGAAGGAAGAAAGGAAGGAAGGAAGGAAAGAGGAAGCCAGAGTAGGAGGGAGAGGAATTTGTGGAGTCAGATGGAGGAGGGGGTGAGTCAGGCAGGGCGCAAGAAATGAAGAACAAATTGAAAAGTTCAGCTACAGTAGCAGGATCTGAGACAATTCTGCCATCAATGTTGAGGACTGGGCTGGCGTGCTTGGAGGGGGGGTTGATGAGAGAGTTGTTCACCTTCCAGAAAGACACAGGGGAAGCTTAGTGATGAGTAAGTTGAGCTTTAAAGTAGTGGGCTTTGGATTGCTGAATTGCTTTGGTGCTTTTGTTTCTAAGAAGTTTGTAGGATTGGAGATCACAAGAGGTAAGGGAGGCTTTATATTGCCTCCAAGCCTTGTCACTGGCTCGACACAAGGTGATGATGGTGGCTATGATCCAGGGGTGATGATATTGTTTAACTCTGGCTTTTCTGAAGGGAGTGTGATGTTCCCAGGTGCTTAGGAAAATGTTGCAGAAGTAGGATAGGGTGAAGTCAACATCTTGGGAGTCAAAGACTGAATGCCAGTCAATGTTTGTTATGTCACACTTTAGGGCAGAGTCATTGAGGGGGTGTAGGGGGTGAGACAAGATAAATTTAGGGCCAGAGTTTGGTGAGTTGATTTTGCAGATGCAATAAGTAATGCAGTAGTCATAAGGGCATCAGAGAGGATGCCCGAGGAAATGATCCTGTGGGGGTGGGTAGTTAAAATCCAGTCCAGAAGGGAGTGGTTTTGAGATTGGTGGTTTAGGCAGGTGGGTTCCTGAATTAGCTGGGAGAGATTTAGGGTTTTGATCCTCAGAGCAGCTGATTAGGTGGAGGAGGAGAGCTAGTCTAGACTGAAGTCACCTAGTAAAATTAGTTCACCATTTGAAGTGGTCAAGGAAATTGCAGAGATGGCCTTGATGAGGGAGTTGGGTGAGGGCTTAGGAGGGGCATACAGAACCCCAATATAAAGGGGTGTGGACGAGAAAAGGATAGATAAGCAACTAAGGATTCAGGGGAGGATGGGCAGGATTCCTTGAAAGTAATGCAGCATGTAATGGAGTGCCTGACATACAGTGCTGCCCCCACCTGCCTCACTTGCCATGGTCCTGCTAGAACAAGATGTAGTTAGGGATAGCAAGAGAGGAGTTGGAGATTTTGGCAGAGAGCCATGATTCCGTGATACAAAATATGTCTGGTTGGTACTGGTTTGCCCAGACAGAGAGGGCATCTAATTTTGGGAGAAGACTCCTAGTGTTAATGTGAAATATATGGAGGCCCTTGGGGAGAGAGTCAGAGGAATGGCTGTGTGGGGGGTGCATGTGCCAAAGAGGTTTGTCTAGGTGCTAACGGGCCAGGGTTAGGATGTACATCATGCACATGCTGTTAGTACTGAAGAATAAGGGAATAAGACTGTAAAGCTACAAAAGATAGGCCTATTCGTGTCTCAGTATGCTTTGAATGAGTCATCAGTGGTTAGTTTATAATAATTGCTGAGAACCAGCAACATTTTAATTTAGGACTACACAAAATTGGAATTTGTTAATCACGTTGCCTCATATTTGATTTATCTAATTAGACCTTGAACAACCAGAATCTGTAAAGTCTTGGTTTTCAATGTAGTGTTGAGGGATGGACAAAGTTTTCCTCTGATTCAATGCTTAAATTTGGAATCCCCAAAAATGTGAACATTGAGCTCTGTCTATTTATATTAAATTGTTTGCATCAAAGCATTTTTTTTTATAAGACATTCTTTATTGCATTTCAGATTTTCCGACAGGACATACATACATAAATCCCGGGAAAACCCATGATCCACAAACCCAAAACTGATTGAGTAACCTATGTACAAATATAACTAAGTACACACGCAGCGATGGGGTTGACCCTCCATTGCACACAACATAATTTGACCAACACTTAATCTAGGGTAATTAGTTGCATAAAAAAAACACCTTGAACACAAAGGTGATGTCTGTACATTAGGAGACCTCACAACCCGATACATATAATACCATAAAGTCAGTAACTTATTAGCATTATTTTCTTGAGGGAATGCACCGCTGTGTCTCCTGGAAAGAGAGAGAGCTCCACCTATTTTTCACCCCCAACAAAGCATAGCCCTGAGCCTAGTAGCGGTTCTTTAAAACTACAAGAGCTAGACACAAACATTGATTGTTGCCTCTAGGTGCTATAAAAGGATCAATTAAACCATCTATGTCCATTAAACAGAAGTCTTGTTGCTAGTCACAACCCGACAGACAGAACTATGTTTAAGCATTGCCTACCTGTCATAGATAAATGGTCTCTAGAGTCAACCATCTTTTGTCATACAAGCCCTTTTTACCCTCTAAGCACATAAATCTCCTAATTCTTCCAAAGGCCCATATGAGATCCCTCACCCAATGTTCATAGTTATAGTAATGATCATCTTTGCAATGTTTTAATATAAAAGATTTGACTATGGCTGTCACCAGTGATAGGTGACATTTAGGTGTGGACCCTGATAATTGTGACATATCACCTAATATGCAGACTTCAGGCAGTATGAACTCAGAATAGTCTAGCATAGGATCCATTCATCATTTAAGTTCTACCCAGAGTGACCGTATTTAACAACAGTCCCACGTGACATGTAGGATGTCACCTGGCTCGGCTCCACATCTAAAGCATAGGTCTGTCTGTCTCAGCTGTCTATCACATAATTTCTTACGGGTAAAGTACATATTTGAGGCAATAAAATACTGCATAATTCTGTACTTAGGTACAGGTATGTATTTGATACCTCTCCAAATAACATCCCAAGCCAGCTATTGAGAGGCAACTACATCATCCCAGTATAGTACTTGTTTTGGGGACTTCGGACTGAGATAGTCTAGTAGCACCTTATGCTCTTTTTACAGAGAATTAGATGATAGATTTAATGCAGAGAAATGTTCCCAAGTAAATGGATTTCTTGGTGGACCCCGTAGGTCTTTCCCAGTCCTCTCCAACATTTTGACAAGCTGTATTCTTCTAAAGAAGTACATAGACTCACATCTCGCCAGAAGGACAACCCTGTTGTCTTTCATCACCTTCCTTAATGTGAGGCCTTCTAACTGGTCTGCCCAATGTTTAGTGATGACTTTACCCCCAATCAATAAATTGGGATTTTCCAACACTGACTGAGCTCTGGTCCTCATCTGCTCCCTTCTCTGGGAAGCTGTGAGAAACATCCATCAGGCTATTACTGTTTTATCAATTGGGGTCCCGGATGCTTTACCAAAGCATCTTCCTGGCTTAGCAAAGAGCAACACCTCCGGTGATATGCCCAAATCTTTTAATAACTGCATCTTCATCTGGAGCCATATCAGAGTATATGGCTCCCCCTCGACACTTATACCCCAACGACTCATGATACCCAGTTGACACACTCTGTAATAAAGGTGGAGATTGGGCAGTTTAATCCCCCTCTTTCATGTGGAAAACACAACACCTTGGGAGGCTTGGAATTGCACAGAAATTCAGAAAGTAGCAAATAAGAATGGAAGACTCTATCAAAGGCCTTCTTGGCGTCTAGGGATATCAAGGCTAAAGGTAGCTGGGAATCCGGTGCATAGCTAAGTATATGGTGAAGTTTTCTAAGAGCATCGTGTGCCCCCCCTCCATGGCATAAATCCTACCTGTTCAGGGCTAATTAATTTTGGTGCAATGTTTAGGATTCGATTAGCTAGAATCCTCATTAGAATCTTAATATCCTGATTCATCAAGGTGATGGTTATATAGCTACCAGGTAGTTCCTTAGGTTTGTCCGGTTTTGGAACCAATATGATATAGGCCTGATATAACGGAGGGTGGGGCATGCCTTCCTGCATTATACTGTTGAATAGATCCTTCAACAAAGGAAGTATAGTACAAAGATGCACCTGGTAGAATTTAGTCATGAGGCCATCTGGCCCCGGAGCTTTACCCAAAGGTAAAGCATGAATCGCTGCTATTATCTCTTCATCTCTTATCAAAGCTGCTAACTCATTAGCCTGGTCTGAGTCTAAACTGATAGAGAAATACTATCTAGGAATGCCCTAATTTCCTTCTCCTCACCAACTTGCTGTAGGTGGTAGATTTCTTTATAATAGGATGCGAATGCATCCGCCATTTTTAGTGGGTCTGTAATGACAGCCCCCTCATACCTTATAGCTGGGATTGTTCTGCCAGCTTCCCACTCCATAACTTTAGCTGCCAGCAGACATCCAGGGATGTCTCCCTGCAGTAGGTATTTGGCCTGAATCTTTTCAAGCCAAAATTCTGCTTTACTATAATTAATATTAGCCATCTCCTGTAGTAATCTTTGAAGTTCAGAGTCTGTCTCCCCAGAGGTCCCTTCCTGAGGTGCCAGGGATTCAATAGCCCCATTAAGAATTCCTCATTGGCTCTTCTTATTCTATTTCGCCTTACTGCATAGCCACATGCAACCCCTGCATGTAAGACCTTGGACAAGCTAAAAACTTATTTTGTAATGAAGGCAGTTGGTTCTGTATAATGTCCAGTAAAGTGTCCTCTAATTTACTCTGGATTGTAGTATCTGTCAAAAGGGAGTCATTTAACCTCCACCTATAGGGTCGGGAAGGAACATTCTCTGGTTCCCAGATCAGTTGGACTGGGGAATGATCTGACAGCATCCGGCATTTGGTGTACACCTCCTTAACTTCCCAAAGTGCCTCCCTATTAACCAGAAAAAAATCTATTCTGGATTGGCTTCTATGTGATGCTGAATGAAACAACATATTATTACCTCCTGCTGAGTGGGTCCATAGAGGGTCTGTTAGCTCTGTGACCTCCAATAATCTGGTCATGGCCTCTTGAGCCCCAGATAGAGGGCCTCTGGATGGTGGTATTTTATCCTCCCAATTATTTAGACAAAGATTCCAGTCTCCTGCCAAAGTAAGAGGGTATAAGGATAGCATAGCAATAGCCCTCTCAAGCGAGGCCAAAAACTGAGGGTTAGGAGGAGTAGGACCATAGATAGAAACAATTGACAGATCCTTACCCAGAATGGTACCAGAAATGTATACCCCCCTACAGTTCTCTCAGGTCGACACCTGTTCATTAGTATATGGGCAATTTTTCCCAATTAAAACCGCTACCCCACTCGAGGCCGTTTCTTTACCTGCCCCATAGACCTGATTCAGCCACATCCACTTTAGGAGAGTCAATTCCTCTGTCAACAAGTGAGTCTCTTGTAGTGCTGCTATATGAACCCCCATTTGTTCAATGTGCCTCAAGATTACAATTCTTTTGCGTCTACCTCTAAGACCCTTTACATTCCATGATATGATTTTAATACAAGACATTTTACACTAATGCAGAAAATTCCCTGTTCAGCTTTTGTAACCTTCTCTGGGTTCGCTTCTTTCTTTTGTACTGTAGTATACTCTCTCTCTTTCCAGATTCCCCTAACCCCCTTGTCCCCCCTAGCCCCTGATCCCAAGATCACCCTCCTGAACAAACACGATTCATGGATGAGCCATTTGCCACGCACTCCCCAGCCCATCAAACCAACCAAAGTAGCTCATAGGACTCCACCCATCATTTGGGACCTTCAGCAACTACCTACCCTGGCTACCCTATACCCCCATCTATATAGTTCACCATAGACATATCCTTTTCCCCTAGCTAGCACCCAAATTAAATTCTATCCCCATTTATGTTAACTTTTTACGTTGCCTATGAGAGTCTCCCAGCCATTAGCTTGCACTGGGAGATCGGGGGTTAGCTGACTAAAGTGGCACCTATTCCCTTATCCCATTAAAGAGGGCAAGTTGTCCAGATGGGGTACATGACCCTTAATGCACCTGCTATTCACGTAATTCACTTGTGTCATTCTATCAAAAGGCAGTGGAGAAGCCATCGTCATCAACTGGAGACTCTAATAACCCCACTTCTTTGCAAATCATCAGGAGAGGATTTGAAAATTAGCTGTCCCCATCATTACCAGCAAGTTCGCATCCTTCCTCTCTGAGCCCCCCTGTATCCAGATGAAATGTAATCTCACATGAGGAGGCCCCTTACCTGATTTTCACCATTCCCAAAGCTCCTGTCAAACCATATGTGCCCTGCGTCCCTCCCCTGCACTCGTACCAAACACCTTCCCCAATATGGTGGCACAAATTAATGCTATGAGAAGCCCCCCACCATGAAATAAAAATGGGTCGCATTAGTAGCCCAGATCTTCCCACCATCATTCGACTACCGAACTTCTGCTTCAAATCCCCCAATTTCTTGTGGATAGCAGACCACCTTTAATCCCCAAAAAAAAACACTACCATGTAACAAGTGTAGCCTAAAGACCTTAAACAAGTAATAACAGTCAAATTTGAGAAACAACTTGCTTAGAAAGGAAGAAAACAAAACCTCCTGCATAACAATCTTTTTATCTCAAGTCCCCATTTTAAAGAAACAAGTCAGTCCACTTTTTACTTCCTCTTACAGGAACTCAGGTCGTAGACTGAAATAGAGCAGGCAACTCGAACCGCAGATCCTCCAATGCATCCCGCACAGTCAGATATCTTTTTTCCCCAGACTGAAGACAAACAGATAGGGTCACAGGGTATTGCATCCGGAATTTAATGCCAGCAAGATATAGCTTTTTCTTTATGTCAGAATACTCTTTTTGTTTCTCTCTCACTGAGGGTGTCTGATCCTGGAATAACCAAATAGAAGCACCATTCCACTGTAATGTTTTGTTTTGTCTAGCACAAGCAAGCACATGAGACTTCTCCTTGTAATTCAGGAACTGCATGATTAATACTCTGGGTCTCGCTCCCGGTTGGGGAATCTCTCTTAAAGCCCTATGTGCCTGCTCCAGATTATAGGCCTCAACAAATGGCGTAGGGCCCAGCAGTTTGAAGAGAAGATCCTGCACAAAAAAAAAACACAGTCCGAACCCTTGGCCTTCTCTGATAACCGTGCATGAATAAGATTATTCCTTCTGCTTCTGGATTCCTGATCCTCCATCTGTTCCTCTAATTTCTTAATTTGCTTATGAGCTAAAATCATCTCTTGGTCTAAAGTAGAGATCTTCCATTCCTGGGAGGAGACTCTAGCTTCCACATCCCCCATTCTTTGCACCAGGGAGTGTTGTGCTGGTTTAACAGAAGAAAAGTCAGCCACTAGACCTTGCAGCAGCTGTTTTATTTCCAATAAATCATCTGCACCCTTAGTATCTCGCCCTTCTAATCTATTTGATCCGCTTGCTCCTTTGGCTGGGGCGATTGAGATTTTGGCTATTTAACTGCTGGCAATCTTGCCACGAGGGGTTTGGCAGCATCACTCTCCATCTCAGTCCTTTTACGCGGCCTCACACCAGCATCAGATTTAATGGTTAGCGGAGAGAAATTTCCTTGTAGCTACCAAAATCCATGGTGTTTTAACTGCAGGAACCACTCAGGAGCACTTCTCAAGTTAAGGTAACGTAGGCAATCTAATGCACCAGTCCAGATGAGTTTTTTTAAAGCTTAATAAATTTGTCAGGGCCTAGGAGCAGCACTGCAGACGGCCTCTAATGCCAGGCTCATCACGTGATCCTGCATCCAAACATTTTTGATGCAAAATCACTGCAAATCTTTGTATGCGTGTTGGATGATTTGGTATATACAAAAGTGACAAAGTAGAGGAACATTTTGTTCTGCAAAAGGCTACCTTATATTGATTAGCTTTCAGCTTGTTTGGTATCTTTTTGATATGTGATGTGCTAGATATTCAGTTGATGCTGTGAAGGGGTGTATACAATCTTCATCTGGGATTCTCTTCTCAATAAGATACTAGAAGAACTTGTCGAACTGAAATACAAGCCTGCTGATTTCTGGCCTGGCTCTTTAAAGGCCATATGTTTTGGCTGTATGCAGGCCTAGAAATCCCTGTGGGGAAAGGGTACAAGGGAGCTTCACCTAGTATGCATGAAAAGGAAACCAGACAAGGCAGGATGGAGGATTTGGGAGGAGAGAGAGAGAGAGAGAGAGAGAGACTGCAGTGAAATGGAGAGGTGAAGCAAGCTAAACTGAAAGTCTTTTGTTTTGTTGTTGTTCTACCAAAGTAAGCTGCTTTTGAACCCTTGTTTGTTGCTAAAGAACAGCAACTTCTTGTTTAATTGAATTTTGTTTACCTGGGGTCTTTTTCTGAGTCTTCTTCATTAAATCTCGACTTTCTATAACAGTTAGTGGTGGGCGAAGTGGACGGAATTGACTTTGCAGAGAAATCTGTGAAATTCCACCCATTTCGCATAGCAGAAGGCAAAATTTCATCTGGCAGAGTGAAGAAATTTTACCTGGCAGAATGGTGAAATTTCACCTTCCACAGCTAAATTTCACCTTCCGCAGTGAACTTTTGCCTTCAGCGATGAAAATTTTGCCTTACATGGTGAAATTTTGCTTTCCATCCACAGGTGAAATTTCACCTTAGGATGGTATAAGTTAAAATGAGTAGATCCATGGTGGCTAGCGGTCCCTTGCCCCACCTGTCCCACATGTAATTGTAAATTATTAAATTATTTATCCGTGATGGCTAGTGGTCCCTTCCCTCCACCCGGCAATAACCCGCCCTGCCTCAGAAATGTACAGTAACCCCCAACCCCTCCACACCCGTATCCCTCTGTATCTCCTCCATTAGCCCTTGTCCTTCCTGTTAAAAAAAAAAAAAAGATCTCTAGTGGTCTAGTGGGGTTTTTGTAAATTTTAAACCCCCTCCCAATCTGATCCCCAGCCAGTTCCCATAAATCCCTGGTGATCCAGTGCCCACCCCACCCAGCCTCCCCAGCAGCCAGATGTGCTCACCACAACCCCGCTCCCACCCCATCCTATCCCAGCAGCGGCAGAGCAGCACAGCCTTCCTCTCCCCTCCACTCTTTCAGGGATGGGAATCCTTAGTTATGTCTGTCATAGTCAGAGGATCCTAAGTGACAAAATGGTTGACAACCACTGCACTATTGCTAGGACTTCTGAAACAATCTGTTAATGCTTACCCTTACCATTTGTTTTTCCTGTGTATATTTTAGCTTGTAAGTAAGTATTCCTGCTGGACTATGTCAATGTATTGACTGTTACTATCGTCTCCAAGACCCCAATGAAAATGAGACGCTGCATCTCACTGGATTATCCCCTTTGGAGTAATTTAAAATAAATAAATATTAAATAATGTCATGAGGGCACATTTTGGCAAGGCAACTGAGCCATGCCATGTTGGGGTTTGCCACATCCCTAGACTGCTCTCAGCACATTACTGCATTTAACCCCCACAGCAGACTATTGATTATAGGTGATTGCTCTTTTGACTTCTCAGTGAGGAAATTTGCATACTGTCTACCATAATTGATCACTTAGAACACCCTGAGTGCAAAAATCAGGTTATCAGGGTATTTGCTTTGCATAACAAATTTGGTTTTACACAGGATTAAACTCTGCTATAGAACCTACTAATCCACTTTAGCTGATTGATAAACTACAATTCCAAACATTTTTTTCTAATGTGAAGATGAGATGCTATGCTAATGCTTCAAACCTGCTTTTTCTTATCCCTCCTTCTAAGCTGTGACATTAACAGTCAATGGTGTTAATCATTTGCTGTTTGAAGAACTTTGAAATATCCATTCCATGGGCATTTGTCTTGCTTAGCTTCATTGATTGGAAACATCAGATCTGATTTCTCAGGGACCAGAGATGCCTCATCAAAAGGGGCTCTGTATATTCCCGTGGTGGGCGGTGGGGCGGGTTATTACCGGGTGGAGGGGAGGGACCACTAGCCACCATGGATAAATAATTTAATTATTTAAAATTTCATGTGGGACAAGTAGGGGGAGGGACAGCTAGCCATCAGGAAATTGTTTCTACATGTAGGACAGGTGAGGGAAGGGACCACTAGCCACCAGGGATCTACTTATTATTATAACTTGTACCCACTCTAAGGTAACATTTTGCCCATGGAGAGAAGGTGAAATTTCATTGCGAAAGGCGAAATTTTGCCCACAGAAAGTGAAATGTTGCCTAGGCGAAATCTCGCCTTCTGCGGTAAAATTTCACGAAGTGCTCCACAATGCAAATATGTCCACTTCGCTGGCACTCTGGGGGGTGAAATTAAAATTCACTGCATCTCTAACTGTTAGATGTGCACATTGGAATTGCTGTATTTTTATGACAGGTTAAAAACAGCAAATGTTTATATCAATGAATATAATGATTACATGTTTTCAGATTAAGAAATATCACAACAATCTGCTCTGTAAAATACAGCAGTGCCACATTGTGACAAGTTACTGTGTTTGTGTGGAACCAGTTAATGCTGTGTTTCTAAAATAGATCGCCTAAGCTATTTTCTGTCCTGTATGCACCTTTATAGAATTCTGAAACATCTAGCTTGTTTATTACTGACTCTACATTAGAAACAGTTAATGAGATTACATTACTACTTGGATTAGTGTCAGCTACCGACAATGATGACTCATCAAGAAAAATTCAGATTTTTCTAAAAATATCCCTTAGTCTGCAGACCATCATGTAATTGTGACTGATACATTATTTCTGCTTTCTTAAAACAAAAATGACATGGGAATAATGTTCAGAAGCTGAGGACAGCAGATGACAGTACCATACAACTTGTTTTATGTTTGGGTACAGTAAGTTCTAATGTTAAAATCAGAACTGTGCATCCACAAATCTTATAATCTTGCTGAAAGAGAATCTAATAGCACGACATTTTCAACAGAACTATCAGAGACAGTTGTACCTAGGCCAGAAAGAACTAATCGCACTTCACAACCAGAAGGAGCCAGTAGTGGTGGGCAACTGGAGCTTTGAACTGGGTGCCCCACACCTTAGGTCACCATTGGGAGAAGCCAAGACCAGTGTCAGTTAACTATACTGGTGAAGAGAACTCAAAAGTAACTTCAATGATGGGGAGGAGCTAGGACTGAAGGGTGACAGGCAGCTACACCTAGGACCAAAGATCCTCAATCTCTTTTTGCCATTGGGAGGAGCCATTACTAGTGTTCAGTTGGGGGCTATAGTAGTTGTATGTATTGTATGTATTCAGAAGGCCAAGAACAGTAAATAGGAAGGGAAGGACAAATGGCTTAAGTGCAATAAAAGAGGATGTGCTATATTTTCTAAGGGAAGACTGGAACAGAGTTACAGCAGATTCTGTGTTTGGCCTGGGTTCACATTCCTGTTTGCAGAAGGTGGACAATATGGCTTGCATTTCCAAATGTCTGGATGGGGCACTTGGCAGCAGTTGAATTGTCACAGCTGCATATGTGTAAATTTGCTGGAATGTTTGGGTACAGTAATCAAATATTCTGCCATAATCAGGGAATGTTGCACAGTTCAGGATATAAAAATGACACATGCATCAAATATTTGATACATGCATCATTTTTGCAGCACAGCTCAAGGCACTTGTGACAAGAAGATAGACTAAGTATTCTGTGGTCTGTCAATATTGTTGCAAGTACCACAAGTGTGACTGACTCATGCCACCACTGACTGAAAATTCAGCACTTTGTATTGATTTTGTATTCATGTATCATAACTAAGAAATCAATTTAAAAAACAACATAATACAAAAGGATAAAACAAAAACAGGCACAGAAATCTTTATGATTGACACTTCTGCAACACTATTAAATCTGAAATATTTGGCAACTAAGAGGAACACTACATAACATTCATTTATTTACATGTTACACTAATACAAGATAATCCAACTGAGAGACAAAATCTCAGTTTCTGTGGAGTCCTGCTTCAACAGTTTTACAACTGGTTGGACTGAAGCACTTAGAGGTTAAGTGACTGCTCATGATCACACAGTGACTAAATGGTGGAGAAGCTAAGTGGTGAAAATGAGATCAAACTTCGATCCCCTCATTCCTCTTCCTCTTTTATAACAACTAGTTTGAATGCTTCCTTGACTGAAGAAAATCAAAACATTCAGAAGAGAACTGCCTGTCCAAAACACTAGGAATATGTTTCCAATTCATACATTAGCTCTAACTTTAATACACATGACAAAAACAAAAGTTACACCGTATTTACTGTAATGCAAATTATCAGCATCTATATTGCAAACAAATAAATAAATAACACTGGAAAACACTGAAAGTGGAAACAGAAGCAAAGAACAAGCAGGCTATTTCTGTATAATAAATCTTAGAACCTATGACTGCTCAGCTCACCAAGCTGGGAAGTCATATACATGCCCCAAAATCTACTGCATTATTCCAAAAGTGGACATAAGATGTCTTGGGAACTCTAGATCCCATTGTGATTTTGTGACTCAGGCCTTTGGAGTTGCTGATCCAATGATATGGAACTCTCTTCACCCTGACATTTGAGGAGCATCATTAGTTGTTTTATGCCTTTGCTCAGAACGTACATTTTGAATTCTAGCTTTTTTGGTCAATCTACTGTAACTAGCTGATAGTCCTACAATTGTTATTTTTGTTTTTGTTTATATCTGTTAAAAACTCTTTTCCGCCTGTTTTATCACTCTGTTGTAAGCTTGTTTCACATGATCTTGGCACAGTGGCAAAGCCATTGGGATGGATGCCTAACAAATAAGCTCATCTTTCCTTGATAGAGAGTTGAATAGAGTTTGGTTAGTAGTGTTTCGCTAACATTAGATACTGTATCTTGAGGCATCAGAATAATTGCTACTCTGTTCAAACTGTACCATGGGTGGACTTGTTAGCTTATATTGAGACCACCACCATGACAGGACAAAAGGGACAATGATTTACATCTCAATAGGATGGCACCTCAAAATAGCTTGTACCCCTTAATGGAGGGTCAAGGATGGAGGCTTTGCTTGTTACAGTATGTCAAGTATGGGATTAATGCAAGTTAGAAAGATGGAGTGAGGAGTTCTGGGAGACCTACATAAAATGTATTTCTGACGTTAGGCTCCATGGGGTGAAAATGAGACCATGTTAAAGATAACCAAGTAGTACAGATTGAAAAGGCAACAACTATGGGGCCCATGGTTTCCATGGGGGATGTCAACCTATTTGACAATAATTAGGAAGTAGAACATGCCCAAGGGAAAACACAGAGGAATTTTTTATCTTCTTTAATGACATCTCTTCCATAGAATCCCATCTTTGCAACTGTATGCCATTGGCATTAGGGCCAGTCCAAACCTTTTGCAACCAGAACTGTTCATGTTGGTGTACACTGCCACAACCTATATCATGTGGGTGGCACCTACTCTCATCAGTTCTTTCTCCCGCAATCAGCTTTTCATATTGGCTGAGAAATAACTCTGTTACATATTATCGGCTTTCTAATTTTAACTCATTTTTGTTCATTTGTTTCATGTGAAGTATCATTGCATGCCACTGCTGAAGAAACCTTTATTTCATTTTTGTTGCTGCCACAGGTGAAGTCAAGACATATAAAGATAATCCAAACACAATTTGTGTATGCTGCTTGGGACTATGACATGATATGAAGAACTGCATCATTTGCTATGGCTTTAGTCAAGCCATGAATAGATGCCACTGGAAGGTCTTAAAGGCATTCCTTCAAATAATGGAGCATACTTCCATTTGATGCTGGTTCTGATGCTGGTGGCACCATCCAGTTCCACTGACTCTACTTCAGTGACCCACTGCTAACCTAGATGGCCAATAATGCTGTCCCCAGAGTGGGCATCAGAGGCAAAGGAGAATTACTGCAAGTCCATGCCTGTAGACAAGTAAAAATACAGTCACCAGGGCAAACATACTGTACTAAGAAATGTCTAGCTCTGAATCTCCCACTAATACTCTCACTACTAATGGTATACAGCCTGCATTGCCACCAGACTCCAGTTCATTGACATTATTGTCATTGACATTGGCAGAGGGTATCACTGATGCACAAGTAGTCCTGGAATCTATGTTTGAATTATTCACAAAGTTACTAGCATCTGTACTGCCAATAATCACTGTAGTTGTAGTAGTAATGTTTATTGTTCAACAAATAAGTCATTACAATGATGAACAATGATTTTAAATATATAGAATAAAATAAAGTTAACTTAGTTTAAGATTCACATCTGTACATACAGACAAGTGAAGATTATACAGTCATTGCTTACATAAATAAATTAGTTACAATTTCAGTTTTACAAGTAGGAGGATGTATTCATCAAAAATTCAGCTTAAGTGATGCTTGTTGGGAACTGTAACCTGTTAATTAATGTATCTCTCAAATTCAGTGACCAGGAGCTGTTTAAAACTACAAAACCACACAATATTAATAAAACCCTTATATGCAGTAAATTAATTCAAGGACCGAGTTATAACCCTGTATTTTACTGATACCAATCATTTCCTATTGTTAAATAAACACATTTTAAAGAAGCAACATATAGTATAGTTGTAGCAATATGTGTCATTTTGTTTTGCTAATCTGAAGGAAATAATTTGCCAGATTATGAATGGACCAATCATCCTCTGTATAAATAAATATTTTGGTTACAGTCTTTTTGTCAGAATTACTACAGTCATTAATAAACGGACTTAGCTGGTGTAATCTAGCCTTCTTATACCAGTAACAGTTCCATAGGACATGTGTTAAATCTTCCTTCTCACTGATTGTACAGAAACATTTCTGTGCTATTGCTGGGAATTTATTAGAATATCCTTTTAACACATTGCTATGAAAGCATTTGAATTTGTATTTAATAAATAATTTTCTTAAAATTGGGTAAGAAAGACTGTCCTGATAATACTTATAGCCGAAGGTTCCACTGTGAGACACATGCCATGGGGAATACGTAGTGGATGTTATATTTTCCATATCAAAATTCACCCAGAAGTTGTATAGTCTTAATTTGATGTAGTCTTTATACTTCCAGCTAAATTTTATATTTCAATCCACATATACTGTTAGCTTAAATAGGTAATATTTTCTTAGACTTTGCAAAATTTTCTCCTAACAGCTGGTTTCAGAACAGCCTCTATCAGCCCAATTTTATTGTTTCTGATCCTGGTATAGAATTTTAGTTTGGCTCCTAATTTCTGAATCTTTGACCTCTCTTATTCTAGTTCTTAAATATATTTTGTATTTTATACATTCACCATAAAATCATCCTTTTTTGTCACTTAGGAAACCCACATTGAATTCTTTATTTGTATAATTGTCCCTTTATAATCCAGAACAGTGAAAGTGTTTCTTTCCAAAGAGTGTTGGCATCTAATCCCAATAAGGACTCCATATTTCATTCCTGGAAAAAAATGTAAATTAGAGAACCTATATTATTATTCATTTGGCAATTCCAGATTACTCTTGCATTCATTCTTATTTCACCCAGTGGTAGACATTGATCAGTGGGTCTCCTATCTACCTTAGCCAAGCCTCTTAAAACAAGGGGATGGTGGTCACATTCAGACCTCTGCCAGGTATTATGGTGATCAGACTATATGGCCAGATCCAAAAGGATGTACCAGCAGATTATATATATGGGCAACTCCATGAAAAGGGGTTACCAAAGTGACATGAGTGTCAATTTTTAAAACCCAAAGTAGATGAATTTTGTTATGTGTTGTACGATGCTGCTCCCCACCACTTATTAAGTGAACATATTGGGAGATAACTTTCAGAGCAGTACATGAGAAAATGGGTCATGAAAGTTGCACATGTAACAAGGGACACCAAAGAATTGGGATATGTGTGTGTGTGTGTGTGAGTTTGTAACTCATATTAGGAAACATTTGTTATTATGTTTGACTTGTGTACTCTATCAGTGAATATGGGGTGTTGTATTTAGTAACTCTCTTATACGGGCATGACCTTTTTGAGGGGAAAAGATTTCATTAAAGCTACCATTCATTACATAATGCTAACACTATCCATTACACAGTACAAACCATCCAACATCAATCAATACAAATGTGAAATATTTACAAGATCTGTTTCAAATCATCCTTCCCTGCCCTGCAGTGCATTTAAGTCCATTGTGTATGGCTGGCAAACAAATGATTATTGTCCTGCAAGCAAATAAATATTATTTCGAAGCATTTTAGCTAAGTGTATTTCATTTAATTTGTAAAAGATTGCTAATTGTTCTGGTCAGTAGACATATCTTTCAACTCTTGTGACTAGCTCCAGTACACTCCTAATCCCATTTCTGCCTCAGTCTGGAATACTTTCCACATATTTCTTCCATACTTCAGTGCTAATTTTAAAGTTTCTGTCTCCCTGAAGCTTTAGTAGCCCATAAAATATCTGGGTATGTTTTACATTATCATAGTCATAAAGCCATTTCCATGTAAATGTTGAATCCCCATGCTGATGCAGGAATTTGAAGGTGTACCGGTGTTTATGTACTGCTGTGACCTCACCAATGTAGAATGCATTTGATTAATAAACAGCATACAGTTTGTTGACTTCAATTGGGCCTAAGGGCATGATTCTTGTTTTTGCAGGCTGCACACTGTGTGTGGTGGTGTCAGGTAGCAGAAAACATGGGTCCTCGGGAAGATCAGTTTGGTGCTCATTGTGCAGGCTACATCATTACAGGCAATGTCATTCTGATTAGTGCAAATTGCCACTTATATAGGGATGCTGAAATTAGTTTTAGCTAAGTGACCACTGGTTTAATAAGATTCTGGTGTTGGCTCATGTGACTGTTCAGTGTGCAGCAGGCAAACAGGGGTCTTTTGTGAGGAAGGCACAGAAGCCATTGTTAAATGCTTGTCTGTACACTGTTCTGCATACCCTCTGTTGTCACATGGTAGTTCTCATTGTCATTGTCTACATAAGCATGTTAAGTCTCTGAATGCAACCAGTCCTGCTTTCACTGACTTTACACTTTGTATTTGGTGGGTCCCTGGTATGGTTTTGATATTACCAAGCATGTTTCATTTAATGTCATTGCTGCCAAAAAACAGAAGAAAGTGCAAATGGAATGACTACACCCATCACTGGCTGGCTCTATGGTTAGACAGTTCTTGCAGTATGTATACAGGACTTCTGCATTAGCAATGGCAGCACACAGTTAAGGAGGAGACTACACTACAATTTGTTAAGAACTGTTACAAGATGCACATGCAGGAAAGTGACAATGTTTTTCTACTTGAACAACACACAGTTAAGGAGGAGAGAACACACCATTTTGTTAAGAACCGCTACAAGACATGCATGCAAGAAAGTGGCAATAGATTCCTACCTGGCGAACACACAGATAAGGAGGAAACTGCATGTTTCTTAAAAACCATTACAAGATGTGCATGCAAGAATGTGGTAAGGGTTTTCCACTTGAAGACACAAAGGTAAAGAGCTATTGGAGCCAAACCAGGCAGACAGGAAAACACAAATTTGAACAAGTAGTCCATAGTAACTTTCCATTCTCTGAAGTATATTTCTTTTCTCATCAGAAAGTTGTGATGTGAATATACTGTGCTGGATGTGTTTAACAGATGTTAGACTGGCATTTGACAACTCTACTTTCTCACAATACATCATCAGCATTATGATCTCAGTGACTTCACAGGCAATTGCCCTGGCTGTCATTTACTTGCTGTTCCTAAGTAGCACTGATGTCACAGTCAGTAAGGTCATATTGCTGATGTAATGTGGGGCAGTAGATCATCAGCTACCATGCTAACCACTGTTCCACACATTTTGCAGTCCAAGTACTCCCCCAATTCCACACCTTGGGTAATGTGGGGCAAATGTGTGTGGTTACATGCACATTTTGGCATCTTGTCACAC
Organism: Neoceratodus forsteri; assembly: GCA_016271365.2. Lineage (NCBI taxonomy): Eukaryota > Metazoa > Chordata > Ceratodontiformes > Ceratodontidae > Neoceratodus > Neoceratodus forsteri. Next base: position 1,050,888,573 of record CM057459.1, on the reverse strand, counting down.
CAGAAGAAGGGATTTCATGCTATTTCACACAGAAAAAAATAAACCATTTATAGTAAACCCATGCCCTCCCTGCTGAGGGACTATTGTGCCAATTCAAGAATGAATGGCACCAAACTACTCACAAGCCCCATATTGTTTGTGTGCAAGCCTTGGCATGAATACCACAGGAAAATCATAATGGGTCACAGAAGAAGGGTGTTGTTGTGAAATAGCATTAAACAACACTCCCTGCGAGCAGAAAGATGGCAAAATACCATGGCAATCAACTCATTACCAAAATATTGCATGAGGCAGGGGTGTTGTGGGAATTCTTATTCTGCTTCCAGCATATGGTGCCTAAAGTAACCAAGACCACAAAAGTAGGCAAAAATGCAAATTCTGAAAAAAATAAAACACAGATAATTGCTGAATCAATCCCCAAATAAACATAAGGCTGAAAGATATAGTCCAACCAGCACGATTTACTTGAAGGGTTCTTTATGTTAATAAAATACAGTTTAAGGGTGGCTAACATAACTGGGACCCCAAGCACATGGTGCCTAAAGTAACCAAGAACACAAAAAGCATTCCACAATGCAAACTCTGAAAAAAATTAAACACAGATAATTGCTGAATCAAGCCCCAAATAAACAGAAAGCTGAAATACACTGTCCCAAATAGCACAGTTTACATGAAGGGTTCTTTATTTTAATAAAATACGCTGTATGGGTGACTAACATAATGGGGACCCCAAGAACATGGTGCTGAAAGTAACAAAGACCAAAACTACTGACAAAAAGCAACAAATTTGCCTAAAACACATTTAGCAATAACACAGAACACATATGTAGGTTACATTTCTCATGCAATACAATTACTGTATAATTTTTGTTAGAAAACCACTTCAAATAGGGACTACAACTGCACGATTGATACAAGGACAAGGAGGCCCAAACTTCAACCAAATCACACAGCCTTAGAAATAATGTGAAAAAATAATTTACCAAGAACAAACTCACCTCTGTGAACACAATTAATTTTTTGTTATGGCTGCATTTGGAAAACAGACACACACACACACACATACACACACACACACACACACGCACACCCCTGGGTGCTTGACCTTTGGGGCCTATTAAAACTGTACCACCAAATCCCCCGCAAAAAAACCCAACTTAACTTGCCCAAAGGAAATGTGCCACTGATTAAAACTGCTGTATAATGCTAGACTGCATTTGTACAATACAACTGCCCATTTGAAGTTTGTAAAAAGGAAAGGAGCCAGAGTCATGTAATGCTGTGGGTCTCCATTACTTAAACTGTGCCCCTCTCCAATAACACAATACCTCCAAGCCTCATTTCACAAGAAAAAATATATATTAAAATGTTCACATTTGTACTGCACAGTAAGTGCACAGAAACATTTTGTTCCACCAACCTTACAGACTTATACACACAGCAGTACTAAGAATGGGCCCCATTTGGTGGTGAACACACAGAAACTACAATTCATTTGTAGTCCACAAACACTGCTCAGGGCTCTAATGTTCATTAAAATCATCAAATCACTATACTATTTGCTAGAATAAGCACCCTGAAATATGTACAGATGTACACTGTACTCTAAGCAACATCCCATTTGTATGAGCCATTCTGCAGCTGTATTCTTAGACCTGAAAGTAACTATGGCCTACCTGGGCTCCATGTGGCTGCTCACATAACTGACACTCTGCTGGCTGGACACAGGGATTGTTCTGCAAGCTGGCAAGAGCAGGATTGGGACTCTGATGCAAATTCTTGTGCTTTTAAGCACTCTGAGAGCCTTTCCCACTCATGGTGCATGTAAGGCACTAACGTGATTATTTGGGGTTGGGGAGGGGCACTGGGGTGGGAGTGAACAAACATCCTGGACTTCTGGACACCACGAGACCATGGGGACAAAGGTCAGACACAGTGCTCCTGCAGTACAGTATTCTCTAGTGAAACGTAGTGCTGTGTCATTTGCAGAAGCTCCCTGATCAAAACACAGTGCAGTTTCTGGAGGATTTATTAACATAAGTATATTTCGGGAGCAAAGGATGAATGTAATCACAGGAGACACAAATGGTTACTTTAGCTACCACATTTACTCTGCTGTGTAAGCACTATACAGGCACATTTAATATTAATTATGTGTGGTTCATAGCTCAGTGCTTGTGCTACGTACTGTAGCTGAATAATGTAGGTTGTGCTTGGATACAGAGGCCAGACCAGTAAGTAGGACAATGCTTATGAGGTATGAGTTGTATGGAACGATTAGTGTTTAGGTACTTCAGTACAGACATGAGCAAGTCAGTGATTATAGTACATGTGAACTGGAAAGTATATGCAAGGTGCTTAGATGCTTGAACTGATGAGTAACTTATTATGACTTGATGTTTTGGCCTTTCTCTGTATCCCACCATAGGATTAATACTTAGTCGAGTAGGATGAGACTCCCAAAAAGAAACAATGATATTCAATATGATTATCTCATCCATCTCCGGAGAGTGTGGCCAGTAGCATGCAGGAGAGGGAAACCCCCCTTGGGGGGAGACCTCTGAGGACCCATGGCTACTGACCTGCCCATCCTTCTGGGCCTGCTAAAGGAGAATAATCCTACATTAAACATATTAGGTTGTCAGCTAATCCAAAGTCCAATAAATTGCAAATCCAGAATCCAATAAAAACAGGGAAGCTGGAATCAGAGCCCTGATGATGAAAGTCCATTGAGAGATGGCAGCATATCCTTTGAGTGAAGTCTGAGTTCAATAGAAATCTATGTCCAGGCAAGAATCTGTTATGAATAAGTTAAAATTCACAGGAGAGCATAAGCAATCTGAAAGGGTCGAGTTGAACCAATAAAAGCAATCCAGCAGGTGAGGAATTCTTTCCAAGGAGGACTTGGGCTTGAATGAATGACTCTATGATCCAGAATAGGAGGATTTGTGGTCCTGGATTTGGTGGCAAGCTATGCAAGGATAAGGTCCTTGGTGAAGCAAGGAAGCTACATGCAGGCTACAAGGCTGGGGGCAGAGAGGCTGAAACCTCCAGTCCTGAGCGGGGCAGCAGATAGGAGTAGATTTTTGCAATAAAACTCAAGATTTGAGAAGATGGAGAGCTGAAAGACCACCAGGCTCGGCAGGTGAAGCAGGTCTTGTAAGGGGGCATGATACTCTTGATGAACCTTCAGGCCCTGAGGGCGAAGCAGGTACATGTTAGTAATATAAATTCAATAGACCTCCGGGCCCTGTGGGGCACAGGTCATTCAAAGTGAGATGTGGTGACACCTCCAGCCCCATAGGGCAAGGCAGGTTTGTTTGGCAGTGGTAGAGAGTGCAGCAGTCATCAGAGGTTAAAGCCGAGGATGGTGGTAGGTATGAGCAATTATTGCATAAGCAAGAGTAGACCTGCACATAGGTCAGTAGTAGTGGCAGTAGCAGTAGTAATTGATGAACCAGCATGCAATGCATTAGTTGTAGTGAAGGAGTAAAGAATAGATTGTATATGATACTGTAAGATGGTAGTATATCCTGAGCAAATTCCCAGCCTGAGCCTTCAATGTGCAGGGCAAACTATCGATAGAAGGTCATTAAAATCCAGTTGAAAGCATTGCCCATCTTGAAATAGTGGTCCGAGTTCTGATATAAGAGTTATGGAAGCATAAAGTCCCAGAAGATGAGGCGAGTAAGCTGGATACAAGCTGTAAAGCTGAAGAAAATGGAGCAATGAACCCCTGGTCCTTAGTGGGTGAAACTTCGACAGTAGGCTAGAATTGCCTGAAAAACCTCCAACCAGTCCAGCGAAGCAAATACAGTAAGGAAAAGAATATCCATGCCCTGAGCTGGTGAGGCAGGTGTAGAGTACAATAATTGAATGTCCAGATCCTGATGCTGGACAAGGCAGGTATAAGGTAGAAACAGTTGAACCTCCAAGCCCTGATGCCGTGCAAGGCAGGCGTAGTAGAAATAGTCGAACCTCCAGGCCCTGATGCTGGGTGAGGCAGGTGGAGTAGAAGAGCTAAAGCAAGTGAGCAGCTGAATGAGCACTGGAGTGCTGAGAGTGTAATAAGCATTGAGTGGTGACACCCTGGAAGGGTGAATGCAGTACTGAGTGCAGCAGAATCCCAGAGACTGAGCCAAGGGGATGGCAGTGAGAATGAAGCGGCAATTTGTGACAGCAATGGGCAATGATTTCAGAAGCAAGCATGGACTTTCACATAGGTCAGCAAAACAGAGCAGGAATAAGTGGACCCACATGTAGGTTTGCATAACAGAGTAGCAATAATATTTGAACCACCATGCTCTGAATTGACAAGGCAGGCACAGAGGTTAAGGCAGCCTTATGAGAGCAGTATGATGGCCCTGTAGAGACATTGTGTTCCTGAGGAGCAAGCATGGCAGCAGAATGCAGTAGAGAGAATGGATTCAGATGAGCTGGCAGCTCAACCAGATTTAGTAATCCTCAGGGCACTGGAGTAAGTTAATGTCGGAGGCCTAAGTCATGATATAGGATGACACTGTGGAATAGCGCTCGGCTGAATGTTCTGGCAGGAAATGGTAGTAGTAACTCCAAATGAAATAAAGCATGGCAAGAGACATCCAAGGGGAACTGATTGTTATAGTCCTGAAATGTAGTCTAGATGTATGTCCACAGTGGAGTGAAGGATATCCTGATGAGTGTAGGAGGTGCAAGCAGGTGAAGGTGAGAGCTGTAGAGTCCAAAACTCATGTAGTATGACTGAATGCGATATCCTGGCAGTGCATCCAATCCTGATGGAAAAGCTGGAGATGAGTCAGTGACATGGAGTGAAGGCTTCTGGCAGATGGAGATCAGATGAAATTCCCAGAAGGAGGAAAACAATCTGAAAGAGGCAGGCAAGGGCAACACAGGCGAATGAATATCCAGGAATAATCCAGATCCAGCAGGTGAACAGCAGAAGACAGGATGGAAGCGAAAGTTCTGCAGAAGGTTGGTAAGCAGTGCTCATGGGAAACTCAAGGTAGGAGAATGAGCGTTCGGAGCCAGGAATGGAGAACTATAGGAATGGCTTGGCAGAGACCAATGCTGGAAAGACTCTGAAAGCAGGACGAAGGACACAATGATAAGAACAGATAAGGGTCAGCAGGAAGGATCTGGAGCAGGGCATTGGATGCAGTGATGGAGCACATGGTTGGAGTGCATGGCAGGAAGTCAGAGGCCAAAGGCAAGGAAGCAGCTAGACCCCTATGTGGGGTAGGATGAGTGACCGGACAATACGTAGGTCAGCCACAGGAAGGAGTAGGGAGCAACAGCTAGGCCCCACAAAGGCTAGCAGGACCACAAACCCTCATGCAGGGTAGCAAAGGAGCAGTGAATGCTTGCCAGGCAAGAGGGGACCTGCACGAGGTCTGCAATATGGAGAAAAATGCAAGCTGGAAAGACTGCAGTATGAACCCTTGGGGGCCTGCAAAGAGTGAGTTTGTTTCTCTGAAGTCCGGATAGAGGCCTGGTTGAGGATACAGATCTATGAAGGACAGTAATTGTTCACCAGGTAGTGCACACCACTGTAAAAATGTGCTGCTAACTTCAGTTGTCCCAGGGGTACTGGAATGGAATTTAGTGCTGAAGAACTGGAGCCGCCACTGCAAAGGCCCTGGTGCCTGACAGATTGATTTGGAACTGTAGTATCAAAAGGGCCTGGCCTTTGGCTGAGTGGGGGTGTTGCTCAGATGTGTAGCAGAAGTAGGTCATGGATATAATGTATACCCAGAGGACACAAGTCCTTAGAAGTCAACAAACATACCTTGAATTGATGGACCACCTAACAGGCAGTCAGTACTGCTTAAAGAGCACATTCTTAATATGGTCCTTAGTGCCTGCATTAGGTATCAGCCTGATCGCTACAGTCTGCTCTAGCTGCAGGTAGTGTAGATGTGTAGATGTTGGAGAAGATTGAGGTACTGCACAGCATAGTTAATCAGACAATAAGTCAGGAAGGAACGCTTCAGTGTCATCCGGTCGCACTGCACAAGATATTGGTGTGATCTGGCCAGGTTCTTGAGATGAGCTAAAGAAAAATTCTGTCCAGTCTGGATGACTCCTGGGAAAACTAAAAGCAGCCACACAGCTAGGAGGTCAAGTGGCCCAGTGCAAGCTTCGGAAGTACTGCAGCTTGAGGGAAAAACACAGGGAAGGGAGCAGAGCAGACACTGGCAGCTGATAAGCTGGCACATGCAGGCCAACAGGAAAAAGGAACCCCAGGCAGGGAGCAGTGGAAGCAACATGGAAAGGTGAGGTATGGAGCCAGAAGAAGCGGCAATGAGCTGCAAGCCAGGAACAAGCAATGTGAGGAGGAAAACGAGCTAGCGGTGGAGTAGTGAGGCGAGGCTGGCAGAGAAAACAAGCCCCCCAAAAAAGAAAAGCAATGGAGGCAGAGGAAGGCAAGTGAGGGAAGGGAGTGGGAGGGAATAAAGCACAACGGGTGGGAGCAAAGCAAGGCAATGGGGGGGAGAAAGGAGAAAGTAAAACAAACACAACCAGAAAGAGGGTCGAGGGGGGGACCAACCAGCCATGTACCGATGAAGTGAGTGCGACTCACTTTATGCAGAGTGGTGGTAGCCTGCTAGTTTAAGTAGGACGTAGGGGAGGAACTCTTCCTCCACATAACTACAGGCATGTGTCTTTCAACTAAATGGTCTGAAAACAAAATCTAATAAGTCAAAGCAGTTTACTGTGGTAAAGAGCATTTATTTTATTAAAATAATGAATACTGTTTACAGTGTGTGCCACAATGTAACAAATTAGGCACACAAAATTACATCTTTTATCATGTCATGTTTTTTTCATGAGAAAATTAACAACTGGCAGCATTCATATTATGTAATTTATCTCTCCACATCACCATATTGTTATACAGCATAGTCATTCACTGGGCACAGGTTTTTATAGTTTATAGATGGCATGCACATTTTGGGACACCATTTGTAACCCCTTTTCATGGAGTCACCTATATATATCTATATATTGTGTGTATATATATATATATATATATATATATATATATATATATATATACAGTATATATAGTTACCTTCAGATCACCCTCCAATCTGGCACGGGGTTATAACTGCACATGGTAGAACAGTGTGGCTAAAAATGTTGCAGTGAAACAGTGCCAGACAAAAACAGTGAGGCAAAACACCGACTAGTTTCGCACACCGTGCCCATTGATCACAATTGGTCTTCATATGTTTTTGCAGGGGGCTTCGCATCCCGCATTCCCTGGAACTTAAATAAGTAACTCCTGGGGGGACCTCAGGGATGGGGAGTACTTTGTTTAAAAAAAAAATGATAAAAAGATGTAGCAAGGGAGACCTGGGGGGGGGGAATGAACAATGATCCCAAGTCTTCCTACTGAGCCTTGTCCTGATGCCCTAGACACTCCTCCACAGGAGCGGCTTGACCAGGCACCCAGCACATGGCAATCTGTCTGGCCTCCCAATCTGTATGAAGCAACAGGGGTAGCAGTATTCACCTACCGCTGTTCTACCCCTGTTGCTGTACTCTCAGGCACTCACTATACAGTGTGGTTTATACCAAGCTATCTTACATGCACAGTATTGACCAAGTAGGCTCCAATCTTCTATTTAGAGGGTACAAATTAAATTCCTTTAAAATAGAAATTCTTTTTTTTCCAGATTTATTCTGTTTAGTATCTTTAGTGTTTCTGTTGGGCATGGAGGTTACCTGACCATATTTTTGAATATTATTTTGTCTGATAGGCTGTCAAAATTGTCAGTCCTGACATTTAATTCCCCTAGGATTAAGATTTCACTATCTGGAAAACTAAATGTAACATCCAATAAAAGTGTTTTCAGCATATTCCAGATATTTTCTTGAAAAATCTTTTTTCCTACTGGCAGAATATAGCAATTGATTATTACCATTTTATGTCCTTTTTTTCCACAAAGATGGCAATAAAATACTGCATTAAGTGTAATTTAATTATATTATCAAAAGACCCTATTTTTATGTAGGTTACCAGACCTTCTGCCCCTCTACCATATTTATTGATTCTAACTCCAGGGTGTTGGTGGCTCTCATAGCCCATTTAAAAGGATAGCAGTTTCCTTATCATGCCAAGCATCTTGGAGGCACATGACCTCACACTTAGTTACAGATTTCTTCCAGACTTCATCAACTAGTTTATGTTCTTATTCTGCTGTGTTCCATGAAATGAAAAAAGAGAATCCATAGATCCTTCTAAAACTGAATCCTTTTCATTGGTGACTGTGTTAAATGTATTATTATCGGGGGGAGGGGGAGTCAATCACCATACCCAGATAATCTCACACATATCTTTGAGGAAGGGATGTATTCAGTATTTTTTCAGCCCATGAAATTGTGGGATGGCATGACGCTGATGATTCTAATATATTAGAGCCTATCAGATACAAACCCAAATTGTCCATTGTTTCTGATTTTAGCAACATTTCGTCAACTTGTTTTCTTCCTTTTACTAAGATATCTATTTGGCTACTGTTTATGAGTCTTTCTACTCCCAAAATGTCCTCTTTTCCCAGAGGAACTTGGATAAAGTTCTTAAAAGAATAGGTGTTTCTATTGTTGACATACTTATTTTCATTTATCAACTGAGGCATTCCAAAAATGCTCAGAAATGTCAAGGTCAAATCACCCTGATTATCAGGTACCATCACTTTGTTAAAGTCCTTTGTATTAGTGAAAAAGACAAAAATATCTCTGATCTTTGCATGGAGGGCATTATTTACTACATATTTGTCTATACTTGGAGAAAACAACAGTGCACCAATAATTATACCACAGGCATCAGTAACTATCCGTGGCCAGGATTCACAAAGAGAATGCAAAGTGGGGGAGAAAAGTTTTTTCTGCACTTCCCAGCTACGCTGTTGGGTCATGCAGTGCGCTATCTAACTGAGAATAAGGGCCAGTGAGAGCAGCACTAACCAAGGAAAAGCAGTGTAATACCCAGCAGTGTTGCCCCCATAGCCAGCCAGGAAAATGGCCCCACAGCCAATGGTGCTCAGGCACTAAAGTGCTATTCATGAATGGAGCCATGCAAATGAGCCCATTGAGCATGCAAGGTGCTAGTGGCCATTAGCATGCCCATTATGGGCTCATTTGCATGCCATTAATGTGGTGATGTGCACCCCCCACCAGCCTAAGCTCCAAGCAGCCGCATACCCCCATAGTCCATTGATGCCCTCCCCACCCCAATCATGAACCTGACAGCAAGAAAAAATAGTATGCCATAGTGCAAGTTCCCTCTCCAGTCCCCGATCTCCTTCCCGTAATGTACAAAACCATTTGACATAGTGTAGAGTCCCTCCTCATTGCCCGATCACCCGATTACCCACCTGTTAATAAAAGAAAGAATGTTCCATAGAGTAGGGTCCCTGCCTGGTCCCAAAACCAATGGTCTTGTTGTACATACTGTACACTGTCATTGACAATTCAGTTGGCGGACAGCCATGGAGGTGTGAGGAGGGCTGTGCTGTTCACCAATGGGCAGCCATGCTCAGGAGGGGAAGTGGGGTGGTATGTGATTACCAGAGGAGATGGGGGTTGGGGGGACAACTACACTATGGAAAGATATTAATTTTCATATCAGGTAGAAGATTGGTCAATGGGGTGGGACCCTACATTATGGAAGCTATTTTTCTTATGAACTGGTGGGGGATCAGGGGATTGGGGACCGTGAGGGACCCTACATTATGGTAATGTATTTTTTTATTCTCAGGTAGATGATCGGGGACTGGGGCGGGACCCTTCACCATGGAAACTTATTTGTTATTATCAGGTGGGAAATTATGGACTGTGGTAGGACATTACACTATGGAAATGGTTCTGTTTTTAGAATACAGTACTGCAATTGGTGATGGGAAGGGGGAGGGACACTACACTATGGAAACTTTTTTTTTATTCATGGGAGGCGATCAGGAAGGGGTGGGGCATTTCACCATGGAAACTTATTTTTCATTCTCTGGTGGATTCTCAGCGACTGGGGGTGCCGCAGTGCCTGCGTCAACCACTAGGGTTACACGAAATACCACCAGTTCTTTTTCAGCGTGAGTTGCTCCATGGAAGGATCTTCACAAAGGCTCTTGCATGGAGCAATACATTAGTGAATTGGATTGTGGGGATATGCAGATCCCCTCCTCTTCATTAGCATTGTGCCCCCTCCAGTACTTTGTCCAGGCCCAAACCCAGTTTGCGGGGCCAAACTGGGCTTTGCAAATACTTTGCACCATGGCAAAGCTTTGTGAATTTGGCCCCATATCTCTATTATGACTTCTGTGATGATTTCAACTTCTAAATCATTATTGATAAACTCAGTCATCTGATATTTATGATCACCATTCCTAACTGAGATTCAGTTGTTGGGTTCTACAAATTTTAAAATTGGACTCAGTCCTTTGTTGTCCACCAACCGCTTTTTCTACACTGGTATTCTGGAGATGAGGGCTATTCTTTTTGGCCTAGCGAAATTGTCTGTCCACATTCAGGAACAGTCCCTTCTGGAACAGATGAAAAATGTTTTCATGCTGTATTATTTCAAGTAACAAGGGGATGTCCACTCTTAATCTCTATACAGAGAAACAAAGAGGATATGGTAGTGGACACACAGACACAAAGAGTTTCCAACAGCAGTGTTTCTGCCTGACTCCAAAACTGTGCAAGCAGCCTTCTCAGACACTCACAGGCTCAGTCCCATAAGTGGGAACTTCTGGACTCAGTGGAGATGACCTCTTCAAAAGATGGGGTCAGCTACAGTTGGGCCTTATTACACTATTATACAGTGCAGAACTGTAGCATATTTTTTTACTCACTTTAGGGCCTGGAGTTTTCTGGTGAGAAATTAGGCCTGATTCTCAAAGGACTTGCATCTGCTGCAAGTCCCTGGTGTGCCGAACATACAGCCCAGGGGGCTTGTGGCAGACATGCGGTGCTGATTGCAGTTCTGGATTGGGTTTGCCAGATAAAGCAAGTTAGACTAGCTCCCCCTGGTCTAACTTTGCATCCAAGGGGGACCAATTTTTTGGGGCTTGCACCAAACCTTTGGTGTAAGCTGCCATAAAATGAGGAAAGGATCACAAATGCACCAGCCCTTGTAGAAATTGGCTGTGTTACACCAAATGGTTTGGCACAGCTGCACCAAACATTATGGATGATGCAGGGCTTGGTGGAAGCCCTGCATAATACTTTGTGAATCGGGCCCATGCTGTCCTTTTCCAGTATATTTTGTTTTTGTCTTTGGTAAATAGGAAAGGCCCACTAGGCACAAGTGCCTGGTTTCAGTAGTGATCTGGCAGCACTGGGGAGGTTAAGTGATTTGCTCAGAGTCACACAGTATGCAAGTGGACGTTATGGGAATCAAATCCAGCTATTCTGGAAGTGCCAAGCTCATTCACAGATCATTACTCCAACCTCTAGGCTATACTGTCAGCTCCAATAAGGATTCCTATATACCTTTTTTCCATCCCCTCAAATTCAGAGGGTATTGTGGCTGCCAAGATTTTAATGGATCTGTTCTAGCACAGGCAAATATGGTTCTCCTGCTGCAGCAGCAAGTGATGAAACTGCCTGTTCCATTTTTTCTGCAAGTGGGTCTTGTTTCACAGGAGCATTGCTTTCTGATGCATCTGGATCATTGATACCTACACCTCTGTGCTTGGCTCCTAGGGATGTATGTTTTCCCACTGTGGGGTCTCCTCCACAGATGCTGATATTCTGTAGACAGTTTAAAAACCATTCACTATGCAAACCAATGCTCAAAAATGGAAATATTTCATTATATGGTGAGCTTTTTTATACCCTGGACCATTTTTCATGCCCAGTGAGACAGATTTTGGATTCCCAATTATCCTTATTTGAATCAGGTGTACATGTACTTCTTTGTATATGTGAACTTATTGGCTGCTATGCCTTTTCATACTCTCACTGACCACAAAGCAGTAGCCCAACATAAACTGTTCTGCAGGTTCCTTAAAGGTCTCTTGCAGGGCCAGCTCTGTGGTGCTGAGTGAAGGGGTTCGCCCGGCACGCTGGTGACCCAGATTCGTGCCCCTAGCCAGGGTGTCAGGATTTCAGACCAGCAGAGAGGGCTTCCAGAGTGTCCATTGGATGCTTCCCTCCCGGGGGGGTGGGTAAGGCATCTATCACCTGGACGCTTATTGGCAGACATGCTTGGCAGCATGCAGCCTTGACATGCCCCTGAACCCCCCCCGCCTCAGGTCACTGCTTCAAGCATGTGGCCCAATTAGGGGTGATGGGAGGGCAGTAAAAGAGAAAAAACACCTCCCGAGCCAGCTGGATGATGGCGGCCCCGCCTCCCACTCACCACAAAGCCAGGAAGCCCCTGAGCCATTCTTCCATAACCCAATCAAGATGCAAGGAAGTGCCTGTGGGCACTTCAGTCTCCCCTCCCTGTTGCCCCCATGGGTAGGGAGGGCCCCCCCAGGTGAAGGAATATGTCAAGACAGTTGGGATGGCTGGAGGCATCAGATGGAAAAACGGGGTAGTGGCAGGGGTACAGGCTGGCTGTCCTAAGGAGTGGGCCGATGGGTTGGCTGGGGGAAAAACAGAGCATGCAAAAAATAGAAAGGTCTTTTGCATGTCCGTCCCTCAGTCTGCAAGTCATTTCCAGTGTGGGACATTTCTCAGTTCTGCAGACCCTTACAGGGGCTCCTTTTAAACCTGCTGCTACTTGTGACATGCACTTTTTTCATGGAAGACACTTGTCCTGATCCCGATCACCTCATCGTGGAGATTGTCTGAGATCTAAGCTCTAGCTGTAGAACCTCAATATCTTGTTTTTCACCTGGAAATGTTCTCTATGCACCCTTCCTCATTTTCTTCTGAAAGTCATTTCTGATTTTACACTGAATCAGGCTATTTTTTCTTCCAGTGTAATTCCTTTCCACTTCCAGTGGGTTGGGGGTGGGGGATCTGTTAGTGTTATATTTGTTAGAAGTCCATTGAGCCTAACATTTGTAATTGGACTATACTAAAAACATCAGAAAATACTCTCAGATTTTTGTTTTCTCTTCCCTCAAGATGGTTGGCTGTGCTGTTTCTAAGCAATACCTTTCCAAATGGTTTGCATTCTGTATTTCTTTTAAAGTTACTTGAAGCACAGTATGTCGCTTCTTGGTCTTGTCCACTGCCACTCCACTCTTGGCATTCTGTAGGTTGTTTCTATGTTTTGACAGCTGGATTTGTTCTTCCACCACTTGGAGTTTTGTCCACACTTTTACTAAACATTACTTTCTTCCTATCATCTCTCACAGATGGTCTGGCTTTGGCCTTACTGTCCTTCAAGACCTGCTGTCTTAGGGTCATATACATTTATAACATGGTTCTTTCCTTCCATGGTGCCTTTTTGTACTGCTTAGGACTCATTATAAAGGTATAGCATAATGGAGGGAGAGGTCCTTAAAGAAGGCAAGACTCATACTTACCATAACAGTAGATTTTAAAGAGAATCTCACTCTTAGGGCCACATCTCACACTTCTTCATTTACCTTTCTATATTTTAGTTAGTATTTACTAGAAGTCTTGCCTGCTTCCACTCACTGTTAACTCTTCCTCTACCTTATTTGTTTTACAGGTTCTGATTCCATGATCTATCCCATGTGCCTGGTTCTGTTTCTGGTCTCCTGGTCTCTGCTGGTATGTTACATCCTACAAACTTATCTCTCACAGGGAACTGAGGAGTGCTGTGGCTTCTCCATGTTATATAGGAAGCATCAACATACATAGACTTCAACTAGCAAATGTTTCTGAGTGGTTCTGATGCTAATGGCTTACGTTTCCAAAGGTGTGGCTCAATGGAGAAGATTCTTTCAAAGATCTATTATTACAGTAAGTAACAGAACTTTAGCAGTGAAGAACCATTTCAAGCTTCAGCATTTCAGGCATGGGAGAATAGAGGATGCAGTTCTTGATCTGCTACTAAGTAGTGTGGATGACTTATACAGGCCCGGTGGCACTGAGGGTTGAGGTGCTGGATGCCACACCTCGCACAGCTCCGATGACTCGTGTTCGGGATAAGCATTGGCCACCAGGGGTCAGCAGGGGAGGAGATAGATCTAGCATCAGTCGGACTGCTCTCCATTTCTGGGCTGGGAGGGATCCTGTGGCTGGTGTACATCTGACCCCTAGTGAAGGCTTGGGCTCGGTGATGCTGTGCCACAACACATGGGGTGGGAGCATGGCTGATGCTTGATGTGGGCATACATGGGAGAGTGTGTGACCAATTGCAAACAACATTGCACACCCTGCACCCTTAAAGGGAGAAAAACAGGAATGTGCAGTGCATCAGGATGAAGGAGGATGCCTCACAGGCCTTGCTCCTGGCAAGCCATGTCTCTGGCCACACTGAATCCAGTCTCTGGCGGGGGCTTGGGGAACCCCATCTTCCCAACCAGGGGGAGCAAGCCCTGGGGATAGGTGGTGGCGCTGACTGGTGGGTGTCCAAGGACTGGTCTAGGGGTGCCCCCCAGATGGGGGACTGTACTGAGGAGCAAAAAATAATTTAAAAAAATTGTGTGGATGAGACAGTTTCATTATTAAAGGCTGGGCAGGCAATGAATTGCAGTCCCCATATTAAGACAGAATTCATGGTGATAGGTTGATGTTACTTCACCAAAAGTTAGACGAGGATACCAAACTTCAGAGGAACTGATTTTCAAAGCTGAGAGATGGTTGGGGATAATTAGACAAATACACTGTAGAATGGGAGTGCTCATACTAAATGGAAGGATTTGAGGATGAATATAATTAAGGCAGTGAGAAGGTGTGCTCCCTATGCAACAAAAGCAAAATGGCTAGGTAGAGGCCTGCATAGTTATCCATAAAGCTTCACAATATGTTAAGGAACAAAAAAGAGTTTATGAAAAGTGGAAGGTGTTTGGTGACAGAGCAATGGAAGTAGACTATATGTCAGTACAAAACAAATGCAGGGGATGTGATTGCCCACATCTAGGCTTGTCTGGAAGATAGGACTGGGGAAGGGATCCGTTGGGATTAATACTGTAATCCTGTTTTTTCAATACATTGGGAAACAATAGGAGAGTCAGTGATAAGATAGGGTTATTGATAATTGTGGAGGGGCAGAAATATTAAGTAAGGCAGGGGGCATGACTGAGACAATGATAACTTTGTGGCCTTATTTAGCCAGGAGGTCAGTGGTGCAGCCAACTGATGCAGAAGTTGTGGGAGAGGAGCAGGATGAACAGAAGGCAGTGCTGATAACATCAAAATTAGATGATTAGTATGTGGAGGGTGAGAATTTCAGGAAAATCCCAGGATTTGGAGGGTAGTATTTCT
The DNA here is from genome assembly GCA_016271365.2 of Neoceratodus forsteri. Lineage (NCBI taxonomy): Eukaryota > Metazoa > Chordata > Ceratodontiformes > Ceratodontidae > Neoceratodus > Neoceratodus forsteri. The sequence goes on along the minus strand of CM057459.1, from coordinate 1,050,873,219 downwards.
GTATTTATTTGAAATAACTCCAACTGTGATAACCATAAAAAATGCAGCATTGTGTTTTTATGGTGGTCTCAGGGAAAACTGCAGAAGTCAACAGGGTAACACAGTCATGCAGGAATTGTTACATACCGGCTAAAATATAAGAGGAAAAAAACTGTAAAGATATGTACATCCAAACAGTAATCAAAGCAAGCTAACAAATTGGGGTCCCAGCAGATAAAGAGCATGAGAATTGATATGCAACATCATCATCATGGTTGAGGAGACTGGAATACTTTACCAAATATGTATACAAGCAGTTCTAGTGTAGCCAGAATGACTGGACATAAGTACAGGTACTTGTAAGCTAGGAGCATTCTTCAGCTGGAGAGGAAGGTTTCCCAGGTGTCCAGTGTTACAAATCCAAAGGCCTTTCAGCCTATTCCTCTTTACATCAAGGGAACTGAGAAGGCACAGTAAAGGGTGCTGTTTAATGGAGTAAGCAGGCATTGTCTGACTGTGAGGTGGGGTAGGAGATAATTAGGGCCTTTTAATTGTGTGCATTAGTACAACAGAGCATGCTAGTGGTAGTCATGCCTAATTGAGGGACTTGGCCAGTAAAGCTGCTAATATAATAGTCAATGATCAGCAGATCATCCACAGGCAAGGATGAACCTGCACAACGTGTTGTATAAATGATCAAAGGGCAGCACAGTAGCTTTGTTTGTGCAGTGTTTTATGATGTCTCCATAACCAATGGAAGGGAGTAAGATGTGGAAGACCATCTGCTTCCTTGTGTCAGCACTGAGATAGCACTTAGATCTGTACAGAAAGTTTAGCTTTGGCCCATTGGTTGATAACTGGTTGGTAAGATAAGATCAATGTGCCTACTGTATTGATGTGATAAATCAAGACACATTCCTAGATATCTGAATAGATACTCTTGCTCAATAGTGTTGCCATATGATGTTATGACTGCAATTGGATCAGCTAAATGAGTTTCCATTTTTCTAGGAACCAAGCACCATAGACTTGGTTTTGGTTGTTTCAAGGACCAGGCAGTTGTCATCAAAGCAGCAGGAGACTGCATCAAAATCAGACCAACGTACTGAATTAACCTCAGACATTATCATGAACTCTTACTTGGGCTGTGATATTGTAACTGTTGGTGGCGTGTGTGCTGGTTGTAGGAACAGTTGTTGGCAGTGATATGTGGAGTGAAATTTAAATCCATGCTGTTTGTCTGGTGAAAGGGGGAGGTGTAATTACAGGAACCATCTTGTCTTTCATTTTTCACCTGGAGACAGAAGTGGGGAGGTGTGTTCAGGAAAGTGGTTCTGTTTATCTTCTGTTTTAACTGTGATATTTGAATAGTTTGTACTTTAAATTAGTGATGTGAGTTACAACTGTTTAAATTAGTACTTTGAGTTACAACTGTTACTTGGGCTATGATATTGTAATTGTTGGTGGCTTGTGTTCTGGTTGTGGGAACAGTTGTTGGCAGTGGTAAAGCCCTCCCACGCACCCTGTGTTGCAGGCTTTCTTAAATACTGAAAAGACACTGGGGGTTGGGCTTGAAGGCTGTGAGGGAGGAGCTTGTGGATATACAAACTGCCCATATGAACTAAATCTTAAAGCTAATAGTCAAGTGGTAAAAGTTCAGACACAGGGGTGTAGGTGGATGGAGATAAAAAGGTTTACCAAGCCCACAGGATCTTTTGCAATGATTGTTACAATATGAAAGCTATCCTTGCTATGTGATGCCATATTTGGATCTGATATATGCTAAGGAGGTAGTGTATTACTAAGCTACAGATCTAGCATACTCTGGGCTGTGAAAAGTATTTAGGGTTCATAAGATCTGTAGTACACTGTGGGGATTGTACTAATGTGTTACTGTATTAATGTAGTACACTGAGGGGATTGTATTAATGTGTTACTGAGTAAAGGCCATCAGATGAGGACCAAGGGGTTAAATGACTGATGTTGGACTAGCAATAGTGCATATATGTACAAGAGTAAGGACTGGGGACAGGTGTGGGGATACACTTAAGTCAAGGGCAAATAAAGGAGAGGAGGTGTGAAGGGCTGCATGGGGGGTGGAACTCGAGGGATGGTGGAAGTGGACAGATATGGATAAGGGTGGGTGGAGGCTGCAGAATAGAGGATGGAATGATGGGTGCCATGGAGGGAGAGCAGGAGGCACAGGGAGGATAGTGAGTTGCAATGGATGTGGAGATGCTGTTTGGGAGAATTTATTATGGAAACTGGGAGGCTGTCCAATCTACTACAGGCTAAGAAAATTGGAGGATGAAGTAATGGGGTTATGGAGGGAACTAAGGAGAGTGGGGGGGGGCTGAGGCAGGAGTTACCCCGCTAAGAAGGGGCAGGGAGATGCAGAGAGGGAACTGCAGAGCTAAAGATGGGGATATAAGGATGATGGGGTTGAGCAGAGGCACAGTAGAAGGAGGCAGGGATCAGGGAAGAAGGAAGGAGGTGATGGGCACCATTGCAGGGTTATCAAGCAATATGTTTGCTGTGTTGGCAGAGGAAGGGGAGGTATCAGAGCTGTGAGAGAGGGGGGAGAGAGTGGGAAGAGGGGAAGGGAAGGTCCAAGAACTGGACTTAAAATAGGAAACAGAGATGAGAGAGGAAGCGTAGGGTGGAGGAGGAAGGAGAGGCGGTAACAGGAGGGGAGGCAGCAGGAGGGAATGATGCAAAGAGTACAAAAGGTGCAGATGAGGGATGTAAGGAGGGAGGCAGTGGGTTCCGGGGGGAGTGGACAGGGATCACAATGGAAGGTGGGGGTAAGATCAGAATGATGAGGGGGTGTTGGTGCTGGGGGACTCCATATTGAAGAGGATAAGATGGTGAGGAAAGGGGGAAAGGCACAGTCATATCTGGGTCAAGGCAATTCTGGGGTTGACTAAAGACAGGGCAGGGCAGGCACTTCTCAAGTGCGAAAGCAGAGGGAGGATGAAACCAAACATAGTGGTGCATCTGGGAACAAACAACTTGGATGGGGAAACAGTGGGGTTGGTAAAGGGGAGGTTCGAGGAATTGGGTAGGCAGTTTGAGGAGGTGTGAGTATCGGTGGCATTCTCTGCAGTGCTACCAGTGCCATGTGCAAGTACAGGTAGGCAGAAATGATAGAGGAGTTCAATGGGTGGCTGAGGGTCTGGTGCTGAACCAGGAAATATTGACTGGTGTCAGACTCGGGCAGGACCTGGGACAGCAGCGACCTACACGAAGGGAACAGGTAACATTTGAGAAAAGAGGTGAAGAGCATACTCAAACAGGGATTGGAGGGGTATATTTCACAAGGGTGGATTTAAACTAGGAATGGGGGGGTGTTGAGGGAACCGTTGTTAGAAACAATATCCGGAAAGGGGAGCATAGGGTGCTTATCCCCCTAGTTTGAGGTGAAAGCAGTGAGGTGGGGGCATAGAGAGGACCAAAGGGGGGAGGGAATGGCAACATTGGGAGGCAATAGTCTGGAAGGTGGTCTCACTGAACGGTGTAGCTTAAGGTATAGAACTGCAGAGTACAGGCTCTCTTGACAGTGGAATTGGTGGACATAGCAGACATCACAGAAACATGGACCACCCAGTACTAGGATTGGGATATGATGATCCCAGGGTACAGGCTATTCAGAAAGGATGGGGCCAAGGGGAATGGGGCAGGGGTAGCGATCTATGTGAGGGAGGTGATTAAGTGAGTAAGGGAGGAAGGGGAGAAGGGGAGGACAGAAGCTCTGTGGATGCAGTTCCAGGATGTGAGGAATAGGACACTGAGGATGGGGGTAGTGTACAGGCCCCCATCATAGGGTTATGACCTGGACCGGGAACTGGCAGATCAAATTCAAAGGGTAAGCTGGAAGGGAAGCATGGTGCTGGTGGGCGATTTCAACCTACTGGGAATGGACCGTAGCACACCTGCCACCATGAGTGCAAGAGAGGGGGTCCAGTTGGCAGCTTTTCACAACAGCTTCTTGACACAGCTGGTACAGGGGCCGACATGGCTGGAAGGGACTTTGGACCTTGTACTGGACAATGGGGAAGCTGTAAGGAACCTAGAAGTGGGGGAACCACTTGCTGGGAGTGACCACTACTCAGTGTGGTTCACACTAAACATGAGGAGGGACACAGGGGTCATGGGTACAAGGGCGGTTGAGTTTAGGGGGGCAGACTTTAGGATGATGGGGGAAATTCTGAGCAAGCACCTGGCAGACATCCAACAACACATGGATGTAGATTAGATGTGCAATATAATAAGGGTAGTGCTGGCAGAGGCAACAGAGACCTGTACCAAGAAAAAAACAAGAAGTGCAAGGCAAAGAAACCCAGCTGGTTGTCACTGGAGGTCAGGGAAGGGGTGAGAGCCAAGAGGGTGGCATTTCGGAAGTATAGAAAAACAGGAAGGGGAGAAGATAAAAATATATACAGGGAAAAGTCTAGGGAGGTCACCAGACTGGTCGGGGGGGGCAAAGCATCTAGAGAGCTGAGACTGGCGCAGGGGATCAGAAGAAGAGAAAAATATCATTTCCATTACATAGGTGAGAAAAGGAGAAGCAAAGATCAGCTTGTGAGGATCAAGAAAGATGGGGTGGGGTGGGTGGAGAAGGGGACAGAGCAGGCAGAGGCACTGAACGAGTACATCTGCTCTGTGTTCACACAGGAGAAGGGGACAAATACCTCAGGCAAGTGGGGAGTGGGTAAGGGGGAGCAGACAGGAGATGTAGGGATTACAGAGGGCAGGGTGCTGGAGGGGTTGAGGGCATTAAGAGTGGACGAAGCATCTGGGCCAGAAGGCATTCACCCTAGAGTACTGAGGGAGCTGGCAGAGGTCCTTGCGGGGCCACTGGCAGACCTGTTCAATACCTCCATGGACACAGGATACATGCTACAGGACTGGAGGATGGTCCATGTGGTGCCCATCCATAAAAGTGGGCCAAAGGATGAACCAGGGAACTATAGGCCAGTGAGCCTTACCTCAATCATGGACAAACTCATGGAGACCATCCTAAAGGAGAGGCTTGTGAGCTTCTTGGAGGAAAACGGTATCCAGGATGACCAGCAGCATGGGTTTGTCATGGGCAGATTGTGCCAGACAAACCTGGTAGAGTTCTATGACTGGGTGACACAGGAACTGGACAAGGGCCATGCTATGGACATCCTGTACTTGAACTTCAGTAAGGCCTTTGATTCAGTACCACATGGGAGATTGGTGGGGGAGCTGTAGTATGTGGGGGCAAGAACTGGTTGAGGGGAGACAGCAGAGGGTGGAGGTGGTGGTGGGAACTCTCATCACTGAGAGCGATGACAAGCGGGGTACCACAGGGATCTGTGCTGGGACAAGTACTGTTAAGGATTTTTATTGCAGATATCTAGAATGGGATCTGGAGCAAAATCAGCCTGTTCACAGATGATGCCATGATGGGAGCTGTGGTAGATGACATGGAGTGGGGGAAGGGGTTGCAGGAGGACCTGAATAAGCTGCGGGAGTGGGCAGATAAATGGCAGCAGGGATTCAATGGCAATAAGTTCAAGGTTGTAGCTGGCCCAGTGGTGCTGAAGGCTAAGGCACTGGATGCCTCACCTCCCTGCATGCCGGCAACCCAGGTTCGGGAATGAGCTCGGGCCACCAGAGGTTGGCAGTGGGGGGGAGGGCTGAGCTGGATTGAGCTGTTGATAGGCAGGCTCTCCTCTCCAGGGAGGTGACGCAGCACCCCTCGGCCAATGGTGACTCCTAGTGGAGGCTGGGAGTGGCATGTGCTTGAGGGAGCCAGGGTGTCAGCCCATGGGGTAGAGGAATGGAGCTTTAAGTGGGGCTGTAGGGCACATGCGTGCCTCCACGAACATGTGCTCCTACTCCTGGGGCTCCTGGGTGATAACCGGAGGAGAAAACACCAGCGGCAGCAGAATGAGGACTGACTCCCCACAGGCTCCGCTCCTGAGCCAGGTACAAGGTAAGCACTGGCTATTCTGGGAGACGGGCTGGGGGACTCAGTCAGAATGGGGCAGCCAACTGAAAGGAGATAAATAAAGATGTGATAAAAAAAAAGTAGTGCAAGGTTCTGCACTTCAGAGGCTGGAACCAGGGAAGGGATTATCACTTAAATGGGGTTTAGTTGGGTTGCTCCACAGAAGAGAAGGACCTAGGGATGATCATAACAGGGAGCATGAACAACTCTCTTCAATGCAGAAGGGCATCAGCAGAAGCCAACAAAATGCTGCATTGTATAGCTAGAGGGATCTCCTCCAGAAATAGGGAGGTTATCCTGCCCTTGTATAGGTCACTGGTCAGGTCCCACCTGGAGTACTGTGTGCATTACTGGCACCCATTTCTGAAGAAGAACATCAGTTTATTGGAGGGGATACAGCGTAGCACTACAAAGATGATCCAGGGATTGGAGAGCAATCCATTCGAGGAAAGGCTGGGGGAATTGAATATGTACTCTATTGCAGAGAGGAGAGACAGGACAGATATGACTGAGACCTTTAAGTACCTGAAGGGAATAAACAAGACTAATACAGAGAGGATTTTCCAGAAGAGAAAGGGGAGGGACACTAGAGAACACCAACTGAGATTGAAGGGGGGTAGATTCAGGACAGAGATGAGGAGACATTTTTTCACAGAAAGAGTGGTGGACAAGTGGAACTCCTTGCCAGGTGAGGTAGTGGCCTACAAGATGGTAGACAGCTTCAAGAGGGGTTGGGATATGGGAAGGGAAGGGTAATAAGATGGGGGGGACAGTAGCATTATAAAGTGTCAGCTGCGCACTCGAGCAGACCCAGTAGACCTTGAAGATTGTTTCTGCTGGCATTTTTATATGTTCATGATGATGATGATAAAACTTGATTTTTATACAGGAAATTCTAATCATTAGGATTATACAATCCTGTTCTCAAGATAGTCCTGTTTGTATTTCACTTAGTTACAACTAAACATAAAATATATAACAATACTCACATAAAAACAAAACATAAATAATAAACAACTTTTCAATTATCCAACATTACCTTAAAACACAAATACTACTAACAGAAATTACAAAACATAAACATATATCCTAAACATACTCATGTACAACAACATTCTATTCTATAAAATTTTAGAATTTCATTTTTAAAAATCATATGATCTTCTAGAGATCTTATTGGAGGGGGTAGAATATTCAATACTTTAGCTGCCTGACATAAAATGGAACCATTACCGTATTTATTATAAATTCTGGTAGGATAGACTCTATATCTATGTACCGATCTCAATAACTCATGCCTACCTTTATTAACTTTAGGGAAAAGTGTTTGAGTAATATAATGTTCTGGATAAAACATTTTATATTTATGTATCAGTATTATCCAATTTTTTTGAGAAATTATTTCTAAAGGCTGCCAATTCAATTTTATAAGCATATTACAATGGTGAGTTCTATATGGACACTGCAGAACATATCTAGCTATTCTATATTGCACCCTATCCAATCTAATCAACTGATGTTTACTCGTTGTTCTATAAATTATATCCCTATAAGTCAAGGTTGGCATAATTAACTGTTCAGCCACTTTTTTCCTGTCCTTAATCTGTAAACATTTGGTAGTTCGTCTCAAGGCTCCTAATTTCTTAGTCACCTTTTTATGTTATTATCTATGTGAACATCGAAAGTCAACATGGAGTCAAATGTCACCCCCAAATAACAATAACTATCCACCTGTTCTATTAATCTATTTGTATGTGATACGATATGAATCTGTGATTTAGACTTTATTTGAAAAATGCACCAATTTAGTTTTTTTAACATTCATCAAAAGCCTTGACCCAGTGAGCCACCCCCCCCCACCTCGGTAAAGTCCACCTGAAGCTTCTGTTGAAGATCCATAACAGAACTACTGGTGGTGATAATTGCAATATCATCAGCATAAAGTCTCACAGCTGAATGTCTCACCACCTGGGGTAGATCATTAACAAACAAGAGCAATAACAAGGGCCCTAAAATGGACCCCTGTGGAACTCCTCTGCCCACATTTCTAGATGTAGACAATGTCTGTGAGATCTCCACCCTCTGGGTATGTCCTGTTAAGTAAGATTTTATCCAGTTTCTAGGCCCATCAACTATACCTACATCTTTTAATCTATCCAGTAAGAGGGGGTGGCTCACCAGGTCAAAGGCCTTCGACAAATCCACAAATACAACAGCAGTTTCCAGACCCAAGTTCAAAGAAGTACAAACCAGATCTTTAAACTCCAGCAATGCTGTAGTTGTGGAGTAACCCTTTCTAAACCCCGATTGATAGGGTGTTAACAATCCATATTTGTCCAAGTGTTCGGAGATCTGCCTATTTACACATTTCTCCAAGCACTTGGACAAGATGGAAAGTAAAGCTATGGGCCGATAGTTGTTCAATTCTGTGACGTCACCCCCTTTATGTATGGGGATGACCTTGCTTTCTCTCCAGGACAGGGGAAAGCATTCAGACTGTAAGCTCCAATTAAAAATATAAGTCATATGAAGTAGAGTGCGATTTCATCTGCATACATATGTAAGTGAGACCTCCCACTGTGCTTAAGAAGTAAATAACTAACATGGAGAACAGATGAGGGTCAAGACTGAGCCCTGAGGAACCACAAGATTTAGGACAGCATTGTCTGAACCAATGCCTTGTATGGCCACAAGCTGGTTTTGGTTACTCAGATACTTTTTGAACCATTTGATGACTGTTTGGCTGAGACATGGGTTCCTGAGCTTGAACAAAGTTATTTTGTGATCCAATAAGTTGATAGTCTTGGAGAGGTCCATGAAGACAGCTCCATTTAGTTACTTATTGTCCATGGATATGTGGAGATCACCAGTGGCTTTAAATAATGCAGCTATGGGGAATGCCCCTTCTTAAAGCAAGATTTCATGTGAGAGAGCAGATCCTGCTTCTCCTCCCTGATTGCCTTCTTGGAGGAGGTAAGGAGGTAACTATAGAGTAAATGTGGTCAACAGTATGTGGACTTCAGCAAGATTTTTGAACACTGTGGTAATTGGAAAACTCAGTGAGTAAATAGAGCAAGAGAAACAAAGTGAATAGGAGGTGGATGCATTTTCTGACAAGTAGAAAGTAGAGAGTAGTTGTGTATTGTTGTCATTTAGAGTGGACAGATAGGCAAAGGGAGATACCTCAGTTTCAGTGCTGTCAGTTGTTTTTTAACATATTTATTAATGACCTGGAAGAAGGGAACAGCAGCTGACTGCATAAATTTGCTTATGACACAAAATCAGCAAGAAGCATGGAAAGCAAAACTAAGGATAAGGAACTAGGGGTAATTATGGATGCCTCTAGGTGACAGGTATTTAGAGCTAGCCTTTCTTGACACCTATGAACTATTTGTGTTTGTTTTGGTACAGCATTCCCCTCTCTCAGTCCATGATCATGTTGCACATCAGTGCTCATGCTTTTTATTTGCTAGGACCCCACTTTGTTAGCTTTATTGATTAGTGTTTGGATGCAGTTAAATTTACCATTTGTTTTTTACCTTGTATATTTAGCCTGCATGAAACCATTTCTGCTGGACTATGTTAACATTAATCTAAAATAACTGCACCAGTAGCACTGAATGGCTATATAACCAATTTATCTATAATTATATATTTCTCTTAATCATGGTTATGCAATCAATAAGTAACATTTTTAAATTAGTTCTATGCACTAATATATGTTTTTTTTATTTTTTTAAGTTTGCACACATTTTTCATTAGCTGTACTCGCTGATGATGCGCTAATGGTGTGAAACCGGTTGGAGGTTTAGTGTGTTTTACACTGGTGTCCCTGTTTGAGGCACCTGTATTGTAAGTCTTTTTCTTTATATTTGATAGTGCACTACATTTAAAGATGTTTTGATCATGCTGTCTGAGAACTCTGTCTCTGTTTTATGGCAGTGCTACTCCTTCTGCTTTCCTGGATAATTGCTTGTATCCTGTTTGCAACAAGGGACTACACCCCTGGGTTGCTACTATCTGTGTCTAATGTCACACTGTTTGGCCTAGATGCAAACAAATGGATTCTAAATGCTTCCTTTGCATATGGGTTTGCAGTGTACCAATGTGGGACACAAAATCTGAATATATTACAAACATAGTCTGCACTCAATGGGTCAATCAGTTGCAAACAACTGAATTGAGGATTTCTATTTTTAGACTGTTTTCTACAGATTTAATGAGCAATTTGACATGGTCTGTTCAAAGAAACAAAAAATCCATATAGGGAAAAGTCATGCAATTGAATATGTTTTGGCACACTTAGTAGTATGTACTTGGAAGAGATTTTAAATTAATGATTGAATGATTCCAAAAATCCAGCAGAGGTTCTTCCAAAAATCAGAATAGGGTTCAATGGAAGAACAACAGACAAGCAAATTAAAAATATTTCTTTAGAATAATGGCATGTCTACATCAGATAAGAACAAAAATTAATTCTATTCATAGGCGTCAAGCACGACTGGCCCCAAACGTAGAGAGGACAAGTCTGAAACTTAGTATTGCAACAATTTACAAACAATAAAAGATTGAATGTTTCATTTTAGAGAAAGTAAATTAAATTGAAACTACTTGCTCTATGTTCTTATTCACGAAGGGTCATTGTGCACAATGGGTGCAATTTGTCACATTGTTACACCCCACCACACACTTTTGTATTAATCACAAAAGTCCTGTTTATTTACTGGTTAGAGCTGAATCAGTATGTGCCCCTATTAGCCACACCAACACAGCGACCTACACACCTGTCGACAAAATCGACAGTTCACCAATAGGTCGCTGTGTTGGTGCACCTGACACAGGGGCACACTGTCTCCTGGTCCTGTACCCCATCCCTGAATCAACTTCGACTCACAGTTGATAATCTATAGTACAAGGGTGCAGGGGCAGAGTCTCCCACATGGGGAGTTCGGGGTGTGAAGCCCTCCATTGAAAACACAGACTGGGAGACAGTTGGATTTATGTCAACTGCAACTTGTGGTCAACATAAATCCTGTCGTTGAGATGCCGATCAATGAAAATGTTGCTGAACCAGCATCGTAGAGCCAAGAGAATCTACTCAATAACTAACTCACAATTTAAATTAGATTGCCAGACGTATGTAAGTGCAAATGTGATTTAGACCCATTACCATGCTGGTAAGTGAATTAAGAAGAATTATAGCAATGCAGAGTTCCAGAAATATGGTGCTATACCATACTGAAAATGATGTGCATGGGCATGGGCAGTGCTGCCTGAAATTCCCCCACCCTCTCCCCCCGTTACTCTTTTGATCCCCTGGGCTAATTGATCATTTAACTTTAATGGCCTGATAACCACTGCTTTGGCACCTCGGTGGCCTCCACCATCTCCACATGGCTATTGTCTCCCTGGCATCCTATGAAGCACCCGTTCCTAGCTGAGGTCATTCAAAACTGCATCAACTGTGCAGCACCCACCACACACCCCTTTCTCTGCCTTGACCACCCACCACACCACCAGCCTACCTATTGTATAGTTCCAATCAGAGGTATATTTCTTTCTACCATTTTGTCATGTACAGTAGCAAAGTCTGTCACTGCTGCTGCCATAGCCTACTAGTGAAAACAAGCTTTAGCCAGAGCCAATACGGCCATGGTAAGTTTCTAAAGTAAGAGAATGAGAGACACCGAGTGCCATCTCCCAGATGGCAGTGATGATGCAACTATGCATGTGCAGCACTCACACATGCATAGTTGTGGTGAATTGCATTCTGCCCTTCCCAATATGGCAGCACTGGCAGAACTGCGCATGTAAGAGCGGTGCGCATACGCAGTTCCTGTCCCAGAATGCCGAAGTAACAGCTGAAATAGTGTGGCTGTTTTGGCTTTTACTTCATAGTAGTCATTAATGGTAGAGTGCTCCATACTCTGTTTAACTTTGGGAAGGATACTTCCAAATGTCCAATGGAAGTATGCCACGATCGGTCATTTTAGGAGCCAGAGCAAACAAACTGTAGGCTCCACCCACAGCCGTAAAAAGTAGCCAAGCAGTAGTTTCTCTTGTCTGGATTATGATTTCTTAAAAGTACATTCTGATATTTGCTGCAGTCTTTCATTTTTGGGGGCATGCAACAAAAAGGAACATGTTGCAGGTTGAACTGCAGTTATATGGGCAGGGGATCACAGGAGACTGTGTCTGTGATTGCGATGTCTGGCATGCTAACTTGTGAACCAATGTCATGAGTGGTTCTTGTGGTCATAGTACCCACTTAGCAACAGTAAATGTGAAAGTCAGTAGGGCCCCAAGTTTTATATTTGTAAGACAATGACCAGGATTATAGAAAATCTTACACAGTTGCAACTCCAGATTTTGAGTTACAATTGCATCGAGATAAAGGCACAAAATGTCAATGCTGTCTGAAACATGTTGATGTCTTTACAACAGTTTCCTAGCTCAATGATGGCTAAGGGTAAAAAAGTGATATATGCACCAGTTTTCACATGTAAACACCACCTGTAATATTGCAACTTATACTACTTAGGCTAATTTGTTAAACCACCTTTATGCTGCATAATATATTGTCACAAGCACAGAATATGCAAGCAATTTTTGTTGGAAATCCCCAAAGAACAGTTGAAAATGTCCCCTATTAAGTGTTTTGATGGCGAAGAGGGAAGGTTCCCTTTTTAGTATATGCCAATGCAAACATATATATTAACATCAACTGCTGTGACATTATATTACTATACTTAAATCTGAAACTACAATACCATTTTGATGCTTTGCCATATACACATGTCAGAATACTATTTTCTTTTGCCCAAAATGTTAAAATGCAGAAATATTATTCTCACAGGTACTGGCCCACAAAAAGTTTGTGGGTTTTCATCACATAAAGATGGCCAGGAAAAACATGGTGTGCCTTCTGTCTACTTGTGGCATATATGCAGGGCACTCTGTGGCAATATCCACAGTGCTGGATGCTTGCCTCCTCTACAGCAGATATAATCTGTCCACACTTCTACACAGGTGGCTTTGTTGGTGGGGGCAGAGTAATAAGAATGCTCATCTGTATCACTCTAAACATTTGTACCATGCCAGACTAGGGTATGAAGGGTTTCGGCATTATGCAACACAGTGGGCCTCAGTGACATTGAATGCTGACCTCCAAAGTGTCCCTGTGCATTCCCCAAACCATACCACAGCTTGATGGTGCTCGCCTCCACATGACTCCAGACTTCTGAGCTGCCATGGAGTGCTTATTTTAAATTTCAAAATTTAAAATGTAACTGTGCTGGACCTGTCACCTACACTTTTCTGTAAAATATGTTTGTTTTTTCATAGGGTTTATAATTCTGTTATTGTCCCATTGTTACTGACATTTTAGTAAATTCAGTGGGTGTTTCTCATTTATACACTAGTGATGAGTGCCATTTTGGAACTGCATGATGCAGTTTATGTCCCTTTCAACCAGGAGTTTTACAGTAGATCATACATACAGTGTACTGTGACAGCATTTGAACCAAGGATGTAAACTACATTGTACGGTTCTAAAATGGTCCTTGCCATAGGTCTATAAATCATAAACAAACCCTCGCTTTACTAATATCCAAGTAAGGATGGAATATGTACAGACTGCAACACCAGTATTAAAAACAAAACTTTAAAAAAAAATAGCTTACAGGTTCAGCACATTTTATTTTTTACTATTTTGAAAATGAGAATAGGATACAGCAGCCCTTGGAGGACTGCTGTATCCCACAGTCTCATGCGCTTTTTGCAGGGGAATATGCACTTTTTTACAAGGCCTTGCACTGCCTCTGAGATGCCTCCTGGCTCCTCCACATCATTTTTCACATGCAATGCAGATAGGCCAGGGGCTCTGGACTGCATAAAAGGTGAGGCACTCCACATACACAGAGCTCTGCCAAATGGGTGCACATCACTGGTAAGTAACTGGCCCATCACTGTATATCAGATACACAGTTTTAAGCATGTTTTCTCAAAATGAAAAGGTTGTAAGTCTTCTTTTACAAAACTGCTTATGGTTCCTATTGGGTGCATGAATGAAAATAAATTCAGCAGTTGAAATTTTTCCTGATAAAAAGCATATCTTTTCCTTAAACTGATCCAATCTGGCAGCACTATTGTTTTCTTATTCTTGCAATATTTGTTTAATGTGGTTTTTACTTCTTAATGACTGTGTGTTTATGAAAATGACAAAATAGTACTCAAAAAAAAAAAAAAAATGCAATATTTCCTTGAACAGTGATCATACATGCTTGCTATTAATCTTCCAAATACAATGCTCCTCATTTTAGAGCTGCAAATTAATTAATTGCTTTCTGTACCACCTATAGAGTTGTGATGCACTTTACAGAAAATCTTCTTGCTGATAAATTAATATGCAGCAGCAATATTGTCCCTAGGAAAGATTTTGAGCTGTAATCATTTTACAGCAGTTAAAATACCATTTGGTCATCTGTCTTAGTGCAATATTAAATTTCTTCCTTCTCAGAGTACAGCACTCAAATGTCATCACATTCATGTTGTGTACTGGGGTTGACAGTTGTATTATTTCTGAAGCTAATGGTATGTGATGGTACCTTGCAAATATATTCACTGAAAATGGTACAGAGCATGGGGAAAAACTACACTGGTGTGTACTGAGAGCAGTCTGCTAATGCTGCAGGTCATTGGGGAAGGACTAAAGCAGGTTTTGCTCTAATGAATTCCACAGACCACATTCACAACAGCTTTCAGCCTTCTGGGCATCTGGTGGCAGTGCACTCCTTCTTAAAAGTAGACAATCAATTCTCTATTGGTGCCCAGGGCAAGCAGACAAGTGAAAAGTAGTCTGGAAGCTGGATCTCTAATCAAAAACAAAGGTCACTTCAAAGTTTATAATGCTGGTTAAACTGCCATGTCAGTCTTAATGTCATTTTATCATACGTCAATGGAGTCTGTTATTAGTATCCCTTCCTTATTCAAATGCATTTTGCTGTGGGTGCTCACAACAGCATGTTGTCAAATGACTCATCCTGTTTTGTCTTGCTTAAAGAAGAATAGTAAATTAGTTTGCTTCTCAGAAAGGCACAGCATGGGCATGTTCATATTGGTTATTCTTTGTGCACACAATATGAAACATTTTCAGGCTGCTGAGATATAAATTAAATATACAATACACCGAAAAGTAAAATAGAGAGGATGACTTATAACAAAAGGACAATCAACAATGGACATCATGACGTGATTCTGAAGCATATGTATTTGTACTTTATGCTTCTAGACTTTCTGGTAATACAATAACTTTTTATGAGAAAGTTACTGGGTGAATGCACAAGTCTGAATTTTTGTCTGCCTGCCTACATGACTGACAGAAACTGTATTGCAGACAGCAGTGGAAAAAGTATATAATAACTGTAAACAGATGAAAATACCCTCCATAAAGTTTATACTGTTTCATATGTGACTTAACATGACATGGCGAATATGAGATGAGAAATGCATGTAGAGGACATGCTCCAACTATTGAAGAAGGATGCCCTGATAATCATTTATAGTATATAGCATGCATCCTGCTAAATCAAATTCTAAGGCTGACTAATGTTGTTATCTTCCTTGGGTAGGTATATCATTGTTAGAGGTGTGATTCTGCATTACCAGTTACAAGATGTGAAGCAGCTCGGGTTCAGAGCTCTTATTAGCCAAAATGAATACATCAGCAAGATTGGGGAAGTTTAAAAGTTGTTATATTTGTATACATTAACATGTTCAGATGAGAGGGGTACCAGAAACCTTGCGCTGTGACTGGTACACTCCAATGACATGATCATGTAATTGTTATAGTGATACCATAGAGTAAGGCTAAGATTTTACTTCAGCTTCGAGTTGAGGCCCATAAGTTTGGTTTGGCTTTGAGAATTCTAATTAAGTAAAATATGCATTAAGATAATCAATAAATATAAATTACTGTAGTGTACTTATGGCAGGCGCTGTTGACATGCATCTACTGTGGATTACAATCTGTGGTGCTGCAACAGTTTGAAAAACTCACTAAGATTACTACAGCAAAGTGTGACCTACAGTAATAGTTAATATTCATTGCTAACATCATGGAATATACCCCTGTAGTTTCCAGGTTTCCTCCATGAAAATTACTATACTTTATATGGCTCCATTGATTTTTTAATTATATAAATTAATTGTTTAACCAGGAGAAGCACACTAAGCTGAAAGCTTGCTTACAGGTGTGACCTGGGAGCACAGGGAAGTTAAGTGACTTGCTCAGGGTCACACAGTATGCAAGTGGGGGCTGTGGGATTCAAACCCAGGTCTTTAGATTTGCAGCTCAGAGCCTTAAACCACTGCATTATACTGCCTTCCAAATTAGGCCAGTGGTTTCAACAGCATCATGGAATTCCTCATGGGACTACACCATAATTCAGAGACCATAATTCTGGGTGATTTTAACATAAACTGGCTTTCACCTGAGGCCTGCACTTACAAGGATGTTGTCACGGCACAACACCTCACACAGCTTGTCCCCACCCCCCAGGTGCAACTATAGGATGGGGACCTTCATTGTACTTGATTGGATACTGTAAAAACTGCCCCAAAAGAATCTCTGAGGTGTCTGTACTCCCTGATACTTTAAGTGACCACTCACCTGTTATCTGCTTTTGGGCTAACAAATTCACCAATCCCCGTCCTAAAATAATACTCACCAGGGTACTCAAGCAGGAGCATCTTCAACTGCTAAAATCACATCTAAGCAGGCTCGACTCATTCAATGATACAAATAAAGCCTTGGAACTGTTCATCAGCCACTTTATGGAAGCCTGTGATATCCATGCACCACTTAAAAAGATGAAGGTTAAAGGCAGGTCTAACCCATGAATAAACTCCGAGATTGTAGCATGGCTCAAACAAAGAAACCACCTCTGGCACTGTGCTCGAGCCACATCAGCTAAAGGGGACATTAAACATTTTTTTCAATGCCCCCACCACCAATTCCCCCTTTGACGCTGTGTCCCAAGTACACACAGCTCCACAGTTCTTTTTCAAAGAGATCCCAATGCACTTAGCCAGAACCTATATATGCAAGGTGATCCATAAAATTGGCTATAATGGTGACTCACTTGACCTGAAGTTGCTTGTACTAGTCCTAGATGAAATCCTTGAACCCCTGACAAAGATCTTCAAACTTTCCCTAAGATTGGGTCAATTCCCATAACTCTGGAAACAGGCGACTATCACACCTGTACTCAAACATGAAGACAAGTCACTGCACACCAACTACAGGCCCATCTCCATCCTCTCCCCTCCCTTATCTAGAGCTCTGCAATGAATAGTCTCGGACCAGCTTGTCGAGTTCCTGGACAAATATGAAATCCAGTGCCCAGAACAGCATGGCTTCAGAAAGAGGCATAGTACCACCACTGCACTGTTGGAATTTACCAGATTCATCCATGACACCCTCGACCAAGAAATCTGCAGGGGGGCAGTATTCATTAACCTGACAAAGGCCTTTGATACTGTTAACCACCCACTCCTACTCAGGCAACTAATCACTCTCAGGCTCTTTAAGGATGCACTGGCCTGGTTTGCTAGCTACCTTGGGGGAAGAGTCCAACATTTTAGGATTGCTGGTGTCACCTCTGATGAAAAACCAGTCCTCTCAGGTGTCCCGCAAGGGTCTATACTGGGGCCATTACTCTTTTTCCCCTTCCTGAACAGTCTCCCTAGCATCTGCCAACAGAGAATATTACTCCCTGCAGATGATGCAGTAGAGTAGTAGTAATAGTAGAAAATTTTTATTTTTATGCAGGAAAAATACATGTCATTTGGATAAAATAATCCAGTTTTCAAGACAGTCCTGTGCAAGTTTTCCAAGTTTCATATAATCACACCAATTTCAAACAATCAATACAAATTATAAAACACAAAATCACAGAACACACACATCTAGACAATATTAAAAATTAAATCAAACACATTCACAAAAATATACATAATGCATCTTTAACCCCTTATGAAATTTTTTTCAATTTTCTCTGATCACAATGAAGGAGGAAGAGTATTCCAACACATTGCTGCTTGTGATGCCAAGGTTCTATCCCCAAATTTATTCTTACGCTTATCTGGATCTATTCTATTTTGATACAATGCCCTAACTGAATGTTTCCTAAGAGCAGAATCTTTACCTGCCAATATTTTTGATATATTATGATTCAAATGAATTGTCCTATATTTATATATAAATAAGGACCAACTATATCTATATTCTAGGTCAAGAGGTAACCAGTTTAACTTAGTCAACAATTCACAATGATGAGTCCTAATATTACAATGTAAGACATATCTTGCCACCCTATACTGCAATTTATCCAATTTAATCAAAAATTGTTTAGGTGCAGCCCTATAGATAACTTCTCCATATTTTATTACTGGAAGTATGAGCTGTTCAGCAATCAGTTTTCTATCTTGCAGTTTTAAGGACTTAGATGTTCTCTTCAAGCTCCCAATTTTTTATGTGTTTTTGTAATAACAGACTCTATGTGACTCTTAAAGGTCAATAAAGAGTCAATATTAACTCTAAATAACAATAATTTGAAACTTGTTCTATCAAAGTTTGATTCAATGATGTGATCTGTACATCTGAGACACCCTGTTTTTTAGTACCAAAGCACATTAATTTTGTCTTATTTACATTCATAATCAATTGTGACTGGGTGAACCACTCCTGAACCCTAGTGAAGTCAGCCTGTAGGTCTCTCTGGAGATCCACCAAACCGCTACCAGAGGCCACCAAAACTGTATCATCTGCATACATTCTAATATCTGTATGCCGGATCACTGATGGTAAATCATTATTGAATATCAAAAATAACAAGGGTCCCAAAATGGACCCCTGTGGAACTCCCCTTTTAATAATCCTAGGTTGCGAGAGATGGTTCTCTAGCTGTACTCTCTGGAATCGGTCCGTCAAATATGACTTAAACCATACTAGTGGATCTCCAGAGAAACCCAAACAGACCAACCTCTCAGACAAAATGGAGTGGCTCACCAAGTCAAATGCTTTTGACAAATCAATATAGATGGCTGCTGTATCCTTACCTTTGTTCAAAGATGTACATATCAGATCATTAAATTCGACCAAAGCCGATGTAGTTGAAAAACCCTTCCTAAAACCTGACTGATATCTTGTTAATAAATCATATTTTTCTAAATAAACTCCCATTTGTTGGTTTACCAACCTTTCTAAACATTTGGATAATACAGGTAAGATAGTAATTGGACGATAATTGTTAGGAGATGTCTTATCTCCAGTTTTATAAATAGGTACTATCTTCCCTGTCTCCATAAAGTAGGAAAATGTCCCTCTTGTAAACTCCAATTAAATATAGCTAAAATCGTATGTGCTATATATGGGGCAGCTATTTTTAAAAAAAGTCCTTCTAAATTATCCAGACCTGCAGATTTATATGGGTTTATTCTAGATAATTCCTTAGTAACTTCCCATAATGTTAACCATTTGAATCTAAAGGGAGGATGTTGATTTGGATAATGTTCTTCACACCTAATGTCAGTTACTGTTGGAGTATCTCCTATTAATCCTAAATTGGGTAAATCAACAAAGTAACCATTTAAAATATTTGATACCTCCCCTGGATCTTCTATTATATCTTCATTTGTTCTCAATTTTAATTTTATTTGTCCATTTTGCCCTCCAGGATTTGACAAGTTTTTTATAATTGTCCAGAATTTTTTAGGATTCATATTGTAATTTAATTTACTATGATAGTAAATTATTTTTGCCCTTTTTGTTAATTTTGACACTCGTTTCTTTTAATTCTAAATAAATCCCAGTCACAACTTTCTTTTTGTTTTTTGGCTCTTCCAGATTCTATTTTTTAACTCTAATCATTTTTGCAATTTTTCTGTTATCCATGGAAATCTTGGCAAATTTCTATGTTTTTATTATAGGTGCATGGAAATCACAAATATTTTGAAAAGTATTGGTAAAATATTCAATGCTAAGATCCAATTCTGGTATTAATAAACACCTCTCCCATCTTTCTAATCTAATACTCTCTAAAATTTAAACTCTGAAAAATGTCTCATATCACAGACCAATTTTGTTTCGAAACTCTCCAAGTCCTCCCTAGGATGTATAATAAGAGCAATCCAAACAGGATTATGATCACTGAAATGAGGGGATAAAATTCCCTGATCTTTTACTTGAAGAGTTTGTGAAACAAAAATTAGATCTAATATTGATCCATTTTTTGTAGTATTTATATATCTTGTGGGTAGATTAATCAATTGAATAAGTCCCATTTCAGTTGTGATTTCCTTTAGTTTTTTTCCTCTATCATTAGCCCAGTCACAGTACTGTTTATTAGCAACCAAGACTCTAAACAACTTGAGAGTCAGTTGTAGTGTGATTTCAGGCATGTTGAAGAGTGGTTTAGCTCACATAAACTCATCCTGAACTACAGCAAAACTAAGGTCATGACATCCTGCAATGCACGGAGCAGGTATAAACCTCTGTCCCTCACCATCAAGAACCATGTGGGGACTTCACTTGAACATATTCCTGAGTTTAAATATCTTGGCATCACCTTGGACAGTTCCCTTTCTTACACACGGCACATTGGCAATGTAGCTAAGGCTGTCAACATACAGATTGGTCTGCTCCACAAGTACAAACACTGCATGACCACTGATGCCCTTAGACTGGCCATCTACAACTCCATCACCTCCATCATTGACTACAGTCTAGTCATCTATGGCTCTGCTTCCCCTACTACCCTCTTGAGGATATTGGTGACACTCAACAAGGCCAGTAGGCTTCTAACAGGTGCCACCCACCTAACACACACCTGTGACCTGTATACTCAGGCCAGATGGCTACCACTCCTTAGTAGAATACAATACCAGACCTGTTTGTTAACCAATAAATTTGTGCAGTGTCAGTGGCTCAGTAAGTGGCACACTCGCCTCTGAGGTCTGGAGATCTGAGGGCTGTGGGTTCAGTTCCCACATCTGGCACTTGGGTAAATATCCCGGTACTGACACTGTAGTGCAGCACGAGAGGGGTGCTGCACTTCTGAGGTGCTGTCTTTCAGATGAGATGTTAAACCGAGGTCTCATCTGCCTGGATTGGTGGTAGTTCAGGTGGTTGTTAAAGATCCCATGGCACTTATCGACAAGAGTAGGGGAAGTTTCTTGAAAAGAAATCATAACATCACAAAAGAAACAATAAAGCATCAGGATTATTCAGATATACAAAAGAAAATAAATCCAGAAGGAACAAAAAACAGTCAATATAACATATTTCAAAAGAAAAAATGTTTTCATAAAGTATCTACTTTAGCTTTAGAGAACTTATGAATATCATTGTCTTTAACAGGTAATAAACCGTCTTCAATCTGTGAAAAAATTGTACTGTTTAAAACTAACTGTTGTTGTAACACAAAGCTACAGTGAGCCTGCCATAAAAAAAATATTGAACAAAAGAAAAAAAAAACATTCAGAGTACTTTTATGATAAGACTTCCATATCCCCTTATAATCCCCTAAAACAATGGTGTGATAAGAAATATGATCTAGAAAAAGTAAATGCCAATGTGTAGCAGCGTCCTGCCAAAAAGATTGACTATGGGGGCAATTAATAAAAAAATGCATCATAGTTTCTTCACTATTAATACATGTAGGTCTCAAACAGAATCTTTCCGTCAAGAGTTTATATTTTAAATTACCCCAAACTCCCAGTCTCCCCTGAATAGAAATCCACACAACATCCCAAATATGAGGAGGAATCCTAAAATCAGTCAATTTATGTAAAGAAAACATAATTTTAGTGGGTACACATTCAGGAAACAATAAAACAATTTTCTGTACATCATACACATTAAAATTATAAAATGATTTTCTATGTAAAGTCAGTAAAGTAGGAAAAGAGACCTTCCATTGTTGCATTTTTTTGAGAGTGGACAAACCATAGGTTGGTAAAAAATCTGAGGATAGAATTTTAGGGGATAATAACGTCCATTTATCAAAATATCCTGACCAAAGAAACTGCAACCATAACTGCCAGGAAAGGGTAGCAGGAGCCCATAAATAAGTAAATGAACCAAAAAAAAACAGGGAATGATAAAAAACAATAGGGTTGATCATAGCTAAACCTCCCTTATTAATAGGCAAATAGGTAATACCTCTTCTCACAGAATTTAGTCTATTGCCCCAAAGCATCTGAAAAAAGAGACCAAGAATTCTAGTTTCCAGATGCAATGGAGGGGGGTAAACATAGCATAAAAATAAAAATACAGGGAGTAAAAACTGTTTAATAATCACAATTCATTTCTTTTTCCCAAATTTCCACCCTTTCCATCTGTGAATCTTATTCTCTCCTATATGTAGCTGCTTTTCCCAATTATAAGTAGCCAAATCACCCAGACCAAACCAAATACCCAAAATCTTGTGAGGGGAAGAAACCACCAGAATCCCCAAAGTGTCTAAAGAAACTGGACATATAGACTTCAAAGAAAAAATAAAACTCTTATTCATGTTAAACCTAGCTCCAGATTAAGATCCAAAATGAGAAAAAATCTGTAAAGCCTTCATTAGGAAAAGGACATCCTGAACTAATAAAGTAATATCATCTGCATAGGTAGTGATTTTTTCATGAGGCAAAAGACAAGGAGCCACACCTATAATATTAGTGTCCCAAATTATCTGTCGTATCACAGGGTCCAAAACAAAAGAGTATAAGAGAGGGCTTAAGGGGCAACCTTGTCTAACCCCAATAGTGAGAGGAATATCAGTGCCAAAAAGTCCATTAACCATAGGGATAATAGCAGCCCCAGCATAAAGCGAAGAGATCCAAAACACAAAAGGTTTAGGAATACCATACTTAAGCAAAAGGGGGAAAAGATAATCATGTCATACTTTATCAAAGGCTTTAGCATGGTCTAAATCTACTATGAACCCAGAGCAATGATGTCTATGACTAGCTTCAAATAAATCCCATAAAAGATATAAAGTGTGTTGTATATGTCTATTGGGGATAGCACAAGTCTGAGCAGGGTGTATAAGGAGATCAGCAACCATCAATAATCTATTGTATAAGGAGATCAGCAACCATCAATAATCTATTATTAAGAATTTTAGCTAAAATCTTGTAATTGCTATTTAGTAGACTTAACGGCCGCCAATTAGCTAACAGGGTCTTATCCCCTGATTTGTATAAAAAATATAACAGAGAGGTATTAAACCCAAAATAGGAAGAAGAGGAAGTCAACATAAAGTTGAAAACCAAAGGCAAAAAATAGGTCATATGGGACAAAAACCTTTTAAAAAAGTCATTGGGGATACCATCCAATCCGGAAGAGGTACCCATACTTAATTGAGATATAGCAGCATCAACATCCTTGGGTGATATAGGTTGTACTAGTGATTGTACCATGGCTATAGGAACCTGGCGCAATGGTGTAGTAAACCCAGACAGTAGGGGAGAAGAGGTACCAGGAATGGAGTGAAACGTGGTACTAACAAACTGCTGCACTACTGCTAGTATTTCTAAATCAGTGGTTACCATAGTACCATTTGTAGTACTAAGATGAGTCATTAGAGTATTATCTAACCTCTGTTTACATGCCGCATATGGATCTGATGCAGGTGTCTTCTGTGTGCTAAATCTAAATTCCATCTCCAAAGATTTAGCCCTATCATATTGATAGTTCTTCATCTGTTTCTTGATTTCAAAAATTTGAGAAGCAAATCTTTTCTTATCACACGGGGGAAAAGACATTAATTTATATAATTGATTTCTTTGAAGGAGATAATTAAAATAATTAGTTAGCCTGATGCCTACTAAAGAGAGCATAAGCTGTTTAAGCTCCATTTTGGTATCCAGCCACCAATTCAGCAAAGAGTCATAGGAGCACATAACAGAGTCCCGACTTGCAAAAAAAACCCTCAATATGAGAAATAAGGGAAGGAGAGTCCAAAAGGGACATATTAAACCGCCAACGATTATAAGAGGAAACAATTTTAGGAGGAATAGCAGATAAACTTAAAGTGCAAAATAAAATATTATGGTCTGAAAATTCTGGGGTCTGAGATATACACCAAATAGGAATCAAATACTTAGAAATAAAAAATATATCAATATGGACGGCGTATATGTGCTTATGGTAAGTGGCTCCAGTACCTGTGGTATGTAAACTTCGGAAAGTATCCCATATACTGGCTCCAGAAATAATATGTAGTAGGGCATTGGAATCACAATATATTTTTTTATGCGTGACCCCTGTAAGCTTAGTGTCCAAG
Source organism: Neoceratodus forsteri (assembly GCA_016271365.2). Lineage (NCBI taxonomy): Eukaryota > Metazoa > Chordata > Ceratodontiformes > Ceratodontidae > Neoceratodus > Neoceratodus forsteri. The sequence goes on along the minus strand of CM057459.1, from coordinate 1,050,848,922 downwards.
GTGCAATTAAAGTCTCCTCCCCAAATAATACGTTTTTTTGTATATAAGAAAGGCTTAATTTCATCAAATAGCTCAATTCTGGCTGTTTTAAGCTGGGGGCATAAAGATTAATAAAACAAAATGAGAAGTCCCCAAGGGAGCAGTCAAGCACCAAAGCCCTCCCTGGCTTAACATCAATAAGCCTGGTAACCTGGAATTTAGTAGATTTAAAGAGAACCCCAATGCCATCGTTTTTTTTTATTTGTTCTACCTCAGCGAGGGAGGAGAGACATGTTTCTTGAACAAAAAAAACATCAACATTAAGAGAAACAAAAAAAGAAAACAGGGATATCTGTTTCTTACAGGTTTTTAAGCTGCAGACATTAAAAGATACCAGCTTCAAAGTAGTCATCTATTACACAGAATTTTTCAAGGCCTTCCCTTTAGACTGCTGGTAGCTTTTCTTTTTTTCCCTTTTTTCCCTTTTTTTCCTTTCCAAAGTTCAGTGGATCTGCTTTCTTCGTCTTCAGTAGCCAGCTCAGATCTGTGTGAGGTGTCTGACTCCAAATCAGAGTCCCCCAGATCCTCCTGAAGGGGGGGGGGATGTTTGTCGTAGAAATAGGACAAGAAGTGGGATTTTTAAGAGGATCTAGTAAATCTATGGCCCTTAACAGTTTCAAATAAGGGGGGGGGGGCATGGCAGTCTCACTAGGTAAAACAGGCACATTGACAACAGGATCAGGCCTAGGTTTGAAGTAGGAGCAGGGCCTTGCTCTGGTGACAGAGAAGGCCGAGCTCTAGGAGGGAGAGAGTCAGCAGTGGTTACCAAAGGAGGGCCTCTAGAAGGGGTAGACTCAGAGCGTGGATTAGAAGAATCCAAAGGTGGAAAATCCTGACATTTTTCTCTAGCCTTAAAAACTAAATCGTCATGATCCCAACCTTCAGTCCTGTTTTGTTTGGCCCAAGGGCACTGATGAAAAGCATGCACCTTCTCACCGCATAAGTTACACTGAAAAATGTTCTCACATAAATCCATGGAATGGCCATATCCCCCACACAGAGAACATTTTAACATATTGCAAGAGCTACTGATATGTGTCCGTGAGCCACATTTATAGCAGGCCCTGCGTTGCCCGCTATAAAAACAAACACCTCCGTCTTTACCCAAAAAAAAAACTATTGGGTAGATGAATAATATCAGAGTTAACCTGAAATAACTTTACTTTAAATTTCCAACCACCAGTCCAGATACCTTCTAAATCCAAAAGAGCCTCAGGAGGGCCAAGAATGTCACATTGGTTTTGTAACCAGTGATAAATATCACTGATATTCACCCCTTCATTTCGGAACATGACAGTGACATACTGAATTTGTGGTCTAGTAAGGGGAATGGCAAAAAAGGGGGTCCATAAAGGAGTACTCTTCAGGGTAGAATATTCTTCCCAGAATTTTTCTAAGCTACTGTTAAGTCAGAAACTAACATCAAAAGAATCTTCCCCAGATACATGGATTAAGGCATATAAGTCAGAAGGAAGAAAATGCATAGAGCCTCTAAGCAAATGATTGGCAATATAATACCTGTCAGGATGAATAGAAAGCCCACCCTTATAATGCAATCTCACAGCATGTCTCCTAGGAGCTTGTTCTAATTTATTTTTAAATAAATCAGCCATAGAAATACATTTGTTGTTGTCTGACGCTCCTGTTTTTGTAGACTTTTGCCCAGACTCTTGCCCATAACCTGCATCCCCCCCCCCGAGGATGTACTTGGACCAGAAATGGCCTCAGAATCCTCTTGAATAAGATACGCACCATTTGTATTATGAATAGAAACAGAAGTATGTCCAGAATGTGTACCTGAACTCAGTTTGTTGGCATGCATAGTAGTAGATGATGTAGACCCGCTGTCTACCCATTCAGGGTCAGGTATCCATGTCCCTGAAGCTGTATGAAGCCATCCTGATCTTGAAAGCGAGGCATCAGCCGACCAGTCCCCCAAAAAGTCAGTGGTAGCTGTTTTTAATCCAAATTGTTGCTGAACGACTTGGGAGGTAGAAGGAGCTGCTTCTGCTGCCGAAAGTTCGACCGGCCCCTCGATGCAACCAGACTCCATACCTGGAAGTTCCATTGCAGAAAATGGGTCTGACAACAAGACCTGACTTAGAAGATGTGCTCAGGCTGCAAATTGCAGGTACCGGGATAATAGGGCAAGTTGTAGAATCTTCATATTCATGTACTATCTCCCGAACTGGCGTTCTGCCAGTATCTTCTCCATCACAACCTGAAAAAGTGCAGTCAGGTGTCCCATTCATAGGGACAACGATCATTTCTGTTAGTGGTAAAGCTGTATCTCCGACAACAGGAGCCTCTACACAAATGTCCTGCTCCATACATGGCAGCACTTCATCTGCCATCCTACAGACCCAGCACAGCCCTCTACTGGCCACAGAGCACCAGCAGAGTAGGGGAATTTCCCTTGTGTCCTGGCCAGATTTCCCTCATTCACTAAAATTCCACCAACAGCTTAATCTGGTTCAAGTCAGTTGGCATTCATCTGTATCCCTCTCCCCCCCCCCCCCCGGGTCATGCCTGAAAATAGGCAGGATTTGTCTAGTGCACTTACCCGGTCAACAAAATCTAAATAAATAAATAAAATAAATGAAAAAAGAATGAAAAAGTTCTCCTCAGGCTCATGCCATCAGGAGTGGCAAAGCTCCTTACTGCCAATAGCAGTACCCAGCTTACACACAGTGCTCTATATCAAACCTTCCAGGTCCCCAGATGCCGGACCACAATGGGTCAGAGGTCGTTCATGCACAGGGCACCTCAGTGGTACAATATCCTTAACAAAGAAACACTTACAACTGAGACGCTTGGTCCCCTTAAAAGGCAAGTCTGACTATTCCTCACCTCTACCACTCAGTGTGACTGCCTCTCCTAAGTAACTGCCTCCTCATTTTACCCTAGTCAAAGGTGACCTGTAACCTCCTTAGAGCTCTGCTTTTTTGGCACAAGTTTCCCACACTCTCACTCCTTAGTCCCCCTACACCAAACTGCCTCACCCACTGCCTTCCCTCTCTAATGGCACTTTCAGATATGGGGTCTTCCAGCCCATCCATCCATCTCACACTTTTGCCACCCACCTCTACCCACCGACAATGGCCCTTTAGCCTGCCTATTTTTTCCTGACTCCCTCCTACCCTATACTAACTATATACTATTCACCCTGAAACTCATCTGAAGCTGGCTTATGTTGTCTCTCTATTTTTGGCTGCTTAATAAATGCTTAGACATCTTTGTGTTTTTAAGACTGTAACCATTGTTGACCTTTGCATATATGTTACCCTACATCCTTTTACGTGAGACCTTTATAAATGAGCAGTTCCTGTTCAAAGGTATTTGTAATCCTAGAGTTTAATAAGAAAAAATATATAATAATACACACCCAAAAAAAAAAATTGCATCACAAAATCAAAAATAAAATTAAGAATACAAAAATAAATGTAGGACATGACATTCCTTTTCACAAGTTTTTCAGTTCATAGATGGTTTTTCGTTTGTTTAAATTTTCTTACATTTTTCATATTTAACATTTTCATTTGTTGATGTTTTTGTTACAATAAAAGCTTTAGTTGTTAACTAGTGACTTGAACTGTGAATGCCTGCTTATATCAGTCAGGTCACTCATTCTGTCACCATCCCATAAATGGTGGGTGACATCATGGGTCATCTTTAAGTGATACCAACTCTGTGTGCTCAGTACCAATGTGTAAGTTGTGTCTTCAAGAGGGAGGTGTATGTCTCTACTTTTGGGAGTAGGCAGGGTTTGGATCAAAAATTAAAAAAAAACGAATTATGGTATACAGCATAGGAGGTACCTAGAGAAGTAAATGTGACTTTCATGTTGAAATTTGTACTAATTTTATACAAAACTATTTTTAACACTTTACTTTGCACTACTGCTTAAAACTGATGTTTAGGTACATGTTCAACTACCTTTCTTTTCAATGTACTTATTTATAAAAAAAAACAGCAGACCCCTCCTTTATTTTTAAGCAGCTGCACTGTAGAATATTTGATCTGCTATCTTCTGGGAGTTACAGGAGTAGTCCACCTGAAACAGCTCTATCTTCTGGCAATTAAGACAGCCAGTACATGCACCCCCATGATGACTTTCACTCAATGTCTGGCTGCTAAACACTGAGTTCAAAGTTGGACTTGCCTCAAAGGCAGAGCATTGTGGTGGCAGCAGCTAGTGAGGAAGGGAGGGAGGGAGGGAGGCCTAGTGTGTCCAGACTCCAGACAACTGTGTAATGTGCCTGCAGAGTAGCTATTCTTGGTGATTTAATGAGCAACAGCAGCCATAATCTCCCTCTCATGGTATTTCCCAAACCTATGTATAAGAATAAAAAGGGAAACCATTAATGACTTCAGTGCTATTCGCTTACTAGAAATCACAATTTACATTTACTGTTTTACATTTACAATATCACCCAGTCATCTGCTATACAACAATATGTGGCATAAGACATCGACCTTAGTTCAAGGGTTTATTGCAAAGCCAGCAGCATAGAAATGCTGCAGAAGTCTCTTGGTAAAAAAAAATGATTAAGGTTCAACAATGTCTTTAATAACTGTAGTTAAATCAGGACATCTTCCCACACATACTCAATGCCATAAAGAAATACTGATAAACATTTTCTGCAAAAACCATATAACTGTTTAACTTCAGTTTTATATGAACATTGCTTGCAAAGTTAATATATCTGTTAGAGACAGATTTCGTCCTTTAACTTGCCAAAAATGTAACAGCAGGGACAGGAGAACAAGAGCTTTCAGACTATCTGCAGCTACAAAATAGGAACAGGTTGGAGGAACCAGGTTGCCATCACCTAAACAGCAGCATTAAACACACACAAGAGGGTTGCTTTTAAGGAGTGGGCTTCAGGTTTCCTCATCATACCTTTATTGCTGACTAAGAAGAGGCTACTCTTGAAAATACAATGAGTGCTTTTTGGGGTGTGTGTATGTATGGTGTGTTGCTTTACCCAGTCCCTGGTTTGTCACTTGGATTAAAGTGTAGATTTGTTTTTCCAGGTGATTCCTCACTCCCTGATTCCCCAGATCCCACAGGCAGTCCAGACACACAAGACTCGTGATGTCCTTACTTCCCAAATCCCTCCCAACTGTTCTTCTAATTTGCAGCTACTTCCTGCTGACCCCTTCTCTTACTTCTCCTCCCCTGCCCCAGTTATCAGCACAACTGAAAGGGCAGAAAACTGATTGGGATTGCTTAATTTGTATCCAGCTGCTTTCAGACAGGACTGGAATCAAAGACTTAAGTCTGATGCAATGCCTGCTGCCTCATTGTGTAGTGCTGTACAGATGCTTGCACTCTCACTGTCATCTCAGTTTTACACTCACACTGCCTTAGTTACAGACTCATTTTGGAACTGGGTCACCATCTGGGTCCTCTAGTTTCCAGAGCTCCCTCTCTCATTGTCCTTCTTTATGGCTCTCTCCTCCTACAGCCAGCTGCTGAAGTCTTTAGTGCTTCACTGGTTTTGGGTGCTGGTGTCTGTCTGCTGTGGCTGCCACCACCATGCTACTGTTCTGTGATAACTGTATGCTCCCTCAACTCCTGTAGGATTTCAGCAACTAGAGTATGGATGATAGCAGTGCTACAGTAAGAAAAGGGCCAACATTTTAAACCTTCCATGAGCTGATATAGCTCACATAAAGCAATTAATCACCAGAGAGGTAACCTCCACTTTCATCACAGTAGCCAATAAAGCAGTGAGAGCTTACTCTCATGTCAATCACAGTGTACTGGCACCAGACAATTGTGGTGTGAGCCTGCATGGAGCTCCAGAAAACAGGTACAGGTACACGCCTCCCATCAGCTGTCTTATTATAGAATGAAGAGCCACCATGTGGCTCATGGCTTGCTTCCCTCATGCTGATTGGTCACTTACAGAACATCACAAAATAAGAATCCACATACATGTTTCTTTTTTGAAAATAGCATTTATTCCTCTCTGCAATTACTTCCCAATTTGTTACATTCTGTTTCTTGATGTTACATAGTACATTACAATGTACTGGGTGTATGCCTGCCAATGGCCTTGTCCAGTGCCACCAGCAGGTGTAGGGTTAGGATTGGGAATAGTTGGAGATGTCACTTGTTGGACATGAGTCTAAGGAAGGCAAATAATTTGAAACTCTCATCATCTAGGCTTTATCAAGGTGAAGACACAATATCCCCAGTTGCACTGAAACATCTTTCTGAAGTGACCAATGTTGGAGCCCATCCAAGAAATTAGAAAGCCACTTTAGCCACTGCAGGCCAAATAACTAGCCTCTGTTGGCAAAATTTAATTTGATCACTATGCTTGCTACTTAAAAGCTCTGCTAATTAAGCCTGAATCAGGTACTATGGTAGCAAGCCTGCACCTTTCTCTTAAAGGTTTTAGCAGCACCAGCAGTCAGTATCAAAAAGGTTCCAAATGATCTTGATTGCCTGAGAACCACCACTATCCAAGTCTTTTTCTGGTATGTCACAATGACTCCTGGCACTGGCACCAAGTAAAGCCAGAAAAAGAGAAGAAGAGAAGAAATAGTGTGATCTGAATGTTGTGCATAGACATTCTTACTAGTTTATTCAAGATGTCTTTGCTGCTTCATCATAAGTGCCCACAATACATTCTGTTTGAAATACGTTATATGTCAAGGGCAATGAGCACAATTTTATCTCTGGGATCAGTAATACTGTCATGTCACATATCACATGTGATTTAATGTTGTTAAATCAGTCTGCAAGGTGTGTCAGAGACATCTCTGCCTCCTTTTTTTTAATGAGTCAATTTGAACAATTTAAATGCCAAACTGACCAACACTTGGGCTTCTAATTCCTGTGAGTTCACTAGGTGTGTAAGACAGATGCGATGGGCTATGCCTTCTTCTGTCTACAGCTACTAAGTAACCAAGTAACCAAGTCTTGCTTCTTGATACTGCAATTACTCTGATGAACTAATTGTGTACCTCTTGATCTTCCACTACCATCATCATTGTTATTCTTGCCACCACCACAATGTATATTTTTATATCTGTCTGTCTGTCTGTCTGTCTGTCTGTCTGTCTGTCTATCTATCTATCTATCTATCTATCTATCTATCTATCTATATATCTCAGAGGAAAAACTCCATTTAATGCATCAGTTAGGGTTGTTCCACAGTGACAAAAGTGAGGAAATTTGTTGTTAGGGTTGAAAGCCCCCTTGGACCCCTCCAGCCACCCCCAACCAGCATCTGGGTGCGTGTTGGGGTCATCAGCCTTAACTCTTACCCCATCAAATGTGTAAAGAAGCTGAGAAATAGGACAATGGGGTGATAGTTAGGACCAATGACCCCACTGCGCACCCCAATGCCAGTTGGGGGCTGGTCTGGAGGGGTCCAAGGGGAGTTTCAACCCTAATACCAAATTTCCTCACATTTGTCGCTATGGAACAACCTTAACTGATACATTAAATGGAGTTTTTTGCCTCTAATTTTCCTTCTTTTTGATAATGATGATGAGAAGGTGAAAGTATGAGTAGGGGAGCATCAGGCCAAAGGGCCCTGTGCTCCCATTAACGTGAAGCGTAGGGGCACAGTACCGCAATTGTAAAGGTAAATGATAACAGTAACAGCAACAATAGCAGCAAAGGAAACAGAAATGCAAAAGGAAATGCAAGCGCATATGGAAACACAAACCATAATGTGCACAGGCACAGTAATGCAATTGCAAATGCAAATGGTAACAGTAACAGCAATGAAGACAGAAAATGAAAGGCAAATGGTAAAGCAAATGAAAGGGCTGCCTTAAATGCAAATGGCAATTCACATGGGGTTGCAAACTGAAATGCAAACACAAACAGTAGGGGAAACGTAAATGGTAACAGTAATGCAAATACAAGCTCAAATGAGAACGCAAAGGGTAATGGACGTGGTGGCGCACATGGGAACAGAAACTCCAATGGGTATGTAAAGCAAGTGGAAACAGTAACTGTAACATGAACAGAAGCACATACCCTGTTTTTCCCCCAACAGCTGCATAGAGAAACACAGTGTGCACAAAGAATGGGCCTCGGAGCAGAAAATGAACAGTGGCAAAGTTATTAAGGTGCAAAGTTTCACCCTTTAACCTTAAAAGTGCTACTCAACCCTAACTATGGTAACACTACCGTGCTACCATAATATATATATATATATATATATATAGATATAGATATAGATATAGATATAGATATAGATATAGATATAGATATAGATATAGATATAGATATAGATATATATTACACAACTCAGCAGCCACAACAAACACAAGTAATATGTTTAAAGTTCAATGTGCATTTATTTGGAGCAACATTTGGCTAACACACCAACATTGTGTTGGGCACTACAAGTTTCTCAGGAAACAGAGGTAATAGAGTATACTCATACTTTTATACCAAATGATTTAAAGTGACAGAGCCAAAATAACAAGAAACAAAATACAAAACCTCAATTGTCTATCTTTAAAACTTTCTTGAATGAGCAGATCCAATTATTTCACTTTTTTAACATCATATTCTTATTTTAAATTGAATTATAAATGTCATATGTTGGCTTAACAATTTAAATAGATTATCCATTAATGTCATCAATATATTGTTCCACCCTCTCATCTATCACCATCAGGACTTTCTTTCTTGGCACTACTACCAGTGCTGCCATGGCTGTCACCAGTAAAAGTCTTACTTTGTTATGTTGGTATAGAAGATCACAAAAAAACAGCATGTTTGTTATTCAAATATACTCACATAAGAATGACCATTCTAAGAGTTCAGTTCATTTGTTCAACAAACAATGTGACATCACAAAATGTAAAAATAACTTGCCAATTGTTTAGAGGCCTGTTCATATGGTAACAGAAGGGTAACAATCTTTTGCAGAACATCAGTACACTCATGCCAAATATCCTCTAACAGGCCACGTATCAAATTTCATAGCCCATAACATAGGTTTTTGTTTGATGTGTGTCTCCACCATATGAAAGGTAAAGTTACTCCCTATTGAAACATCCTTAGTTCAGCAATAGTGAGAAGTATTGTGCTTCTGCTGGTAATGACAGAGGAACTTAACATATTTGGGGAACAATGAAAATATTTTGCCTGTAAAATATTATGCGTTTCTTTTATTTATGAATGCTTGTCTTGAACATGATTCCCACCAGATTTAGTGAATGTGCAAAATAAGGTTCATGGGGGAAATGCCCATCATTTATCACCTTCAGCATATTATATACTGGTGCAATGGTCTGCATCTGTCTGGGAGGGACCCAGGATCCTAGGTGAGAGGTTTAAATGCTTCATTGGCAAGCATTTAAACTAGTCAAGGGGGGAGGCACTGAAAAGGAGCAGGGAAATCCCAGCACCCCCCACAAAACATGGTAATTAGTGAGGTAAACACCAAGGTAGAGAAGTCATTAGGGAGCAGGACAGAGGTAAATGTAAAAAAAGCCAAAAGTAGTAAGGACAGGGATGGGGCTAAATGGGGTAAGGCCATCAAAAAGTGGAGGGTGATGAGTACCAATGCCCATAGTCTGTGTAACAAGCTCCCTGAACTAATGGCCTCGATGGAAGAGGGTTGCCTAGATATTGTGGCAGTCACAGAAACATGGTACATAGAGAACCATGACTGGGATGTCAACATACCCGGATACACAATCTACAGGAGGGACAGGGAGGGTAAAAGAGGAGGAGAAGTAGCTCTCTATGTAAAGAAAGAGATCAAAGCAACAGAACTAAAGTGTAAACAGGGAGCAGATGAGGCACTCTGGGTCACCCTGGAGACAGAAAATGGCACCACAATCTGCACAGGGGTTGTATACAGACCCCCATCTCAGGAGGAGGGAATGGACAAGGAAATGATAGAAGGCATCCTTAGAATGGCAGAAAAAGGGGAGATATTGTTGATGGGGGACCTGAATATGCCAGATGTTAACTGGAGCACCTTTGCTGCAGGCATATCCAAGAGCAGGGTCATTCTTTATGCCCTACAAGGGGCATGGTTCAGACAGCTAGTATTGGAACCCACTCAGGAGGAAGCAATCTTAGACCTGGTACTCTAAAATGGGGACGGAGAAAGAATCTCAGATTTAGAAGTGGGTAGCTATCTGGGAACAAGCGACCAACAAACAGTGTGGTTCACGATAAACACAGCCATACAATCAAGCCATACAAAAGCAAGAGTATTGGAGGGCTGACTTCAGGAAAATGAGAGAGTGCCTCAGAAAAGCACTAGCAAACAGGCAAGAAGGAGGGGTGGAGGAACAATGGGGAGTAATCAAAACAGCCATCACAGAGGCAACAAACCTTTGTGTAAAGCAAAGCAACAATACACAACGAAGGAAAAAAATGCTATGGTTCTCAAAAGAGGTGGCAGGGAAGGTTACGGAGAAAAGGATAGCATTCAGGAAATATAAGGAAACACAGAAGGAGCAGGACAGAAAACTTTATCAGTTAAAGCAGAAAGAGGCAGGGAAGGCAGTCAGAATAGCAAAGGTCCAAACCAAGGAAATAATAGCCAACTCTGTTAAGTAGGGGGGATAAGACCTTTTATTGGTACATTAGGGAGCAAAGAAAGACCAAAGGAGGGATACTGAGGCTTAATAAAGGGGAGGGAATTTGGGCAGAGGGTGACAGTGAAAAAGCAGGGATACTGAATGAATATTTCTGCTCAGTATTTACAAAGGTAGAGGTGGGGGAGGTACCTAAACCAAACAAGAAAAACACTCTGAAGACAGGGTCGATACCAGTTCATTTACAGAAGAATGGGTTCTGAAAGAACTAATACAATTGAAAGTGGACAAAGCTATGGGGCCTGATGGGATTCACCCAAGAATTCCAAAAGAACTAGGGGTAGAACTAGTGAAACCGCTGACTACACTCTTTAACAAATCATGGGAGGATGGGGTGGTACCTGAGGACTGGAGGAGGATGGATGTGATTCCTCTTCACAAAAGTGGGAGCAGGACAGAGGCAGGAAACTACAGACTAGTTAGTTTGACCTCAGTAGTAGGGAAAATGATGGGTTCACTTTTGAAGGAAAGAATTGTTGAGTACCTAGAAGCCAGTGGGGCACAGGACCCAAGGCAGTATGGATTCACAATGGGAAGGTCATGTCAGATGAATCTAATAGAGTTCTTTGACTGGGTGACCAGAGTAGTAGACCAGGGAGGGGCTGTGGACATGGCCCATCTATATTTTAGCAAGGCATTTGATACAGTCCCACACAAAAGATTAATATACAAGTTAGCCAGTCTTGGAGTGGGTCCCAAGGTGGTAGCCTGGATAAAAAATTGGCTAGACAACAGGACACAAAGGGTAGTAGTAAACAGAGTCCACAGTGAAGAAAGGAGGGTGACTAGCAGGGTACCACAGCATTCAGTACTGGGACCAGCCCTTTTTAATGCCTTTATAAGTGACATTGCAGAGGAACTGGAAGGAAAAGTCTGTCTCTTTGCAGATGACACAAAGATCTGCAACAGAGTTGATACACAAGATGGAGTGGAAAGGATGACAAGGGACTTGGCAAGGTCGGAGGAATGGTCAAATGTATGGCAGCTCAGATTCAATGCAAAGAAGTGCAAGGTAATGCACCTGGGAAACAAAAACCCAGGGGAAGAGTACACAATGGGGGATGAGATACTGGCAACAGTAAAAATGGAAAGGGACCTGGGGGTAATTATATCAGATGACCTAAAGGTGGGCAAGCAATGTGAGAAGGCAGTAAGGAAGGCTGGGCGGATACTGGGATGAATAGGGAGAGGCATCAATAGTAGAAAACAGGAAGTTGTTATCCCTTTGTACAGACAGTTGGTGAGACTCCATCTGGAGTACTGTGTGCAGTTCTGGAAATCCCATCTCCGCAAAGATATAGACAGAGTGGAGGCTGTCCAGAGGAGGGCAACCAAAATGGTGCAGGGTCTGCACCAGAAGACATACGAAGAAAGACTAAAGGAGCTTAATATGTATACCCTTGAGGAAAGAAGGGAGAGAGGGGACATGATAGAAACTTTCAAGTACCTCAAGGGAATCAACAAAGTCCAAGAGGGTAGCATCTTTCAGAAAAAGAGATGTGCAAAAACAAGGGGGTACAATTTGAAGATAGAGGGGGGATGGCTCAGAGGTAATGTGAGGAAGTATTTTTTCACAGAGAGGGTTGTGGATGCATGGAACAGCCTCCCTGAGGCAGTTGTGGAGTCGAGAACAGTGGGGTAATTCAAGAATGCATGGGACAGACATAAGGCAGTCCTAGTGGGGGGTAGGAGGAAGCAAGATGTTGGTTAACTAGGATCTGCAGCTTATCTGTTAGGTAGGAAAATGGGCAGACTAGGTGGGCCAAGCAGTCCTTGTCTGCCGTCAAATTCTATGTTTCTATGTTTTTATTACTGACACCTTATTTAATGAAAATTCCCAATCCCACAATGTGAGGGTATATCCAGTTGTTTAGCAGTGATTGGATTAATATGTGGATTTTTTCTGCACTGTGCTTCCCCTCCATAACTGACACATTTGGAAAGGCAGTTCCACTATTGGTGTATCTCTGCAAGGCAATCTGATTCCATGTAACTCCTGAAGGGGTGTGTGGTGATGACAGAGGTATGTCAGGAATGTTTATTGATTTGGATCAAACTAATGGCCAGTGACAGTTAAGAATTGTTAGTTTGCTCTACTACTCTAGATATCACTAGTGAAATGTTTATAATCTCCACTGCCTCTCACAGAAGTTCACCATCTAGAATATGCCTGAAAAATAGGAGCAAGATGAAATGTTCTATTTGACCTTCACTTTTAAAATAGTCTTTGAATTCTTCTACTGTAGAGAATAGCTGAAGATCAAGGTGCATAATCTCCATGAATGTGCAGTTTCATCTGGCTAGAACATGGGTGGGTAAGTGACAGTTTAATGTGGCCATAACATAACTTAGGCAGTGTAGTTAGTTTCATTATTGGATTAAAATGGTGGTTTTAAATTGCTGCCAGTATCTGCGGATGCCATGGCCATTGCATTTTGTGAACAAACCATCTAATCCCAACGCTTCCTATATCTGATTGTCACTACTACTGGTCTGTCTGACCAGCATAGAGATTGGGAATGGAGGTGGATGTCAAGAGATGCCATGTTCATGATTTATATGAGCAGCCAGGACTCTGGTTCCCAATGTATGAGTAGACTGTCCCCAACACATATTTCTACCCCACTGATTGCAGTATGATTTCAGTGGGTTTTTTTGTGCCATCAGCAAAATACCTCACATTGCAGAAGATCTCTTCATATTTTTGTTTGATTTTTTCTCTGCATGAATGGATTTTCTGGGGGGGCTTGGACATTGTCTATCAGATGATTTCTTCTTTTTTTTTCACCACTGTGGCATAATGTAGTTATAGATGGCCAGGTAGGGTGGAAACAGCATTTGATGCAGTACCGTGGGACTGATCACACTGGGGGGCTGGGTCTGGGGCTGTTCTTTTGATTTCCATGCCTAAGAAGCTTTCTTTCCTGCTTTGTTCTTTTTCTTTCTTTATTTCATTTTCCACCTTCTCCTGTGATCGCTTACATTTCTTAGTGTTACAATCATTATCACCACCAGTTGCTAATGTTACTGCTAACAAGTTATTCATGCTCCTCTTGTTCTTCATCTTACTCTTTTACATCAGAGTTCTCATGCCCTTTGCCCCTTCCTCCTCCTTATCTCATACTTCTTCTTCAATGCCCCCTTTTCTCCTTGCAAGAATCATATGCTTTTCCCAGTCTGGTATCTTCCTCCTCACGTGATTCCTCCTCTGCTGATTGCTCACTCCCATTCCCTTGTCTGACTACTCAACTTCCATATCAACCTCAAAAGCTTTTTCTGTAAGTTACTTGGGTGGTAGTGTGTCTTGCTTGCTTTTGTAGAACTCTTGGGTTGGCTTACCATGCCCTGCCTAAGCCCTTCCATGTTTTCCAAATAGCAATTTTTTCCCCTCTGGTAACAAGATAACCATAGTGTCCTAGACAGGTACAAACTCATTTCCATCTTCATTATTTTTTATTTATTTATTTATTTAGCTAGTTAGCTTTCTTTGACCAGGAAAGGAGGGCTAGAATGCTCTGCCTATTTTCAGTCTTGTCCTGGGGGAGGAGAAGATACAGATGGAAATCAGCTGAAACTGAAACAGATTAAGCTGCTGGTAGTATTTTTAGTAAATGCAGGAAATTTGGCCAGGACACTGGGAAGAGTCCCCTACTCTTTACGCTAGAGGGCTCTAGTGTACAGTGCTAGTGGAAGCATCAACAGTATGGAGGCTGACAGCAGGGGGGTGGAGGGGGCCCCTGTTCTTGCTCATGGGCCCGATGGAGAGGTACTGGAAACGGTTGGGATACACCAGTTGGGTGGCCAGCAAATTGCGTCTGCAACCTCTCTGTGCAATTCAGTGGAAACGGGTGTTGGAGTCAATGACAGAGTGCATGGGAATGCATCTTTACCATTCGAAAAGCAGCCTGTTCTTAAGAGCTGCAAGGATTTACAAGGAGGTGCAACAGCAGATGTTGATGAGGTGTCTATGGAAATGCAGATTCAGGAAGCACATACAGCCTACCTGAAGGCAAAATGGTAGTTGGAGGTAAAGAAAGAGCGAATAAGGGATCTACATGTCTCCCCAGGTGTTTTGCTGCAGATTTCAGCTAAAATGTTTGTCATAACCCCCTACAGTTCACCTCACACAGTTAACTCTTTCTCCTCTGTGAGCAAGCATGACAAAATGGTTCCAAGGGCATCAGATTGGTCCCCTGAGAAAGCCATTTGTGGGGCAGGATGGCTCGTGGGCACTAGACCCTGCAATTCCTATACTGGGCGAGGTGCAGAAGCCTGGTGACCCAGTGGGGCACCACAGTGAGTCTAGGAATGAGGCTGGAACAGCATCTGGATGTCTGTTGCAGGAGTCTGGGTCTCCGCCTGCCCAGGTATCCTTCCCTGCTACTTCTCTGGCATCATCCCCAGATAACATTTCATTTTCTCCTCTCATCTCTATAGTAAGTGATAATTTGATTGAGACAATTGGGACAGGGAATGAGACCCTGTAGGGAGAGGGGGTTCTGGAGCTGGGGCAACAGAATGAGGAAGTTGCTCCTCTTGACATGGGCCTGGATAGGGGGCTTGCTGGGCCCGATGAGGCTCCCACATACGCCAGCTTATTGAAAAAGCCTGTGGAATTTGCTAAACACCGCAGCACAGTTTGTTTACAGTTTCTGGGGCAGCTGTAGGATATGCCAGACAGATTCTATATGGGGAAAATCTTATTAAAGCAATCTATTTTTTTTTTCCTTCAGAAGTGTATACCCTTATCCATACACCTGGCAAAACTACCTATGACATCAGTTTTTGGTCATCTACGATTTTAGACTGCTTTTGGATTAAGTACAATATAGCACACTCAAGACTAACCCTTTGTGGGAACATTTTCAGGCTATACCTCTGACTAAACAGACCTTTAAGGTTATTACAGTTTTATTCCATAATGACAGTGTCAACATTGCCGCTATCAGATACAGGTTGGAAAAAATATGGTTTGCAAGGCAATCCAGAGTCTCTCCTGGACTCTGAGGGGTTCTGGAATGGGGGATGACGGATTAAAATCAATTTGTTTCAGGATGATTCAGGCATACATTATCTGCACAATTGTTTTTACTTGGGTAGGGATAAGATTTTCTTTTTTCCATCCAGGGCAACCCATGCAGTGTTATAAATGTGGATCACCTAGACAGATGAGTAGAACTTGTGAAGTTGTTAAATGTGCCCAATGTGGTGACACGGGCCATTCTATGTTTCATTGTCATAATGCTCTTAAATGTAGCCTGTGTGAGGAGGCCCATTCCTTTGATGACTGTCCTTGGGCAGCCCACAACATTATGGGTGCTGATTATGTGATCCAAGATTTTCATATTAACATGCCCCCGAAAACCAGTCGGCAGGATAACTTCCCCCTCCCCCTCCTCCAATGCCACCTACCCACCCTGTCTCATGCCAAGAGGCTCCCCTCCCTTGGACATCCCTGCTCTAGTTTCTTATATTTCTGAGCAACCCCCAGATTCTGAGGGGCCCCCAGTAGTCACCTCTGATAGTCCAACGGTTATGCCCCCTCACCCCCTCCAAATGGTGTGACAGATGTGCCTTTCCAGAGTGTCCTAAGAAAGGGCAGTAGAAAATAAACTGCACCAGTTTTACCTCCTCAGTCGACGGTTCCTCCTGTGTTCCTTCAGAATCAATATAATGCCTTACAGGAGGAAAAGAGTGAGAAAGACTTGGAATCAGATTCAGTTTCCATACACTCCTCGCAGATTGATTGGGGTTCAGATAGGGAACTCCTCCCTGAAGACATTGATCCAAACACCCTCCTGGAAATGTATGGGGACTACAGCTTGGGCTAGAAAACAGTGGTGATCTTTCCCTTAATGCTCTCCCCACTCTATAATTTGGAGATTGCTTCTCTTAATGTGAATATCATTAAGACAGAGAGAAAACGACTTCTTACTTTTGCCCAATTTGAGAAAGCTCATTTTGATACTGTGTTCCTTCAGGACACCAGACATGACACCCCTGCCGAATTACAGCATCCCAGGCCTGGATCTAGGGTGATTCCTATTGGTCCAAAGGTTTGGACACATGTAGTGGGGTGGGTATCTGCATCAACAACCAGGCTGTTAAAGTAATCCAGGAGGTGGAAATTTTACCTGGGTGAGTTTTACTTTTGGACTTTTCCTTTGCAGGAGCAGATTTTCGCTGTGTTAATGTGTGCTCTCTGCAAGTGAAATCTGCCAGAATTGAGTTATTACAACATATTTTACCCTACTTGTTTACAGCCTATGTTGTTTTCTTAGGGGGTGATTTTAATTGTAGTAGATATCATACGGAAAAAAGCATGCATGCCTCTAAGGTTTATTGTGATACTAATTGCTTGAACAACCTTTTGGCCCAAACGGGGTAGAAAGATGCCTTAGAATTTTGCTATAAGTTCCCCCCAACACATATTTTTGTGGATCTTGGGCCTCATGGATTGACTACTGGTTTGCATTTGGAATTACGGGCTGTGGTCATTTCTCCAGTGGCCTCATCAGACCACACTTTACTGTCCATCACTATTGGTAACCTTGAAGAGATGGGGCAGGGGCCGGGATATTGGCAGATGAACTTGAGTTTGCTGAATGACCCCCTTGTGTTCCAAGGGTTTACTGACCTTCTAGTAGCTAGAAAATCTGTAGCCTTTTTGTACGATTCACCCCTGGAGTGGTGGAAGGACACCAAGCAGTATGTTAATAATAATAATAATAATCTTTATTGTTGAGCGCCTTTCGAAATATTAAGGTGCTGTACAAAGAACAAATAAAATAAATAAAATAACAGGTCCATACAGCTATACATCACTGAAAGGCCTGACACCACAGAAAGGTTTTAAACGCCTGTTACAATCCCCCCACAGTCACGTACTCCTGGAGCTGATGTTAAACAGTATTTCCAGACTATTGGGAAACTGAAAGGGAAAATTTTAAATCAGATACATACAAATTAGTGAGGGAGGATTATACTGCCTCCAGTCCCTACAAGAACAGTCAAATGGGGACTTCTCCCAACAAATCTCCATGACCAAACAGAAAATGGCAGACGTTCAATATGATAGAATTAAGTCATTAGAGATGGAACAGAAATTTGAGGCTCAGGGGAAACAGGATTTTGTTAACCTTTTCCATTTCTGTCAGTCTCAGGTGAGACAGAAGCATATTTCTTCTCTCACCTCAGACTCAGGAAAGGCACTGACTAGTAAGAGAGATGTTTTGGAGGAACTTCATATTTATATTACATGCCTCTTTGCTCTTCATTCCACCTCTGAGCCCGACAGGACAGGCTGGTTGTCTTCATGCAACCTCCCAATCCTTTCAGCTGACCAGCAGGCTCTTCTCTTAGAGCCGATCACCAAAGTGTAACTCGAAGGAGTAATACTTACCTTTAAAGTAGGTTCTGCTCCGGGCATATATGGTATTCCATATGAGATATATACACATTTTTTGAGGCTACTGACTAATGACCTGATTCACTTATTTAATGCTTTGTTGATATCTTCCTCATTACCTGATAGCATGATGGTTTCTTAGTGCTGCTTTATAAATCTGGAGATAGGACTCTCCTGGGAACTTGGAGGCTAATTACGCTTCTTAATGTGGACCTAAAACCATTCACAAAATTACTTTGTAATCAGTTGGCCTTGGCAGCTGCTACCATTGTGCATCCATCTCAATCATGTGCACTCCTGGGGAGATCTAAACAGGACAGTCTGATGCTAATAAGAGAAATATTACAGAAACAGCAAGCGTGGGGAATTGTTGGGGTTCCTGTTGTCCTTGGACCATGCCAAAGCCTTTGGTTTCAACTACCAGCAATACCTATGGGAGTGCCTATGGGCTTATGGTATCCTGGACAGGTTTGTCCAGTGGATACAAGCCTGTTATGTTGGAGCCATGGTGCTCCCTTATTGTAATGGGTGGTTGGGGTCAACATGTCAGTTGGCCAGGGGCATACAGCAGGGCTGCCCCCTAAGCCCCTTACTTTATGTCCTGTCTGTTGACCCATTGATCCATAAAATGAATAATGCCCCAGATCTGCTGAGGCTCTCCTTTTCCAGTTCAGACCCAGCGATATAGACTTTGGCTTATGTGGATGACATCTGCCTCATTTTGTCGGATGTTCCCTCCTGTGAAAGTGCAGGTCTTCTCCTTAATTCCTTTTGAGGTGTTACAGGGTAAGCCTCAATTTTGACAAAAGTAAATGTATTCTTATAGGTGGATCCCAGATACAACTCAGACTTTATTTTGCATGGTCTACATTATTAAAACAGGCAGTATAGCGCAGTGGTTTAAGGCTTTGAGCTGCAAATCTGATGACCTCCAGCAGACCAGACCTGGGTTTGAATCCCACAGCTTCCACTTGCATACTGTGTGACCCTGAGCAAGTCACTTAACTTCCCTGTGCTCCCAGGTTGTGCCTGTAAACAAGCTTTTAGCTTAGTGTGTCTCACCTGGTTAAATAACTAAAAAAAACAACTTACTTGTCGGTGGCTATGAGCCATCTGAGCTGTATGTTTCTGTTGCCTCAGCAATTAGTAACTAAGCTATATGCCTGTTTCTTTAAATGCATTTGGGGTACTCGTCTTAACCCAATTAAGAGGGGTATTTTGTTCCTGGACAGAGCCTTGGGTGGTCTAAAAATGATTACTCCCATTCCCTTTTTCTTTTCTATGTTCTTAACTTACAATCTTAAACCTGTGGTACTAAGTAAAGATAACTTGTGGATTCCGTGGGTGTTGGATTCTTTGAACCCTATTATTCAGCTTTGGCCTGAACATGGCATAATTGCAAAGCAACCACCAATCTCTACACTTCTGGAACACTTTCAAGGCTGCTTTAGTAAATTGAAGTTATGGATGATTACCAGGTCTCAGGTAGACACTGACTCACATAACGAAATGTATACCTTTATCATGCAAAAGAGGTTTATTGTGCATCCACATTATATTGACTGGGCCTTGAAGGATAGGCAGGAGATAGGTCAGATGTTGACCTCCCCTAGACTTCCAAAACAGATATGGGATGTGACCTGGCTTTCAGTACATGATCATTTAAATGTTAAGGGCAATTTAAAACACAAGGGCATGGAGGAGCGATACTGACCTAGGGTGATGTGCGTTGTGAAACTGGAAACAACGCATCACCTGTGTTTTCAGTGCCCATATATGCAGACATTTTTTGGCATTGTTAAACAGAAATGGCCCACCTCGCCTTTTTGGTCTGTCACTATGGATTTTCCAAAATGGCAGTCATGCTGGACTAGCCTGTTTTAATTGTTTGCTGCCCTGTTTTGTTTTCATTTATTTTGCTTAATTTGTTTGTATTTTTTGCTTTCTTGGTAAGAGTGCACCTGCTTTGGCTCCTGGCAGCGGTTGTTGTTTTGGCTACTGCTGCTATTGCCCTGGCATTTTCTCAGCATTTTCTCTGCATTCTCTCTGGTGGTGGAATCCAGGTCGGGTCATTTATTTTTTAACTTGCTCCTGCTTACAACTGCTCCTCTGACGGGTGTCTGGCCATAGCGTCGGTTTGTGTGTTTGTTGCTGGCACTTATGGAAAGATCATTTCGGCTCATAACTAGCCCATGGCTGGAGTTGGAGAATCGGAGGAGAAGATTATTTTTCCTGGAGTGTTTTTCTGAATTTGTACTAGAAACTGGCAAACTTTTTTCCTGGTTGTCCTGGTGCTTCAGCCTTTGGATATTTATGCCCTAAACTTGCTGGTCTGGGATTTATTTTGTTGTGCTGGACAAGGAAGACCTGGAAATAGGATCTCCTGCAGTGTAACATCTTTGGATATTAGCCAGAGGGATTGCTGTGGATTTTCTTGGAGTTTCATGAGTGAGGGGTCTGATTCATTGATCAGAGACCCTCTTTTTCTTGCATCATTATTTTTCAACTGTCTCCTGAGTTTGGAGTCCAGAAGCTGGGCCTTAGCAGTATTTGGTTGTGGGTGGTTCTGTCCCTTCCCCGTGCCTGGGTAATCTTGGGTGCCACTTGGGACAGAGCAGGAGCCACCTCACTTCTTCTTGGGGAGTCAGGGACTAGTGGGGGGCCATTAAGTTATCTCAGGGTCGGTCCTAGTGGTTTGGCCTTGGGGTATCTTTAGCTGCAGGTCCTGGTGATAAAATTAATACCTGATTAGGCAGTTTGGGGGTGTGGGTGGGGGAGAGCCCCAGCTCTCAGTGATTTGGCCTACTTATTTTTCTGGCTCTTTTGGAGACTTTGTGACTGTTTTCTGGATCCATACCGAGACTGTGTTGCTACTCATGGGAAGCCTTAATCTGG
Source organism: Neoceratodus forsteri (assembly GCA_016271365.2). Lineage (NCBI taxonomy): Eukaryota > Metazoa > Chordata > Ceratodontiformes > Ceratodontidae > Neoceratodus > Neoceratodus forsteri. The sequence goes on along the minus strand of CM057459.1, from coordinate 1,050,827,981 downwards.
TGTCTGTTGAAATTTCTGTTGCTGGATTTTGGATTTTACCTATGTTGGACTACTTAAAGTGTTCAGTTGGGCTGGGACTTATACTATTTTAAAATTTTCCTACAGCTCCTCCTACTGACTAGTGACTTTTTCCCAGACTTTTTAATTTGCTTTGGTTTCCTGGCGGTGTGAGAACCAGATTGCCTTTATTTTATTTTTCACATTATTTGATGTTTATGTTTATTTTAGTGGTTGTCGGATTATTTTCCCTTCCTCCTCGGCTGTGAGAGGGCTGTGGAAGGGGGTATTTATTTTTGTGTACATTTTTTAAATCTTGTAAGAGTGGATTATGTTATTGTATGTTTTTAATTTTTCTCTTCCTCGGCTGTGTGAGGGCTGTGGAAGAGGGAGAATTTATATTTGTTGTTTGTTGCATATCCTGTGAGAGGGGATTTTATTATTCTAGGGTTATAAGTCATCTTTTAGTGGGAGGAGGGTAGTTTAATATATTCTGTTAGGGCAAGGATTATTGTATAAGTTTTATTGTTTTGGGGCTTTTAATTGTCTGCTGCTCTGCTTTGAATTTGGGTTTCTGGGGTTTATGTTTTTTCCCCTACTATTGTGTTTATAATTATTACTAGAATGTACTAACACCCCCCTGTCCTGAGCTATTTGGCTAGCTCTCCACGCCCTCCACCTGTTTTCTTCTCCCCCCCTGCCTGCTTTTACCTATCAGTACTGTTGAGCGCTGGGGATTGCTCTCAGGGGAGGGAGTCGGGGTGGTGGGTGGTTTCGGACAGCGGAACCCGAATGAGCAGAGCTCCCCCATAGGGGCGGTTAGGGCCAGAAGATGCCCTGGGGCGAAATGGTACCTAGAATGTAGAAATTCAGTTCTAGTTCCCATACCCAAGGACACCTCCGATTTGGGAGGGCAAGTAGTTGGGACAGCTTGCCAATCTCGTTCAACTGGGGTGCTGTTGTGCAATGCCAGATCTGTCTGCAACAAGACTGGCCTTATTGCAGATTTTGTTGGTAGGGCAGATCTGGTTTGCATTACCCAGACCTGGTTGGATGGGAATGCTGCTCCTATTTTAGAGGCAGCTGTTCCCACCGGGTATTTGGCTTTACATCGCCCGAGATTGGACTGTGGGGGGGGGGTGCGGTCTGTTTTAAGAGTGAATTGGGCCTAACTAGTGTACCAGTCAAGGAAGCCGGGTTTTTTGAGTGTACTGTGGTAGCTGGTGTGGGGTGCAGGATAGCTCTCATCTACCATCCACCATGTGATGAGAAGCAGTTCCTGCAGGAAGTAGCAGACTTCGCCACCAACATGGCGTTGGAGTCACCCACACTGATGGTTCTGGGTGATTTCAATGTCTGAGACGATGACGAATCCTCACTTTTTGGTCAACACTTCCTCCAGTTGATAACATCTCTGGGCTTCACACAGGTTGTTTCCTCAGCTACTCACAAGGGTGGTCACTCTCTTGATTTGGTCTTCCTCCTGGGGATCGAGGCCTCCAACTTGGTGGTGGAACCAGTTGGTTGGTCCGACCAGTACTCTGTTGGGTTCAATTTTTCGGCCCCCCTGGGTAGGTCCGCCCCTGTGGAGAGGGTCAGTTATCGCCCTTTGCAGGATGTGGTCCCTGATGTCCTGATGGCAGTAATTGACCTCTTGTTATTGGGCGAGACTAGCATAGATCCTGAGCGGTTAGTTACCTCCTATAATAGGGCCGTTTCCTCAGCTCTCGATCTGATTGCTCCTGTCTGTGTTCACCCCCTCCCACGTCACCCTGGGGCCCCTTGGTTTGATGGGACTCTAAGGGAGTTGCAGAGACAGGGTCGTAGGTTGGAGCATCGTTGGTGGAGGACAACTTTAGATGCTGACCACCTTATTTTGTTAGAACATTATAATTTCTATCAAACAGAAACTTCCCATAAGAAGGCAGAATTCCTGTCCAGGGAAATATCTGTCACATGGAACCAACTGGCTCATCTCTTCAGAACTGCTTGACAGACTGTGCAACCCAGCCTGTCACTTCTTTGCGAATAAGGTGGCTGACATCAGGCAGGAATGCAGCCAACTTCAGTCCATGGGGATGCGGTTGATCGGTACCTTGTCACAGAACCGGGAGTTTCCTGGAGTACCTTTGATCTGCCGAAGTTTGTAGATATTATGAGGATTGTCCAGGCGATACGTCCCACCTGCTGTAGTTTAGACCCGGGCCCTACTACCCTGATTTTGGGGTGTAGTGATATCATCAGCCTGGTCTTAGCTCGGATTGTCAGGTGCTCTCTGGAGTTGGGTGAGTTCCCTAGCTTCCTGAAGGAGAGGGTGGCAATACCGCCTGAAGAAAGCTTCTTTAGACCCAGAGAACTCAGCAAACTACAGGCCTAACTCTAACCTCCCTTTTGTGGGGAAGGTTATTGAGAAAGTTGTGGCAGCTCAAATGGAGAACCATTTAACCATCCATATTTTATATGAACCTCTCCAATCATGTTTTCGTAAGAGGCATAGTACTGAGACTGCTCTGGTTTGGGTGCTCAATGATCTCCTGATGGTGAGAAATCAGAGATGTTGTTCCATCTTGGTTCTCCTTGATTTATCATCAGCTTTTGATACTGTGGATCATGGGGTCCTGCTGGAGCATCTGAGGTCCATCTGTGGGCTGTCTGGTACAGTTCTCAGATGGTTTACATCTTTCCTTGCTGGTGGAACACAGAGAGTTGTCTCGGGTATATTTTCTTCTAGGGCTTTCTCTCTGCCTTGCGGGATACCTCAGGGCTTGGTGCTGTCCCCATGTTATTCGCAGTATATATGCTGCTGTGATAAATTATTTCCTGATAGGAAGTTTGTAATCCACAACCCTTTAAAGGCTACTATGGGCTTGGTAGTTAACAAGCTTTTGCATTTATTCACGGCAACATATGATATCAGCTTTAAACAAGTCTCCACTTTTGGGAAGTTTTTTGCAGAAATACAGTGTGGTCAAGGATAGCTTTTTGGCTAACATTTTTTCCTACCACCATTACCAAACTGACTGTTAGAGCTATCTCGCTACTGTTTCTGAAAGAAGGGCTTAACATTACTGATGTTCAGTATTGTTTGAGACTAATCAGTACTATACTAGAGTGCCCCAACCCCATTTTGGATGATGACCTGATATTGACTGAGTATGGCAGGTTCAAGTACAATTGAAACACACCTATACAGGGATTTGTCATGTGCTCAGCAGCTTTGGTATAGGCAGTGACAGAGGGCTCTGTTCCTACCTCGGGCAACCCAAAACCTGTCTTAGTACATGTGGTTACCGGATTCGTTTAAGCTCTGTCTGTGACAAGCATAGGTGCAATCTTTGTCTTGACTATGACCACATCAGTGTAGAGTGCCAAATCTATTTTGTTTAAGATTGTGTGATGAAGCAGGACATTTGTATAAGCACTGTCCTTATGCAGCCCACAATCATCTTGACAGGTCCTTGTTTGACCAGGAACAACTTATCACAGACTCCCAGGTTAAGGCCCTGCAGGCTAGGGAATCTGGGCCCCACCCTTCACCCATACCCCATGACCATCCAATTCATCCTTTGCATTCTGCTCCTCTGGATCATATTTCTGTCCAACAGGAACCCGTTGACCCCAGTTCCACTGCTTTATCCTTTTCTTTTCCTGCCTCTGTTTCAGTTCATGTTAGTAGTGTTGCTGAGGGCATGTCTTGTAGTGCAGTTGATGAGCAGACTTCTGGCATGCCTCTCCCCACCTATGGAGGTACCCATGGCTGACATCAAGCCAGCAAAAAAAGGAGAGTTTTAAGAAAAAACCTGATTCTGATCCTGATCCTGTTGATGCCCTTCACCATGTTATTACCTGTGATCATTTTCAAACACTGGCTAAAAGAAAGCAGTGGGAGAATACTGAGAAGGAGGATGGTGACTCTGAACTTCCTCAGTTGCTTCCTTTACTTGGATTGCTCTATTGATTCCCTGTCTGACATCTCTAAGGCTAAAAAAGCAAGGAGCAAGGTGAAAATGAAAAATACACCTAGTTGATGATTCTTTCACTTTTCTTCCTTATGTGTTTGGGACCAAACATAACTCCCCTGACCATTAATGTCAATAGTATTAAGAATTATGAAAAATACCTTACTGCTTTTCAGATTTTATCAGATTTGCCTAATGATATTATTTTCCTTCAGGGCATCTGACTTAAAACTACACATGACATTTCCCAGGCTAAACAGCTTTGATCATTGGACTGTTCTTTTTGGTGACAAGGAGAGGATATGTGTGATGGTGTTGCCATTTTATTTTGAGGGTTTCCCTTTATTGTTACTGGGGTTACTGAAATTGTGCCTGGTAGAGCTCTTTTGTTGGATTAAACAGTTCAGGAGTTGCTTTTTCACTTGATTAACATTTATGCACCTCAAAGTATAGCTTTAAGAGTCAAATTATTTCATACCATTCAAACTTTTCTACATATGAATAGATGCCTCATCTTTGGTGGAGATTTTAACTGTGGCCTACCCCTTTTGGATAAGAGTGGTATGACTTCTAAAATGTTTAGTGATATGAATTGTTTAAATGACCTCATTAACACTGCCACTTTAAAGGATGGTTTCACTTCAGTCCATCGGAAGGGGTTATAAACATTTTTTAAAGGTGTGCTGGGCACTAAAATAGATGTCTCATTTTTTCTAGAACTCTGACAATCACCAGGGTCTCTATTATTCCTTTTTAGACTTCAGACCATTTTAGAGTATCGTGTCACTGTGCTTTGGGATCCCCTCTGCCATATAAGATCCGCTCACGTTGAAAGTTGAACATTAGCTTATTAACTGATTCCCAGCTATCTGAGAAATGGGTTCACCATTTTTGGTCTAGAGTGTCCCTCATTGATGCCTATGATGCTGTTGGTGAGTGGTGGTTTGCTACCAAGCATTATTTCAAGATTTGTTTTTATTCAGCAAGCTAAAATAAAAGAGAGAGGTAAATACTTTAAATATCTTCACCTTAAGGACCATTAGCATACCTTGGTTTCCCTAGCATATGAGAAAAACATTAATTTAGGACCTCAAATTAAGCAGCTTAATGAAGACATGTTTTATTATCAATACAATGAATGGAAACATTGAAATTGGAAGTACAGTTTGGTACTCAGGAACACCTGCCTAATCTGAACATTTTTAATGGACGTGCCTCTCATGCCCAAAATACACATATTGATAGTCTCTTTGATTCTACTAATAACTTCAGATGTTCTTGCCCTGAGAAAATTTGGGACGTTGCACAAGACCATTTATTTCAAATGTTTGGGACTCCATCTGAAGCTATTTGAGATGATTGCTTTTTGCAGGATGTTGTGATTCTGAGAATATCTGATCACGTTCAGTATGGCATGGTTGCTGACATTTCTGAAATTGAAACTGATGCAGCTATTAAAACTTTACATAGGAACGCAGCCCCTAGCCAGGATAGCTTGATGGCAGAACTGTACAAGACCTTTTCTGTGCAGTTCTGCCCTGTTATGTCCATTCTCTTTAATGAAAGTTTATGGTCTGGATTTATTCACATAGAAATGGCATAGGCTACTGTGATTCTCCTTTTTAAGAAAGGTCATATGTCAGACATTAAAAATTGGAGACCCATGACTCTATTTAGTGTTGACTACAAATCGTCCAAAAGTATTGTAGCAAAATGATTACTTCTACTGGTGGAAGTTGTCATCTCTCCTGTACAAACTGGTGCCATCCCTCATAGATCCGTGTTCTATAACCTACACTTCTTGAGGGATGCATTGGAATGAGGTAGTCTATATGACCTCCCTGGTTATCTCCTTTCTTTGGTTCAGGAAAAGGGGTATGACAGAGTTTATCACCAGAACCTGTTCCATATTCTCCAGTAAAATGGTGCTTATGTGAAGTACCTTTCTTGGTTATGTACTGTCTACATGAATGCTGATATTGTGCCATTCATTAATGGAATAATAAGCTTGCCTATCAAACTGGCAGAAAGGGGTTAGGCAGGGTTGTCACTTAAGTCCCCTCTTATATACCTTTGTAATTTACACCTTTATTTGGAATATTTACACTAATCTCAGAATTGCTGGCATACAGTTGATAGATCACCATATATCCATCAACATTTGTTCTTATGCAGATGATGTCTGCCTCTGTGTGCAGGATGACTCTGTGGGTCCTGAATTGAAATGTATTATCACATCCTTGTGATCAGTTAAATTACTCAGAGTCCTGAGGCATACACATCGCTTCCTCAAAATGGGACACTTCTGTTTCATATATTGCTAATATTCCCATTACTACGGAACCCATTCAAATACTTGGAATAGGTTTTGGAACACAAAATAATTCTTGATTAATTGGAAATCTGTTGCTTCCCTGGGCACTGCCCAGATTCAAAAATGGAAGCACAAAATAATTTATAAACTTAAAGCAGCAGTGCAATGAAAAAAGTTATTCCAATATTCCAAAAAGCCAATTTTCTGCTATGGTTTTAAAAAATATTGGCAGAACTGTTGATTTGGGTTTTCTGGATGCTTCCTATGCTGTGCACTGTACATCTGCATTTTTGTTTGGACTCTTATCCTCCTCAGGTCCACAGTATTATTTCTATGGGAAAATGAGGCAGCCATCTTTTTTTCTTGAGAAATAATTACTTTAAAACTTTCATAAAATTCTTAAATGATAATGAAAACTGAAAATTCCACCACCAAAATAAACTGGAAGACATCTGGAATCAACTAGGAAGGAAAAAAGGTGGGGTCAAATTTTAACCCATTTTCGTTGCACTGCTGCTTTACGAGAGTTTTCTTGATAAAAAAAATTGCTTTTGCCTTTGTTTTTACATATTGCACGTGTATATCCTATGCCTTTTGCTTTGGAAGTGATGAAGTTCAGCATTTATTTCAAGTACTTTGGGGCATCCGTTTGATCCCCATTAAGAGAAATTATACTTACCATAATTATTGGTTGGGGGTATTCAGATGATTAATCTTATTGTTTTCTTTCACAATATTTTTGATTATAGTCCCTTTTTTTGCTCTATTACATGGATGTACCCCTTTTTGGCATACTATCATATGGTTCAATGGTTTCTCCCATTGAAGGATAAATGGGCACATACTACCCGTACTGTACTGGCTATATCTAGATGTAAAGACCTGCCATCGTTCATAAAGCACACCTTAACAAAATTAAGACAATGGCAAATCACACAAACATTTAAAACTTCTAACTCTAGGAAACAGTTTTATGTTAGTATATTATATGATAGATTTTATTCAACCCAGCAATATCCATCTTTTGTGGCCAGTCTCACAGATAAATTTTGCCAACAATTAATTGACAAAGAATATTTCTTTAATTATGGGATGTCAGTTGGCTGGCTTGTCATGGGAGGCTTGGGGTGCATAACTCCTCAAAGCATAAAGCCATTTAAGAGTGCATATGTCCCCATCCTTCCTGTGGCACTGCTTTAGAAATACAGGACCAGTTTTTCCTCACCTGTCCCTTTCCAGACAATTTCTGGGCTCTTTTCTCACAAGAGTGGAATGATCCAGGGTTATTCCTTATTAATTATGATATTTTTGTTTTAGGATTATATCCTGTCCAGTTTCAGAAATTTCATGTGAGCACATTATGATTGATTTTTGCTGCATGTAAATGTTATTTATGGCAGGTGAGATGTGCCTGAATTTGCAACAAAAGGTCTTTACAGGTATACATATTATACAGCATAATAAATTATTTCTGACCAAATTTTATAAATTGAAAAAAAAAATACTATGGTGCCTTCTTTGTTTTAAGTATATTGGTGCCACTGTACCTGGTTTTTGATCCCATGATTACCTGTGTGCTTATATGATGTGGGTGGCTACCATATTCTTTTCTGTTCTGTTTATAGATTGTTTAGGTTGTATTTGACTGCCTATTGTGCATGTATTTCTGTTTTCTTTTCATTTTCCTTTCGATTTCCCGATAGTTGTCATACCTCTCCATATATAGTACTGATTTTTTTATTTTTATTGTTCCTTTATTCAGTACCTTTTCTTCAATAAAAATTTCCCCTACACTTTTTGAGAAGTGCAACGGGATCTTTCATGTTCACCTGAATAACAACAACCAGAACAGGCAAACAAGACCTTGGTTTAACTTCTCATCTGGAAGACGGACCTCAGTAGTGCAGAATCCCCCTCATGATGAACCACAATGTCAGTACTGGGATTCAACTCAAGTTCCTGGGGTATACTGTGATGTGCACTACCGTGATTGAGTGACCCCGGAAAGGGTGACTCAATTGTGATGCATTGCACAGCAGCTACCGGGCAGCTAGAGTGACTGTATGGAGTGGGTTAGTGACTGTAGTGACAGGAAGTCACTACAGGTATGTGCATGGGGGGGTGGGAGCAAGCATGCTTGGTGAGGGGTGGGAGTGGATTTGAATGGTGGTGCTGTGGTTGGCTGCTGAGCTGGCCCCATGGTGTAATGGGCCAGTGATGGCTTTGGTGGCTAGGGTGCTGGGTTTGGGTCTAGGCACAGGTTTTTTTTTCTTGTGCCAGCCCAAATTTTATGTTTTTTACATTCCCCCCCAAACATGCACCCCCCTGAAGTTGATAATCCTTAAGTAGGGGGTGAAGCCCCCCCCAGAAGGGATGCAAGGGCTGCGTTCCCCAGCATAAATGTAAAAAATGCAAGTCCCTGGCCTGTTTTGTTGTGCACTGGGGAGTCAGAGCACCGAAATTGATTTTGGGTGCTCAGACTTCGCTGTAATGGTGATCATCCTTCAGCAGTCACCATTATCACATAGAACCTTTCCTGGTAGAGGGATGGAACCCACAGCCTTCCAGTCTACTGGCCTCAGAGGCAAATCTGCAACCTGATGATCTACTGACACTGATAAATGATTTTGACTGAGACACAGTAGTGGGGTGGGGTGGGTAGTACTGCTGCTGTTGTATGATTTGGGGGTAAGGGACATCATATAATGCTTCAATGAAGACTACCAATTATCCACATACATGCACATTTGACTTTGGTAGCAACTGTTGTTGTGGTATATACTGTATGTACAAGATGGCGAAAGTGGGGATTTGCCTTTACAAATCTATATAAATCTATTCTATGCCAAGTAAGGGCTCGGGAGGCACCGATAGGAAGAAGAGGGGATACAGCTGTGCCTCAGGATATCTCAGCATGGTTCCTTCACCAGACACACTGAATGATCTTCTGGGAAAGATGCTCGCAGAGGGAGTGGAAGCAGTGGACTTCTGGAAACTAATGAACCATGGCTTAATTTCTTTGTCTGCACTAACATGTTCAAGTCCTCTTCTCAGGTAGATTGCTTGACCCAACCACTATGACTCCCGGTCTCTGTCCTGACTCTTACTCCACCACCACAGCTTGCAGAACTCATGCTTGGTGGAAGTGACATGATGGAACTTTTGCCTGCTCACTTCCTCACTCCCTGCATCTCTTTCTCCTTCAGTTTGTTTCCTTTTTGTTGTTTTTTTACTGCACAACAGACACCTACTCACACATTCCTGTCACCTGCTCTGGTACACACTCCTCCCCATAATCACGGAGAGACAAGGACCAGATTTCCAACAATTTAACATTGGTGCAAGGACTGTGGCCTCAGGTGCAGTCGTAGACTTCAGGGCAGCTGTTACACCTAGACCATTTGATACAACTGCACCACATTTTTAAACACTGATTTATTTTGCTGCAATTGGATGTGCTTTTGTCAGATTCCATCAAAGTCTAGGTGCAAACAGATGAACAATGCATGCAAGAGTCCCTAAATGTGTTGTACCGAGAACAAAGAAATGTGGACTAGCTGGATGTCTCAATCACTAACTGAAATGTCCAGTTGTTTGATGCAAGTGCCCTTGCACCAAATGACTGAAACAACTGGTACATACATCAAATAAACTGCTTTGAAGATCTGACCCACTGGTGATTCACTACAGCAGCCTAGTTCACCTAGTTTCCACTCATGTAACAAATAAATAAATAAATAATTTCTGTGCCCACTCCCCCAGCAGTGACGTCAATTATCAAATAAACCATTTAAACTCCTCCATGCATCTTTCCCAGTTTAATAAATTTACTTTCCATGCTCATGATTTTGTTTTGCCCTCTGCACTACCAGCATTCAGTTAAAAAAAGAACAGTTTTCAAATACATCTTTCAAAAATTCCCCTGTACCTTTCCAAGTCTGCCAAATTGAGTCTACCCTGATCCTGCAGCAGCAACACCTGGAACTGGCATTGTCAGCTCACACTGTGGCCTCTCTCCTAATCTTTGCAGCATGATTTCAATAGCTTGCATGCCTGAAATTACTGCTTAATGTAGTATGAATTAATTAATTGGAATGATAAATGCAATATTATCTTATGACTTCAAAAATTCTGCAATCAACAGTCACTGTTTTTCACTGAAGAGGAGCTCCATTAGTAGCCAGGTCCTTCATGTATGACAGAGAGATACTTGGAAATGTCACTGAAATGTGCACTGCACTAGGAGTTCTTGGTCTACTGTACCACTCATTGGCTGCTACAGGTCTATGACTTGCCAGTAACTTGAACATGATCAGTGTTTATTTCCTAAAAAAAGTGCTACACCATGATGTTGAAGTTCTGATGTACCAGAAACCTAGTTTCTTCAAACATGCATCACTGATGTCAATACTGCTGGAATTTGGAGCCTTCACGAAATACAAATTTGGCATCAGCTCATGGTTTATACAGAGGTCAGACAAAATTTCTTGTTTTTTTCAAACCTTTTTATTTTGGGGGGATTTATATGTGGGTTAAATTTCCCACATTCACAGAAAATACCACCAACAGCTTAAACTGGTTCAGTTTCAGTTGGTTACTATCTGTATCCCCCCTTCTCCCCAGTCACCCTGAAAAAGGGACTTCTAGTCTCAGTTGGCTTACTGGGTCAACAAAATTCAATAAATAAATAAATAAGTGCAATAATATCTTCCATTGTGTGGGTTCATGATGTAATATACAGAAAATGATAACCAGAATACAGAGCTATTGCTTGGTTATTCTGCCAAATTAGCCTGCCATAACGAGACTGTAGCCTAACTCTGTATTCTGATAGGGTAACAAAAACACTACTGTTCACTGTCAACATTCTTCCTCTAACCTCTTGAGTAAAAGGCAGCTGAAATCTCATTTTCTCTTCCACGTCTCTGCCAATAAACTGTTCTTCTTATTGAGATAAGTTTTTTTTTGTTTGTTTATTTTTACTCCAATAGTTATAATAGCTAAAGTTGTGTGGTTAAACTTGGTGAGACAATACCTGTTATAATATACAATATACAGAATAATCCATGGGGTGGTGCATAATGAAAATTTATAAAATGGGTAAAGACAGCGTGAGAATTTGATTGACTGATACCCCTTGCCAGGCATACTTTTTTTGCTTATACCACACAAAAAATCAATTCCCCAAAAACAACAAGCACCCCCAAAATGGTATCTGTGTGCCACATCTCTTCACACCTCCAAAACCCACCCTTTTGATTCCTTGCTAATGGGAGATTTAAAATCTGTGGTGTGTACCCTGCTTTCTTCAGAGACTTAAAACGCATGTGTAATGCAGTCAAATCCAACAAAAAAAAGCATATAAAAAAAAAACTCAAAACACAGAAATGGTCAGTTGAGTCGCCAGTGGTCTGTTGCTCTCTGTTCCAAATGGCAGAGAGTAAGACTGCCAGCAATTTCTTCAAACAGAGCATTGCAGACAGAAGCATGCTGCTGGCAAGACCACAAGGAAATGGCAGTCTTCCTGGTGGCCTAGCAATCTGCCGCAGTTGCTCTGTCAGGACAGCATGTGGGACACAAAAAACAATGAATGATTGAAAGAGAATAGTGGATGGGTGGGTAAACATGGGTGGCAGTCAGCTGAAATGCTAAAAGAATGAAAGGAAATGGTGTGAGGGAGTGAACAGATGGCACTCAAAACTTGGAAAGCTGTCTCACTCTGCAACACCCCTACTAACAAGCAGAGGTGCTATTTTGTTTCAAAAAATGAAAACTTTTAATATTTCCTTTTTTTTAAAGTTACAATATTTCTGAAAATATACCATTTTATATGTGTAATAACACACTCTGGGGTATGTGTTATGCTCTGATAAATGCACTCCTAAGGGCAGTAAGGCACTTATCATGTGGCCTCGTGCATCACTACGTCCCTTGGTGTGCACTTATCATAGCATAACCCACATGCCATCACATGTTATTGCTTACTTAATACACACCCGAGGTAAGTAATGCTACATAAACCTCAGTACTGTACCATTATTGCTATAATACCAGCTTTTCAGTTCGATGAAGGTACTCAGCTTTGCCTCATACCTTGCAATCCACTTGGAGTGAACAGTTATTATATAATAATTACTGGTGAACCCCTATATCAACCTATTTCTTGGAGTTTTCAAATGCCATAATACATGATTATGACATCACAACCATGTATTATGGCATTTCATAACACCCTGTTCAACCTTGTTACTCTGTCAATGTCATTGCTGAATCCTGAAAGCCTCCAAGACACAATTAGTGTTACTTACCTAGTTGATCATGCATACAGAACTATGTTTCTGAGATTAAAATGACAGAAACTCACAATACTGAGCCATGCTCCTTTTCTGTTTGTTGTACCTGAACGTGTGCCAGTCAAGAAAAACCTTGATGTGAGTCTATGTTTATTATACAGAGAATAATGGATGGGGAAGGGTTTGATATGAGAATTTAATGCACACCCGAGTTGTGGGATGCTACATAAACCCCGAGGGCGAAGCCCAAGGGGTTTATCAAGCATCACAATGAAAAAGTATGTCATTCTCATAAACCCTCCCATCATTTATTTTATAATAACAGGCCCGCAATTTTTCTCCAGCAGTTTGTGAGACTGTTTGGCCCGGCCCACATACAGAATGTTGGCCAGTGAGACAGCAGCATAGTTTGACTGGCATGGCTCATGAATGTCATAACAACCAGCTGGTTGTTATGGAAAATATCAACCTGGTCAGTACATTGAGAGAAATTGCTGACCAGTTATTATAAGTGTTTATTATAAAATCAAAAGCACCACAGAAATGGCAGGATCATCCAGATAAGTAACGAAAAATATAAACTGTTTTAAGGAGGTGGAGGATTTTAAGACTGCAAGCACAGTGAGCAGAATTTATTTATTTATTCAGTGTTTCAACAGGAAAGTCATACTGAGCCAAAATGGGTTATTTCCAAAGGTGTTGTGGGGGAGGGTCTACAAGGAAGAAATTATGGTAGCAACTATACAATTACATTGTCATTCCAGGCAATAGGGGTAGGCATTGACAGGGGGTGGAAAAAATTAAAAGTTACATTATACATAAAATTGCAGTAGTCAGCGCAACTTCAAATTAGGTGATATTGGAGATTAAAGACAATGCCAGTATTGATGATTTTTATGTTGCTTGCACGCATGTGCAAGAAACATAGTGCCATCATCGGAGATTTCAGAGGTGTGTCACCTCCTCCTCCAATTCAGTCAGTGAGCTGGCAGGCGCTGCCCCTGTAAGCCAATGCATTTTGGAGCTGTCTATGACATGCTCCAAAATGCAGTGGCATACAGTTGAAAGGGGGAGCTACGCTTCAATGAGCAGCGATAAGAAGTGTAGCTCCCCCACACGCAGGCATGCGTGTCTCCGCATGCGATCATTGTGGGAGCAGTCGACGGGTGCCCAATCCCCGCCGGCTGAGCTGTGTCCCCCCAGTAGTAGGTGCCACGCTGGAGCCCAACCCAGCGTGGCAAGCCAGTCTCTTGGCCAGCGGGGTGACCAATCCCCGTCAGCTGAGCGCCCGTCCTTGTGCCGTGCCAGCCCACCCCAGCGTGGCAAATGTCCCACGCCTTTTTTTAAACCAGAAAACAAAAATGGGTCTCCCGCAGCGCGGCTCTCCGACCCCCACAACCCGCGACCCACCCACTGCGCACTCCAGTTTATCCACACCCTCACTCCCATACTTACCTCCGGACTCGTGCGCGATCTTCGGTGGACCGGGAACACGCCTGCACTCTTCAAAGCCGACCGCAACTGAGGAAATGCCGTTAAGCTGTATAATGGGCTAGATAGGGGTTCAACTGTTGCATATCTCAGGCATTTTTGGAATTTTGCTGGAATTTTCAACATGGGGTTTTAGGACACTTCTCATGAATGATGTCACTGTCATGGCATTGGCCGGCAAGGTGATTTCACGCAGTGACCGCGCAGTGACTGCGAAATCACCTTCGCCCAAGTACCACCATGACAGTGACATCATTCATGAGAAGGGGTCCCAAAAACCCCATGTTGAAAATGTGGTGCAAAAATTCCAAAAAATGACTGTTTTACGAACGTGCGTTGCGCAGTTCTTACTCAGGCTCATAAGTTCGCGAAATTTCAATATTTTCACTCCAGATTTTCAACATTGCCATTTTACCACACCTTCTTATGAGTAATATAGCTGTCATTTTTCACATCTCACCCAAAATGTGTTTCCGCCCATGTGGTACAGAATGGCACAGTTGGTGTGCGAAATCAATGTACGGGACAAAGTAAGAAAATCACAGTGACACTATTCATGAGCAGAGGTCTTAAAATGGCTATGTTGAAAATTTGGTGAAAAAATTCCTAAAAATGACTGTTTTACGAGCGTGTGTTGCGCAGTTCCTACGCACGCTCATAAGGTCTCGAATTTTCAATATTTTCACTCCAGATTTCCAACATTGCCATTTTATCACACCTTCTTATGAGTAGTACAGCTGTCATTTTTCACATCTCACCCAAAATGTGTTTCTGCCCATGTAGCACACAATGGCGCAGTCGGTGTGCGAGATCAATGTACGGGACAAATTAAGAAAATCACAGTGACACTGTTCATGAGCTCAGGTGTTAAAATGGCTATGTTGAAAATTTGGTGAAAAAATTCCAAAAATGACTGTTTTACGAGCGTGCGTTGTACAGTTCCTATGCACGCTCGTAAGTTCGCGAATTTTCAATATTTTCACTCCAGATTTCCAACATTGCCATTTTACCACACCTTCTTATAGACAGTACAGCTGTCATTTTTCATATCTCACCCAAAACGTGTTTCCACCCATGTAGCGCACAATGGCGCAGTCGGTGTGCGAAATCAATGTACGGGACAAATTAAGAAAATCACAGTGACACTGTTCATGAGCAGAGGTCTTAAATGGCTATGTTGAAAATCTGGTGAAAAATTCCTTCAGATGTATAGCAATATTACTAATGAAGACATTGAACAGAACTGGCCCCAGGACCGATCCCTGCAGCACCCCACTGGTCGCCTCCCTCTCACTAGACTGCATAGCATTTACCACCACTCTCTGCCTCCTGTCTGTTAGCCAGTTTCTAACCCAGTTTACCACCCTTTTCCCCATGTCCAGCCTACCCAGCTAGTTTATCAGCCTCCTATATGGGATGGTGTCAAAGGCTTTGCTGAAATCAAGGTAAGCGTTGTCCGCTGCCCCACCCTGATTCACTTCCTTTGTCACCCAGTCAAATAAATCAACCAGATTTATCTGACATGATGTCCCCACTGTGAATCCATGTTGTCTATGGTCCTGGGTTCCGATGGCATCTAGATGCCCCACTATCCTTTCTTTAAGCAATGTCTCCATGATCTTCCCCACTACTGAGGTGAGGCTGAATGGCCTATTGTTCCCTGCCTCCTTCCTGCTGCTGGACTTGTGTTGAGGGACCACATGTGCCCTCCTCCAATTCACTCATGTTGAATGACTCAGTGAACATGGCTGCCAGAGGTACTGCTATCTCCCTTCGCAGTTCTGTTAATATCCTTGGGTGTATGCCATCTGGTTCCATCGCTTTGTCTACCTTCAATTTAATGAGCTCCTGCAGGACTCTTTTGTCCACCTCTTCACCCCCTCGACAACTGCTGTACTGCTGTGGCCCTTGCCCCTCCCACTCTTCTGTGAATACTGAGCGGAAAGACACAGTGGATGTCTTGGGAGGAAGGCATGAAACTGTCACTTCCAAATACCTAAACAGCACATACAAGCAAGTAACATTCGGCATTGACAAATGCTTGTTAACTCAGTAGTGATAGAGTGTGTTGAGTTTGGCATGGGGATACAATAAACAGTATTTATAAAAAGAAACAACTTAGGAAGTATTTAGAATTACATTTTTAGAATCCTGCAGTGAGCAATGTCTGCATAAACCTCTGGAGCTTCAGTCTCTTTATGGACATCACACACCTCGAGCATCTAAAAAACGCCATAGGATACTATTGCTAATGCAATAATGTATATGCAACTACTCTCTCCATTGTATGTTATCACTTATTATGAAATGGCATGACAATTTTCTGTTCTGTGATTGGTCAGTTGGTGCCTGGAACAGTGATGTTATTACACAATAACATCACTGTATGAAGTCCAAGCACACACATCACCACATGACACTGTGAGAAATCATGCCCAAACAAGTTACTGCAACCCTGAAGGTCTTTAACTATGAAATCCAGTGTGAGACGTAGCTTCTGAGTGCAGTGTCAGACTCACTACAAAAAATTATACACTCTCTGCAGTCCCATTTCCCCCTGGTCATTGTCACATACAAACAGAGCGCAAAAACAAGAAATGGCAGTACCACATTGAAACCTCCACCAACTAAAACCACAATGATTTTTTTTTCAAGTTGCAAGCTGTCAGTATGACTGGCTGGGCAAACTGACTGCATGCACTCTCTTCATGCACTGCATGGCCTAACTGTGAATGCCTTTTACGTCCCATTTTTAGTCCCAAACCTGAGATATACATTCATTTTAAAAATAGCCACTGTGTCCCCTATTCTCTCGATCTACCAGATGATTTTGCCACAACTGCGAAAATGTCTGAGACCTCTCCAACAACCCTCAGTCTAAACAAAACCCTCTCTGCAGTTCCCATTGTCTGCAACCATTTCTCTGTTACCCTACTTCAGTTTCTCCCACCTTGCTTCAGTTTATCCCAGTACAAACAAAAAAATACAGCATTTTGTACCGGGAGCACTACTAGAAAATTGCAAACTGAGGTGGGGGGGGGAGCTGACAGGACAGAGGCATGGAAATTATTACAAAGAGGAGCAGAGACAGAAAGACACACACACACACACACACACACGGACACTGTAGACACTCAACAGCACCATCTAGTGGGAAAAGTTGAAAAGGAACTTTTTTCTTTACTTGCATATTTCCAGACTGAAAAATCAAATAAAATATTTTCAGAATTATTTTTTTCTCTTTTTTTTATTCTGTATCAATGAGTCATTGTATAATAGCAATAAGGCACTCCAGGGGTGTGTGTTATTGTGTAATAACATCACTTCCTGGGTGTTGAATGTACTCAGCCTGCAGCCTCATGCTTCAACCATCTGAGAAGTGACATTATTACACATTAGAAAATGGCAAGAAAGAATTCTCACTCCTGATTGGCTGACACTGCCTCTAGTCTGGGCATTTATTTCTCAATAGATGCCCAGCGAAAAACAAGTGCCACCAAAGTCCACTTCACAAGGTACCCTGCTGCCCAGCCTACTTCCTCATTGGCTGAAGGCAGCTCATAAATTTAAAATCCCTGCCATGTTTTTCTCTTGCTTAGTGAGAGACAACTATCCCCTGCCCACCTCCCCACTTTCCCTCAGTAGCAGGTAATAAATAAATAAAAACTAACACTTGCGTCAGCTTCATCCTGCATGCGCCATTTCAAAAAAAAAAAGAAAAGCAGGAAACCATTAATGAAAACCACAATTCAAATCTGCCACATTCTCTTCATTTCAAATACAAACAAATCAGTTATGTACCTCACACAACTCCCAGAAAATGCAGCATTCAGTTCCAGTAAGGTCAAACAGCGTGAATTCAACAGACACCTTCCGAGTTCCGACTTGCGACCATAACGAAATGAAACAAAACAAGGTTTAAGAATTCAAAAAAAATATAAACAGCCAACACACTGTTAAGTCAATTTCTTTTAAGGCACACTTCTTTTGTTCTTCTATCTGCGTGTGCGTGTGTGTGTGTGTGTGTGTGTGTTGGGGGTCAGGAAACCAGAATGGCACTGTAGGCAGCAGGGAGGAGTAACAGCACCTAGAACAGCTGGTGCACTACTTTGCCAATGAACACTGTTTTTAACATTGTTTTGAACATTTTTGACTCTGATTTCCTCTTTTATTTTTACATTTCATAAAAATGTACTTACATGGCCATTTTCTAAGCGCAATAATACCCTCCAGAGTGGGCATTATTGGAAAATACCGGACCTTCAAGGGGTTATAAGGCCCTCCGCCTCTGGCGTCAGGCCTCATTATGCCCCTGGGTAGTCCGGTATTTCTCAATAATGCCCACCCTGTTGGGTATTATTGCATACATAACACACACCCTGTCATGCCCTTTTGCTTAACTAAAATATGTTTTGCAGTATGAATGTGAGGTCAGCATTAAGAATGGGAGTATTCTGAAAACCTGAAACTCTTTTTTTCCAAATTTCAGGATCCTAACACCAGGTGCCTGACACACCTTTGCCCAATGGGTGAAGTTTGTTTGCAGAGGAGATAGTTATAAAAATAATGAGGGTTGGGGGCAAATCCCCCCTGAAACATTAAAAAAACTCCACAATGGGAAAACTTTGCCCATCGGGAAAATGTGTTTCGGGTTGTTGGCAATGGGATCCTGAAACTCGGGGAACAGAGTTTCAGGATTTTATAATATATCATAAAGAACTGGTTTGAGTTTTTTGCATTTGCAAAGATATTTGACACAAATTTGGCATGACTCTTTTTTTTTGATTTCATCATAAATGTAATTTCACCACTTCTAACCTTGGCACTCAGATAAACTCAGTATGTACACCTATTGTTCTGCAAATTTTAAATAGGATAATCATTTACAGTTGTTGACTGTGCTATTAGTTACAAAAGCTTGCCTCCACCAACATTCCGACAAGACAAGGAGGCAGTATAGCACAGTGGTTTAAGGCTCTGAGCTGCAAATCTGGTGACATGCAGCAGACCAGACCTGGGTTTGAGTCCCACAGCTTCCACTTGCATACTGTGTGACCCTGAGCAAGTCACTTAACTTCCCTGTGCTCCCAGGTCGCTCCTGTAAAAAAGCTTTCGGCTTAGTGTGCTACTCCTGGTTAAACAACTAAATAAAAAAAACAAACAAGGGGCTCGATTCTCAAAACTCCAAAGTGGATGCAATGTGCTTGTCATACAGAGAGGATGCATGGGACACCTTGCACAAAACTTGCAGAGATCCCAGTTCAGGAAGCCCCTCTGTGCCAAACCAGGACCCAGTGTGACAGATCAGCTCTGTGCCAAGCTGATGGGTTTACCAGTGGGATTCAGGAAACCCTACTGGAGGTCACATGGTCCAGGACAGTTAGACCAGCCAGGGCTGGACTAAAGATCCATGTGCCACCAGCAGAGCTCTCCCTTGGTGGGTGGGAACATGTGCCGCCACCCACTCACAGTCTCTCATGTTTCCACAACAGCATTGAATGTGTACTAGCATTGTATTTTTCCAGTGCACCAACCCAGAAAATAAATAATAACTAAAAAAAAAAGTCCAGAGCCTGTTCTAGTGCAGTACATGCAACTGCCCTCCCCATGGTGCCCAGCATGTGGGCACACCCAACACACTGGCACCACAGCAGCCCCTCTGATGCCCCACTGAGGTGCTGGTGCCACCCCTCCAATCACACATCTGTGTTCCATCAGTCATCCCCATGCACAGAACTATCCATCACAACCCCAGTATCCTCTTGGTGGGTCTCAGTCCATGGGCACAGATGCCACCCAACTGCCCTACAGTTTGTGGCAAACCTCTTAGGTGCATTGTCTTTTTGCCACATGCTCACATTTGTCACAAGCTGTGAGACATTGGTGCTAAGACCCTACCTGATAGTGAATTGGGCATAGGGTCCCTGGCACACTGATGATTGGCACAAGCCACTATTGGCACAGCTTGCTTCAATCTTTGAGAATTGAGAATTGCCCAAGGAGTTGAATCAAGCTTAAACAAGCATTTAGTCATCTAACATTTCAGTCCCTCAAAAAAGTATTAGAACTGTGTGCAGTACTGGCATCCGTATGAGAAGAAGGACATAAAACTGCTGGAGGGGGTGCAGTGGAGGGTGACAGTAATGTCATGGAGGACGGAGGGCTAAGCCTACGAGGACAAGCTATGTGAGCTGAATATGTACACCCTGGAAGAAAGGAGGAATGGGGGATATGATTTAAACATTCAAGTATTTGAAGGGGATAAACAAAGCTGATGCTGCTGGGTTGTTCAGGCTGAGGAAAGGTAGAGACACAAGGTGGCACGGTCTAAGAATACAGGGCGGGAGATTTAGGAGATAGATGAGGAGACGTTACTTCATGGAGAGGGTGGTGTCAACATGGAACACCCTTCCAGAGGGGGTGATATCATGTAAGATGTTGGGATGTTGTAAAAGGGCATGGGACATGGAACGAGAGAAGGTCTGGGTGAATAGTGTTGAGAACTTGGGGAATAGTTCTGAGAATGTTCTGAAGATGGAGGAAGCGATTGGGGCAGAAGTAATCTAGGGGTGCTAGCTGTACACCCAAGAACACTTTTAGATCATGAGGTCTTTTTCTGCTGGTAGTTTTGTATGTTCGTATGGTTATATGTAATCCTCCCTCGGAACTTGGAGTGCTCAAATCCAGAGACTATAGAGACTCAAGTAGAGATGTTGATGAGGCATGGATTGCACCCAATTTTTGACATGCCAGGTACATTATATTGGCTACTACTAATCTGTATGCACTTTATATGCGATATATATATGCTGCAGGACCTCATTCTTACAGACATCCTGTTCCTTATTAGGATTTTACATAGATACATATATGTACTGTACATAGACATCAATGACAGAAGAAGGCTTTTGACCCATCTAGTCTGCCAACAATAACTAATTATTGTGCTTTGTACAAGACACAATCCTCCCCTTAAATACTGTTCCTCCTTTTCTAACTAAATCCACCTGTTTATTTCATCTCTGCTGGAAGCTGCTGATTGATTTGGCCTGCGCCACTTCTTCTGTAATTTGTTGTGCTTATGCACCACCCTGTCTATGAAGGGTTCTATGTGATAACGGCAAGTACCGAACAGCGACCCGCGTTATCGCGACATCAGGGCAGTGAAAACAATTTTGCTACCCTGACATCCTCGGGGCATGGAAGAACGGCGCTGGGGACTTAGATCTATTGCTTTCTGTGGGGGCGCTGTGCCCTCCACACCCGAGGGGCTTTGCCCCCCATGCTCAAAGCTCAGCTCCACTGTTGTGGGAGCCCAATCCCCATCAGCTACAGCTGCCCCCAAAGAAAACAGTCCAGTTGCATGCTGGGAGCCCACCCCAGCATGCCACATGCCCCTGTAAAAAACACAATGTTTTGTTTTGTAATCTGTGAAAAAAGAAAATGGTCACTCGAGGTCTCCTTGCCCCCTGCACACAACCCACACCCACCATCTGTACACCCTGTCCCCAACACATCCACCTCACCCCATACTTACCTCCAGAGTCTGGAACGATGATCTTCTGTGACCTGGGAACACATCTGCACTCTTCAAAGCCGACCGCGAACTGAGGAGAGCCGGTAATCTGTATAATGGTATAAATAGGGTTTTTTCAACTTTGATGCATATCTCGGATATTTTTTAGAATTTTAGCACCAAATTTTTACATGGGATTTTTGGGACCCCTACTCATGAATTCAGGCACTGTCATGGCATTATTCAGTCCCAAAAGGTGATTTTGCAGTCACTGCTCGGAATCACCTTTTGGGACTGATTAACAAATTGACAGTGCCACTGTTCATGAGGTGGGGTCTCAAAAAGTGTATCTTGCAAATTTGGTATGAAAAATACAAAAACATGACTGTTTTACGAGCGTGCATTGTGCAGTTGCTACGCATGCTTGTAACTTTTCCAATTTGCAATATTTGCACTCCAGATTTTCAACATTGCCATTTTTACACACCTCCATATGAATAGTACAGCTGTCATTTTTGACATCCTGCCCAAAATGTGATTTTGCTCTTCCTGCACAGAATAGCGTAGTAGCTGTGGGAAATCAGTGTTCAGGACACATTAAGAAAATCACAGTGACACTGTTCATGAGCAGAGGTCCTAAAATGCCTATGTTGAAAATTTGGGGATGAAACTCCTTAAAATGACTGTGTTAAGAGTGTGCGTTGTGCAGTTTCCACGCACCCATGTAACTTCACAAATTAGTAATATTTTCATGCCACATTTTCAGCAATGGCATTTTTTCACACCTCCTTTTGAACAGTGCAGCTGTCATTTTTCACATCCTGGCCGAAATGTTTTTTCGCAGTTCCAGCACAGAATACCACAGTCACTGTCAGAAATCAGTGTTGGGACAAATTAGGATCGAGCGAGTGAGAGAGTGGGAGTGACCGAGCTCAACTGAGCTCTGTCCGGACTGCTGCAGATTTCTTCGTGGGCAGAAAAAGGCACCAACACTGGCAGGAGCCCAGTACAAAATGGCAGCCTGCAGCGCCAGGAGACACAGAATGAGTGAGTGAGTGAGGGAGGGGGAGGGAGTGAGTGAGCTCAACGGAGCTCTGTTGGGACTGTTGCGGATTTCTTTGTGGGCAGAAAAAGGCAGCAATGTATGCAGGGGCCCAGTACAAAAGGGCAGCCTGCAGCGGTGGGAGAAAAAGAACAAATGAGTGAGACGGGGGAGTGAGCGAGCTCAATGGAGCTCTATCATGTCTGCTGTGGATTTCTTTGTGGGCAAAAAACGGCGGCAATGCAGGCAGGAGCCCAGTACAAAGGGTAGACTGCAGCCTGGCCAGAAATAGAATGAGCGAGTGAGAGAGGGGCAGTAAGTGAGCTCAACGGAGCTGTGTCAGGACTGCTGCAGATTTCTTTTGTGGGCAGAAAAAAGTGCCAACAGAGGCAGGAGCCCAGTGCAAAACGGCAGCCTACAGCGCCAGGAGAAACAGAATAAGCTAGTGAGATGGGAGAGTGAGCGACCTCAATGGAGCTCTGTCAGGACAGCTGTGGATTTCTTTGTGGGCAGAAAAAGGTGCCAATGCAGACAGGAGCCCAGTACAAAAGGGCAGCCTGCAGCACTGGAAGAAACACAATGAGCAAGTGAGAGAAGGGGAGTGAGCGAGCTCAACTGAGCTCTATCGTGACTGCTCCAGATTTCTTTGTGGGCAGGAAAAGGCAGCAACACAGGCAGGAGCCCAGTACAAAAAGGACAGCCTGCAGCATCGGGAGACACAGAATGAGTGAGTGAGGTAGGAGGACTTAGTGAGCTCAATGGAGCTCTGTTGGGACTGCTGAAGAGTTCCTTATGGGCAGGAAAAAGGCACCAAGGCACGCAGGGGCCCAGTACAAAAGGGCAGACTGCAGCGGCAGGAGAAACAGAATGAGCGAGTGAGAGAGGGGGAGTGAGCGACCTCAACGGTGCTCTATCATGACTGCTGCAGATTTATTTCTGGGCAGAAAAATGTGGCAACGCAGGCAGGAGCCCAGTACAAAAGAGCAATCTGCAGCGCCTGTAGTAGTGGATCGAGTGAGTGACAGAGGGGGAGTGACCGAGCTCAACAGAGCTCTGTCGGGACTGCTGCAGATTTCTTTGTGGGCAGAAAAAGGTGCCAACAGAGTCAGGAGCCCAGTACAAAAGGGCAGCCTGCAGCGCCAGGAGAAACAGAATGAGCGAGTCAGACAGGGGCAGTGAGCGACCTCAATGGAGTTCTGTCGGGACACCTGCAGATTTCTTTGTGGCCAGAAAAAGGTGACAATGTAGGCAGGAGCCCAGTCCAAAACAGCAGTCTGCAGCACCGGGACAAACACAATGAGCAAGTAACAGAGGGTAAGTGAGCGAGCACAACGCAGCTCTGTCATGACTGCTGCAGATTTCTTTGTGGGCAGAAAAAGGTGGCAATGCAAGCAGGAGCCCAATACAAAAGTCCAGCCTGCAGCATCAGCAGAAATTGAATGAGTGAGTGAAAGAGGGGGAGCGAGTGAGCTCAACGGAGCTGTGTCAGTACTGCTGCAGATTTCTTTGTGGGCAGAAAAAGCTGCCAACAGAGGCAGGAGCCCAGTATAAAAAGGCAGCCTGCAATGCCAGGAGAAACAGAATGAGTGAGAGAGAGAGGGGGGAGTGAGCCACCTCAACAGAGATCAGTTGGGACAGCTGTGGATTTCTTTGTGGGCAGAAAAAGGTATCAATGCAGGCAGGAGCCCAGTACAAAAGGGCACCCTGCAGCATCGGGAGAAACAGAATAAGCAAGTGACAGAAGGTCTGTGAGCGACCTCAAAGGACCAAAGCATTCAACATTACTCATCGACAAATGCTTGTTATGTATTGGTATGACTGTCGCCGTTTTCCAGTCATTCATTACCTCTCCAGTCTTGATAGATCTGTTGAATAAGGAAGGCAATGGTGCTGCTATCCATTCTCTTGTGTCCTTTAAAAGCCTCAGCTGAAGTTAATCTGGTCCTGCTGATTTATTTATATTGATCTTTTTAGGTTGTAATTTGACTTCAGCTATATGGATTTTAGTGCCGATCTTAGATTCCTGATTCTGATTTTTATAATAACTAGGCTGTACTTTATTATGCAATATTATATAGTTTGGATTGCACACTGAGAAAAATACTCATTAAAAACATCCGACATTTGTTGTGGTTCTATTTCATTTCCATCTTTTTATTAGTGGCCCCGTCGACCTGTCTGTTTTTTTTTTTTATTAACATAGGCAAAGAAAGACTTCCAGTTGTCCTTTATGTGTGCTGTTCTAAATTCCATTTTCTCTTTTCCCTTTTATTTTATTTTTTTACTGATAAGCAATTATTTTATTTATATTGCTCTATGTTATATTTATTGTTATCATGCTTCATTATGATATAGGCTGATCTTTTTTTCTTAAGTTGCTTTTTTAATTTAACCTCAGAACCACTGAGGGACTTTACCTTTTTTATTATAGTTTGTTTTTGTTAGGGACATGGCACTGTTCTAGACTTAATATTTGGTTTTTTATGTTATTCTAGAATTTATTTACATTAGTCCTATTTCATGTTTTCTCCCACTCCAAGTCTTTCAGTTTGTTTATTATGGAATTAAAGTCTACTTTTAAATAAGTTTTCAGAACTGTCTGTCCCTTAATGGCCTGTATCTGTGTACTGATGTTGAAAACAACTACCTCATGGTCACTATTGTAAGCTGATTTAAAGTGCCTCTTGAAAAAAGGCAGATACAATATTCAACTCCTGCCTTAACGTTAATTTTGTGCAAGGACTGTGAAATCAACTTTCAGGATGCAAAAACACATTTTGGGCAGGAGTTGAAAAATGAAAGCTGTCACATTCATAAGGTGCTGTAAAGAAATGACTGTTGAAAACTTGGGGTCAAAATATTGAATATTACCAAACTTACGAGTGTACATTTGCAAAATTCAGCATAGCCTCATTACTTTTTTTTATTATGTTTACACCAAATTTAGAAAATAGCCTTCTTGTGACCCTGCCTCATGATCTAGAGCAGAGAACATTTTCAACTGCTGCCCAAAAGGTGATTTCAAGCATGGAGCAGAAAATCACCTTTCGAGATGCAAAAATAAAAATAAAAATAATTGGCCAGTATTTGAAAAATGACAGCTGTCACACTCATGCGGTGCTCTAATGATATGGCTATGTTGTGAATTTGTGGGAAAAATTTTGAAAATGATCAAAGTTACAAGCCTGCATTGGCAAAAGTCAGCATAGGGTCATAACGTGGTTGTTTTTAAATATTTTTACACCAAATTTTCAACATAGCCTTCTTATGATCCCACCTCCTGCATAAGAGTAGAGAACATTTTCAGCTCCTGCCTGAAATGTGATTTCATGCAGGGACTGCAAAATCACCTTTTGGGATGTTAAAAAAACACATTTTGGCCAGGATTTGAAAAATGACTGCTGTCACACTCATGAGGTGCTATAAAGATATTGCTATGTTGTGAATTGGGGGGGAAATAGTTTAAAATTACCAAAGTTATGAGCCTGCATTCACAAAATTCAGTGTTGGCTCATACCTTTGTTGTTTTCTTTAATATTTTTACAGCAAATGTTTAATGTAGCCATTTTATGGCCCCACCTCATGAAAAAGGGTAGAGCAAATTTTCAGCTGCAGCCTGAAAGGTGACTTTGTGCAGGGACCAAAAAATCACCTTTCAGGAAAGATCTGCCTAATGACAGTGCCATTGTTCATGAGGTGGGATTCCAAAGAAGACATGTTGAACATCTGGGATACAAATATTCAAAAAATGGCCAAGTTATGGCAGTAAGTTCAAAACCCCATTGAAATACCCCAGTGACTCTTGACCTCAGCTGTTGATCATTCTTTTGGCTTTTGACTTAACCACCAGGTACCTATCTGCAAGTGAGTGGGTGCAACTGACAAGCTACAACAAGGATAAATGGGCATATCATCCTCTATTACTAACAATCTCCTTGCTCTGGGTCCCTAGACGCCTGCACTGGTCCAAGCCGCATAAGCCTCAGAAGTGTAATTCTATTGACTACAAAGTACAGCAACTGTCTCTTAAACTCCTACTCCTCCTCCTCTTGATATCAGGAAGTGTCCACTCAAATCCTGGCCCTGTCTCCTACAGTACAACAAAGCCTGCCAAAATGGAGGGGGGGGCTCAAAATTGCTACCTTAAACATCTGCAGTCTCCTCCCAAAACTGGCCTCCCTTCAAATCTTTGCCAGCCAACACAACCCGGATATCCTTGCCATCGTCGAAACTTGGCTGACACCTAATACTCCGGATCATGCCATCTCTATACAAGGCTACAAGATATTCAGGCTGGATAGGACCTCAAAAAGGGGTGGTGGATGTGCAATCTACATAAAGGACTACCTCATCTGTCTCCCTGGTTCTTATCCCACCACAGAAACCTCAGTGCAACTCCTCCCTATCAAGATACTACTTGGTGCCCAAAACAAAGTCCTACAATTGCTGCTGTCTATATCCCACCAAAAGATCCTGATTCCGGCCTACAGGCTGTCCTCGAGTTGTAAGTACACAACCTTCTGACATCGAACTCCTTCTCCTTGGGACTTTAATATAAATTGGCTTGCTCCTGATGCAGGGTCAAACAAAGATGCCATTCTAGCAGCAAATTTAACACAAGTGGTAAATCCCCTACCAGGAAAAACTACAAATCAGGGACCAGCACCCTCATTGACTGGATCCTTACCAGCCTCCCTACCCATTATAACCAATGTAAGTGTTCTCCCTGACTCGCTCAGTGATCACTCTCCAATAATATGTACCTGGACAAATAAGTTTCGTAAGCCGCCTCCAAAAACCATCTATAGCAGAGTCCTACCTTATGGCAACCTTACTCACCTCAAGACCTGTTCTAGGCAGATAGACTGGTCCTTGATTTACAAAACTCAAGATGTTGACCTAGCCCTTGATTACTTTATTACTACTTTCAACACTGCCTGTGATGCCTATGCACCAGTAAAAAAGTGCAAAATCAAAGCACTCACAAATCCCTGGCTCACGGCAAAGCTATTGGCACAACTCAAAAATAGGGATCACCTCTGGGCCACTGCAAGAGCTACTGGCACTCTGTCGGACATTCAAAAGTATAAACAGGCTTGCAACCACTGTACTAAATAGATCCGCTTGATGAAGAGCTCCTACTTCAAGAATGCCCTCTCCAACTCCTGGGGCGAAGGGAAATCCTTCTTGGACAACATAAAGAATATCATGGGTCAGCAGTCCAAATCTTCTCCTACAATAATGAATGTGGATGGAACCATTACATTAGACCCAGAGATCATTGCAAACACCCTAAATGATACCTTCACGGACCTTAGTGGTGTCCTCATCTGATTTCTTTACTGATGCTGACCCTCCAATTTCTACTTCTACCTCCAGCAAACCACCCTTCCATTTCAAACTAGTAAGGCACATGAAGTCTATAAATATGTAAAGAAGGCCATTTCTAAGTCCCGAGCACATAGCGACACTATTGACCTAAACTTCTGTCCCTCACTCTGGAGGAAGTACTGCTCCCCTCACAAAATTTTCAATCTCTCCTCTGCTACAGCCAATTCCCTAGGAAATGGAAGGCTGCAGTTGTCACTCCGTGCACAAAAGTGGTGATAAGTCACTGCCTGGTAACTATCACCCGATATCAATACTACCCTCTCTCTAAGGCCCTTGAGCGGCTTGGTGGCGGACCAACTTTCAGACTACCTGGAAAAGCACAACATCCTATGCACTCAGCAGCATGGATTTAGGAAAGGGCACAGCACATCAACTGCCCTACTTCAATTCTCAGGAGCAATCCACAATGCCATGGACAAAGGAAACCTAACTGGAGCAGTCTACATTGACTTAACAAGGCATTTGATACAGTTCACCATGGCCTACTTATCAAACAACTTCTATCCCTAGGGCTCTCGTGAGGTCCTGGTGACTGGGTAAAAATCACCTTGCTCAGCGCTCTCAATCTGTAAAAGTAGCTGGAGTTCTCTCAGACTCAAACCGGTTCGCTCAGGGTTCCCCAGGGATCCATCCTGGGCCCCTCCTTTCTAGCCTTTTCCTAAACTCCTCCCCAAATCCTGCCCTGAACAATTAATCCTTTATGCCGATGATGCCGTGATTCTTGCCACTCATAAAGATCCGAACCTCTTACGCCTCAACCTTCAGCATGCTTTTTCCAAAGTTGAGATGTGGTTCCTTGAACATAAGCTGGTTCTAAACCACAAAAAAACTAAATCCATGCTCTTCTCTAACCCGCAAAACAAGAAACGGCAAGTCCCACTCACCATTAATACACACCTGGGAAATACCCTTGAACAAGTGCCAATTTTCAAATATCTTGGAATCAACTTTGATCAAGGCCTAACCTTTGCAACTCACATTGATAGTACAGCAAAAACTATTAATCAGCGAATTGGGATTCTGTATCGGAACCGACAGCTTCTTACCCATTCTGCACTGAGGATTGCCATCCAATCTTCTATCATCTCAGTCGTTGACTATGGCTTAGTTATATATGGATCTGCCACTACTACAGCACTTAGTCGCATTACAACACCCCTAAATAAGGCCTGTCGGCTGCTCACTGGTGCACATCGACGTACCCACACATGTGAACTCTATGCTGACTCAGGTTGGTTGCACCTCTCAAACCGGATAAAGTACCTTACCTGCCTGATGGCAAAAAAATCCACTCTGGGCCTCACTCCACCCTGTATCCAAGACCTGTTATGCCTGAGTGCTAGCACCCATTTTACCAGAAGATCAGAACACCAGCCTCTCTAAGTCCCCCGATGCCGGACTTCTCAGGGGCAAAGATCATTTGCCTATCGTGCCCCCAGCAGGCTAAATGCCCTCAGCACTCATATTCCTGCCTCCACCTCTCTAGGTATTTTCAAATCAAAGCTTTACTCTCACCTTGCCACCTCCAGCTCCTGTGACTGCCCTGATTAAACCTCCTATTTTCTCACTACCCACCCTGTTCCGTTATTTGACAAAGACATGTTTGGGAAACCTTTTCTCCTGCTATTGTCTGCTCCCCACACCTTCCACTTAACCTCTCTGTTCTGGACTTTTTCCCTACTTGTTTCTCCTAATCTGGCATGACCTCTTTCTTGTAATAATAATGTGATTATTGATATCTCATGTCCTTTTGCACAAGTGATTTGATATGTATTTGTATATGTTTTCTTGCTCTTGACACAACACAAATTGTTGTGTTATCTATGTAACCTTTTGTACTGTACCTAATTGGCGTGGAACCTTTGTAAAAGAGCCTCTGGCTCAAAGGTAGTAATTCCTAGAACAATAAACTAAACTAAACTAAAACCCTTAAAATACATTGAACAGCATACCTGATTCCTCAGTTCATGGTCTGGATTTGAAGAGAGAAGACTTGTCTGCTGTCCAGAGAAGATTATGGTGTTGGACCCCCGATGGGTAAGTAAGGACTTGGGGGGTGTGGGGTGGTGAGGGTTGGATGGGTGGAGTGTAACAGCCACAAAAGACAATGTTGGATGGTTTTCTTTTTACAGGTATAAAAAAAAGAAACAAGGATTCCTGCAGAATGGAATTAGGCAACCCCCAGTGTCACTATAACTTTTCGTAGGGTGGTGGGTGCTAAGAAAGAGGGTCCGGTGAGGTGGGTGATTAAAAAAAAAAATAACCACACATGCTCATTAATGGGGGGGTTATCACCCAAAAAAACAGGACTGGTTACCATGACACTGAAGGATTGGGCACCCCAATGTCACTGTTATGTTTCTGGGGGGAATGGGGTGTGGAGTTCTGACAAGGAGGGTAAGGTGGGGGAATATGACAAAATAATCTGCAACATCCTGATTCTGACACTGGGAATTGGTACCCCAAGTGTCACTTGTATGTTCTGGGTGGGGTGGGGGTGATATCTCTAATTTAAAAGGAAAAAAAACAAATGGCTGCCAAGTACAAAATAATGCAGTGCAAGTGGAGAGCTCCACGGATGCGGAGGTGACTGTGGTGTAACTCCAACATGTTGTTTGGTTGCAAAGAATGCTTGGAATCTTGAGTCCTTTTTCAATAGTAAGAGGTCTGCGGGGCTCCACCAATTGCAGCCCTGAAAGTAGCACTCACCAGCAAATGATGACTGTAGAAGTCAGGAGTTTTATAAAAAAAATGTTGTACAGCCAAGGTTAAAAGTTAAAATGCCACCACTGAAGAATTGTCTAATGTGTTCCACATAATGCTGTGTTGTTTTCAAAGGTGAGGCACCACGGTAATGACCTAACTCTTAATGGCAGGTTTAAAGAGATAGTAAAAATTGCCATTGGTCAATCA
Organism: Neoceratodus forsteri; assembly: GCA_016271365.2. Classification (NCBI taxonomy): domain Eukaryota; kingdom Metazoa; phylum Chordata; order Ceratodontiformes; family Ceratodontidae; genus Neoceratodus; species Neoceratodus forsteri. The sequence continues at coordinate 1,050,797,065 of CM057459.1, read as the reverse complement.
CCAAGTGCCAACTGTCCCCTAAATCCCCACCAGGAATGATGGACGCTACAAAACAGTTTACTTGTTGGTTGCTCATTGGCAAATTTATTTATGGCACAAAGAATATATTTACATTGACAGATTTCTATGATTTCACAATTAAGATTCCACACCAAAATTTTCTTTTGACTTCCTGATTCTGGCCTCTCTTCCTCTTCTGGTCATTCTTCCATCTTGCTTTTCAGGGCACGGACATTGTGAATCCAGCCCCCTCCTCCACACCAGAACCAGGCCGGTTCCACCTATCCAGGCTTTTTGCCCTCCAGGCCTGGACACTTCTGAATCCGGCACCTGGACCTATCCCTCTCCCCACTTTACCACCATGCCTGGGTTCCTTGTCCCCAGCCATGTATCCTACCACCCTCCCCCTTCCTTCCATCCCCCCACTTCCCCATTTTTTCTTTCTTCCACTGCCCCTCTTCCAGCTTGCGATGGACTGAGGGGTTCCCCCCTTGTGGGCTAATATCTGCAACCTTTTTTGGCTATCTGTTTCACTAGCTCCCTGAGAGGCCTTAGGAATAGGCACATGCCAAACTCTGATAGGTGGACTCCATCCAACCTGTACACTGCAGGCTGATCAAAAGAGATTTTCTTGTGCTGCAGATGTACCCCTCCCATTTCAATCACTGCCCTGGCCACCCTTCTATTCAAATGCTTCCTGACCTTCTTGATCAGCTGTACATCCTGCACCCCACCTCCAAACCCTCTGGGAGGTGATATTGGACCAGCTGATTGTCACCCTTGGCCACCACCCTCTCAATGTTTCTAGGTCTCTCATGATGTTCTGCCCTAGTGCCCCCGAAGGCAGGCCCCCCAAATCGTTGCCCCCCAGGTGGATAATAATGCAATCTGGAGTGCCCCATCGCAGTTTTAATTCTCCCATCAGGGGCATGAGCTGTGCCCACCTCATCCCCCTAATGCCTTTTCACAGCACCCTGGTATGCTCGGTGTTATATCTCAACTCTGCTCCTCTGGAGGTGTTGACCACAAACCTCTCAGCCCAATATATGAAGGAATGCCCCACTATCCAGATTTTCCTCCTGGAACCTGCCAGGAAAACAAAATAAACAGTGTGAGTTGCTACTGTCAATACCTCACATACTTCCTGTAGCAACTGGACTTCCAGCACCCCACCTTTTGTACTTCAGCCACTGCAGCCCCTTTTTCTGCTGCCTCTGTGGCTGCCCCAATCAGAAATGAACGTGGGGCACATTTTCCTGGATCTTCTCTGAGGAATGTTAGTTCCCTCTTGAGCATTGCCCCTACCTGAAACCCCGTGACCGGTGAGCCATCTCTGTGTCAGAACAGGACTTCCCGGGCCCTCCCCTTAGCATTCCCATATGCCTCCAGCGCACTCACCACACAGCTAGTGGACTGTGATTGCTTCATTAGAGACACCTGGGTCCTCCTCCCCCCCAGTCCATCTTAGACCTGGCCAGGTTAATGACCACCCTGTCATGCCTCCATAGAATGTCCTTATGCTGGAAAGCTTGCCTGGTGGCTACCTTTCATGGGGCCACCACTTCCCCCACCTGGAATGCCCCTGCTGCCATAGCAGCAAACATGGCCCAGAATAGTGCCCCTTCCTGGGCTGATGTGCCAACCTTCTGGGTTGCCTCTAGTACCTTTTTTAGCAATTCCCCTCTTATGGGTTGCCTCCTGTCCACCCAGGCCTCCTGCCTTCTCTACCAACCTGACAGCATGCACTTTATGACCCTGTTGACCCCTACATTGGGCTAGCCCTTGTCCTGGCATACCCAACTGATGCCAGCTAAGTGCACTACCATTGTGGTGTGGGCCAGCCCCTCTTCCCTCACCTCCACCACAATCCACCTTACCTACTCGTCCCAGGCCGGTTCTGCCCTGTCCCCACTTGTACTTCCTTCTGAAGTCCTGAAACCTCGCCTATCCTGCCTCATATGCCCTCAATGTGTTAGCTGCCCATGATCCCTGATACAGCACCTTGGCTGTGTCCTCCCAGCCTCCCACATCTGGCCTGGGATCCTGGTCCTGTGTGGTGCTGCCTGAAGTCTTAGCTCCTGAAACCTGTCGAGCTGCAAACGGGAAAGACTGTCAGCTACTTCATTCTTCAGCCCCTCTACGTCCTGCACTTTGAAAGAGATATTCAATTGCAGTCATAACAAAACCAGTCACCTGAGCATCCTGCCTCTGTCCATCCTCCCCTTGCCTATTAATGACTTCCACCACCCCTTTGTTATCCCCTGCATCCTATTGCCCCACACCTCCAGAGCCACACATATTGGGAAGATCTCCAAGAATGTGATATCCTTCAGCACCACCCTTTTTCCCATGATGCTGGCCATGGCTCTGACATCCATTCACCTTTGAAGTATGCTCACATTCCAAGGGCACCTGATGCATCCATGAACAATTCCCAAATCTGTATTCACCTCCCATTTCTCCTGCCAGAATGTCACCCTATTGTACCCATCGAGAAACTCGTCCTATACATGGAGGCCCTCTCTCACGCCTCTTGACATGTCCACCCAGTGGTGTGGTAGCCAAGCCTTCCCTGTTGCCCTTCCCAGCCTCCTTGTGAAGGCCCTGCCTGGGTTGATGGCCTTGCAGGCAAAATCAAGGTGCCCCAGCAGCTGTTGCATTTGTACCAGTGGCACCCTCCTCCTCCCCCGTAACTTGGGCCATTAGGCCTCTAAGGCATGACACTATGTTCCCGGAAAGCTGAAAACAGCCCTATTCTGTGTCCACCTCAATGCCCAAGAATTCCAACTTACAGGTGGGGCCCTCCATTTTGCCCTGTGCCAATGGTATCCCCACCTGTCGGCACATTGTCTCGAAATCCTGTAACATCCCCTGCGCCTCTGCCCTGGATTCCCTGATGAGGATGAAATCATCCAGGTAGTGCACCACCCTCCTGTGTCCATACCGGGCCCCAAATACCCACCGCACCCAGTGTTTCGAAGGTGGAACACGCCACCGAGTACCCGATGGGAATGGCCTTGTCAAAATATATGCCCCCTGAAACTGAAAACTCAACAAGCCCCAATCCTCAGGCCAGACTGGTAAAATCTGAAATGCTGATTCTATGTCTGTCTTCACCAGCCATGCTCCCTCGATAGCCCTGATGAGCCCTATTGCTTGTTCCAGCGATGCATACGACACTGCCCTAAGGTGATCGGGTATGCCCTCGTTCACAGATGAGCCATCAGGGTAGGATAAGTGATGTATCAGGTGGAATTTCCCTACCACTTTCTTGGGGACAATATCTAGAGGGGGAACATGGAAATGTTTATGGGGGGCCCACAATGGGCCCTCAACCCTGCTTGCCCTGACTTCCTTCTCTATCTTGGCCCCCACTATCCCCTCATTTCCCTTTACTGGCCCTAGATTCTTGGCCCACATCCATGCCCACCCCTCTTGAAACCCAAGTGGGAAACCCCCCCAGAAACCTGCCCGCAGCAGCTCTGCCACCTCCCTATTTGGGTATTCCACGGTCCAATCCTCCACCGCTGTTAGGGAGATGGGTGTACATGCCAACACATTACCCCTTCTCCCCCCCAACTGTGAGCCATGTTAACGCCATCCCCCGGGAGTGTGGTGCTGCCCTCTCTGACCACCACCCCTGGCCTCTGCCTCCCCCCCAGGGCACCCCAAAAGGACTGCTTGTGGTATTTCCCCGTGTTGCCCCCCTCTGTCTGCCCCCTGTCGGAAGTTGAAGACTGGGTGCAACCCCCCACACTTGAAGCAAACATGACAAAACTTATACTTGCCCTATTTACATGTGGCCTTGTTATACCCCAAACATGCCCTGGCCAATGCGGCAGATGCAGCCTTCCTCACCTGCTTGACCCTGGCTCCACCCACCTCCCCAGACAGAGTCCTTATCCATAACTTCGAGTGGGTACTGTCCCACCTCAGATCCCCCTTGGCTGCCATCCTGTTATGGAATGCATCATCGTATTTGAGCCACCCATACCCAATTTTTGCCTTGTACGCATTTATGATAATACTCATGTACGTCAGTAGGGGAATGGCAAGTTCCGGCTGCTTCTCCAGCACCAACACGCTGTATATGATGAAATCCCCTTGCCAGTTGTTGATGGTCTTTCTTTATACTTAGCTTCTTTATCTTGTGGCCCACCACTGCCAGGGCCACCACCATTTCTGACCTCCCTACTGACTCTTTCTGCTTGAACTTCATAGCCATGTCCTCGTCCATCAACCCGAAGATGTCCACATACTCCCCCTTCCATATTTTCTCTTTGATTGAAACTGGGACGTGATCCCCGACTGAGCAGCCCGGAGGCCCATTATACAACTTTTTGGCTGTCGCCTTAGTCCCCTGACCCTTTTCCACCCCAGCCCCTTTACATTTAAGGACCTGCACAGCCCATTCCATTTTTTCAATCCCTGCTTCACCCATGTCCCCCAGCATCCCTTCTTGATTCTCTTTCAGGCCGTTTTCATCCGAGAGATCCACGTTCTTCTTACCACCATCCAAGCTCCCATCATCCGGCTCCAGTGCAGGCAGGGGTGCCGGAATGGGCGCAGGTTACGACGCGTCTTGCCTGGGCCTCCTTCCCTCTTTTCCTCTGCCTGGGCGCTCCACTCGCTCCTTCCACTTTCTCATCACCTCCTCTTCTGCCTCCCTCTGCTTTGCCACTGCCACCAGCTCCAACATCCGGCTCATCAATTTGGATGCTTCCTGCATCAATTTTTCGCTGGACAGCTGGGCTTATTTTGGTGCCATGGTGCTCCTATGTCACTGTATTCAGAGGGGCAAAACAACACAGCATCAGCCATGCATAGCATCCCCCAGGAGGACACTTTCTGAACACTATGGGCCTTAGGGTTGGACCCATCCCATCCCCCCATGGCCCACCTCCCCCACTCAGGTGTCTGGTGCTTGTTTCCTTGCCAACGTAGCACAGCCCCAGCTGCTGCAGCCTCCTTTACCTCACTGTCCACCCCATCTGGCAGCCTGTGTTGGCCCTCAGCTGTGTGTGTGTTTTTTTTGGGGGGGCGCCACATCTCCCCCCTCCCAGCACTGTACTGCATCCTGCCCTTTTCTGGACCCCCTGAAGGAATGCTGGACTGCTGGTGGTACCTGTAGCCATCCGGTGCCCATCTTCCAAAGCTTTATAGCCGGGCAGGTGTGACCTCCTCCCCCCAACCATGCCTGCTTTGGCTTTCACCCTCTTTTTTTTTTTATGCCCCAGGCCTGGGAACCTATCCATCCTGACAATCCTACCCTAGTGAGGGATGCCACCACTGCCACCTCATGTGGTGTGCACCCCACCAAAGACATCTGTAGCCCTGTTGACCTCCTTTCCATTTCATCATGATGGTGCCCTGTCCTTGTGGTCCCTCATGCAGCCAGTGCCTGCTCCATGCTCCGCTTAGTCCCCACCGTCGGCTCCTTGGCTCTGGACCTGCCTGGATCCACTCACCTGCTCCGCGAACCCCACGACTGAGCCAACAAACCACAAAGCCATACAAAAACATGCCCCCCCACCTTATTTGAGCTGGCTGGTGGGTCATTCACACATCACTGCTGCCTGATTCTTTCCGCTCGCACTCCTGCATTGGCCCACCTTGAAATACCCAAGACTCACCCATAATGGCTCCACACTACATCTGCCAGCTGCCGTAACCCCCCCCCCATATCCATCTTCAAAACCAAAACACTGCCTGGGCATGCCCTGAACGTATCCAGGGCAATGTGCTGATCTGGCTGACCACAAAATAAAACCCAATGCCCCCATTGCCAATAGTTCCCCCGTTTCCACCCCGAAGGGCCTGCTGCTGTCCCCCTCTTACTGTACTGTGCATGGAAAAACCCCATCTCCAGGCCATGTGGCCTTCCAGGCCTCGCTATCACCAGCCAGCTCAGTAACGGCCTGCCTTATGCTCAACTCAGCCTCCGTTGCTGCTACCACAAGAAAACCTTGCGCCTGCTGTTGTTGTTTTTTCTTTTCTTTTCTCTTCCCTCTGCCATGGAAGAATTTCCTGGAGTTCCCTGGCCTGCACCAGCCCTGACGCATGGGGCCCACTCATCCCACCGCTGAACATGCCTCTGTATCTCTCCCCCCCCCATTTTCTCTCCGCCTCCCATGTCTGCCCAAAAGGCCCCACACAACACCCTCATGAGCACCCCATTTCACCAAACCAGTGGGCTTTCCTGACAACATAGCATTCCTTTCTTGTCTTGAAAATCTGCTACAGCCCACTGGCTCCTCTTCCAAGCCGCAGCCATCACAACCCCCAGCCGTGATGTGCTCCTTGCCCCCCCTCACCCACCACATGGCATCAGCACCCCGGTGAGGCCCTCGCCACACCAGAGAATCAGCTGTTTGCTATATTACTTTCCACTTGTACACATGCTGCCACCATTCTCCAACCACTCCACACCTGCTAAGGATTCCACCTACCACCAAAAAATGGCCTCATGGCACCATCACCGCTGGGCAGGCTCTCTTCCCCATTCATAATGAAGTGACTGGCCTGCACAACAACCTGCAATTATTGCCCAGGATTTTACCACTTCTCTCTTTCCAGAATGACACAACCTACCAAAATACTTACGCTAGCCCCCTGTGCATGCACAGTCAGCCTGCTGCTGCTGCCCAAATGTCCTTAACTTCCATATAAAAACATTGTATGCTTAAAGTGATACCTCCATCACTCCTAGTGATTAATGTTCTGACCTAAATCAACTGGTTCAAAACTTTCCTTTTCTTTTTTTTTAGACCATACAAAAACCCTAGCCTCTAAACCACGAGGCCCAACAGGCCCAAGTGCACAAAACCCTTGAGCTCACATTCAATCTCACCCACAAACCTTCTGCAACCACAGCAATATTCCTTCACAGTACATATTTACACCAACTTCTTCCATTTAGATCTTAACTATATGCAATTGAGAGGCAAAGAAATACCAATTGCCCTGAGCACACTCGTTTGGACCACATGGCTACATGCCTAGTAGTTCTTTGTGCCTTACCTGCTGCTTGCCAATGATGTGCTGAGTTCCTATTCAAGAAAAAATTCCAAGCAAAAGAGGCTGTCCTGCCTGGGTCCTGGCCTAATATACCCCTACAGGCCCCTGATCAAAACCCCTCTTTGGCTCTGCCCCCCAGCCAATCCCATGGGCTCTGGCATGCCCTTGTCATTTTACACTTTGCCTGCCTGGTGATGTCACCAGACCCAGTCCCCCTCTATTTTCTCTGTTCCCCCCTTCCCACCCCTCCTGTGCCTCTTCCTGGCGGGGATCACTAGACAACCTGGCCTGCCTTTTAGTGGCAAACCCCATTATCATTCTTTATCTCTTGATACTTATTGCATACTTAGCCTGATTTTGTTTATATTACTGTTAAATCTGATATTGAAAGCATGCATATCTAATAAGTCTGCAACCTTGGGCAATGGCTGTTTTTAAGAGAGTGGTGGTTTTATTATACACTATTTACATTAGGTTGACATAATGTATATTTAAGCAATAATGCCCGACAGGGTGTGTGTCATGATGGGATAACATCACACCTCAGGTGGTTGGGCACGAGGCCGCAGGCCAAGTACGTCCAATACCTGAGGCATGATGTTATCCCACGACGACACATACCCTGGAGGGCATCATTGCTATTATGCAATGACTCACTCTTATATAGCATAGAGAAAAAATAATTTCAAAGAATATTTTTGTTTGTGTGGAAAAATATTTTTGTTTCTTGAGAGAAGAGGCAAACAATTGGCAAAGAAGGATCATCAAGAGGTTCATAGTGCTGAGACTAGACCCGTGATGTTGTACTGGGATAACATCACGGGTCCAGCCCAAGACTGACCAATCAGAGTCCAGGATTCTTTCTTGCCATTGTATAATAGTTATTATAAAATGGGTCAAGAATTCTCTGGGTCCTGAATGGCTGAGAGGTATGCTTGACCATGTCTTTATCAGCAGATATTTTGCCAACCAGTACCTCTTCAGCCACTCGGGATTCACTACACTACAAATCACGCTGCCAGCCTCCCAACATCCTCGATCTCCGAAGCTGAGCTTGCACCCCTAGAAGGCAATCTGCTCCTGCAGCCACAGTCCAGAGTCCACAACACCGCCCAAAGTTATCAACCCATTTACTTTAATTTAACAACAAAAATGAAGTATAACCTGTTAGGCTGTTTCTTTCTCTTCAAAACACCTGTCCCCGATCAAGTTAGTGTCTCATGTTCTGCCACAACGCAATGTTTCAACCATATTAAAAACGGACACGAGCAGAGGTCCTCTGCTGTATCAGTCCTAAGCTGCGGCGGTATTAACAGAAGCTATGAAATAAAAAATAAGAGCCAGTTTTCCTATTTAAAAATAAAGACCTGCTGTCTTTTCAAAACCGGAGCTATCAATTTGGCTACTAAAGAAAAGCGCTATGTATGGCAGCCGATGTCAGACATACTCGGTCCCACTCAGTCTCACTGCTTACTCCTTCGCATGACAAGTAAACACTGACAAAATGACAAATAAAAAAAATATCAAAGTAAACCTAGTCCATGGGATTCTAAGTCTGTGTGTGTGTGTGTGTGTGTGTCTCGGGGGGGTGCACACTCGCTCCTGAACAAAATCACATCATTTGCAACAAACCACCTCCTTGCTCTTAAATGTCTCCTGTAATAAAACCACAATAGCTATGTTCCTCTCACTAAAAGCAGCTGGTATATTTAAAATACATGGGGGTTACAGGCTCAAAACACTGCGATAGGGAGGCATGACATGAGGTACTCTCACTGTACTATTGTGGGGGAAGAGCGCCCTCTAGTTGCTGTCATGTAATTGTACAGGGAACTATTTTAACTGCTGCTCTTAAAAAGCTCCTTATTTTAAAAAAAATCAATTTTTTTTCTGTCTCTCTCTCTTTTTTTTATTTACTGCTGGGTCACATTTTATAAGTGCAATAACACACTCTGAGGTGTGGGTTATCTCCTGATAAGACCACGCACAGGTGCATAAGGCACTCGGCGCCAGTGCCTCGTGCCTAACAATGCACCTGGGTGTGCTCTTATCAGGAGATAACCCACACCTCATCGTGTGTTATTGCTTGCTTAATTTATGGATAGGTAATTTTAATATGACTGGAAAGCATAAAACAAATTTCCACTAATAGCATAGCTGTAAAAGAGATATTATACAATGGCAAGAAAGAATGTGGGGCTCTTATTGGTCAGTCTGGGGCTGGACCCGTGATGTTATCCCAGCATAACATCATGGATCTAGTCCCAGCACAAACGTGACTGAATCACATGAAGAAAACAAAATAAGTACACCTACCATGATGTACCTGAAGTGAAAGCTGTGTTTTGATTGACCTCACACCACTAAATCCCTCACTTCCTTAGCACAGAAACCACTCAAAAATGAATCATACAGTCCTCACACATTCCCTCAAATCCACAAAGTTTGTCATTTTTTTTAAACGAAACCAAACGTTCTCACGAAGCCATCAGTTTGATTGGCTTCAGCTCTCCTTGCCCAACCCGAACATTGGGAGCATGTCTGTTGAAAACCACAGCTCACACATCACTGCTCTCATCATGCTTTTCTCCCCCAAAGTATTTTTTTTCTGTCCCATATTCGTTTCTGCTCCCGGTACAAACACATGTCAGCTGTATCAGGAGAACCACAAGCAGATCCCAAGAACCTGAAGTTTTCCATCATATTCAGAATGAGGAGGTGGTCAGCCAGATGGCTTCACTGTTGTTAATGTGCTTGCTCACTCATCGGCGCAGATCATGATATTCTCCCCCCCAAAAAAGAAACATTTTAACTGGGTCCCGAAGTAGGCAGTGGGACCTGGTCAGTTAAAATGGAGGGGTTGGAAAGAGGTCTGTGTGGGGGGTGGGGAGGTGGAGAATAGAAGTAGCCCACTGTAGTAAAAAAAAAATAAAAAAGGCAGCACCACCATCTACTGAGCAGTACTATTTTTTCTGTATGTAAATCTACTCAATAAAAAAGTGACAAAAAATATTTGTAAGAGTATTTTTAATATAATTTTTTTTTTACTTTGTTACAAAGAAGCCATTGTATAATAAGAATAATGCACTCCAGGGTGTGTGTGTCTTGCTGGGATAACATCACACCTCGGGTGGTTGGATGCACTCGCCCTAAGGCCTCGTGCCCAACCACCCAAGACATGACATTATCCCAGCATGACACACACCTTGTCATGCATTATTCTTTTAATACTATCAATAGTATAATTCAGAGCTCCTAATGCTATAATTCAGAGCTCTGAACAATACTATTATCATAAAAACTTAACAGCACAAGAGCAGGACTCCCCAATCATTTACTGGTTGCTATGCACCCGGGCTTTGCTACCAAATGTCAAACAAACATCATGATTGAAACCACGGCTCATAATTGCCTGCTTGCTGTCTGTGGGCCCGGCAGAACACTTTCAACACATGGCAGCTGTCTCTTGTTTAGTGAGAGTGTATCGCATTCTCAGTATTTCCTGTTTTTCTTTTTTTTTTTATTCTACTAAACAAAGGACTTATCTGGTTGATCCTGCATTCCCAAAACAATCTAAAGGTAAGACTGCCCACCAAACTGAAAATCCATATTAGTTTTTGTTACATGAGGTGCTTACAGGGTGGGAAGGGGGAGGAGCGAGAAAGAGCTGCGGTTGGCCAGGACTGAGACAGTCCTTCACTTCAGCAAAATGAAGAATAAAAAAATCTGATCCATATATTAAAAAAAATAGCAAATAGTTTAGTGTACATCATAAAGGGGTAATTCCAGCTAGAGGTTCTGGGGACATGAGAACCTCTTGATGGAATTTCTCCCTTGTAATGCACATTAACCTATATGCTATTCTATTTATAGTACATATATATCTCACTGTTAATTTGCATTTATTGTATCAAGTATTATGTATTTGTGTGTCACTATGGTAATTGGCACTCCTTCAGTAGAAACTCCATGATCTTCCCCACTGTAGATGTGAAGATAATTGGTCTATAGCACCCTGGCAAATCTCTCTTCCTACTTTTGTGTAGCAGAACATGCCCGGTGTGCTCTAGTTCCTAAGCACCTCCTCTGTGACTAGGGAGCTATTGAAAGTATCTACAAGTGGCCTTGCTTTAACACCTGCTACCTCACAAAGCATTATCTGGTGTAAGCCTTCAGGTCCCATGGATTTATTTACATTCATACCTGCTAGGTTTTTCAACACCGTTTTCTTCATTATCTGGATCTTTGCCCCAGCATCATTGCTCCCTTTGTTCGAAATCTCATAATCTGGCAGTGGCCCATCCTTCTCCATACCAAATACCGAACAATAATAACTGTTCAGTATCTCTACCTTCTCCTTGTCCTGTTTTTCTCATTCCTCATTGCTCTTAAGTCTCACAATAGCCCCTTTGACCTGGCACTTCTCCCAGATGTACCAGAACATCTTATCCCCTTTCTTCACCTGCATTGCCAACCAGAACATAATCCCTGCTTTGGCATCCCACATCTTTTTTGTGATTTTTCTTGCTATTTCCAGATACTTCAACTCATCTTTTTTTTTTTTATTGATATTTTGGATTACAAATATCTTTGAACCAAAGGTTCTTTTGCAAAGGTTCCGTGTCATACAAATTAACAGCACATAAACAAGGTACATAGTAAACAAAAGGAGCAGTTAAAAAAACATGAGTACAAATGTGTCGAGGAGCAGCATAACAAGAGGTTTATAAGGCTAACTAGAGTGCAGAGAATAAACAATTGTGAATAATAACATAGATAGGAAGACAGGGTAAAGTATCTAGTAATGCGCAAAGATATGAGGGAGGCAGGAGACGGTGCAAGGCAAGGTTAAATGTCTGGGGAGAGGAGAAGGGATGGGTGCAGGGCAGTCAACATTCACCTTGTCAAGTGAGAGCATAGGAGCACAACAGGGAGTGAAGGCTAGGAGCAGAGTGGGCCTAACAGGAAGAGCAGCTAGGCAGCCAATGTTGACAAAGTCGGTAGAGGGAGAAAAAAGCAATAGGTTGGATGGATTGGAGATGGGATGAAGGAAGGGAAATAAGAAGAGTATAGTAGGACTAGGGTTAAATGGAGTGGGGGAGTGTAGAGAGACTTTAGGTAGGAGGGGAAGGGTGAGCATGTGGTAGTGGGGAGCTGGGAGAGGAATTTTTAAGGGTAGGGAAGGGGGTAAAGAGAAGGAGTCTTAAAGAAGGGAAAGAAAAGAGGGTCAGAAATAAAAGGAAAGGGGGGAGACATTGTGGGGATATGAAAGGAGCAGAAGGAGACAATGTAGGAGGAAAGTGCATGCGGGTCATAAGGAAAGGTCCCCTTAAGGGGATCCACCTCCCTTTGACTACCCTTCTATTTGGAAAATGCCCTCCTTTCAGTTCTTATTGCTGCCTTTACATTGGCTATGAATCACATTTGCCTCTTAGTTCTTTTATCCTTGGATGCCTTTGTAATGGAGCTCTCTGCCACTTCCATCATTACCTTTTTAAATGTTGCCCGCTTTTCCTCTGTGCCACCCCCCCACCATCACTATGTCCTTTATGCTAGTCTCCATTTATCCCTCATTTTGCTGAAGGTCACTTTTTTCAATTCCAATACACTTATTCCTTTTATCATTTTATCCTTTTGTCTTTCCCCTCTTAGACCTCCAATACCACTGTCCTTTGGTTGCTGAAACTGAGTGGTCCCAGGACTGCTAAGGTATGTTATCAATTCTCCCACTGCTGGTCTAGCAGGACCTTCCCCTTTGTTTAGCCCTGAACAAACTGCCAGAAATGTCTCCTGACAAGAATCCACCAAAATCTGATTCTGAGTACCAGCAGCAATTGGAACTTTCCAATCTACACCTGGCATGTTGAAATCCAAACTACCACCACTCCCCTCATAAGTGTATCTCTTAGTGCTGTGCCTATCCCTTGATTCTTGCATAGTGACCATCCCAATCTGAGTTTGCTTCCCCTTTTCTGTTCTTGCCAGTACCCACAGGGTTTCCAGTTCACCTGCCCCCCCCCCAGACTACCGATTTCTATTAGTTTATCCCATCCTAAACATATAGCACTACCCCTCCTCTCCTGCCCTGTGCCACGCCCTTTCTAAATAGGGTATAGCCTGGTATGGTTTTGTCCCAGTCATAGCCTGAAGTAGTCTGCATCCCTGTTATTGACATTTGGTCATGTTCACCCCCCATGACCAGTGCCTGAAATTATAGCATTTTGTTGTCCAGACTGCCAGTATTGGCACATGACATTTTCCAACAGTTCCCCTTGCCACCCTCTTTCCCTTTTAACTAAGTTTACTTGATCCTGCTAAGTTCAGTGGGGGGAGGCCAGCAAGGTGCCCCATTGTTCGTGACATGTTGTGTGTACCACTATGGCTCTGCTCTTAATAGAATAAGCTAGTTATGCATTGTACCCACCTTTCTCCCATAGACCTTCTTCTTTCCTTACTGGGGTGCAAGCCATCCCTTTTGAACAACCTCTGACCCCTCCAAAATGGGTCCAATCCATGAGGAATCAAAATCCCTCCTCCCTGCACAAACCTTTTAGCTATGCATTGAACTGGAACATGTCAAACTGTTTTTATTTGCTTTGGGAGTGGCCACGATAGTACCTCTTAGAAGGCTACTTCCTCTCCTCTCTCCTTCACCACCTTTCTCAGAGTACAGAGGTCTGATTTCACCTGTTTCATGCCTTGCTTGCTGAGATCATTCATGCTGACATACACATTCAATTCTGACCTTTCCACCCACTCTCCATTTTCTCCACCACCTTGGCAATAAGTCTGTTCACTATTACTCCAGGATGAGAGCCGACTATTTCTTTTCCATTGGGGGTGTGACCCAGTTCTCTTCCAGTATTCCTTAATTTTGAGTCTCCCTTTATGTATACCATCTTCTTGCCTTTGTGGCTTAAACCTCCCCTGATGTTCTCTCTGGCAGAGCCTACCTGCTGGACATTCTAGCTCCCTCCTCTCTCCTTGTGGGAGATTGAATGACCTCCTGTTGCAAAGATGAACCTTCTGCTGGTGCAGAGCCCTGGTTCCTCAGGCCTGGGCTTCCATCCCCCCCCTTCTTCATTGCCTACTCCCACTACTGTTGGTCTTCTTGAACCTGAGATGACCTGTGAAGTGTCTGTCACAGAACTGTCCTAAGCGGTCTAGTGTCTTCTGCTCTCAAGCAGCATATTTCAGCCCTTTAGCTTCCAGCTCCATCCTCATGGCCTGGAACCATTTACAGCTGAGACAGTGGCCAAACTCCAACAGCACTCTGTTGTTCACCACTGTCCCGCCCCCGTACTTTTCTCCCACATCCAACCTAAGAGTGCACCCTACATTGTGGTTTATACTGTAGTGGGGTGAATTTTTATATTCATGCTATAAGGTAATCCCAGATAGTGTGCCTTCCGGATACATCTGAACTGTTTTCAAATATAAATACACAATGTACAGGTACCCTAGATAAGGTGTATCTTGATATTCTTACACACCTGCTTGTTTACCCTTTCACATGGATACCGTACTTATTACCAGTTTATTCCAGAATCCCCTGCAGTCCTGAATATTTTCCATGGATGTCCTGCAATCAGCTCTAGGTCAGACATCCTACTTTTATGATGTGTCACTCACATGATGGGACATGATCATGATTTGGTGATTTTGTAGGTTCAAATATAAGGCCTCAGACCTTAGTCTCTGCCTCACCGCCTCTAATTATCACAGAGCTGAGGCTTCAGGCCAGACAGTTATCCCTCTTGCCGAAAACTACAGGGCAAGACATAACTCTTTAATATGACCATTAAGAGTAGGATACTGTGGTTGGCGTCAATGTTACCCGACAGACAATAATGAAACCAATCCAAACAAATTTCACCACAACTAATCTCACCTATGATATCTCAAACTAAAAGCCTCTTTAAGTCCTGTGTGTGACCAAAACAGGCAAACTCTGCTGTAAGCTGTAAGTTTTAATTCTGAAATCATATGTAGCATTTAATGATGACGTGGAGGACAGTAACATTTGAATTATTGTTGCTGTATATTAACTTTCATCGGATAATTAAAACAAACTAATAAAATAGCACAAATAGGAAAATATATGATTAAGTGAAAGGGTATGTGAGCTTTCAATTGAATGTTGATCTAGACAACACTGGTATAAACAAATATGTAACAGAAGTATTCAGAATTAAAAAAAAAATCATAGTTCTATAGATCTGAGTCTAAGTTACACATTTGGAGACCAACATATGACAAAAAGGGAAACTCCCTCCACAAACCCAAGAGTGCATACTGTGTCATATGACAGATTATCTCTTACTGACAAAGAAATCCTTTTTTTCATATGACTACAGGGCTTTACTACTGAAAATTACAAAATATGAAAGGTGCTAACTGAAAGAAAGTAACCCAACCTTTTACATGATGAGATACATTGTATAAATAGGGAATCTTTTTACTTGCTCTGAAGGTGAGGTACACTACCATAGCTGGGGGAGATCTCATTCCATTAAAAGAAGAAGAGCTAACAGTAATAATTGGCCCTATTCACAAAAGGTGTGGATGGGATACGTGCCATGTAAACCCGGCGCATAGCCCACCCACACCTGGCCATGCACACAACACCCCCCCCCCACAAACCATTCACAAACCTGCTACATCTCCCCTACTCGTCCTGCACACCAGCCAAATGCATAGCTCCTCATGGGGCAGCCCATTGACAGACACGGAGGGTGTGACAACACCCCATGCAATTCATGACGACACAGGTACCTTGTGCAGGAGATAGTGATGGCTACACCTTCTGAAGGCAGCCGTAACCATTATGCGCCCCCCTGGATGCCATTGCTGGTTGCGGTGGGGTTGGCATGGGTCAATGGACCCCTCTCTGTGGCCACCCCTGTTGTTGGGGCACATTTGGGAAGGTAGGTGACTGTCAACAGGGGTCCCCCACACCTCGTAGCTGTGTCCGCGTATGTGCCATTGGCAACATGGTTCCTAAGGAGCACAACAAATCCACTACAGGACCCAGTCCAGACAGCCAATTGTCTGCACGGCTGGGTGTACAGCCTCACACTGGCCCATCCCTCGATCCTGTGCACTGGGGGGGATGGGGCTGCATAATGAAGCAAGGCAGAGACCGCTGTTCATGAATGCGGTTCCCGCACAGATCTTTGGCAGGTGTGGAGCTGCACAGGGGGGTGGATATGCGCACCTCGCGCATACTACCCCAGCATTCATGAATATGCCCCAATAATTGTAAACAAAATCTGGTGAGAGCCTATACAGCTGCTATGCATTAACCTGATATGAGAAAACAAATAATAGCTGGACTGGTCTTACAAACTTTTTTCTCTGTGTTCACCAGCCTGAAACATTTTTGCAGACTCTTAGTCCCCTTAGGTGCAGCAGTGTGAACCTTTCTTTTGGAGAAGTCAGAGCTGGGATGTTTGCCCTGTCATCCATGCAAAGGACAGAAGTCTTTTGTATTGACAGCAAATTAAGGCGATCGATAGCCTATAGGGATGGACTGTGCACTTCAGTGAACATAAACGAGATTGCAGTCCTATTCCAGTGTTTTATTTTTCTCATATCAGGTACAGCAACAGCAACATGCAGCAAACAAAGGTTAAAAGTAAGGTTAGCAAATATTAGGTTGCATAATGGGGGGACTTTATTAAGTAGACAAATGAGAGATAATGCCACTTTACAGGCTGCTGGTGAAGACTCAGCTGGACTACTGCTATCAGTTTTGTGTAGCATAGTACAACAAGATCATTGAGAGTGCCCAAAGGAGGGTTGAAAATAAGTATGGGCACAAACTGAACAAGTATATGTAGAAATGGCATCAAGACTTAAACTGTTTAGCGTGGAGCAAAGAAGAACCTGAGGGGATCTATACAGATTTTAATAGGTAAGGCACACATAACATCCCAGAGTGCTTGAAAAGCATCAAGAGACTGCTAGTGAAGTGACTGTAAAAATGTAATGGCAGCCATTTCACGAATCAGCACCCACAGACAGCCATGGACAGTTGCTTTAACCAGTTTTATGGGAAGAGGAATGCTAGACAGTAGACCAGTAAGAATCCCCTCCTCTTGTGACAAACACTTTGGGTTCTTTTACTTCCACTTGGACACCCACCAGGACAGCATCAGATATGGACAGAAGGACTTCAGTTTAATGTCTCATCTGAAGGACGGCAGACCCCAACAGCACAGTATCCTTCTAATACTAAACTTTGGTGCCAGCATTTAGGATATGTGCCCAAACCCAGCATGGCACCAGAACACATGACCTTCTGGCCCAGAAGGAGACTGCATGTGTTACCAAGTGAGCCATGATGACACCCTAGTGTCCACCCTTTGTGTCAGAGACATACAGAACAGTACTAGATTCCACAGGATAGTTGGAAGGCTTTGGAGGGAGGAGGAGGAGAATTTTTTTTTTTTTATATGCAGCTGGTGGTAGTCATGTGAATTGATTACTGAAAACACTTGGTGAGGAAGAGAGATTAAACACAATATAAGACAATGCTAGAGTGCCGGCCCATTAGGGCAAAGCATCCGTCTGTGATGCTGATGACCTGGGTTAGGGAACAGACTCAGATCATTGGAGGGCCAGATGAGGGAGAAGGAATGAGGATCCTGGGGACTGCTTTTCTTCTCTAGGAGTGGGAGGTTGTGTGTATGGCATGCTACGGACACCTAGAAGGGGCCGGGGGAGCAGCAGCACCATTGCCATATTGACAGGTGGGTGGGGCAAACTCTGGTCATCATTGCACGTTCCTCTCCCCGATACAGTACACAAAAATGCTGGCCCTGAAGCGTGAAGCTCTGCTCAGCTGCCTCCACTGTTTACCATGCCAGCCAGGTAGGGCCCCATTCCCATGGCCCTACCCTGGGGGTTAAGCCAGGGAAAACTACCATAGACCTTCGGGATGGGGTGCCTGCCCATTGGCCCCCTCCCAGGGGGTTAAGCCTGGGCATGGGGAGGTGGTGAGATCAGGAGCTGAGCCTTTTCCGGGGGATATGGGGCTAGAACAAAAAAGACACTGCTAGAGCGATAGGAGGAATAGGGCAGCAAACAAACAAACAAAACCAAGCTGGCCCCGTGGTGCTGAGGGTTGAGGTGGTGAACACTACACCTCACACCATGCCAGCGACCTGTGCTCGGGAAGGAGCACGGGTCATCATGGGTCAGTAGGGAGGAGATGAATCAAGCATCCGAGAGACTGCTCTCCATCTCTGGGAAGGGGGGCAGACCAGCGGCCAGTGTACGCCTGACCTCTAGCAGAGGCTGGGGCTTGATGGCATGGAGCCACAAGAATGTGGGGAAGGAGTGCTGCAGCCACCTGACATGGACACACACAGGAGTGTGCTCAACCCCAGTCACAGGCATCATTGCACGCCATGCTCCCAAAAGCACTCCCGTAAGGGGAGAAAATCAAGAAATCGTGGCAGCCGGGTCATGCGGCTTGATGGCCTTCTGCCCAGTGCATGCCATCTCCAAAGGCACCACTTGATCCAGATCCATGCTTGGTGGGGAAGTTGGGGGCTCCCTTGCCTCCCCAACATAGGGGAGTACATGGTGGTGGCTCACTAGGAGATCAATGCAGGTGGACAGTGGCCAGCAAAAGGAGGAGAGGAGAGGAGAGGAGCTGACCAGGGGCCACAGGAGAAAAATTAAAAGTAAAAAAACAAACAAAACAAAAAACCACTGAGAAGCGGAAGATGGTATTGAAGGTCTGCAGTAGAGGTGGGCGAAGTCAACAAATTCATTCCACAAAATATTTTGTGTACAGCGCTCAATACATGGAGTGCAATTTGTGAAATTCACGGAGCGTGGATAGACGGCAAAAGTGTGGGCAAAAACTGCTGTTTGCCTCACTCCCCCCCCCCCACCGATCACTGCCAGGCAAAAATGATAAATACATTTTAAAAATCCAATGATCCCTGGTTTCTAGTGGCACCTCTACCCCACCGATCTCTGGCCCAAGTAATAAATAAATAAATAATCTGTCCTGCTGTGATCCCTGGTATCTAGTGGACCAGCCGATCGTGTTCACCAATAATAAATTTGTTTAAAAAATTCAGTGATCCCTGGTGTCTAGTGGAACCCCCTACCCCCCTCACTGCTACCACTGCTCTCTCCTGCCCCCTGACCTGGTCCCCAAGTGGACCACCAGCACAACCCTCCACTGACCTCCATGGCTGACAGCTCAACTGATGTGCTCTGAATGAATGAGCATGTGCTTGTACCAGCACACGTTCATTCATTCAGAGCATGTCAGTCGGGCTGCTGGCCTCAGAAGTGAGTGGAGGGCTGTACCAGTGGCCCACTCAGGAATAGGGTGGGGGGCAGAGGAGAGGAGTGGTGGCACCAGGGATTACTGGATTTATAGGATTTATTTATTATTGGGGCTGGTGATCGGCGGGTCCATTAGACAGCAGGGATCACAGGACAGGACTTTATTTCTTACTGGTGCCAGTGATCAGTGGGGTGGGAGTCCGCTAGACAGCAGGGATCACTGGATTTTTAAAATTTATTTATTATGACTGACAGTGATTGGCGGGTCCACTAGACACTAGGGATCACAGGACAGGACTTTCTTCATTTCTTATTAGTGCCAGTGATTGGCATGGTGGGGGTTTCACTAGACACCAGGAAGCATTGGATTTTAAAAATGTATTTATTATTGGTGACGGTGATTGGCAGGTCCACTAAACACCAGGGATCATAGGAAAGGACTTTATTTTTTTAATATTGGGGTCAGTGATTGGTGGGGTGGGGGATCCACTAAACACCAGGGATAGATCAGGGGTGGTGTTGGGGGATTTCCCATTTGTAACCTCTACTTGCTTTGGGTTGTTTTAAGTGCAATTAGCTCTTAAAAACTCCCAAAGCAAGGCAAAGTCACAAATGGAGTATTTTGGGTAATCTGGCAAAATTACACAAAGTGCTCTGGGGAGGTGAATTTTGTTACTTCGCTGCATATTCACCTGTGGAGTGAAACTTCACTGTATCTCTAGTCTGCAGTACTTGCTTCACCCATATGTTCCTATGTAATTTCATCATTGGAGGACATCTACGTTCTCAAGAAACAAGCAATTTAAAACCATGACAAATGTATTTTACTTCTCTTTTCCACTTCTGAAATAACAAGACAAAAATCTGTTTGCTCTCAGGAGTGATTTCTCTCAGACTATTTTAAAAAAGATAAGAGAAATCAAGGTTTCAAACAGAGACGATAGAATGGTCTATTGCTGTTGCTGAGTACCATGGGGTTTTCACAGTCAAGTTGGGAAGCTTGCCCCTCATGTTACCCAGGCTGCACAAACCATTGATGAATTAGTTGGAGTTTGCCATGGTGGGATCCTTCGTACTGGCTGCTAAGTCCTGCAGGATTGAGGTTGTTGCTTGTCTACACCTGACATCACAATCTTCTGCTTCTGATATCACAACCTGTTGCTGTGAAAATTATTATGATGTAACATGCAGAGGATTATGATGTCAGGTGTAAGCAAGCAGTCATAGCAGAGGAAGTCTAGGGACACTAATACTGTTTCATGGCAATGTTCATATATAAAAGGTGTGAGGGAGGCTAAATGCATAAAAATGTTAAACAAATTGTGTATAAAGCTGTTTTTTCTAAGATTCTCTTCTGATGTCCAGATCTTTTTTCTTTTTCAGTTATTCATTTTATTGAGCAGTTTTCCATTTTATACATATATCCTTAAAAGATTTGTTAGACAGTGTATAGTTTCAGTCATACAGTATATGTACATTAGAAAATGGCTAAAACTATTTCAGGCTTCTGATTGGCTGAGGGACTTCTCTAGCTGGGCATCTATCAGACTACAAATCCCCAGCTATTATAAGTGCCAGCATAGCTTGCCCCATCACCAAAATCCTGGTGCCCACCCTGCTTTCTAATTGGCCAAACCCCCCGATCTCATTTGAAATCCCTGCCATTTTTTTTTGTATAGCTAAGCAAGACATAGTGGCCCCCAACGCTCCATAATTAAGTGCTACAAAACCACACATCATACTGATACATGCATATTTCTTTTCTTTATTTAGTGACAATACCCCTGTTCTCCCGTGTCCTTTCATAGCTTCTACAACAGTATCTCAGCTCACCAAGCAAGTCACCAAGCCAGTGACAACCTGCCCCCAACACAGATACACACACATCCTGAATACAGATATGGCACACACTGTATCAGATTGCTTAAATTTGTCACATAAGTTTAAAAAGAAAGCATTTTTTCATAGTGAAGTATGACTGCTAGCACATTGCGTGCTTACCGCTAACACAATGCGCTTCTCACATTCATTGTCACCTCGCTACTACTCAGTCACCACTCACTGAACCCAAAGAGAACCAGGCCACTTTATTTTTCTAAAACATTAATCACCTTATGAAGTTCAAAGTGTGCCATGTGCCTGTGCCTGGTGTAACTGCATACTCTGCTGGAGCCCAACCCCATTCCCCACAGAATTAGGACTTCATTCTTGACTGGGGTGAGTCTAACAAACAAATGACACACTTGCACACAAAAAAGAAAGGGAAATAAAATGGACCACCAGCGAGTGTCGGGGGGTGGGGGAAATGCTTCCACAAATGGGTGACAATTTAACACAATAGTAAAGAAAACACATTCTCAAAGAAAAGTATGCTCCACCTCTCTTACTAACTGATTGTTTGGGAGTCTGAGAGGAAGGATGTCTGAAGCTACGTTCTCCTGATTTTGTGGACGAGACTTGGGAAGCAGGGTTACACCACCTGAATTATATTTACAACAGGTATACTACTGTTGTCTGTGTGTAATCTTTCCAGAACATCTTTTTGCTTTTAAGTCTTTGGTTGGTCTGGTTGCTCTGTCTGTCTCTCTTTCTCACAGGACTGGAGTGTTAATATTGCTGGAGTGATAATATTGCCGGCTGATATGCAGTTTGTAAATTGTGCTGGAGGGCTGTGAACTTTGGGCCAGCATATGCAACATACCTAGGATCCAAGTTCTTGCAAGCATGAAAGCCTAAATTAAGTGTAAACTAGGAGGATAAAAGAAAGAACCCAGTCGGACGGATAGGAGAGGGTGAAAATAATAAGAGATCACTACCTGACCATCAATTAAAGGAACGTATTCTGACTCTATACCTATTCTATTCTTGCTGTGTTGCTAAGTTAAATGTTATATGTGAGGTTTTTTTGCACTTACTGCAATCTGTTGTGCTGAGTGCCTTTAGCTGTAATTTTTTTTATCAGTCTGGGTGACTGGATGTCGATAGTTCTCCCTAAGTGTATTT
This sequence comes from Neoceratodus forsteri, assembly GCA_016271365.2. Taxonomy (NCBI): domain Eukaryota; kingdom Metazoa; phylum Chordata; order Ceratodontiformes; family Ceratodontidae; genus Neoceratodus; species Neoceratodus forsteri. Next base: position 1,050,774,733 of record CM057459.1, on the reverse strand, counting down.
ATATTAGTTTTTAGACACAGACACTAAGGAAGAAGAGTAATATAGCAGTTTATTGCAGTATTTTTAGGCTAGTTAATTAAAAGATTGGAATTAAGATAGTTAAACTGTGGATATAACATTGTTAGAGCATCATTTGAGCATCTAATTAACCACTTAATTGTTTAATTATTTAACCTGGTAATAAGTATAAACTCCCCACAAAATTAGCTAGTGGATGGGTGTGCTCATTTTGCTCGTTATGTCAAATGACTAAAGCTGCAGACACTTGACTAGCAGAGGTACTAAAGGTGATTAAGTCTCTCCTGGCATTGTGTGCTTCACTGTCTGAGTGAAAAGAGCATGCAGTGCCTTATGGAGGTAGCAGACTTTTTGAATGAACCGCCGAATATGAAAGAATACAGATAAAACTGACGGCCTGTGCCCACATTTTTGGGTGGAGGTTTTTCTTCCCTGACAGGTTCTTTGAGCTGATTTGATGAATAATGCTCAAAGAACGATACTGGAGAGTGGTGGAGAATGCTGGAGAATGCTACAGCTGTCAAGAGAGCAGTTTAGGAGGATGCTGTCTGGCTATCAGATGGTTATCTGGCTAGTGGGGTATCAGCACACTCTTCTCCAGAATAGAATCAAATAGATGCAGTAGAGCAAGTACAGTAAGTAGAACCTATTATCAGCCGGTCAAGTTGTTTGGGGCTCTATTTTGTAAAGTTATTAAAACTGTTTTAAAATATTTTTTTTAGTGAATAACTAATTCAACTGATTCTAGCCTCACTGTGCTAGGTATTTTAGAAGGAGTAACTAGCTACATATGATAGGTGCTGAAAATTATTTAACTAGGCACAAACAAAATAGTTACAGGTGTTTTTTAGTATTTTTAGTATGCTCTTGTGCTGTTCTTAATAACCGTGGATAATTTAAAGAAAAAAAAAGGGATGCCCAGACTTTCAAGGCGACACAGTGTTGTAGTTGCTTTTTTTTTTTCTGTTTGCACAGTGTGCTTTGTGATTTTGTGGAAGGACATCACATAACATCCCGATGTGAAACCTGGCCTACTTGGTATATCTGATGTTCCTGAAATACCTGGTGTTTCTGGTTATTCTGGACTAAACAAAAACCCTAAACTTGAGAGTTTTAATTATTACAAAGAAAGGAAGTATAAGAAGAAGAACTGCCTGTGTGAACTGCTGGGCAAAGATTTTCTATAGATCCATGGTTGTTTTTTAAGATGCTGGACAATTCGTACCATATGGACTTTTATTGGGAAAAGAACTTTGAGACTTTTGCTGTGTGGTAAGCTTCTCTTACTATGCCAAATCTGGCATTTCTATATCTAATTAAAAAAAACATTTTTTTTTCCATTTGTATACTTTATTCTGGATAAACTAGGGATCTTGTCTGAAGTAATCTGAATTAGTGCAGTGGTGTGATTAGTGGGGGATTACCTACTTACATAATACAAATAGTGTAAGTAGCTCACCTAGCTAGATTAGACACTAGACTAGATACTCTTGATTGGCACTGTGGTAGAAATAGTGCTAGCTAGAGTGAATATGGTGAAAACCAGGAAACAATGATTAGAGAAAAGTGAGGGGGAACCTCCAAATCACGTATTTTAAGAAATCAAGGAAATCTAGGAAACCTCAGTAATTAGGTGGAATTACATGATAATTTTAAATGTCTTGGTATAAGAGAGTTAGCGCTAAAACAGAGAGATCTGTTTAATGAGTTCAGTCAGGATGTTGCAGAATCCCACTCCACACCTATATTAGAGGGTGGAGGTGTTAAAAAGAGAGGGATTAAGAAAAAAAATTAAAAGATCCACTTAAATTAAATGAAACCCTAGAGAAAAATGAAAAAAAATATTAGTCATACTGTGCAACTTAATAAGAATAGTAATAAAGAAATCAGAAAAAATATTAACTCAAACCTGACAAAACAAACAAATATTGAGGATCATTTTTTAAGACTAGGTTCCTGCATGTTGGTTAATAATCAGGTTGAGAATGATGTAAATGATGAAATTAATGCTGGAAAAGGTAATGCTGGTCTAAACAAGGATTCTGTCATAAGTAAAGACAATAGCATTCAACTTATTGAAGATGTGGATAACAAAGCAATAAATGTGCTTCAGGAAGATAGCGGGATAATGAAAATTGTAGTCAAGAACTTTATGGCTCACATATTACATTAGAAGCTTCAGAGAGTTTGAAATTTGATGTGTTTAATAGTGTTTCGAAATCATTAGATTCCCCCAAGTACTTTTATAAATCCAACCCAAATCCAAATTGGCAACATGATCTAAAAAATATTGCTATTGATCTGCAGGAGACCATAAAGGGCCTTATGCAACTTTCAACAACAGGACAAATGAGGGGCAGTCAGACATCAGAACCAATACTAAGTGAATCTGAAGCTAAATACCCCTTTTTATTAAGTGAAGAATTGAAAACTTTTATGTGCAATCCATACACAGCCCATCTGATGATTCTTGACCATTTAATTAACTTGAACTATGAAATGGGTACTATTAAAGAAAATATAACCATTAATGGAGGAAAACTTGAAGATACACTTTTTAAGTTAAATAAGGTTGTCCCATTGGAAAAAAACAGTGTCTATTAGTGAGGCAGCTAACTCTTGAACAGGTTTTCCCACTATTGACATGACCAAATCCCCAGTAGGAAAAATAAGAAAAAAGAAATGTGCTCATAGAGGGCTAGTTAGGAGGAACAAGGACAAAGAAAAAAGCATTCAGGAAGTAGATCAGTTGGCTAGTATCTCAGATAATACTCTGATGCAAGTTGAAGAGATCCAGCTGTTAGTATTAAAGGAAGACAAGATGCAGGTGCACAGGGATATAAAGAAGGATGAGATGGTAAAAACCCCAAGAGAATTAGCTCAGGCCATTCAGTCTTATCTAAATGATATGAGTTTGGTTCAACTACATACAGTGGAACCAAATGTAAACCATCAAAGAGAAGTTCAAAGGAATGAAATAGGGAAATCAAAAAAGCTGACTGAAGGAATCAAGCTAGATGAGCCAGAAAGAGTAGAAAGACAAACGTATGAGGTACTACATACAAAAATGAACACTGAGAGAGAAGGATACTTAGGAGTTAATATTACTGATTGTGCCATCTTAACTTTATATGGATTTCAAGTGTATAAGGAGTGGTCATTTGATGAATTGAGAGAGAAGATTGTGCACCTGTTCAGGGCAGTTACTGGAGCAGATATTGAAAATTCAGATATTGCACAGATATGTATAGATAGGGATGTGGATGTTGTGGAATGCCTATTTATCTTCTGTGTTGCCCCACATATAGGCAATCAAGATGACTAAACAGTGGTACATTGAAACAGCTGGTTATATGATCCAATATGTCAGTAGAATGAAGATGAATAGTGGTAGTGAAACAGGCAAGAGCAATCCAATATAGATTTCTATCTTTGGCCTTAAATCATCACCAAATGAGATGACTAATAGGCTGAAAGGAATATTGATTAATTTGTTCACACATGTACTAAGAATCCCTGAAAGACACTTGGGAATCATTAAAGTATGGAGAAAAACTAGTGATTCAAAAACAGGCCGGGTGGATGTATTCATATGAAGTAAGGAAATGGCAGAAACTTTACTGAGCAAAGTCTCAATGTTAGATAGATAATCTAATGCCGAGCGTCATACAGAATAGAGAAGTAGTGAGGAAAGATAAAAGTTTTAATAAACTCTATCTCTTGGGTTAAGTAGATCAAAAAATGAAAATAGTAATAATCTCAAGGAACAATAATGGACATATTTGAACAACTGTTAAATGTTTCAATTGAAAATCCTGGTGCAATATCTGTAGGTAGACAGAGCTCTGATTTGGACTGTGATATGTTGCACATCGAGGTCAGTTATCTGACTCTATTTAACAAAATTCTTGAGAATGTGGGCCTGTTAGATTCCATGGGATTACCCATAGTACCTGAAGAGTTTGTTTTGCAGCATGACATTAAAAACAGTAGTGCCCCAGGAAATATAGAGTTAATAGGGGAAGAGTATATTATAGACAAGAATGTAGAAACAGTTGTGTATAATATTTTAACTTCTAATATGTTTGAGGTTCTAGGGTCACAGGAAAATTGACTCCTGATGAAGCAGCACACATGTAAAGAATGGGACCAAACTAGGCTACATTTGGTCTCTTGGAACATAGCAGGTATATTGGGTAAACTTGTGGACCAGAATGGTAGGAGTTCATACTAAATTTTAATGTAATTTGCCTTCAAGAAACATGGCATCAACCAAAGACAGATGTAATATTAAATGGTTATTTAACATTTGTCAGCCGGATTAAAGGAAGCAAAAAAAGGTAGATCAGTAGGTGGGTTAATAGTATGGGTTAAAATGGAGGAGGATATTAATGCAGAATTACTATACTATACTGATACACTCAAGAATACAAAATATTATAATCCTTCAATCTGGGAGCAAACTGAAGGTTTGATATAGAGTACCAGGACATTTACTGATTGTGAGGAGTTTCTACTATGTGGAGACTTCAATGCTAGGATTGGGGATTCTGATGGTTATGAAGATAATGAGTTTCATAATTGGGTTCATATGGAAGCAGCAGATAAAATAAGGGTCACAAGGGATAGTGCAATAAATAGTTCATAACAGAAACTTATGGAGATACTAACCATTTTTGATTTGGTCCCCTTTAACGGTAGAATACAAGGAGATCAAATTGGGAGCTATACTCACTTAGACCCAAGAGGCCCCTCGATAATAGATTATTACTTCTGGAATGGAGATACTGCATTTTGGGACTCCTTAAACATTCCAACAATGGTGGAAAGTGATCATTTCCCTTTAATATTAAAATCAATAGTGTTAGACAAACAGCCACTTATTCAGTCACAGCCATTTGACACTGAGATTAGGAATACTAAGATTAAATGGAAATTGAGTGCCTCTAGGACAATAACCAAAATAGTAATTAATATGCTTACTGAAGAAGAAGAAAATAGTATGATTGCAAAGCAAAATATGGAAAAATGTTTAGAAAAAATGAGGTTCACTCTCTCAATTCCAACTTTGTCTATCATTAAAAAGAATATAACTTGGTATGATGAAGCAAAAAAAAATCAATAGAATAATAAGGGGGGTGACTAAAAATAAGAGTAGAAGAGCGTATAAAGAGTTAAATAAACATAGAGAAGTATATAAGAAGCTCTTGACACAGAAAAGGGAAACTTATTAGCAATAATTATGGAAAGAAATGCTGGAAGCTATTAATGAACAAGATCATCAGCTATATTGGCTCTTAATGGCCAAAGGATCTAATAGTGTTAGATATGAAATTGATACATATATAACACCAGAACTCTGGATAAGGTATTATTCTACTAAATTTATAGTAACAAGAATTTATGTAGAAGTGAGTTTTTTCGTTATGAGTTGCTTTGCACCATTCTCTAATCAAGAAGTTTATATGACTATTGTTACATTAAAACCAAAAAAAAGCACCAGGCCCTGATCAGACACCTGCAGAGGTATATCTGGATTATCCTTCTCTATGAGCTAAATATCTTACCGTCTTTTTTAATAATTGCTGTAGTAGCTTGAACTTCCTTGTGTCATGGAAGGGTGCTGTTATAATAGCCATATATAAGAAGGGAAATAGAGCAGACCCTGCTATGTACAGGCCTATATCCCTGATGGATCATATAGGTAACATTTTTTCTAAAATAATACTGAACAGACTTAAAGAGGAACTTATTAGTTTAGAGGATTTATCAGAAGCACAGGTAGGTTTCCACTCAGAGTATTGTACTAATGATAATTGTTTTGTAATCGTACATATGTATGAGAAGTATATTACTTTACATAATCAGAAACTATATGGAGATTTTATTGATTTTAGTACAGCATTTGACAGTCTATCCTGTAATAAGTTATGGGAAATAATGTGTAAAAAATGTTTTTCCCACAAAATTATAGCCATTGTAAGAACTTTATAGGGAAACTTGGGCTCAGATGAAATTGAACTCTGAGGGACAGCTATCCTCCACTTTTTCAACCAACAAAGGAGTTAGACAGGGTTGTGTTCTTGCACCACTCCTATTTTGTATTTATATTGATAATCTTTTGTTGGAACTTGGTGGCTTAATAACTGATTCACCAAATCTTCTAGGTAGACATTGTACAGTTTTAGCACATGAAGATGACCTGGTTTTGTTTTCCCTCACTCAGGGGGGACTGCAGACTAAACTTAACATACTGAACAACTATGCAAAAGAACATGATTTGGAGGTTAATGAAAAGAAAAGTCAAATTTTGAATTTTGGAGGACAAAATAGGTTGAAAAAATGTAGGATGGGTAATAAAAAATTTAATATGATAAAAGGCTATACTTATCTGGGTCTGCAGTCATCAAATGATGGGAAGTGGGCAAGAAAGACACAAAATGTAATTCCTAAATTTAAAAAAAATCCACTATGTCCCTACATATATTTAATAAAAGATATGAAGGGAACTCTATTAAAGTCCTTATACCTGCTATCAAGACTAAATATTATACCCAAGCCCTGTATAATGGGGAAGTATGGCATCCAAGAGATCAGGATAAACTAGAAGTACCTTAAAACATCTTGCTTAGAAGGAGCCTGGGTTTAGGTGACTCGGTTCCAGCTTCTTTAGTAAGGGCAGAATTAGGGATTACCAGTATAATGGCATTTTTTTTCAATTAGGAAAGTCAATTATTGGATTAAAATCCTTCATCATAATCAAGTTAGGTTTACCTCGCTATGTCTGAATGAGAAATATACATGGCTGGACTTGGGGCACTTGAAATCTAAGTGGTTGATTCTGGTTTTTCGGATTTTGCAGGAGATGGAGTTATTTTATTTAAAGAATTATGTCAAAGCTGGTATCAAAATTAGTCTTAAATATCAGAAATACGTTGCAAACAGAATTACTGAATATTACAAATACAAGGATCTTGAAAGAAATACCAGGTTGAAGATTTCATCTTGGTTTAGATTAAATGGTACATTTTTTAGGTACCACTATGACATTCTAACAGATATAACACAAAGAGTACAGTTCACCAAATACAGGTAAGAGCTGTTTTCTAGTAACATACGTGACACCATTTACAAAAAGAACAGCTCTAAACAAACTAAACTATATTGCTGTCTGCCAAATTCAGTTGAAGATCTAAAGCATGTTATGTTTGTCTACAGTTGGTATAAGACCCCAAGAGACAAATGGATTTTACCATTACGCAACTCAATATTAACCTCAGACTTGGACATGCTGCTAAAAATATTCTTTACCACTGATAATGTTTTAATTGTGAAAGCAGTAGCTGAATATCTAGTTGCCATTTCCAGAATCTGTCTCTGGCATAAAATGAATAGATTATAGAGGTAGGATTGTGAATAGATTGAATAGCTGTACAGCCTGTAAGTGGTGAAAGAGAGAATATTCTGCTGCTGAAAGAAGCATGAGATTGATAAGATGGGGTAAAGTAATAAGTAGAACTGCAAAATTAAAATATTTAAAATATTTATACTTAATCATTTTAATCTTCTTCTGCACAGTGAGGTTTTTATAAATGTTGGCTGATGTGTATTTATCTTCTGAAAATATTTTTATATTTGAATATGTATTATTTATGCCATATCAAAATGTTGGATTTTGCTTTTTTCCCATCCCAACCATCTAAAGGGTTCCCCATTAATGCACAGATTGGGGTTCAAGTTCAAGTTTATTGCAGGAAAACTCCATTGAGCAAGCTCATTCACAAGGAGGTCCTGAGATGTATACAAACAAGTAAACATTACAAGGTTCAGCAAACAAAATTTATAAAATGTAAAGAATGCACACATAATTCATGAATGGCAATACACTGAGAAAAGCAAAGACTTAGGAAGTATAGAAACCGAACAGTAGATTAATAGTATACGAACCCCTACAAGGTAGGGTATATAAGCTTAATATTGATAGCTGCATTAAATAAACAACAGGTACATGTCATTGGCAGGAGAGACGGGATATGAGGGGTGGGTAGGGTTGGGAGGGATGAGGATATTAGCCTAGGTAACAAGCAGTTGGCATGTAGAATAGCGGTCCCTGGGGGAATGAGAAGGAGCAGGTGGAGAAAACAGTGGTAGACACAGACTGCGATATGCAGGTTCAAGCTTTGGGTAGAGAAAGGACTGGTGTCAGGGAAGGTAAAAGGTATGTATTTAATGACATAAAGCTTAAAAGCAGTTACAAGTATCTTTTATTTTATTTGTACTTAGCGCTTTCAAGAAATTAACTGAGATAATGCTAGTTAGCTTGAGAGTGGATTGGAGGTGGTTCCATATATTAGGCAGAGTGTACAAGATAGCTCTTTTACCAAAGGAAGTACGAAGGGGTTGTCCACAGTGGAATATCATTTTGGGGGTTCAGACATAGCTTAGTCTTTTGCCCCATCAATTGCCAGGCTTGATGCATGGCCTGGATTGTTAGTCAGGTATTGTAATTGTTATGACAGCTTATAGCCTAGAAATGCTGCAGGTGGGTATCCATTAATGAGGGCATTTTCTATCTCAAGCCACGTGGGTTTATCTGAGTCCTGTTTACAATACCATTTTAGAGTTTTGGCTCTGATGAAAGCATAGGAGTAATTTATGAAGTCGGGGAGATTCCTCCCACCTTTTACCCATTGTGCTCTCAATTTTTTCTCTACTATACCATGGGGGGGGGTCCCCATAAGAATTTACTCATAAGGGTATGTAATTTTGGGGGCCCATTTTGCCAGGAGAATAATTGGTAAATGTGTGAGTAGGTAATATACCCTCATGGCCATCATCATCTTTATGGCAGCTATCTTCCTGGCCATGGACAAATGGAGCTGTTCCCATCTCTCCATGCCAATGTGTAGCCCTGTCAATAAGGGACTGAAGTTGTTATCCACCAGGTTGGCCAGGTTGGATGAGAGTTTAATCCCCAAGTATTTTATTCCACATGATGCCCATGAAAGGCCTAGCATGTCCTTTGTTATGGAAGTAGAGCGTTTATTCAGAGGGAGTATTTTAGATTTATTTTTATTTATTCTCAGGCCTGATGTTGTGCCAAATGTTTTCAAGATGCTGAGAATCTGGGGCAGGCTCTTGATTATATTATTTGTTAGGATCAGGCAATTATTGGTATACAACTTTGCATGGTATTGGGCCTTTCCTTCACTCAGACCTGTAATCTCAAGGTGAACCCTGATTGTGGCAGCCAGAGTTTACATGGCCAATACAAATAACAACGGTGGAAGCGGGCAGCCTTGTCTGGTTCCCCTGCATAGGGGAAAGGGGTCTGACATAATGCTGTTAGTGAGAGCGCTTGCTTTTGGCTCATTACACATGGTTCTGACCCAGGACATAAAATATGGGCCAAAGTTGTAGGACTTCATAACTGCATGCAGGTACTTCCACTCCACCGAGTCGAACGCCTTTTCAAAATCGATAGCTACCACTGCGGCTGGAGCGGCTGGAGCGGGGGTGCCTGCTACGGTCTGCATCAAGGAGATCAGGGCTTGAATATGGTCTGAGTTTGCCCTTCCTTTAACAATGCCAACTTGTGAGGAGTGAATAATTTCTGGGAGGGATTTCTCTAGCCTAATAGCCAGGACCTTGACTAGTACCTCGGTCTCTGCATTGATCAGTGATGTGGGTCTATAACTAGTTGGGAAGGCAAGGTCCTTACCATCTTCAGGTAGTACTGTGATAACGGCTTCTTTTAGTGCACCTGGCAACTCTCCTGCTGTGTGAACTGATTGCAAGATATGGGTTGGGGGGGGTGACAATGTGATTTGTTGCTTTATAAAAATCTACCAAGAAGCCATCCACTCCTGGAGCCTTATGTGGCACCATTAGTTGAATGGTTATGGAGACCTCTCTTTCAACAATCAGGGCTTCTAACTCCTCTCTGGCTTGTTTCATAAGACATGGAAGAGACAGACTGGGGATAAAAGTAAACTACCTGTTAGGGTCCCATTTGATCTGAGAGGAGTACAGCTCTTTATAAAATTCCATCATAATCATGTTGATTCCTTTTTGGTAAGATGTGGGGGGCCCATTTTTATTTTTGAGGTATGGGATATGCCTTTCTGTCTGCATTTGTTTCAATCTATATGCTAGCAGCTTCCCAGCTTTTCCCCCCACCACCCCATATCTGTGTTGTGTCCTCAGTATTTGGAGTTTGGCTTTTCTAGTGGCTAGGGTGTTTAATTGGAGTCTTAACTGTGTAATTTCTTTTAATTTAGCTAGGTCATTCAACACCACAGGGTTTTTTTTTTGTATTGATTTTCCAGTTGTGTTAACTGCTTTTCTAGTTGAGCACATTCTTCCTCCCTTTGTTTACGCGTGTGTGCTGCAAAACTTTTAATTCTCCCTCACATCGTAGCTTTGTAGGCTTCCCAGACCCCAGCTGCTGATGCAAATCATTGGGGATTGTCTTGGAAGTAGGGTTCTGATTCTTTAAGGAGCCATTTAACAAAACTAGGGTCTTGCATTAAAAGGGGGTCTAGTTTCCATAGCTGGGATATATGCTCTTTAGAGGTTCTCAGGAGGTTCAGTTTATTTATTTAAGCATTTAACCAGGAAGGCATGCTGAGCATGCAACTGCTCAATTTTAGATGAGTCCTGGGGGGAGGGGGTACAAATACAAGTTGAAAGACGTCATAATACAAGTGTGGATATAAATTGGGAATACCCACTAGCACACTAGGTCTCAGTACCACGGGAACTTGGTCAGATAAATACATTGGATCAATTGATATGTCTATTTGTGGCTGAAGTCACTGATGGAGAGGTGAGCCAGTGGTCTAGTTGACTTGTCATTGCCTTGGGGTTGAAGAAAAAAGAATAGTCTCGGTCCGTGGGATGAGTAAGCCTCCAGATATCAGAGAGCTTATGTAGGGCTATCAAATCAGTCAGCATGCAAAGAGCTTGGGTATGTGGTTCTGGTTTTGCTTTGGACCTATCCATGATGAAGTTCATGATGAGGTTTAGATCCTCTCTCCTTAGTATGTCTAGATTGTCATGCTTCATTTCTAGCATTTGTTGAGAAATTTTGTTAAAAAATTTGGGCAAGTCCGTGTTAGGGGCATAAACATTTACCAGTAGGATCGGCCCTGTGAGAGAATCTACTCACACCATAACTCATTGTCCTTCTTTATCAGTTTATACTTCATTGGACATCCAGTTCAGGATCTTATGGAGCAGAATTGACACCCCTCGGCTAGATGCACCAGAGAAACTGTGAGCCTCCCCTCCCACCCATTCCCTTTTGAGTTTCTGGGCTTCCACCTTATTGAGTTTTGTTTCCTGAAGAAAGGTTATTTGAGTTTTTAATTTCTTCAGGCATGCCAGGATTTTTTTTGCTTAATAGGGGAATTTATGCCTTTGACATTCCATGGCATTGCAACACCATCAGGTATGGAAGCCATGAGTAAGAAAAATGTGTGCACATAGTTGAAAGCCAGCTAGTGGGAAGATAGGCACCATGAGCCACCTCCAAGTTGTTACTAGGACCTCATTCCAATGTTCCGTTATACCCCTGTGTAGTGTAGTTTGTCCACCATTCTGTGTGAATGCTTTAAAGTTAACAACTTGTCTGCTGCCTGAAAATGGTACCTTATGTGTACTGAAAATGATTCTCTTTCTATGCCACTGATTCTTTACCTGTCTATAGCTATTAGCAAAAAGAAAAAAAAGTAGCATATTTTATAACAATAACATTGAACCTACTAAACAGTAGCATTAACAGTTGATAGTCAATCCATAGAGTGTGAGTCAACTTGTGTGGACCTGCAGGCTGTCTTTCTTCTAGCCTGCCAATGGCCAGACAGCTCCACTTCAGATGAGGAGGAGGGTCAGTTATCTGAGCTCGGCTTTGCCCAGTTGCCATAGAATGAACAAACCAGGGGGACTAGAGCAGTAGTCCAGGCCCTCGGGTATGAACAACCTTTTCATATTAGGTGTAAGGGTTGTCAGCTTATTCAGGTTCCTGTCTGGCTGGGATTGAGCGTTGCTTTGTGTTCATGTAGGTCTGCCAGGGACCACAGTGATATCACCATGGCTTGGGCATGGAATTGAGTGGTGGCCCTGGGGTAGCTCTTCTGTGGTCCTCTGCTGGTTTGGTGTACCTTACCCTTGATGAGGGGCTAGGAGGAGATCCCGCCTGTACCAGTCACCTAGCTTTCCCTTTGCAGAATACAACCCTTCCCTATAACCAAAGGAGTCAGGGAACAGGTCAGTCCATCTCCCAAGGCCCATTATCTAGGGGTGTATGAGTCAGCATCTGCTAATAAGCTTATACCCCTGTAATTGTGCACTATTTCAGTTCTTGGGTAATGGGTGATTGCATCGGTACCAGGGTGTTGCCTTGGCGAGCACCTCATGTTTCCATTCCCACAGGATGTCAGCTGCATCAGGAAGTCTCTGAATTTAGGGGGATAATGGCATCCAGGAGGTAAGTGCCCCGTTCCGATGGGAGAAAGCAGCTGAGGTAATCCTTGCTAGTGAGATATCTGCGGGAGGGGGATCATTCTCTTTCCCAGAGTTTCTGCTGTTTCCCCTCTGCTTCAGATCAAACATCACCAGTGATAAATGGCACACGTTATGTGCCATATCCCAGCAGCTACCCTCCCCCCGCATAGCTCATCTTGAACCCTGTGGTTGGGCTAGCCATCTCTATGCCTCACAGACAATGGGTGCTGTTGCACTAATACTTGCAGCGCCAAAAACCTTTGCACTGAAAAGTATGTACAATAAAGTTTTAATTTAGTTCTCAGCTGCAGTGCAGCCTGAGGGGTACAGTATCACTAAAGCTATATTCAACTATTTATTTATGTATGTGGGTACCCACTGAGGAGACTTCTTGATGCTCTCTCCTGTGGTTTTTGGTTGGAGTGCCCTTAACATCGTCAGTGCTCAGAGATCAAATAAATGCTCTTCATAGGAGCTATCTACCCACTCTTTGGGTCATTATCTGTACAAGGTTGCAGGAAGTATTGTAAATTGAGGGGGTGCACTTACAGTACCTGAGTGCTGAAGCATTTCAATCCCACTCCTCCCTCCTGTCAATATCCCTACATGCTAGCATTAATCTAACTTAAACTGTACAGAAAACATGCAAGCCTCTGATAGAGTTCATCACAACATTTGAGCTCTGCGAGGAAAATTAAAAAGCTATGCCATATAGCCCTGCCTAACCTCATGGTGGTGGCCTAAATGGATTAACCATACAGCCTTCTTCCTAGTAGAGGAAGATCCCCTTGAAAAGGCTGTGAGAAAGATTACAGACAGAACCAGTCTCCGGTAGTCCACCTTACTCTGTTATTCGTTTTCGGGAAAGTTCATACAGGGATCATGGTGCAGGTTGGCCGGGAGTTCGTCAGGGGCCTTTGCCACACAATCTGCCCACTCCTGGTTAACTGGGGACCAAGCATCGATGGTTTCTTCCGGTTGAGTCCAGGTCTGATTGAGGGGAAGAACTGCATCAGGGATGGATAAGTCCAGGGCCATTGGTATCAACTCCCAGAGGGGTTCGTAGCACTTACTAATTTTAACTGGACTGTCCACTAGTGTTGTGCTGGTGCTATCAGAGAGCTGTTGTCACCTTTGCCTGCTGCGTGATCCCATTTTATGGGAGGGAGATTTCATCAGGGCTGGAAGCTTTTTTGTATTTTTCTGTCTCCCTTTTTGGACCCAGTGCCATTCCTGAGATGCAGATGATGTGGAGGGAGTTTGCACTACATGCTGAAAGAACTTGCTTGGGGGATCCACGGAGGTGTCCATGTTCTTGATGGCATCTCCATGAGGCGATGATTTGGGTCTGCTTGGAGACTGGTCCCTGTTCTCAATGTCAGCCAGGAACTCCTCGACTTCTGCTGGTGAGTTGAACAGCAAGTATTCTCCCTTATTCTGAACTCTGAGTTGTTCAGGGTATCTAAGAGACGTGGTAATGTTCATCTGATACAGTTTTTACTTAACCTGGTCATATGCCCATCTTTTTTTGGATCGGTCAGCTGAGAAATTTTGGTACATTTGCACTCTGCAACCTTCCCACAACAGATTATTATTTTCCCTGGCTGCTTTCAAGTATAGCTCTTTTTCAGGGTATCTTGCAAACTTGCATAGTACGGGTCAGGGTTTGTCACCCTGACATGGCCTAGGGGTTAGGGAGTGAGTGGCCCTTTCGAGCTCTTGCGGGACACCATTGTTGAGTTTCAGTATAACTAGCAAAGAGTTCATGAGAAAAGCCATCTTGTCAATCATGCCAATTATTCGTAAATTTTTCTATCTTGCCATTTTCTAAATCGTTAACCTTCTCTAGCAGGTATTGTATTTGGTTGTGATGTTGTCTAAGTTGTCAGGTATGAGATTGCTCTGTTTCTGCCTGTCGTTTTAAAGGGGTTTCTGTAGATGTAACTCTGGCATTTATTTTCCCCAGTTCCTCTTTAGTACTAGATGCTGTTGCTTTTAATTCCACAGTATCTTGTAATACCTTATTAATTTAAGGAGCAGAGTTATTTTGGTCGTCTCGGCTTCCAGGGTAGAGAGTTGTGGCTTAGCCATGCTGCTGTCGAAGATAGATACCCTTCCTCTCCAGTGGAGACAGTCAGGTGCTGATAGATGAAATTTACAAGGCTGCTTGAATGTGTCAGACAGGCCAGCAATTTGATAATCCTGTCACAGATTTGAACTCTGCCCAATATCAGACCCTTTGAGTTCTACCAAGCAAGATTAGTATTGAACTGACCTCCTTGATGTGCTGCTCCTGATGTTGGTTGAATGGAGTATTAATTTGCTCTCACTCTTGTCAGATGTGTGAAGATAGGTGAGCCTGATACTGCAACTAATAGATTATGCTCTTTCCATGTTGGCTGTTTGGCTCTGCCTCCCCTTATGTCAAGGTCTTAGTGGTGAGGTACCACTCTGGCACATGGTAATCCAGGTTCATGCCCCAAGCCCCAGACATAAGTGTAGTGTAGTGTGCCAGGGAGAGTGCGCAGTATCCCATGTTGGAGGGGGTGAGGAATTTTAATTCAGAAAAGGAGGGAGGAAGGCCCAGGGTCAGCGCTTCATTTATTGCTGCTGGTAGGTCACGTGTCACACTCTCCTTTTTACTAAGTGTCCACTTTCCCATTTGCAGCTTATAGACACCAACCACTAAGGATCGCTGCACTCTCCACTCTAGCTCCTCTTTCAACTCTCTACTTCTCCTAACTACTGCTTCAAAGCTGACCCACTAGAGGTCACTGCAGTTTCCTTTGAATCATTCTACCACCTACTTTCCTTACTCCTCTCATTAGCCTTCCACGAAGCACCTGCCAGTATCAATCGTGGTACCCTTTTGGCCAAAGTCTACTGACTAACCACTAAGCTAATGAACCAGGCCAACATCTTCCTCTACTTTCAAACTCTTAACCCTTCCTCCCTCCTTTTCTGAATTAAAAACAACTTTTTACACTCTGTCCTCAAACCCAGCACCCTTGTAGTCAGAGTCAGCAGCTCTACCTCTGGACCACATTGCCTACCTATTTTATGCCTACTTTCTAAGCCTTTTAGTCTCTAACCCCCCCCTCCACCTGCCAAAATATAAGTTTACCACTTCTTTCTTGCAGGCTTTGAACCCTGCACCCTCACTTTCAAAGTCAGCAGTCCCCCCGCTCAGCTAACACACCTGTCTATTCTTACTGCAGGATTTCAAAACTCTAAAAACGCTCTAACCCTCAGACACTACTAAAGTGTTACCTGAGTGCTTCTGCAGACCTTGAACCCAACTTGCTGCTACTACAGCCACTGGTTGGGCTCTTTCTTACTACCCTGGTCAAGGCTTGAACTTAGTACCCTGTGCACTTTAGGCACCAGCCCTGCCACTACACCATAGCAGCAACTAGGCTTTGAGGTGACCTTTCACTACTATCTCCCCTCTATCATCCTAGTACCCCCATTCTTTCTTCACTTCAGCTCCCCCACCCTTACCAACTATGTATGTGCACCCCCTGCTCGCCAGCCTCTCTCTTCTCCACCTCCTTCTTTTGCCTTCCACCAACCCTATTGTCCCTATTAACCCTCAGCCTCACTATTCCAGTGTTCCTACCTACCCTCCTGTCTTCCCTCCTCCTTTACCACTGCCCCTCCCTCCTCCTCCACACACCATATGCTCCTCTCCACCTCACCCCATCCAGACATTACCTTTCTTCCCCCAGCTCCCTTGTGCTTCTGATCACGCAAGCCTCTCTGCCTGTGCTGCCCTACCCACCCCCTGTGCTACGAAACCCCTTCCTCATCCTATCCCTCCTGGCGTAAACTCTCCATCTGGCACCCTCTGACCAGAGCACTTCTCCTCCTTCTACTCCTAACAGGGAACATACATCCCAACCCAGGCCCTGCCCCCTCCCACCTACCCACCCAGCCCATTGGTCTTCAAGTAGCCTCCATGAACATATGCAGCCTGCTGAAGAAATTTGACACCCTACAGTGCTGGGCCTTGGCTCATCAACCAGACATCATAGCCCTGGTTGAAACCTGGCTGTCCAAATCCACCCCTGACTCATTTGTTTCCCTCCCAGGCTATACCTTATACCGGGAGGACCGAGTAGGCAAATGAGGGGGAGGCTGTGCAATCTACACTAGGGACACAATACTTGGACACGCACTCCCCACCCCTGCCCTTGTAAATGGGGCCCAGGCTCTTACCCTCAAACTCACCCCAGACCCCTCTAGGAGCCCTCTCTATCTCACCACAGCCTACATTCCCCCAAAGAACCAGCACCCGGCCCTGGTATCATTAACGGACTACCTGGCAACCCTCCACCATAAGGCGGAGCAAATTCTAGTTGGGGACCTTAATGTAAATTGGCTCAGCACCTCCTCATCTGCGATCAGAGACTCATTTGCTGCCCAAGACCTGACGCAACTCGTCACCCAGCCCACAAGAATAAACCCTAAGAGAGGTACCAGCACCCTTCTGGATGTTATTATAACTAACCGACCCCATAAAATCCAAAACATCCAGGTCCTCCCAGACTCCCTAAGTGACCACTCCCCTATCCTATTTCATTGGGCAGTCTCCAATCCCAAACCCAAAGCCCAGACCACCCTCCGCAGGCGCCTCCGCCCTGGTGGGCTGAAAAAACTTAAAGTATTCCGCACCCAGATAAACTGGTCCCCATTCATCATGCTACCGATATTGACACTGCCTCGCCTTTCACTCACACCTTCAACATGGCCTGTGATCTCTTTGCACCCCTCACCAAAATCCGTCCAAAAACAGAATGCACCCTGGGTTAGCCTGGTCCTTCTACAATTACTAAGAAATCGGGATAATCTCTGGCACCTTGCCACTGAAACGGGTCGTCTGTCAGATAGGCAGGCTTACAATGCAGCCCGGAATAAGTGCTCATGGGCCATCAGGAAAGCCAAGGCCGACCATTACCAGGCCTCCCTTACCTCCTCCTGGGGCTTGGCCCGGACTTTCTGGGATAATATTAAGCAACTTAACGGAAAAGCTCGCTCCCCTGCCCCATCCCAGCTCACTAGAAATGGCACTACCACCATCGAGCCTGCCACCATAGCTAACTGGTTCAACACCGCTTTCTCTGACCTTGGCTCAGTCCTCCCTAGTAATTTCTTTGACCCTCCCCCCAACCAACCTCCCCCTGTCCTCCAGCGCCCCAGCTTCCACCTGCACAAGATTTCCACTTGGGAAGCCAGACCCATCCTAGTCAAAGCTTTGAATGGCAACAGTCCCGGCAGTGACTCACTGGACCCCAGTATCCTCAGGCTGGTGCTAGATGAAGTCCTTGCCCCACTCACCAGCCTAATTAACCAGTCACTCTGCCTGGGACAATTTCCCACAGCGTGGAAAACAGCCATTATCACACCAATTCACAAAGGGGGCGACAGGTCATCGGCCAACAACTACCGGCCAATCTCCATCCTCCCCCCATCTCTAAAGCCCTGGAAAAGTGGTGGCCATTCAAATCACTGATTATCTGGCTAAGCATAACATTCTATGCCCAGAGCAACATGGCTTCCGTGCTGGTCACAGTACCAGCACTGCCCTAATTGAATTCTCCAACTTCCTACACTCCTCCTTGGATACCAGCTCCCTAGCTGGTGCAGTGTTCATTGATCTCTCAAAGGCCTTCGACACCATCTCCCATCCACTTCTGCTGAATGCACTCTGCCACACTGGTCTCTCAGCTGGCCCCTTAGCATGGTGCACAAGCTATCTTGACGCTCGATCGCAGTGTGTAAAAATCAACAGCGCAGTCTCCGATACCCGTCCCATTCACTCTGGGTTCCCCCAAGGCTCCATCCTGGGCCCCCTTCTCTTCTCGCTCTATCTGAACACCCTGACCAGTGCATGCCCTGGCAAAATTCTACTGTATGCAGATGACGCTGTCCTTTTTGCCATCCACCGCAATCCCGTCTCCCTCCAGGACACCCTACAGCAGTCTTTCAACAGTGCCGAAGCTTGGTTTAAGGAGCGCAGACTCGTCATCAATCTTAAAAAGACCAAAGCCATGCTCTTTTCCCACCCCCAAAACAAAGCTAGCAACCACCCACTCTATATCCTTCCAAGTACCATTCAGCCACTGGAACAAGTCTGCTCCTACAAATACCTTGGGGTTACCTTCGACTCAGCCCTCACATTTCACAACCACATCGATACCTAACATCCGCCACTAACATACGGTTGGCATTCTTCGCCTACAGAACCTGCCTTCCCCAATGCTCTCTGGCTGCTGTTACATCATCCGTTCTGTCCCTTGTAGACTATGGCCTACCAGTCTATGGTGCTGCCGACACCACTGCACTCAAAAAAATTCACTTAACCCTGAACAAAGCCTGCAGATTGATTACTGGTGCCCCCAGGCTCACACACACCTGTCAGCTGTATGTTGAGGCTAAATTGCTTACCCTGGATGAACGGCTCCAATACCAAACCTGTCTCCTCACAAAAAAAACCCTACTCGGGCTCTCCTCCCCCTGGGGTAACGGCATCCATCCACCAGAGCTCTCCCACTATTGCAACATGGTCTTCCAACAAGACCACTCTAATGGTCCCCAGATCAAGAACCAGCCGTGGTCAGAGGTC
This sequence comes from Neoceratodus forsteri, assembly GCA_016271365.2. NCBI lineage: Eukaryota > Metazoa > Chordata > Ceratodontiformes > Ceratodontidae > Neoceratodus > Neoceratodus forsteri. The sequence goes on along the minus strand of CM057459.1, from coordinate 1,050,755,583 downwards.
CTTCTGCCATAGAGCCCCTACCTGGTTTAACTCTCTCCCTGCCCCCATCACCAATGCCACCACCATCTCCAAGTTCAAAACCACCCTTCGAAACCACATCATCAACACTGTGAACTGCTCCTGTCTCTGAAAGTAGCCTCCACCTCTACCTCTCTTGACAACGCCCCGGGCGGTCTCCACCTAGCCATCCCACCACCACTTCCCTGTACACCGTGCCTTATGTTTAACCTGGCCAGTGCCAGCTGTTTCAGTGTTTACCTATTAGATTGCTCACTATTGATACCAACTTGTGTAACACCTGTCTCAATTTACATGTACCCTGTAACCCAAATGTATTTGTCTGACCACAGTGTGATGTTGGCGCCTCTGTTGAACGCCTATTGTTTTGCAAACCCACGCTATGTAACCAAAAAACACAATGTATGTCTTTATGTGACGAAGTACCTTTGGAAACGAGCCTCTGGCTCAAAGGTTGTAAACTGATTTTTACAAATAAATAAATAAATGTTCACACACTGGTGGGACCTGCCCCAAGGATGCCAACAATGGCATGCTGCAAGTGGGAAGGGGTAAAGATTGAGCAGGGAGAACAGGAAAAAGGCCTATCTAGGCAGTCTCAGATGATGGCCTCAGCCTTCTCACTCCCCTATGTCACTAGGCACTCATTGGCAGCCTGCATGATACTCAAGCTCCAGTTCCACACAGGTCAAGTTTGAATACCACACAATTGTTCATTTAACATTTCACAGTGTTTGTTGTAACTTTTTTATCTGTACATTCTGTTATTTTTTCAAATGTATTTTTCTAGCTTGTTTATAAACATGTACCACCCTTATTCTTTGCCTGTCAAGGCCCTGGTCATTATTGAAAAATATTCTTTGGACCATTATATTTATCGTTTCAACAAATAAGTAACTAACCAGATAATAAACATTCCATCATTTCTAAATAAATCATATATTAATAATAAACGGTCTGCACTATGGCACACTGTCCGACCCACTGTCAGATGATACAGACAGAGGCTTAGGTAACCACAGAAACATAGAAACATAGAAGTTGACGACAGATAAGGACCACATGGCCCATCCAGTCTGCTCATTTCCTTTTCTACCTTATGAATGTGCCATCGGCCTTTGCTCTGTCAATGGCATATCTATTCATGCTCATCTGTATTGCTCCCTTATGCATATCCCAAGCCTGTTTGAAGCCATGACTGTATTCATATCCTCCACTTCCTAAGGTAGGCCGTTTCATACATCCACCACCCTTTCTGTGAAAAAGAACTTCCTCACATTACCCCTTAATCGGCCTCCCTCTAATCTCATGCTGTGCCCTCTTGTCCTGCTATTTTTCTTATACTGAAACATGTTAGACTTTTTCACCATGTTAATGCTCTTAAGGTGTTTGAATGTTTCAATCATATCACCTCTCTCCCTCCTTTGCTCTAGGGTATACATAGCGAGCTCCGTTAATCTGTCCTCATATGTTTTCTGAAGCAGTCCCTGTACCATTTTGGTTGCCCTTATCTGGACTGCCTCAATTTGGTTAATGTCCTTGTGAAGGTGTGGCCTCCAGTACTGCACGCAGTACTCCAGATGGGGCCTAACCATTGCCTTGTAAAGAGGGGTTATTACCTCCCTCTTCTGACTTGTGATATCCCTGCTAATACACCCCAACATCCCCCTAGCCTTACCTACTGCTTTAGTGGTTTGCTTGGATGATTTCAGGTCATTGGTGATGATGATGCCCAAGTCTCTTTCTTCCCTTATGACTGCTAGCAACTCCCCCCTCCCAGTCTATAGGTGGCTTCATGGTTTCTCTTCCCTGTGTGCATGATCTTGCACTTCTTTGCGTTAAAACCCAGTTGCCACTCTTCCAACCATTTTGCAAGTTTATCCAGATCTCTTCTCATTCTGCCCACCCCATCTGGATTATCTGCTCTGTTGCAGATCTTGGTGTCATCTGCAAACAGACAAAGCTTACCCTCCAGTCCATCTGCAATGTCACTGATGAAGATATTGAAGAGGACTGGCCCCAGGACTGATCCCTGAGGAACCCCACTTGTGACTTACATCTCTTCTGACTGTATACTGTTTACCACCACTCACTGTTTTTCCACCCATCAACAAGTTTGCCACCCAGCTGACCAACTTCTGACCCACCCTGAGCATACCCAGCTTATTAATCAATCTTCTATGTGGAACAGTATCGAAAGCTTTGCTGAAGTCAAGACAGGCGACATAAACTGCTCCCCCTTGGTCCACCACTCTGGTTACCCAGTCAAAGAATTCTATGAGATTAGTTTGACAGGACCTTCCTTTTGTAAACCCATGCTGTCTTGGATCCTGTGCTCCTATGGACTCAAGGTGTTGCACTATCCTTTCCTTAAGGAGTGCCTCCATAATCTTGTCCACTACTGAGGTAAGACTGACTGGTCTGTAGTTCCCTGCCTCTTCTCTGCTACCACTCTTATAGAGCGGGATCACATGAGGCCTTCTTCTGGGACCTCTCCTGTGCTCAGAAACTCACTAAACAGTTCTTATAATGGCTCTGCTAGTTCCACCCTTAGCTCCTTTAGTACCCTGGGATGTATGCCATCAGGTCCCATTGCCTTGTTCACCCTGAGCTTATCAAGCTCTTGTAGTACCCTTTCTTTTGTGAAGGGACTAGTGCACACCTCCTTCCCCCCTGTGTCCATGGTGCTGAGCTGTGGGCCTTGCCCTACCTTCTGTTCAGTAAATACTGAGCAGAAGTATCTATTTAGGATAGATGCTTTAACATGGTCCCTCTCCTCACATGCCACCTTATCCACTTTGATCTTAGCAATACTCCCTCTGGACTTTCTCCTTTCACTAACATATCTATAGAAAGTCTTGTCACCTTCTTTTACTGTCTGTGCTAGTGTTTCCTCAGTTTGGGCCTTTGCCTGCCTTACTGTCTTCTCTGCTTCCCTTAGGGAAGTTTGGTATATCTCCCTATCTTCACCCTGCTGCGATCCCTTATATTTCCTGAAGGCCAGCCTTTTGGCCCCAACCTTTTCTGTTACTGTTTTTGAGAACTAAAATGGTTTCCTTCTTCTGTTGCACGTCCTTTTCTCTCTAACATAATGGGATGTTGCTTCAAGTATTGCATCCTCAATGCTTGCCCACTTTGCCTGTACCCCCTCACCTGTATTTCTTTTTGCCAGGGCTAGCTTAACTCTGTTGGCCATCTTATCAAAGTCAGCTCCTCTGAAGTCCCATTTTTTTACCTTGGAATGGGATGATTTAGTTCTAGTGGCCAAACTGAACCATACCATGTGATGGTCACTGGCCCCCAAGGTGACCTTCTACTTGGAGATCTGTGATCCTTTCCTGTTAGTCAGTACTAGATCTAGGATAGCTCTGTCTCTTGTGGGTTGTTGTACCAGTTCTTTGAGGTCCTCCCCCTTCAGGGAATCCACCATGTGTCTAGTTCTCGCAGATGCTCCTGCTGGTATTGACCAATCAGTATCTGGCATGTTGAAGCCTCCCATTATCAGAACCTCTCCTTTAGCTGTCATGTTTTGAATATCTTCTAACAGTAATGTGTCTATGTCCTCACCCTGGTCCAGAGGCCTATACACAACCCCAGTTTGTATGGCTGTCCCATTTCCTGTTTCCAGGGTGACCCACAGTTCTTCTGGCTCCTTATGTGTATTCTTATGTGACACAAAGATATGCAATGGGATTGTTACGCAAGGAGGTATGGAAAGGATGAGAAGGGAATTGGCAAGGTTGAAGGAATGGTCAGAAGTTTAGCAGAATGGATTCAATGTTAAGAAGTGCAAAATAATGCACCTGGGAAACAGAAACCAAGGGGAAGGTTACACAATGTGGGGCGTGGGGTAGTAACAACAACCAAAATGGAAAGGGACCTGGGGTTAATCATATCAGATGACCGTAAGGTTAGCAAGCTATGTGAGAAGTCAGTAGGGAGTGCTGGGGGGATACTGGGATGTATATGGAGAGGCATCACCAGCAGAAAACAGGAAGTTGTTATCCCTCTGTACAGACAGTTGTTGAGACCCGATCTGGAGTACTGTGTCCAGTTCTGGAGACCCCATCTCTGCAAGGACATAGACAGGATGGAGGTATTCCAGAGGAGGGCAACTAAAATGGTGCAGGGTCTGCAAGAGAAGCCATATGAGGAGAGACTGAAGGAGCTTAATATGTATACCCTTGAGGAAAGGAGGGAGAGGGGGACATGATACAAACTTTTAAGTACCTCAGTGTAATCAACAAAGTCCAAGAGGGTAGCATCTTTCAGAAAAAGAGATGTGCAAGAACAAGGGGGCACTATCTGAAGATAGAGGGGGGAAGGCTTTGGGGCAATGTGAGGAAGTATTTTTTCACAGAGAAGGTGATAGATGCATGGAACATCCTTCCTGAGGAGGTTGTGGGGTCTGAAAATGTGAGAGAATTCAAGAATGCATGGGACAGACATAAGGCAATTTCAGTGGGGGGTAGGAAGAAATCAGCTGTTGGTTAAATAGGATCTGTATCTTATCCTGTAGGTAGGGAAATCGGCAGACTAGGTGGGCCAAGAGGTCATTATCTTCTGTCAAAGTCTATTATTCTATGTTTCTGAATTTCTGGTACCAGGAGAGTACTCTAGACAAATACCCATTATGGCTTAGAAGGAAATGTGTGTTTTTTTTTTGGGGGGGGCAGCTTCCGCTTGCTATGGCCAACTTCAGTATAATAAGCCCACCTGTAGGTAGACAGTTGTTTACATGTGATGCATGTTGCAGTACTTTCTCTATATCTCCTCCCCATTTACAGCTGCAACCAAACAGGGCGGGTGCAAATGACTAAAACGTTTTGGCAAGGAAAACAGAGCTGCACATGACCTGGGTGCTCTATGACAATAAAAGTACTACTTCCAAAATCCTGGCACTCCAGCACACTCACAAAAAATAGACTTTAAGCAAAAATGTTGTGGAAAATAATGCTTTTATTTCTCTCACCAGTTGCAGTTACCAGGACAAAATCACAGTGCTGCTTCTAACGTTTCACATTATCAAATGTTTTTATGACTGGGACCGACAAGTTCTGTATGCTCAGTGACTGGCGCCACCATAGCGCACTAATAGATATTGATTGGTGTATAAACAGGAGTAGGTCACCCAATGATGGACAACTATTTATTTTCTTATTCATTTACTGTGGATAGCCCAGCTTAGATGTAAGATCTCATTTTTTCTGTATGTCTGTGTGGGAGGGAGCTATGTATGTGTGTGTTGTGGAGGAAGGCTCGTTCTAACCAAATTTTATAACTGGGCAGTATAAAATATCTGGGAAGTCAAGGGATTTACTCATGGACATACAGTGAGCCAGTAGCTGTAGTTTGGATTATAAATTTCTAAGAAGTGCCCCTCCAAAGCCCAAAGTGCCTGTACATTATATCAGAAAAATATCAACAAACCATCTTAAAACAAACATTCATAAATAAATTATGTACTGGGATGGAACATGGAATTTCCTGAAGGACAGTATCTCTCGGAGGTCAGGTGGTCTAATAACTATACTGTAGGATCTGGGATCAGGAGATCCAAGTTTGAATCCTATCATAACCACTTACTGTGTGGACAGGAGCAAGTCTGTTAACCTCCTAGTGCCCACGTTGCTCCTACAGTGTAAAACTGGACAGAAACAGACACCCCCATCCCACTGAAAATGAGATGCTGTATCTCAGCTGATCTCTTTTGAGAAAATAAATAGTAGAAATAGTACACTGAGCATCCCAGTTGGGAATCTCTGTCCTTACTGGTGTCCAGAATAGTAATCTACGGCAGTTGGTATGAACTGACCAGAAGGTCCAGAGGCAGTGACAGGTCCAGAGGCAGCAAAAGAGAGCTACAAATAACATTCTTTGTATTCTTGAACAACCCTGTTCCCGCAGCAGATTAATTCACAGCTCTGCTGGAAGCAACATGAACTACTGGCTGCTCTGAGTCTCAACAACGACAGCAGCGAGACATGGATTGATCGGGGATTGCACCACACTGCTGCATGACCTCTCTAATTTTCCCAATTGCATTCCCTTCTACTCTGAACCTGTAGGAAGTGGAAAATGAAAGAAGCCCCATGCCAAGGAGGAGTCCAGTAACATGGAGGGAGGAGAAATGCTAGTGAAATAATAGGAGGCACTGCCTCCCCCTCTGTCTTGTCAGTGTTTTTCATGCAGTATGGACACACACACAGATTTAAATGCATTCATTCATATGAATGTGTGCTGGTCAATTAGACGTAAATATTATGAACTTTTAAGCACTTTGCTTGAGATTTCCTTCCCATTATATGATGTGTCCCACCATTTTTCCTTAAGTGCCCCTTATTTGAGAGAGACAATTGTAAGAATGTTGGGAGCTAAAATGGCAGGAAAATCAACCCCAACTGAACATATTTCATATTGAAGATGCTCTTCTGAAATCTTTCGGAATCGCAAATGATAGCTTACTTTGTAGAAATTGACAAGGTACAAAATACTTTGTACTGTCTCCCCTGTCACTGTACAGTGAGACTCTGTCACAGTAGTTGAGTAAGACAGCTCAGTGTCTCAATGATGAGTTTTGGTACTAAAACTGCAGAAGCTTTCATGCTAACAGCATGTGGGGCTATAAGGAAAAAAACTCAGGCAGCTCCTACATTGTAGTTTTCCACATGAAAGTTTGAGCAAGTCCAGCTTAAACTCCAGCAGGCTTGACAACCCATACCAAAAAAAAAAAAAAAAGCCTAATGCTCAACTGACTTAACTAATAATTAATACATTTTCAACTATTCATTAGTTTTGCTTTGGTTGAAATTTTCACATACAAATAAGTTACTTGCTAACCCCTTGTAGGACAACTAACTTCTTACTAATTCTTAATTCTTTCAACAGTTAGCCATGTATTAGTCTGTCTCCTACTTAAGAATTAACTAATCCTTGTTAATTGAATATTGGTTTGGCATTTATTATTAGTTGAGATTATGTAATGGCTCAGTTATTTTCAATTAACACTCAACTTGTTTAGCATTAGTTGATAATTACACCTATTCCACATGCACAATGCATAGTTCTTAGTTGAGAATAACTAATTCCTCACTGTTTCCCAAAATGCGTTCTGCGACAACATGACACAGAACTGCAATATCCTCTCTACCGTTATGCCCTCAACTGCAGTAGAGCAAGCCCCTATTCCTGTGAATGATCTGGGGAGCTGGTAGACACAATTTGCTCCACAGCATGAACTATATAGAGATTCACTGAAATAATTCTGGATCTGCAGGAGTTTGAGTGCTGTGAGTTCCTAAACTTCAAATTAATTAAAGTTGCTGAAAAAAGTGTCTTTTTGTAGTGAATATTATAAACATAGAAACTGTTGGCAGAAAAGGACACCTTGGCTCACCTAGTCTGCCTTAAGGTCCCTGCCTATGGTGCTGCAGTAGACCCTAATTGATCTCCTCCCCCCCAGCCTTAATACTAAGGTCTCCTTGTATCTATTCAATGCATGTTTGAAACCTGTTATCACTTCAGTACAAACCACCTGTGCTGGGAGGCTGTTCCAGGCATCTATCACCTTTTCTGTGAAGAAACATTTCCTCACATCCCCTCTAAGTTTCCCCATACTAGCTTCATATCATGCCTCCTTGTCCTTGAGTATCTCTTTCTGTGCAAAAAGCCACCATCCTGTACCTTATTGATACCCTTGAGGTATTTGAATGTTTCTATTATGTCTCCCCGTTCTGTTCTTTTGTCCATTGATTACTTATTTAAATTTGAGTCTTTCTCCGTAGGGCTTCTGATGCAGGCTATACATCATTTTGTTTTCCCTTCTCTGTATCGCCTCCACCTGACGTATGTCCATCCTGAGATGGGGCATCCAAAACTGGATGCAGTATTCCAGGTGTGGCCTCATCATTGATCTATAACATATATATAGATAGATAGATATAGATATAGACATAGGCATAGGCATAGATACATCTTTACAATGCTTGTGAGGAAAATGTTTGTCAAATATTCTTTATACCCATAGGGCTGTCAGACCTAAAGTGAGAATAACATGTTTATCCTCACTCTAGGTCCCCATGCCATGACACATTTATCCATACTGTAGGTTGTGACTGGCTGGAGCTGGCAGTATGAGCTGTCACCACTAGTGAACTACTTTCACTTAAACACCTTTCACTTTGAAACCCATTGGCAGCACAAGCAGTTTCAAAACCACCACTCGCTCACACTCCAACTCCACCTACCACTTTTACTTCTGTGTTGCAGCTGCCACATCATTTTTCTGGTCAGAAAAGTGTTACATTTTTTATGTACAGGGATATTTATAACCCTCTTCTTTTACACCTCTTCTGCCATTCACATAACTGTGGCCGCTCTTACCTGGGCTTGTTTTCCCATACCCCAGTCTCTGAGCATCACTCACATTCTTCATTAGCTGCAAGCTCCCATAGCCCGACTGCACTTTCTAGCCAGCTTGAAGCCATCACCACCCGGCCAAATCCCTAAAAAGGCTTTGATGTCTCATGCAGCTGCATCCTCATATGCTTGCTACCTGGAGGCAATGATGTGCTGATGCACAGTGTCACATGCAAAAAAGAAACTATCACTCAGTTTCAGTGGTACGGAGCACTCGGCCATCTGAGAAAGATATAAAAACAAAGCAATTAAAAACCTAAAAAGGAAATGACTCACAAATGTCAATGGCCTTGCATAAAAGAGATATGCCATAGCCAGAGAATATCCGTGATATTCTCCCCTTATGTCCCTGGTGCTCTGACATCATTCATGGCTCCACCACTCATGATGTCATAAGGTCAAGCTGCACTCAGTGAGATTATCATTGATATTTTCAGTCAGACCAAGGCATATCCCATGTAGTCTACAGAGGTTAGAATAATGCACTGTGAATGAGACTGGTACATTCAGCAGACATGGGTTTGATTCCCACAGCCTCCACCTGCGTACTATGTACACTACATAAGGCACGTATCCTCCCCAGTGCTCCTGGGTGGCCCATGAAAACAGGTCTTGTGCCTAGTGGGCCTTACCTAGTTACCAAAGAATAAAAATATACATTTATATAAAGATATAAGAATACTAGGTCATATGGCTCAAGGTAAAATACACCCAAAGAGGGGGCAAATCAGATTATAAAGGCAGCTTTAAACTCAGTTGAACATCAAATTAACATTGCACATAACTGCTGATGCATTTATTGATAAATGGAGCCAGTATCAGGCCTAAGTATTTAAGTAATGTAAGCGAGGTGCTCTGTTCTTTGTAAGGGAGTGTGTTATGCACCCCCTACTGGCCAACAATTCATCCTAACCCTTCTGTCAACAGAAAAGGCAAATGCATTTTCTGACATAAAAGAACCTGTGACTACCTTTTGCATGTGCTAGTAAGGTGTTGTCCTTGCAAATATGGCAATAATAATATAAAACCAAAAATAAAAGAATCATTTCCTTTTTGCTGAAAATAATTTTGCTAGAGACCAAAACTGTGGCAAAATTGTACCTTGGTTTTACCTTACAACCTTATTGTAAAAGTATAACCTTGGAGTCAAATGTAAGGTTTATAAAAGGCAAGATATCTGGTTTGGTGAGCTTGATATTCAAACTCTTCTTCAGGTGGCATTTTACTCAATACCTAGTCAATCTGAACTGTGTTCCCAATTAAATGTAGCCAGGTACCAATAACAATCTTAGTGCTCCGACTCTCCCACTGTTCCAGTCCCTTGGTAACTGTTAGTCTGACTTATCTGAGACTGGCATGCTGGTAAGTTTGCTGGTGAAGATGGTTAGCTCACTGGTTTCTGGCATTTTCATTGTTTCTGGCAGGCAGGATAGTTTGTTAACTGGCAGGATGCTTAGTTTAATGCTTTCTGCTGGAAAGTAGAAACAATTATTAGACCCTGTGCTGCTCTGCCCATTGCAGAAGGCCATTCTGGTGGCAGGGTGCCTTCTGGGGAGCATCGATCTCAGGGTAGGCATTTTGTCTCACACAATGGTCATTCTCACTCTAGGATGGGCACAAATGGTGGGTATTCTGGCACAGTGGTGTGAATTCTGGTCCTAGGGTGGTCATTGCAGCACAGAAGATGGGAATTCCAGCTGTAAGGTATACACTGAGGAACAGAAGGTGGGCATTATGGCCATGGGGCAGGTATACTTGCCCAAGGGTGGATACTGAGGCACATGAAGAAAGCATGCCAGCCCCATGGTGGGTATTACATCCCTAGAGAATGCATTGAGGCACAGACAGCAGGCATTCCAGCCCCAGGATGGATTTTCTGACCCCGGGTGGTCATGCAGGCTCAAAGAGTTGGCATTCCTGCCCTAAAGTTGTGATTCTAACCCTAGGGTGGGCAGTTTGACCCTGGAGTTGGCACTAAAGTAATGAATGTGTGCATTCTTACTCTAGGATTGGCACTGCAGTTGATTGGGGAGGACAGCCTACTCTGGGACCTGTAAGGGCAGCCTAGGTGAATGAAGGCTGGTTGGAAGGGTGGCTGGTTCGGGGCTCCAGGGTGTTCCAGGTGAAATAAGGCTGGTCACAAAGTATAAGGCATAAGTGGGGTTTGCATAGCAATTTGCTACCCAAAAATGTGATTTGCTAATCAAGTGCAGCCTTAACTAGCAGATGTTTTTAATGAACTGATTTGCCACATTGTAAAAATTTCCAAATTGCAGTATTTTTTCCTGCAGTTGTGGTAAAAGGTACAGAATGGATGCATTTTATCTCGCAATATGACACTTTTTACCAAAGCCGCACTCTGCTGAACTGTATCCTATAGATAAAAATAGCCATTGTGTGAAACTGCTCCTCAAACCTGGCTGGTTGCTAATCAAAATTTTTTTGATTAGCAAATACTACTAATCAAGTTTCCAAAACAAATTTATGCCTTTGGTCAGAAGGAGAGGAAAGCCTAGTCTGGGATCTGAAAGAATGGTTCAATTGCTGGGAGGAAGGTCAATTATGGGTGTAAGGCCAGTCTGGGTGCAGGTAGGTTATTCCTGCTGATGGAAAGCTTGCCAAATGGGAAGAAATGGCTGGAGTGGGGCCTGCAAGGGTGGTCCAGGTATAGGAAGGCTGCTCAGATGAGAGGCTGGTCCAGGGCTGGGTGAGTCAGCTGCTGAATGGAAGGTCAACTAGGGATAGGAGGCTGGTTTAGGGACTGGAAGGGTGGTCCTGCTGCCAAGACACTGGACAGCTGGCAAGGGGAGACTGTTCTGGGGCCTGGAAGAATGATATAGGTGCAGTGAGGGTGGGTTGGCTGGGGAGAAGAGACTGGTCAAGTAGGTGGAAGAGTGGTCCAGCTGCTGAGAGGAAAATCACTAGGTCAGGGGGCTGGAAGAGTGGTGATGCTGCTGGAAAGCTGGTCTGAGGTTCAGAAAGGTGATGCAGGTGATGGGAAGCTGGTCACCTGAGGAGGAGAGATTGGTCCACTGGTTGGAAGAATGATCAGCTGGGATCAGAGGCTGGTCCTGGGGATGAAAGGGGGATCCAGCTGCTTGGAGGGTGGTGACGAGAAATCATAGACTGGACCAGGGACTGGAATGATGGCCTAGGTGCTGGAAAGGTGGACTGCTAGGGGTTGCAGGATGGCCCAGGGCCTAGAACGGTGTTCCAACTGCTGGGAGGCAGATTTCCGGAGATCGGAGGCTGGTCCAGTGGGTGGCAGGGTGGTCCTACTGCTATAAGGCTGTTTAGGTGGGGAGGGAAGACTAATCCAGGGCCTGGAAAGGAGGTTCAAAGACAGGGAGGCTGGTTGGATGAGCAGCAGGGTCTGGTCTGGGGCAGTAACAGTGATCCAATTGCTGGGAGGAAGGACATCTAGGGGTGGGAGGCTGGTCTGAGAGTTGAAAGGGTAGTTGGCTGCATGTTGGTGGTTGGTCCCATGGCTGATAGTTTGTCCCAGCTGCTGGAAGACTTTTTGTCTGGGAACAGTAGGCTGGTCCAGTGGTTGGAATGGTGGTCCAGGTGCCTGGAGGTTGTCTGCTGTGAGTCAAAGACTGATCTGGATGCTAGGTGGGCGTAGATGGTAGGGGGTTGATGGCCAAAAGGGGTGGGGCTGGTTTAGGGGTCAAGCTCCTTTAAAAGACTTTGGAGGATCTCACATCCTTCATTTACCCATAGGTGAAATCCAGACTAGCCTGACTGTGCAAGTTACACCCCATCCTGGTGTTTCGGCCAGACTAGCCAGTTTGGGGTTTACCATTTTGGTCCAGAGTCTGGCAGGTTGGATTTCAAAATACCCATATTTATCATTGTGTGTCTAGGAATTGTCACACCTGGCTTACTCGAAGGGGATCACTTAATGTCTTTTATGAGATTGTCCAACAGATGGGCTAGATAGAGTGAATCTTGAGACTGGGATTATAAACATAATCCCAATTTTTAGCAATGGGCCAGAGAAGCCTCAGGGCATGGTGAAGGCAGCACCCTCATATTACTGGGGAGGGTGCTGCCTTCCCAGCTTTAACAATGCCTCATGGACAGGTGTCAAGAAGACATCCAACACCACAGGGAGCGACATGACATCAGTCCTTCATCCTTTCATGGTTTAGCCCATTAATGGAGGAAAGATATTATAACGGAGATGGCTGGGGTGGATGGCATCCATGTTTCCCAACTGTGCCTGTCCCAGCTCTGGTCACCCTGCTCCCCTGGAGCACCCACACCTCAACACCACCACCACCACATTGGATTCTAATGAGGTATACTCGCTGTGGAGGTGAAGCTTCAGGAATATTTGCAGAGCACTTGCATTAGGTGGAGAGGTGTTAGGGCAGTAGTGGATACAGACTGAATTTGTAGGGCTACCCTAAAAGATAAGTTACAAATATTAAAAAAAAAAAAAAAAGTATCTTCTGCAGTGGAAAAGGGTTCTGAGCCCAATCCAGCACAAGCATGTTTCACCATCACCTATTGAAGCATGCTGGTCCAGAGACCAGAAAACTAGCACCATGACTGACATGCCACTGTAGTTGCCAGAAACCCACATGCTGGGTCTGAATAAATCCTTTTAAAATGCATTTTAAATATTTTTTTTACTGCCATACTGCAGCCTGTGGTTGGCTGGGCTGCTGTCAAATTAATGGGTTATGACAGCATAGGTTCCCCCCCAATCAACCAGTGCCTGAATGCTGAGCTAATTAAAGTCTCTCTATCATTGGGTGAGTCCCCCTCCCTCACTCAGTCTGCAACTGCTAAGCTAATTTGTTTCTCTGGTATCTGGTGATCCCCCTCCCTCACCCAATCCACAGCTATTTTCAGCAGTGTCTGGCACTCCTGTCCCTAAGAGGTAACCCCCTCTCCCCCATATGCTCATCTCCCTGGCCTTCTGGCCATCATCTGCCCCACATATGTCCAGTATTACTATTATAAAGTGCTCTGTAGTGATACAGGATGTGGTCTGACAGTAGCTATGTCAGTATACAGTTAGAGAAAGAGAGATTAGAGAAAGACAAAGACAGAGCAGAATTGCTAAACAAATTCTTCTGCTTAGTCTTCCCAACAGAAACCTGCAATAAATGACCTCCACTAGGTGAGACAGAGCATATTAGTAGAGGGGCAGACTCAAGTCCATCTAAGAGGGAGAGGGTCCTAGAAGATCTAAGTAAACGTATGGTGGATAAAGCCATGGAGCCAGATGACATCCACCCTAGAGTACTAAAAGAACTTAGGGAAGAAATTGCTGCACCTCTAGCTGAGTTATTCAATAATTCACTGGACAGCAGTAAAGTACCATAAGACTGGAAAAGGGAAACAGTAGTGCCCTTACACCAAAGTGGAAGCAAGGAAGAGGCAGGAAACAAAGGCTCAGTCAGCCTAACCTCTGTTGTGGGGAAAATTATGGAGTCATTGCTAGAAGGAAAGAATAGATTATCTTAACAGTTTAAAACTGGACCCCAAGTAGCATGGCTTTACAGCAGGGTGCTCGTGCCAAACCATGATGACTGATTTGGGTTACCAGAACAGTTGATCAGGGTGAGGCAGTGGACATGGCGTACCTGGACTTCAGCAAAGCCTTTGACACTGTTCCCCAAGTGTTTTGGTCAATGAGTCACTATCAAGGAAGGGCAGAGTGACCAGTGGAATTCCTCAAGGGTCAGTTCTAGGTCCAATCCTCTTCAACATATTTATCAGCGACATCACGGATGGACTGAAGGGGAAGGATTTTATTTATTTATTGGGGCATTGGGGTTTGGGTAGGGCTGGGGCAGCTGTAGTAATATGAAACTAAGAGCTGCACAATCAGGCAGACTTGATAGACCTGTGGGCCCTTTTATACCAGAAATTTCATATATTCATATGTATGTTTATATTTATTTGCATCTTGGATTAGCACCTTTGAGCTACAAGCTCATTTACAAAGGTTCCTCATCATAGAGTACAAAGTAAACATATAGAGAGATATACAACATTTCAGAAATTTTTACAAAAGGGTTACAAAAAACTTCAACAATGTAGAGCAATCAGATTTGTGATGCTGTAATAACCTGTAACACTAGAAGTATGAGTGGGAGGTAAGGGGGTAGCGAGAATAGGGAGGAAGGAAGGCAGAGGTAGAGGAGACAGGAACTGGTTTGCAGGTAGATGTGAGTGGGGGGAAGAGTAGAAGGTGGTTAGTGGATGATAGTTGTTTAAAGAGCCACCCAGATGGGCCTTGCTAAAGTAGGGGAGAAGGTCAGGAGGGGTCCACAGGGGTGGCTGGGGGTGGGTGGGGGTGAGAGGTGAGGCATGTAGGAGGAGGGGATTAGAGAGACATAATGGAGGAAGAAGGATTTAGGGTGGAAGGGGTATGTTAGGCAGTAGGGGCAAGGTTGAATGTAAGATGCAGTCAAGGGGTGGGATAGTAAATGGTGAGATAGTGTGAGGATGGGAAAAGGGGGGAGGAGTAAAAGGAAGGAGAAGTAGAAAGTGCTGGAAGGTAGGGAGGCTGGAGACTAAATGCTGGTGTTGGATATTGCCAAAGGGGGGTATGTTGCCTTGGTAGGGGGTACATGGCCTTAGAAGAGGGGGGAATATGAGCTAGGTGTTACAGTCGCACATACTGGAGGCAATCAGATGGTCTCAAAGGTGAGATTTGAATTGACCAATTCTTTGCACAGCTTGCAGGTTTGCCTGTTCACAGATGATAACGAAGCTCTGCAACAGGGTGGACAGACAGGAGGGAGCCTCAGGTCTGGAAGCTGATCTCAGAAAATTGGAAGAAGGGTGCAATACTTGGCATTTAAGTTTAAAGCCAAGACGTGTAAGGTAATGCACCTGGGAAAACAGAACCCAGGGAAAAAATATGTACTGGAAGGGCATCAATTAGAAGAGACTCAGATGGGATGAGATTTAGGCATAATCATTTCAGATGACTTAAAGCAGAGGTGTGCAAATTATGTTGCCCCCTGTCCAGGGCAAGTAAATTTCCTTGAAGGGAAGTACAAAAAGGGAGCTAATTTAATTGTAATGAATAATGGCATGTAAAAATTCAGCTACAGTCATGGCTGGGCAAGTCCTAAAAGTTTTCATTTGAACATCCCTGCTTAAAGGTAGGAAAACAATGTAAGCAAGCTGTGCAGAAGGCCAGTGGCATCCTCAGATGCATAGACAGGGGCATTATGAGCAGAAAGCAGGAGGTAATCATGCCACTATACAGATCCTTGGTGAGGCCACACCTGAAATACTGCATCTAGTTCTGGAGGCCACACCTGAAAAAGGACATTGATCACTTAGAGACAGAACAGAAAAGGGCTGCAAAGATGGATCAGGGACTGCACCATGAGTCATATAAAACAAGACTTGAGTGTGCCCGTCATTAGGGTGCCAGGATTAAAAATCTCTGATCGCATTATATGCAGGAGGCTTCACCCACCACGTGTGAAGGGCTGTGCCCCCACACCCACCCCGACTAAAGATTAAAACTCCAACAGGGGCTCACCTCAGGGAGGGGCGGCAAATATGATGATTTGGCACCCTAATGATGGGCACACTTGGGCAGGTGCACAGATGGCTGGCAGTGGAATTTACTCTCTCTAGAGAGAATTTATTCTCTCTAGAGCAGAGAAGAGATAGGGGAGACATGATAGAAATATTTAAATACATCAGGCAGAATTAACACGACTCAGAAGGGAAAACAGGGCAGCGCATACAAGAGGGCACAACTTGTGTCTGGTGGGAGGTAAGTTTAAAAGCAACTCTAGGATTTATTTTTTCACCGAAAGTGTGATAGACGCATGGAACAGCCTGCTACCTGAAGTGGTAGCATCAAAGACAGTAAGAGAATTCAGACTTATATGGGCAAGCATTATGGACAGCTTAGGAAGAAAAATAACTGGGGTGTGGGGTAGCCACTATGGTCAGATTCAATGGATCACACTGTCCCCATCTGCCGACTCCTTTCTTATGTTCTTATGCATCTGTGTATGTGTGTGGACTAAGTTGTATGTCAGCAATGCTTACTCTCAGACCCATAATGCTGCCATGGTGCACTCTTTTGTCCCTAGACTTACATGGTACCTTCGAATCTGGCCCCTCACAATAGCATTGGTGGTTGTTGTTCAAACACTAACTGTGCATGTCTTCATTATGCAAACAGCTAATGCAAATGTGAGAGGCAGCATATTGTCTGTGCATCCACTAACATAGTGGATTATAGCTGCAACAGAGTTGGGAATATAGCATGACACCAGGTGCATGGTTTGCATGACAAGATCCATGCAGCAGGCACCTGGCACTATTGCCATAGTCATTAACACAACCCCAAAGACTTGTACCTTTGTGCATGCTTCCTGTGAATATAGAGTCTGAATTTTAATGTACTTCAATGGTCTAGCCTGGTTATCCAGTGGCCCTATATCAATCAATGGCAACTGTTTCATTTCTGGTGTGCAGAGGATACTCCCTCCATAGCTCCATTACTGAGTATTTCAATAGAAACACAGAAACATAGACTTTGATGGCAGATAGGGACCGCTTGGCCCACCTAGTCTGCCCATGTCCCTACCTACTGGATAAGCTGCAGATCCTAGTTAACCAACAGCCTACTTCTTCCTACCCCCCACCAGAATTGCCTTATGTCTGTCCCATGCATTCTTGAATTGCCCCACTGTTTTGACCCCATGACCTCCTCAGGAAGGCTGTTCCATGCGTCCACCACCCTCTCTGTGAAAAAATACTTCCTCACATTGCACCGTCTCCCCTCTATCTTCAGATTGTGTCCCCTTATTCTTCCACATCTCTTTTTCTGAAATATGCTATCCTCTTGGACTTTGTTGATTCCCTCGATGCACTTGAAAGTTTCTATCATGTCCCCCCTCTCCCTCCTTTGCTCAAGGGTATAGATATTAAGCTCCTTTACTCTTTCTTCATATGGCTTCTCTTGCAGACCCTGCACCATTGTAGTTGCCCTTCTCTGGACTGCCTACATCCTGTCTATGCCCTTGCAGAGATGGGGTCTCCAGAACTGCATTCTGTACTCCAGATGCGGTCTCACCAAATGTCTGCACAGAGGGACAACAACTTCACTAAAAATGTTCAGTGACACATGTAGCAAATAACTGTTACTCTTGTGTTAATGGAGTTCTGGCTCACAAGGTAGCAAACCACTGTAAAAGTACTTATGGTACTTCTTGTGGTCATAGGACCTCTGTGCCTTGTGTACTGGATGGTGAGGATACTGTGGAGGCATTGTGTAGGGCATATCATGGACTTGCATACCAGCACTGTTAATCATAGACCTTACCCTGCCCCTTTGCAAGTGCTGTTACAGTGATCTGTGGAATAGTACAAGTAAAGACCAGATAGCCATTTGTTTTTTTACTTACTCTTTTTACCTCCTTCTGTTGACACGGCTGCCCCTTCCATTGGGGTCCCCCAATGCAACATGGGCTCAGACAGGAGGTCCCAAAGATGCCCACCCCCATTGAAGTTCCCTGCTCCTGGAATTCACGGAACATGGATGATCCCATGGGTGGGATGGAGGGGGCTCCCCTACACCCCAAAACCTCAGATGGAGCAGATACTTGGGGCTGTTCCTCTGTCTCCTCCCAGTCACTGTCACAGGAACCCATGTCCTGGCATAGCTGTGGGATATTTACACATTCTTCTGGCCCTTCACAAATGTCAGCACATGAGAAGGGCCAATGAGATGAAGGCACATGGAGACGTACTTTTGTTCAGACCCTCAGCCGACATCTGCCCATCCCTGCATCTCTGCCTCCTCTGCTGCACCTCCATCTGTGGTCACCCAGTTGGCAGTATTGCAGCGAGGACTGCAATCCACCCTCCCTGAAGAAGGAGAGCAGCCCTACGGGCATTCAGTCCTTCTTCTCAGGCTGGCCCTCCAACAACGCAGGCTCGCTACCAAACCCGGGTCATTGGCATCATGAGCAGTAGTGCTACCACTGTGCTGGTGGACCAGCTGCTATTTGTGTTTTTATAAAAGGGATGGAACACATGCTTCATGTAAAAAACATAATGGCCTCCAACAGTGTGGACCCCCGCTGATTTGAGAGATGGTGGACATACTGTAGCTCCACTTTGGGTGAGTATTCCAGTCCCACTGTGGCCATTCTGGTACCCAGGGTGGATATTATGTCCCTCTGAGAGGACACTGATGCTCTATGGTAGGCATTCTGATACCCAAGGTGGTCAGTCCTCCACTCTGAGTGAGCATTCTGGCCACCAGGGTGGTTACTGAGACACAGTGGCCAGTCCGTCCCTAGGGTGGGGACAGAAATACAGATGATGGTCATTTATGTACCTAGGTTGGACACTCTGGAGAAGATAAACTGGTACTATGGCTGGAAGAGTGGTCTGTCGGGGGAATGGATGGTGGTCCTGGAAGGATTATCCAGCTGCAGGGAGGGTAGTCAGCTGGGGATCAGAGGCAATGGTGATTTAGCTCCTGGAAATATGACTGGCTTGAGGTCGGAGGCTGGTTTGGGAGCTACAAGTGTCTGGAAGGTGCAGTGTGTGTGGTTCAATAGTGGAATGCTGGTCTGGGGGTCAGGCACCTTTTAAGCACTTTGAGGGTCTCCATGGTCTTCATTAACCAACAGTACAATTTACATTAAACTGTTCCTCCAATGAGTTGCTTTAGCATTTATGACTAAGTTGCATAAGTGTTTCTCAATCCAGTACAAAGCCCTGCACAAACTGTTTCTTAAGTTTTAAAAGTCAGTTTTGCATTGCATTGCGACTGGACTTCAGATACATTTCAACTGAGATGCAAACATATTTTACAAACATTGACCTTGAGCTTATCAAGCATTGAAAAACAATGCAGTATGATTTGCCAATGCAGTACCAACTATAAAAAAACAATGCTAAACCAACTCATTGTCAGAACAGATCAATGAGACTTGTACCATACTGCTGAAATCCAGAACAGCCAGAATGGCCAGACTGTGCATGTTGTGCCACTCCGGCTGGTCTGTCCAAATCAGGAAATTCAGTTTTTACTATTGTGGTCTGTGCTTAGTTTCACCAATACACCTGACGCAGAAACAAATAAACTAAAGCATTACTTATCATCACCATTGGAAATTCAAAATGAAACCGTTGTATAAAATATACACACAAAATGAAACTTGTATAAAACACACACACACACACACACACACACACACCTTTTCATATGCACTGGTAGCAGAGCATTGACAAAATTATATATTCAACTTCAGGGATCCAATACACTACTCCATTCCCCCCCCCAGCTAAGTCATGCTTTCAGGGTGTCATTATGGTTCAGCTGGTGGAACATCCACATCTATGCCAGAAGGTCATATAATCTAGTCCTGCACAGGGTTGAGATCATACCATAAATGCCACCAGCACCCCAGTGCAGTACTGGGGATGATGTATTGTTGGGATGTGCCATCCTTCTACTGAGGCATTAAACTCCGGTCCCGTCCTCCCACCTCTAGGGCTATGACGGGTGTCTAGGTGGAAGTAGAAGAACCAAAGGCACTTTCACAAGAGATGGGGATTTTCCACACTGTCCTGGCCTACATTTCTGTTCCCATGAAATTGACTCATGCAACTGTCTGAGGCTGTGTGCAGGTGTTGATGTGTGAACTGGCTGCCACTACACATTTGCAGTCACTACCAGTCTCTCATCATTTGCAAAGTGCTTTGAGATAAGAATGTGCATCAAAAGTGATTTATACAGTAAACAATTGTTTACACATGGTAGCTGCAACATAAACAAAACAATGCCTCCCCAGTACATTGGCAGCAACATTAATAAAATTATGTGTTTGAATTCAACGATCCACAGCACACACACACACATCCTTTATACATGCTAGATGCAACATAAACAAAATTACATATTCAAATTAAACATACCAAACACTAATTACTTTTTTAGGAGTACTATCCACCTTTTTAAGCATGTTCCTATAAAGGCCAAATGATGAAATGCTGGACATGCAGGTCCACAACTGAACACTCAGCACTCTTTTTCCAGCATGCTGGCAACTTGGAGGAGTGGTGTGTCAGACCATAACTGAACAGTCCACCCCCATCTGATTTTGGGTACACTAGTCTTTGAGCAGAGCAACATTATGTCATGCTGGAATGAGCTGAAACTACTACAGCATCTTCTGCAGTCTGAGTATGAAGCATGTGATGTGATGATACAGATCACTGGTAAGGCCACATCTTGAGTATGGAGTTCAGTACTGGTGCCCACACCTCAAAAAGGGTATTAACCTGCTGGAGAAGGTCCAGAGGAGGGCTGCAAAGATGATAGCTGGTCAGCAGAGCAAGGCATATGAGGAGAGATTGAGGACACTAAACATATACTCCCTGGAAGACAGGAGAGACAGAGGGGACATGATTGGAACCTTCAAGTACTTGAAAGGGATAAATAAGGTTGATAAGGAGATTCTTTTTAAGCTGAGTGGCAACCATAACATGAGGGTGCAAAGTCTTAAGCTGGAGGCTGGGAGGTTTAAGAAGGAGGTCAAGAAGCACTTCTTCACAGAGAGGGTGGTGGCTACTCGGAATGTGCTGCTGGAAGAGGTCATCTAGTTGAAGACAGTGTGCAGCTTTAAGGCAGGCTGGAATAAGCATAAGGGGAAGGGGAGGATCATGGGTAGGGAGGATGTGAGGAGTGGGAAGGGATGGCAGGGACATTAGCTCAAGCTGTGGACTTTGCAAAATGAGCAGACTTGATAGACCAAATGGCCTTCTTCTGCTGGCTTCTACGTATGTTCATATGTTCTTATAGACAATCTTGCACTAATGGTATGAAGGAGAACACTGCTGGTGTGCAAAGCAAGACAGGGATACTAAAAACCCCTCTCCTTTTTATGCATACTAGCAATGATCCAGAGACCCCCACAGCAGCAACAATCTACAGCACATGCACCCCCTCAATGCACAATGGCTGTAAATTACACAAAAGTAAAATTATGGGTATTTAATCAATACTGTCCGTGTGATCCAGATACCTCCCTCCAACAAAAGCATTCAAATGCACACATACAACCCCCACCAGCACCACCACCACCACGCACACTGATTGTAAAGGGCTAAAAAAAAAATACAAACTGTGTTGTTTGTTTTTTTATCAATACTGTCAAAACAATCCGGAGGCCCTTTCCCCATCAAAAGTGATCCAGGGTATGTATGTACACACACACACACACACACACACACACACACACTCTCACCCAAGTCGTATTCTGCCTTTTTCTTTTTAAGCAATACCATCCAAGAAATCCAGAGCCCCCCCCAAAAAAAATAGTGATGTGGGGCACGTATCTCCCCAACCCCTACATACTATCTTGAAATAAGTTATTTATTTGTTATTTGGTAATCAATACAGTCAATTTCTCTACATCCTGAGCTCTCCCTTTTATGCACACTGACTCAAAATACAAGCAACAGTCAAAATCTTGGGAACAGCAGAGACTTACAGTACATAAAATATATCAGGAGAGACACTTGTGAGGGTCGCATTCTGGGACAGATAAATTGACAGGGAGTATAGAATAGCACCGAAATTCATGTTCACTGACAGCTACACAAATTATTTAGTAATCAAACCCATCTGATTGCAATGTGATATTTTCTAGACAGTGTTTTATATCTACTAATGCTATCTACTGTACGTATAAGCGTTGTATAATTACAGCAATTACTGTTTCAAAATATTTGAATCAAAAAGGACACATATTTTGGTCAGTAACTTGAGAGAACCACATTTGAGATTTTTGCTTCTGAGGGAAAAGAAAATACAGTAACAAAAGGTGATGCTGTATTTCCCCACCGCATCCATTTAAAAAAAAAAACATGCAGTCACAAAATTCTCAGTGTGCTTAAATTCAATTTTTCCATGCACTCTACTTCTGATGAAAACTGCAGAACTTGGTATTTTAGTGAGAAAATAAGAGCAAAGTTAAACTTCTTACCTAAGAGCAGAGGGAAAAGTTCATCCATCCTGTCTGAAAGTGAAACTACTGTTAACTGTGTCCAGCTTCAAACAGGCCTAGCAGCAATGCTGGATACAGGAAGCATTAGGTGCATTTTGGAAAAGTTGTACATTAGTTGAGAATACTTAAGGAGACAGAACAGATCTGTATTCAGTGTATAAAACCATTGCAGATAAACTGTTCTCTGCATGCAACCAAAAAGCTATACAGACTTTCTTTTTCTTTCTTTCTTTCTTTCTTTCTTTCTTTCTTTCTTTCTTTCTTTCTTTCTATAAATTGGTGACCAAGAAAGGTGTACTGAGACAACATAATGTACTTCAGGAAAAAATGTACTCCAAGGACTGTAATATCCATAAAAGAATCTAAAAAAGGCAACTAGGGGTGTGTGAATAATAAACAGTATTTCGCAAATGCCACAAATAATGCACTATTCCTGTCTAACCTACTTGGGAAATACAATATTTAATAAAAAAATTAAAAAAAACAGCCCCTGCCCTATATCCTGTATGATATACAACCCCCTGTCCTCCCACCCTCTGTTAGAATCTATCCACCCTCCTCCCCCCAGCACCCACAATTTCCATTTAAGTGACTATATTTAAAAAATCTTCCATGATGGACAGCCAGCACAACCTACTGGCATCCATGGCTGGCTGCCATCTTTCAGCACTTATTTGTGCTAAATAAAATATAACCCCCCCACACAATGGCGGCAATACCCTCATCCCACCCTCAACCCCCTCCCATCACTTAAAAGCTGGTGATGGATGTCTATAAAGATGAAAAAGACAACTGACACAACCCACCCTCCTCTATGGCCTCCTGCATTCTTCAGATTGAAAGCACTTGCACACTTGTTCATAGTTTAAGCAGCTGATCTTGTGACCCACTGGATGCATGTTCAAGGGATAACCTCTGGGCTAAGTTTTAGAGGAGAACAACTAGTCTGTAGTTAGTTAAGTTGGCTGTGCTCATGTCCCAAAGGGGACCCACTGGATTGGGCCTAGGTAGAAGGGAAGACACGTAAGGAAGGGTTTGGGTGCAGGGGAGGACCCACCTGAATATGCTTGGGCACAGAGCATGAAGTAAGTAGGCTGGACATGTGAGTAGGAGGTTGACTTAGAGGAGTGGACATGAGGGCAGAAGGGACCCAATGGACTCAGCTTTTCAAGAGGGGGATCCAGTGAGCTGGGCTGGAGTGCATAAGGGGTTCCCAGAGGGCAGCCTTGGTTGCAGGAGGGGAACAAGAAGGCTGGGCATGTGTGAAGGAAGATTCATAGACATGTGATGGCAGAAAAGGGCCTTCTTGGAACATCGAGTCTGCCTTTCCCTCCCGCTACCTATCACCCCCCCCCTGAGATCCCAAGATTCCCCTCGTCCTCCACTTGACAACCCTCTGTGTTTGTCCCAGGCCCTCTTGAATCCCTCCAATGTACTGGCAGTCACCACCTCCTCCAGCAGTCTATTCCAGGGCTCAACCACTCTCTTTTTAAAGTAATACTTCCTAACATTTCCCCTAAACCTTCCCCCCCTCCACCTTCAGCCCGTGCCTCCTATTTCTTGTATCTACCTTCCCTGTAAATAAGATCCTCCCCACTTTATTTATCCCCTTCATATACTTGAATGTTTCAGTCATGTCCCCTCTTTCCCTTCTTATCTCTGGAGGATACAAATCCGATTCCCTCAACCTCTCTTCATATGACTTCCGTCTTAGTCCATGCACCATTGTATCGGTCCTTCTCTGCACCCTTTCCATGACATCTATGTCCTTTCTTAAATGGAGCTTCCAGAACTGTACCCCATACTCCAGGTGTGGCCTCACCATGAAACTGTAGAGTGGCATCAGCACATTCCTCCTTCTGCTGGTTATCCCTCTCCCTAAGCACCCCAGCATCCTGTTAGCCTTGCCCACTGCTTTGATGTACTGGGTCCCCACCTTAAGATCATTTACGATTATAATCCCTAGATCCTTCTTCTGGTTGCTGCCATTTGCACATGCACACACACACCCCATGTGTATGTGGTATTTGGAGTCCTCCTCCCCAAGTGCATCACTTTTCATTTCCTGATATTGAATTTCAGCTGCCATATTTCCTACCACTCTTCCAGTAACCTTATATCATTCTTCATTGCTTCCACCCCCCCCCCAGGGTGTTCACCCTGTTACTGAGTTTTGTGTCATCTGCAAAAAGGCAGACATTCCCCTTTAGCCCCTGTGCCATGTCACCAATGTAGATGTCAAACAGAATGGTTCCCAGCACCAACCCCTGAGGGACCTCGTTAAACACCCCAGTCTCCCCAGAGTGCACTCCATTTACCACCAACCTCTGGCTTCTACCCATCAGCCAGCTCCCCAGCCATCTTATTATTTTCTGCCCCACCCCTAGACTCCTCAACTTATTAACCAGCCTTCTGTGGGGCACTGTGTCAAAGGCCTTCCCGAAGTCCAGATAGGTGATGCCCATTGTTCCACCCTGATCAACCACTCTCATCACCTCATCGAGAATTCAGTCAGGTTTGTCTTGCATGACAGTCCTGAGTGAAGCCATGCTTCTGAATGTCTTGCTGCACCTCATTCCAAATATCTAACCATCCTTTGTTTCAATATTGCCTCCATTACTTTACCCACCAAAGAATGTGATACTGACCAGACGATAATTGCCAGCTTCCTCCCTGCTGCCACTTTTACGAATTTGCACCACATATGCCTTCTTCCAGTCCTCTGGTACCCATCCTGTATCCAGGGACAAGTTAAACAACCCCACCAGTGGTTCCGCCAGTACCTCCCTTAATTCCCTGAGCACCCTATGGCGAAGACCATCTGGTCACATGGCCTTGTCCACCCTCAATTTACCTACTTCCTCCTTTACCTCTTCCACACTGCTTGGGCTTGGATATACCCCCCTCCACCCTTTCCCTTCTCACTTAGCTCTGGTCCCCTTCCATCCCCGTCCATCATAAACTCTGAGCTGAAGTAACCATTCAGGACCTAAGCTTTCTCAAAATCCCCTTCCACCGGCAATCCCCTTCCCCCTTAATCCTTTATGTCCCCTGTCTTGTCTTCCTCCTTTCCCCAATGTACTGAAAGAACATCTTGCCCCCCACCTTTGGCCTGCCTAGCAATTCTCTCCTCAGTTTCTGCTTTAGCCATCCTAATCCTTTGCCCTGCCACCCTCAGCTTCACTTTGTAAGTTTCCCTATCCGACTTTCCTTGCATCCTCTTATATTCCTTGAATGCACTTTATTTCTCTCCAATTGACCCCTCACTTCCCTATTGAACCACCATAGCCTCCTCCTTCTCTTGTTCTTCCTCACCCTTCTTAAACATCCCTCTGTCACTTTAAGGAGCCCTCCTTGATCTTTTTCCATAGATCCTCCACCCCACCCCCATCACCTCTCACCCACTCACTACCTCACAGAAAATCTCCCTCATCCTGGGAAAATCTGCTACCCTGAAGTCTAGTTCCTTTCCTGGTGGTATGACTAGTCCCATATCCTACTCTGTCCTTGCTGCTCACTGTGCTGTGGTCACTATATTGCAGACTGGCCCCTACCTCCACTTTCTCCACACTTTCTCCATTGGTAAGGACCACATCAAGTAAGTTACCCTCCCTTGTGGGCTCCCTAACCAGCAGATGCAGGAAGGCACAGTGGGTTGGGCTTGGGTGCAGGTGGGGACCAAAAGAGCTAAAACTGTGAGCAGTAGAGGTCCCAAAGTGCTTAGGTGTAGAAGGAGATCCAGTGGGCTGGGCTTTGGTGCAGGAGGAAGATCCAAAGTCTGGGCTTGTGTACAGGAGGAACTCCAGTGGGCTGGGCTTGGGTACAGGAGAGTATGCACTGGGCTGATCTTGTATACAGGAGTGGACCCAGTGAGCTGGACTCTGGTACAGGAGGGGGAGCTGGCAGGCTGTCTTAGGGTATAGGAGGGGAATCCTGTTGCCTCTGCTTGTATCCAGGAGGAAACTCAATGGGCTGGGTTTGGGTGTAGGATGGGACACAGACAAAATGGGACTTAGTGTGTTGGGCTTGGGTGTGTGGGGGCATTGGGCTGGGCTACAATAAAGGAGGGGGCTCAGGAGGCTGGGCTTGTGTTGCGGTGCATGAGGAGATCCAGTAGGCTGAGATTGTGTGTCAGAGGGGACCTAGAGGGTTGGATTTGTGTATAGGAGGTGACCCAGTTGTCTGGGCCTATGAGAAGGAAGAGACCCAGTAGGCAGGGTTTGAGTGCAGAAGGGGACATAGTTAACTGGGCTTATGTACCAGAGGGGACCCAGTAAGCTAGACTCATATACAGGAGGGGACACATTAAATGGGTCTTTATATACAGGAGAGAGACCTGGAGGACTGGACTTGGGTGCAGGAAGCGATCCAGTCGGCAGGACTTGTGTAAAGGGTGGAACCCACAGGGTTGGGCTTGTGTGCAGGAGGGGACTCAGAGAGCTGGGCATGGATGCAGGAGGGCAAACCAGTGGGCTGAGGTTGTGTGTAGGAGGGTAACCAGTGGACTGGGCTTGTGTGCAGGAGGGGAACCCAGTGGACTGGCTTGTGTGCTCTGTAATTCTGACATCATACATGGTTGAGAATATGACTACTCTATACTGAGAAAACCAAAGAGAATGTATCGCATGTCTGTACTTTGTCATTTTTGGTCTATACAAGATCAGATGTATAAGTTTGTATAAAAGATTATGGGTTCGATTCTCAAAGCTCACGGCATGGTGCAAGGGGCCTGGGCCACAAATAATGGTGTAAAGAGTCCCTTGAGCCAAAAGATGTGCTGGAAGTGATTCTCAATTGCAGCCTGCTCCAAATGGGGCTTGTGTCACCTATGCACCCCAAAATGGACTGTTATATGGCACTACAGAGCATGTGGCAGATGCAAGCTGCCAAATCCAGAAAGTGGGATTCTCACATCTATCCTGGAGGAAGAAATTCTATGTACCGTTAGACCATCCAGGGCTGGTCTAAATGTAGAGAGCACAGGAATAGCATGCTACCAGTCAAGTCTGTGAAGTCAGCCACAACTAGGCAAATGTAACTTAGAAAACAAAAACCTGCAGCGAAGCACACACAGAAACTGATTTCAGAAATAAAGGTTTATTAGAAGGGCATTCAACAAAGTATCCCCAGTGTGTCGAGGAAGAAACCCCTCTTCATTGGGGGGGGGGGGTGAAGAGTCCATTTCTGGGTTTGCATCACTGCTGGTCTAAGGATACTTAGAAAATTCTCCTCTGGGACAGTTGACCTGATTAATCAATGAGCCCATACACTATACATTAGGCGTTCGGTGACAGTTCAGTCGGTGGCTGGCCACGGAGGTTAGAGGCATGCTGCACCAGTCACACTGTATTTTGGGATGGGGAGTGGGGTGGTGGGCACTACGTGTTGGAGTGGGGTCCACAAGACCACCAGGGAAGGGGGTTGTTATTAAATATGATTATGGTGACATCTGGCAGGGGGCATTAAACCACCAGGAAGGGTTATTTTTATAAATATGAATACGGGCAAGGCAAGGCAAGGCAAATTTTATTTTTCCAGGAGCCCAATCTCAGAGGCTTTTGGTGCCATACAGTAAAAACACTCTATCAATAAAAATGTAATATCAAATAAGATTATAGTAATAATAATAAAGAAAAAGAAAAACATTTAAAACAACATACAATAAATACATTATGTGGGACACAAAGCTCTCTAAAATAAATAGTCAGAAATGAGGACAACAGGCAACGGGAAACATCAGGGATTGGGGGGCACTAGACCACTAGGAAGTGGTATTTTTATACATATGAATATGGGCAACATCAGGGATAGGAAAAGGAAGGCACTGGACCACCAGGAAGGGTTATTTTTATAAATAGGAATACGGGCAACATTGGGGATCAGGGGTCTCTAGACCACCAGGAAGGGGTTACATTTAGTTTACAAGGGGTTAAGGGAGGGGGACTGCTAGCCTTTGCCACAGTGTGCCTGTGGAAAACACCTCCAATGAACCATGTGTTTGCCACATGGGAGAGGTTGCCTCAAGTGTGAGAACATAGGCGCCAAGACCCCCTCCAGTACCAGAATCTGATGCAGAGTCCCTGGTGCACCAGACTTCAGCACAAGCTGCTGTTTGCCACAGCTTGCACTGATCTAAGGCCTCTTTGAGAATCAAGCCTGATGTCTGTTCTGGCAAAGCCTTGCCAGCTTGACTTGCACAAGAAATCGCACGCCCACAATGTCTTGCTTGGGAAATGAGGCATGAAAGTATACATAGTGCATATGGTTTTGAGAGATGCAAAATAAGCAAATGATTTGGGTATTTCTGCTCCCCTAGCATATTACAGTACAATACTGCTTTCCCTGCAAACTACTTCTATTCTATGCTGGCAAGAGAGAAAAAGCTGTATTATGATTAAGTTGAAAAACAAAGAGCAAAAAATAAATCTAAGTTAAAGTCTCAAATAACTGATAACTGGAACATTTTCTACATTTTGAATCCAGTTTATTACAGTTGGTGGTATTCACTAAAAATACCACCAACAGCTTAATCTAGTTCAAGCTCAGTTGCCATTCATCTGTATCCCCCTCCCCCGGGTCATGCCTAAAAATAGGCAGGATTTGTCTAGTGCACTTACCCGGTCAACAAAAACTAACTAACTAACTAACTAACTAATTAACCACTGCTATATTTTCTAAGTCAGAAATCAACCAACTCATTAGCTGTATTATGTTCAAATTGAAAAATTCAGCCAGTCCACAACTCTAGTAATTTTTCAAGTCTGCTTTCTCAACTAATGCAAAAGTAAAAAAAAAATTCTCTACCAATGTCTAGATAGCAAGGATTATACATTAGTTGAGAAAAACCTCTCAACCAATGGTCAGGCTCAATGTTCAACTTTTTAGTTAGTTATTCCCTAATGAATAGGTAAGCATTAGGCATTCGCTAACTTATGTTTTTTACATGGGAAGGTAAACACTTGAAAACAGGAGTCCTTTGTAACTGATTCCAAAATATTAATATATTTTTTTTCAATTTATTTACCCATAGTCCAGAAGAGAAGCAGTGGATTGGGACTTGTGGCAACATTTGTGGATCGTGACTTGTGGCAGTACTACGAGGCAGCATTCAGAGATCATGACTTGTGGCAGCATATGCAGGCAGCATTCGGGGATCAAATTCTGAAACTTGTCCACTGACTTAGTATCTCCTTCTCATCGAAGTTCTGAGTGCCTCTCTCTCTCTCTCTCTCTCTCTCTCTCTCTCTCTCTCTCTCTCACTCTGTCTGTCTGTCTGTCTCTCTCTCCTGTGATAGGTTGGCTTGATGGGGACAGGACCCGATCACTTTTTCCATGCTGGCTGGAATCACAGTTGTGGGGTCGGCAACTCAGGGAGGAATTGACTGACTGGGTGGAGGGAGGCAGGGAGAAACTGAACTGCTGGCTGAGTGGCTAGTGCCATGGTTGGGTGGGAATTGGTACTGGGCTGTGGTGGGGCAAGCAGCCTGAACACATTTTGATTTGCAACACATTTTGATTTGTAAGTCTAATGCAGACTCTGTTTCAGCTACTCCTGCAGCTCTGATAAACTACCCATCTTGAAATAACTGGAACCGGACATGAAGAGGAAGTGAGCACGGCAGCAACAACATAGTGCAGCGCAAGGGGGCACAAAGGAACAGCACTATACCAGTGGACTGATTCTGCTTCAACTCCAGAATGCTGTGCTTCATCCGGAATCTGGTGAGCTCTCTTCACTCTCTGTAGTACCAAGACATCATGCATAGCTCCGTTATGCAACCACAAAAAAGGTGAGGCACAGCAAAAACACAGTATTCCAGTTCCACAAATAACAAAAAACGGAGCTCCGTACACTAGTTCTTTAAGGGGATAGGAAGTGACAAGTTCATTTATTTATTTATTTTGGTGACCGAAAGGCCAGCTGGGTTAGCCTGAATGGATTGATCCTGATGGATACTTAGTGACAAGATCTGGGTTTTGTGATTGTAACTGTCAGGGCAACCAACCTTTCTCCTCTTAACCTCACCAAGACAAGCAGCACAGATCACAGATGGAGCTGACTCATTGGGAAAATAAATACATTCAGCCATAACTGCCTTCTTTTACAGATTCACTAGTTACAGAACTCTCATATTAGACAGGGAACTATTTATATTAAAATAATACAATAAAATACGAGTATAAAATCAAAATAGAAATTCTCCATGTCTGGGGTTTAAACTGCAAAGAAATCATAGCAGCACTTACTGTCAAATAACAATTCACCATCGCAAAGTAGTGCCACATTGTTAAACACATGTAGATGTAATTAAATTCAGACCATTTCCTTTTATTTTGCATGTTTAATGATTAACCCACAGTCTCTGAAGAGTACAAAATAACATTAAACTAATTACATAGTAGTAGCATTGTCCAAAATGGCTGTTTTCTGTACCTCTGTAGAGGAGTGCCAGTGCGATATGGCAGGTAGTTTATTATATGGAGGTTCAGACTGTAAAAGAGTGAATGCATTCACATGAGCAGGTTGGCATTTCCCCTCTCCTCTCCTGAGAGGGGCAGGCAGGGTTGCTTCCATGCTGTAGCCCAGTTTATGATACCCCCCTCTCCCAAGGGGGTGGGCAGGTTCACTACTGAGCCGCTGTTTAGAACATGATGCCCCACTCTTCTGAGAGTGGTGTGCAGGTTTGCCACTGAGAAAAGATTCAATTCATGATGCCTTCTTTCCTGATGGGGGTAGGCATGTTCGCCAAGGAGCTGTGGCTTAATTCATGCTGCCCCCCCAAGGAGGTTCACCAATGAGCCCTGGCTCAATTCCCAATGCCCCATCTCCTGACTGGGTTGGGCACCTTAGTGACAGTGAAATACTGTAGGCTGTATTCCGCATATAGATTTAGACTGCATCGGGGTGCATGAATCCATGCAGGCAGGTTAATGATGTCCCCTCTCCTGAGAGAGGCAGGCAGGTCACTACTGAGCTGTGGCTTAATTCATGATGCCCCACAAGCCCCCTCCCCAGAGCTTGTGAAGGCTTGCTGCTGAGTTGCAGCTTAATTCTCAATGCCCCCCTCTCCTGAGTGCGTGCTCAGGTTTACTGCAAGGGGAGAGGAGCCCCCCACACCCAACTAGTACATCACCTGGCAAGCAGGCTTGAGTGATCCTCAAGTTCTGGATGGGAGGTGGGACAGTATCAGCCTATCGGATTCTGTATGCATCACTGTGTTATCTAAATCAGTTTACATGTACAGATCCTCAAGTGATTTTACCTACATTGCTGTGGCCCTTTGCTTCCCTTGGGATTTGGTCAGACTTACTGTATGCCATCTGTTGCATCACTTTCTGTCTGCATTTACCATATTTTTCCAAACAGCTCTTAAACCCAGTGTTACCAGGATACCTTAACATGGTAACGCATTCACTGGATGACATTGGCAAACTGTGCCATTTACATGCAGGTTTTATTACTGGGATACATCTGAATACACCCAAACTATGCTGTTTATGTACATGTTTTGTTACCAGGATATGCCTGGATACACCCCCAAAAATGAATTTGCTGGTAACAAAACCTGCATGTAAATATGGTGACAGTTAAACTGGGGGTGCACTAAAAAATATGTGGACTGCAGCAGCAGTGTCAAGGTGAGCAGCACAAGTCATAGATGGAGCCCACTCAGCAGCAGCAGTAGTAGTAGTTGCAGGTCCTGGGGAATAAAAAGCATTAACAAAAGTGAAAGATTTTCTTTTTGTGAGGATTTCTATGAATGAGGGAGGAGTTTGAAAAATATTACAATCAGTTGTCAAGTAACAGTTCAGCAAAATCACTTATAATCACCTGGACCATTCTATTCAGCTCTGCCTTTCACTGTCGCAATCTTTAGACTTTCCATAGCTGCCAACTGCCTTGGGGACTACTGGCTATGTAGCAGCCTGGATTTAAATTAGGATATAGGATTTTATATTAGCTCCCACTATGAAGGGGTGTAACCAGAAAATGAAAAGGAAGTTAACACAGAGTGCAGACAGGGCTCTCTCACCTTGTGGCCATTTAATTTTGCACTGCAAGACATATCAGCTGCTGAATTTGGCCACTGCAAAAAAAGAAAGTAAGATAGATAACTTCGGATTTGGCAGTAGTCCCTGCTTCAACCCCCAGATGACCTGGCAACAGTGGCTATATCTTGAGGATAGATGTCAGGAACTCTTCTTCTCCAAACGCCAGCCCCTTTACAATGTTGATCATGTTCTGCATGGTAGAAGCTTTTTTTTTTCAAACTGTGACTCAGCTGATTGTTGGCTTTCGGTTTTACAGAGTTGCCAAGTCGAGCCAAGCCTCATCTTCGGCTCAAGTTTGGCTTGAGTCCAACCTGGCTTGCCCAGGTATATTCTTTACCTATGGTACATGAAGGGAAGAACTGACTGGGGCATGGAACAAAGGAAAGAGAGGGTCGGGAGCAAGAACATAGTGCAGTGAAGGGGAGGGAGAAAGGGGACATGCACTGTAACTCTATCCTAAACAGCGATGACAGACGTTCCATCTATCAATAACATAGGGGTTATCAGGAGCCATGGTGCAAGAAAAAAGTGTGTCGATGGGAGGGGGAGAAGAAACAAAAACACATTTTACTAAATGAGGAGGACATGGAGAGATATCCAGGAAGTTGTGCTTCAACTCCACTTCATTGTAAGAACACAGCTGTGCTGTTTTAGTAATTCCAGTTAGACCCCTTCTTCTGACAGCATGACACCAGCATAACTCTGATGCTATGCAGCTGTAAAAATCATCCCACAAGCAAAACTTGAATGAGATTGGAGTGGACTCCAATACGAGTGTTACAATCAGCCAGGTCAATATAAGGTGGTACATTTTTCAGAGAGGGATCAGGACATCTAGGGGTAGAAAAAGAAAACAAAGCACACAAAAGTTGGACACATTGAAAGGGAGGCAAGAAAACCAAAAGGAACCCCTTGGCAGTTAGAGAGGAAGAAGAAAACTCAGGATAAGTACTGAATGACTCCTCTGTTAATGTGAATGGAAAACAAATATCTGTGCTTAATAAAAGGTTAATATTTCTTCCCACACCAGTTGTTAAAAAAATTGACATTAATGTGTATTTATTTAAGTTTTTCTGCAAGGTTAGGGTGAAGCATCATTTCTCAGGAAAAGAAATACAGTCAGAAGATAC
This sequence comes from Neoceratodus forsteri, assembly GCA_016271365.2. Lineage (NCBI taxonomy): Eukaryota > Metazoa > Chordata > Ceratodontiformes > Ceratodontidae > Neoceratodus > Neoceratodus forsteri. Next base: position 1,050,721,937 of record CM057459.1, on the reverse strand, counting down.
AGTATCATAAAAATGGTTAAAAAAATGAAACATTTGCAACATTGGATGGACCTTCCTTTATCACTTCTGGAATGGGTACAAGTTATCAACATGAATATTTTACCTCAAATTTTATATCCACTGGGAATGCTGAATATTAATCCACCTAAAAATGGTTTATAGGACTACAGTCTCTTTTGAATGAATATCTTTGGCATAGCCATCAAGTTTGTCATGCTTATTCCAAGTTGCTTGCCCCTCAGGTTAAGGGAGATGTTTGCCTCCCAAACCTATACCTATATTATTTTGTATTACATTGTAGTAAATATTGTTTATGGGCTCGGAAATATGAAACTTTTTCCAGTACAGGCTATACCACATTATGGCTAAAGACTGAACAAGAAATATGTCACCATTTTGGGTTACAGTTTTCAAGTCTATTGTATACTAAACCCTCAAAATTACCATCTTTTATTAAATATACACCACTACTGTATATTGATCATTGAGGGCACATTCACAGTTAGGAATCTTTTTATAATTGAACTGGTTCAGGGACACAACACAATCTATGTGTGGTAAAATTAATTTTCAAATAAACAAACACCCCCTTTCACCAACTTACTGGCCAAAATTGGCAGTTTCTACGATAGAAGATTTGTTACAGGGTAATACATTTTTATTATTTAGAGAATTAAGGCAACATTTTCTTCACCTAAATTAAATATTCTTCATTATTTTCAATTGTTGCATGCTATAACAGCTTATTTAGGACCTGCTCCCTGGAATAGATCAAGTAGAGATATTTAAATCAGGATGGTATCTATTGCTTCTTAGTCACAAACAACAGGTCTTATAAATTGCTTCAAGAAAGTGACCCCTTATTCCCCCTCTGGGATCTGCTATCCTTGGCAGAATATTTTCTCGTTACAAGAAGATAAGACTACTTGTAGGCATGTCTGGCTTCAATTATATAATAGAATAAAAAAAGACAGATACCAAACATATGCAGTTTAAGATCTTACACAATCTATTTAATACCCCTTTTAAATTAAAACAGATGGGTAAGATTTTATATCCTGTCTGTACTAGCTGTGAACCAGAAGATGGTACCTTAAAACACATCCTATTGGAATGCCATAGAGTGCCTCTTTTTGGAATGAAATATGAATCCCTCTGGGTTTATTATCATATAGGGGACTTGTTTACTGCAGAAATTCACCTATTAGGGCCTTTTACATCAGATGTGACAGGATATAGAAAAGTATATGTCTCATTAATTTCTTGCACCACCAACGCTGTTATTTTTAGATACTGGACTGATTCAGATGTTCCAACATGGGGGGAATGGCATTCTGAAATACTACAGGCATTAACAATTGAAAAATATAGTGCATCTCTTCATCATCATCTCCAGTTTTTCAGTTCCTGATTGGAGCTACTCTTTACTTTGTTACATTCTTTATAGTTTATCTTGCAGGATTCCCACTTTTATTTTTTATGATACACTATCAGTTTATAAGTTTTTTTTTTACATTATTAACTTCAGTTTTTGTATGGGCATACTTGTTTTACTTGTTATTCTATAATTACCTTGTATGTATAATACTGATGTCCTCTTTTTTTTTTCCTCACTGGATCTTATTTCACATATTTGAATATACTGTGTGCCGGGATTGGGTGGTGATGGTGGTGGTGGTGGTGGTGGGGTTGGTATCTGTTTATTTGTTAGCGTTTATTGTTGTTTGTGTACTTTATATATAATATAATTGTTTCAATAAAATGTACTTAACAAAAAAAATGAAGCAAGAATCCATTTATGGATGAACCGGATTAGATGAATCCTAATACCCTTATGAGAATGATGCAGGAAAAGAGCCAAGAAGAATGGCAGTGATTTGAATACATATAATCTTTAAGGGGAACCCTTATACGTTAACAGAGACTGTGAGGATATTGCGCTATTGGGGAGTTTGTGGGAGAACAGAAAAGGTTAATTTCACCCCCAAACAATTTGTTGTTCAACCACACTGAATAACAACATAATTTCCTTTATAATGAATGTAAAAAGAGAGGTGAACAAACTGTTAGATAATATGGGAAGAAGGGCCAATCACAAATTGCATCCACTGGGCTAGTCTGCACTTACTGAACTATGTAAAATACAACATTGATTCCAAATCCACAGACAAAGGTAGTTACATCATAATGATGGACCTTCCAGATTGTGACAAAATCATTCATAACCTGCTCAATGACAGAGAGAGATAGATATAGGTTGCTATCAGCAAATTTGACTAATAATTTTAAGGGAGGATTTTTGGAATTATTGAAGGGAGCTCTTAGTGCAGGTGGCATCATGGAGGATGAGTTTAAGTATCTTTGGACTCCTCATCCTGTGGTGCCCTTCTTTTATGCCCTCCAGAAAATCCATTAAGATTTAAATCATGCTTTGCATTGCTTAATTGACTCTAGGGCAGAATCTCTTACTGACAATCTGTCAAGGTTTGTGTTTTTGTTTCCTCCAGAAAGAGATAGTGAAATTGAGATCCCCCTCAGGGACATGGATGACCTTCTGGGAAAACTGGAGGGCTTTATTTGGAAAGAAGAATATATTTACAGTAGATTTTTCTGGGTGTGGAGGTGTTATACACTGAGCATAAAAATGTAGTCTCTGAATGTAAATATTTTTTGAGGAGAAATAACTTTGTTTCCCTGTACAGTTCCTGGAGGAAGCTATAAACTTTATGCTGAGATGCAACAACTTTGAATTTTTGGGCAACTACTGTTTCCAGACTTGCAGTATGGCAATTGAGGAATGCACAGCCCCATAATATGCAAGTGTGTTCCTAGGGTTATGGGAACTGTAAACAATATGGTTCCGGGGAAAAATATCACCTACAAGAACACTGCGGCACACAACTGTGCCACCAATATTTTGAAAAGAAATGACAACGTTGGTGACAACATCGAGCAATACAAAAAAGCAGGAGTTCTTTGCTTTGTTGGGGGGGCAACCCCCCCCCACTGGAATTAATATAATCAACTCCAAGGGGTAGACTGCGGGCACAGGGATGTTATGCGAGGTTCCTACAACCTAATTGGTATACACCTGTACACCTTAGACAAACCTTTATGTTACACATAATATGCATATGCTATTCTAACATATAGGGCACAGGCACTTACTGTACAAGAGTAAGTGTCAGGATATAGAATAATTGTAATCCACTTTACTTTTTCTATGCAGGGGAACTGCGCATTGTAAGCCAAGACATTCATGTATTTGTAATCTTCTAATATTATTTAGTCTGCACTGCCATCTTTTGGATTTATGTATAATGGCACCACCTCCTGTATTTTCCATGTACCTACACTCTTTGTTCTAAGATATAGCTCACTTAGCAAATATTGTATAGGACTAGACAACACTGTGGAGCCCCCTAACCTTTGGCCAATATTGCTCACTGCATGTATCTAACAATGTTTCATACTAATGATAACCATAGTGATTATCATAGCATATAATGTAATGTATTATGTATTCTCCTTGGAGACCTTTTTCACTCCTTGAGGTATTGGGGAATGCTAGACTTGGCTCCCAGTGTCTTATGGCAAGAACTGCTTAGGACAAGTGTGATTCCCTTTTGGTGTAGTAAACAAGTTTATTACTGATATGTGACTCATTTGCATCTCTAATTATTGCCATGAACCTGATCAGGGCTAGGCACCCTAACAAATTGGAGACTGTGTGCAGGCAATTTAGATAGTGCAAAATTTCACTCGTTGCTTAAGAAAAGTTTCCTTCCCTATGGGTATAGTAGATCTGCACTCCTGCATCACTTCTCCCATTACTTTTACCTCTGTGGCAACTTGTAAATTCTGGCTGCTAACTGGGCATGATCGATGCTAACTCACCATTCCCAATGGCAGTTTTGAATTGCAAGACTACGTGAGTACAGTATCTTGTCCATCTGCTGGTCTTGCCTGTTGTGGATCGAAACATGACCCTGCAACCTCTTACAGGTTCAGATTTTAAGTTCCCCAATAACTGTTACTGGTACAATGATGGCCACGGTATCAAACATATGTGCAGATTTGAGACTAGACATCTCTAACTTCCTTGCCTCCCATGGAGGATAGACTGAATTTGTGCTGGACACGATTCAATCCCAAAACTCCGTGCTGGGGATTTCAACCCAGTACTCCAAGGAGAGACAAACAGCCAAAAAGCATGATTCTACAGGGCTGTTGGTCGCTGCTCTCTACGCTGCTTTAGAAGCCTCCTAATTGAGGTTTTGCTCCCTCAAACTGCAGTTCTTGTCCCTTAAAAAAAAGAAAGAATTGCAAGCATCTGAAAGTTTGAGAAAAGAGCAACAACTGGAGAGTGATATTCAGTCATTGCAAAATGAGAAAGAGACTCTTTTGCACTGTTCTGGTGAAGGTAATCAGAGAGAAATGTGTATGTTGAGAGATGAATGTGAAAGTCTGAGACAGGATAAGAGACAGGTGTTACAAATTAATGATTTGTTAAGTAAAACTAATGATCAAATGCAAGAGGACATGGATGAACTCCAAGATGACTTGAAACAGGTACGTGATGAGTTGGACAGGGAATATAGGGACAACTGTGAGTTGAGCGCCACGTATAGAGTGTTACAGAAAGATGTTGTGAAAGGCATAGAACAGAACACTGCAAAAGTTAGTCATGAAAATTGTAAAGTGCGCCATCAGTGAGAGGATTTGGCTGATCACGTTAAGGCGATAGTTGGGTTACATGCCTCTCGACCGCAAATCATCTGGAGATGATGAGTCAGATGATGGCATCTCCCAATACAACACCCAATCACTCCCCAACTATGGTCCAGTAACCCCACCCCACCATTCATAAGATGGCGGGTCTCCATGCTACAACATCACGTCCCTACATCATCAACGCGATGGCGATTATCATGTGTGATGCCAAGGTGGCAACCTCCATGATGGAGTGCGGTTTAGGCCTACCATCACCATCTCTAAGCCTAATAACAGCCATTCTGATTGCTGCTCTGACAGAGAGCGATAGACAGGAGATTGAGAAAATGATTGAAAACGCTTTGCGCGATTCAGATTTACCTGAGAACAGCAAAAGGGCCTTCAAAGTGCAGACGAAACAAATGCTGAAAGAGACTGCAACTCAGGATTCTATGGTCCAAAATGTGGTTGACACCACAGCAGAGGCCATCATTCATGGCACACAAGATACCCTTTTCCCCAATTGCACTCCCAGTAATCCCCTACAGATGGCCCACTTTGTCCAGTAGATCGCTGACAGCATAGGTCTCATGGGCCCCGCTGACAATTTCAGCTGTCATTTGAAGAAAGAATGTTCCAAATGTGAGATGCTCAGCCTAGTGGAGTACAGATCCTCTGACAGACTATTGATCCCAGCCTGGGAGGGAAACTTCCAGACCTAGCCCACCAGGACTCAGAGCAACATTTGATCAAATTGCAGCTGAACTTATTGCCGCACATAGCCAAGGTGTGGTTGGGGTAATGCTAGCTCACCCCGTAAAACAAAACACAAAAGAAAGCCCTGTGACATTCCATCAAATACTGTGGATAGCCTACTGTGCAGGCAAATGCCTTGCAGGAGAGGCTGCAGATGCTGACCTCATAGAATACAAAAATGTGTTCCTCTGGAACATGCTCCTGGCCATCTGTGAAAAGGTGGAATCAGCAATTTTCTCCACTATGGACAATTTTGCAGATGTTCTTCAGAAAAAGGAGCTGGTTTACCATCTCTACATCCAAGACCTTGGCTCCAGTTCCAAAAAGGTTGCCATGATACAGTCTACTGACGAGTCCACAATCAACTATACTGTGGAGGGCAAGGCCCAAGAAAATAAGCCCTCATCTTTGGACAACCAACAGCATTACCATTTCAGAGGTGGGAAACAGAACCATAACAAAAACAAATGTAATTGGAATTCTGATTCCAATTGGGGAAATCAGAACAATCGATCAGGCCCCTCATACAGAGAGATCACAGAGGAGAACAGAAATCTCTGGAACCTCCTTGGACAGGTCCGCTCTGTAGCAGATGTGGTCCCGGCATGAGTTCTCACAGCAATAGGCCCAGGACAACAGGCCTCAACAGACCATGGGGATTCCAGAACTGCAGGACAATAGGCTGCAACAGGCCTGAACTGTGACACCACTCCTTACGTGGTGGCCATCCAGCACAGGGATGAGGGCTGACAAGAACAGGCCCAGATGCTCTCCCAAGAGCACCCTGCTACTGGCACTATGGATTGATAACTACAGGACCCAGTCCATATTGTGAACAAGCTGGTATTGGACAGAAACGGAAGGCCTTTTACCAAGGTCATGGTCGGAGGCTGCTAATTGACAGTGCTATTAGATACAGGTGTGGCTGTGTCTGTATTACATGATGAAGATCCAGAAAACTCTCATTGGTCTACCGGATGGTGGACTGAAATGTAAGCTATCTACGTACCGCACAATAGTGCTCTCAGTGACCATAGGCAACCTGAAGGCACACCATACCTACAAGCTTATGTTGTTGCATAATAATCCCAGCATACGGTGGTAGCCACAGTCATTGCCAGCTATTTCCAGATATTTCGTGAAATTTCTGAAGAGTTTCTCTCTGCTGCCTCTACTGTTTAAATGCAGAAAGCATCAGATATTTCTGGAAATTTCCCAGAAATTTCAGGAAATAGCTGGCAGTGCCTGTGGCTACTACTGTAATGGGGATTGATGTTCTTGCACCACATGGCTGTGTGGTGGATCTGGCTAATATGCTATTGAACCAAATCAGAGGAAAATACCTTACTGTCATGATTTCTGATACTTAAGTTGTTGCAGCTATAACCAACAATGAAAAGGAATATAACATCATAGCTCTATTCCAAAACCATAGGTTTTTCAAAAGATTGTTCCCCATCCTGCAGAAGCATTTGGATGCATTCACCATGAACAAACATGACTGTGGTAGGATGCAACCTGTCATCAAAATCCCAGGCCCAGCACATGAAAGGGAAGGGCAATACCCTTTTCCTGCTGAGGCCCTACCATCACTCAGAGAAACCATTCACTCACTCCTCAAACAAGGCATAATCAGGACTTGTGTCTCCGCTGCTAATTAACCTATTTGGCCTGTGAAGAAACCCATGGGAACTTGGAGACTCACAACTGATTACAGGAGACTTAAACAAGTCACTCCTAGCTGCTCACCTGCATTAGTCTCAGCACCTGATGTGCTCAAATTGCTGACCGCTGATAACAAGTGTTTCAATGCTCTTAGCATCACCAGTGATTTCTGGTCACTGCCACTGGTCCTAAAAAGCCAATACAAATTTGTCTTCATCTTTGAAGGTTGACAGTACACATGGACCTGTTTACCCTAGGAGTTCCACAACAGCAACTCTCTTCCATCTACACATGATGGATGCCCTGGAGGGTTTGTCTGCCACACAGTGTATTCCGCAGTTTGTAGATGACCTATTGTTGGCTGCTACCACCAAGGAACAACACTTTGACCTCTTGGATGAACTACTGACCCTCCTGCAGAGGGCAGGCTTCCAATGCAACCCTGCAAATGCACAACTCTGCCAGACAGAAGTCATTTTCCTTGCCTTATGCATAACAGACAAAAGCAGAAATCTGTCCGGAAGAAGATCCAATGGCTACAAGATTTGCCACTGCCCACCAGTGTGGCAACACTCTGACATTTCCTGGTAATGGTAAACTATTCCAGGGACTTCATTTGTGACTTTGTCCAGAAGGCCTCCCCTCTGTATGAGCTTCTGAAAATGGATGTTCCTTGGACTTGGGGTCCCATACACACCCAAGCTGTGACATCTCTAAAATAAGCCGTGGCCTATGCTCCAGTCCTAGTGAACCCAAATACAGCATTGCTCTTCCATTTGGAATCAGTCACCTCAGACATTGCTATGTCTGCAGTCCTTGATCAGAAAGTTAATGTTACTTTGAGACCTTTTTCATATGCATCCCAAATGTTGTCACCAGTGGAACAGAAATACTGCCTTTCTGAAAGGAACTTTCAGTCTACCTACTGGGCTGTCAAACATTTCTTGTATATCACTGGGTACTCACCTATCATTAAAAACACCAACCACACCCAGACAACTTTCTTGCTTTCAGAGAGAGTGAAGAATGGATCAGTATCCAACACCAGACTGACTCACTGGTCTCTTCTTCTCTAGGACCATGACATCCAGGTTCACACTGCCAAAATGCATTCCATTCTGGCCATTGGGCTCCTTTATCAATGAGAGACACACAGTTGTGCACTACAACCCCCTGACTTGCCTGACCCAGGCCCATTTCTTCCTGGTACTCCAAAGCTCATTGTAGACACTTCTCTGTGTCATATCTTTACAGATGGCTCAGCCTCATATCATCAAGGAGAACAGGTAACGATTGGGGTGCTCATCATGTATCCCAATGGCAACACTGTTGGAATTTCAAAGCATTGCAGTGTTGCATCATCACAGTATGCAGAACTGGCAGCTATGGCCTGCACCCTTGTGTTCATACAACATTGCACTGAGGACACCATCATTTTTGGGTATGCTGCTCCCTCACTAATATTCTTACCATTCTGGCAGAAGAACTCCTTTGCATCTTATGATGGCACCCCAGTGAAATATAAAGCATTTGTGATTTATATTCACGAACTGGCCCAACACTTTAAACACAAGCTGTTCATTCACAAGGTTAAAGCTCATTCTAAAACAGACCCCTACCATTCCTTCAATGACTGAGCAGATACTCTTGCAAAAGAGGGTGCTCAAGGGGGGGACACATGGATGATGGATCATCCCAATGTTCTAGCAGCTGTCCAAGTAGCAGCTATCAAAAAGAAACCTGAACCATTTGAACCATTGGACTTGTCCACGGCACAGCATGCAGATCCCCAACTGAAAGATGTGTTCCCACTCCTTGACAAAAGAACTGAACAAGACTTATCTACCCACAGTCCATGCAAGAGACAAATGAGTAGGTTACATTTGTCAGAAGATGGCAAATTGATCTGCTATCAACCAGAGGACTTGCCCTACAAACTGTCGGTGGTCCCTCATGTATTGAGATCTGAATTTCTCCATCAGGTGAATGGCAGGTGGACATCAGGGAGTTGAAAATACAATCCAGAGACTCAAAACTGTTGCTTGGTGGCCTGCCATCACCAAAGATGTCAGATGCTATATTAACAATTGTCTGATCTTTGCACAAAATAACCCAATACCAGCCAAATGTAATGCCAAGTTACTACCACAGAGACATTCTGGTCCTTGGCATGCCATACAAATCAACATTATTGGTCCACTAACTGATACCAGCAGAAACAGCAAGTATGCAAGTGTAGTTACTGACCTCTTTTCTAAGTGGATTGAAGTTTTTTCCACTAAGAATTGTACTGCAAAAGCAGCTGCAAAAAACCTGGTGGAACAGATTTTCTCCAGGTGGGGCCTACCTCTGAAGGTAGACTCTGACAAAAGAACCAGCTTTACAGGTGAGTTGATGAAAGAAACAATTGAACTTCTATGGGTACACTAGATGTTCCACATACCCTACCCCCCTATATCTTCAGGTCAAGTAGAAAGAGCCAACAGACAGATTAAATAAATACTTTCCAAATTCATTGAGGAAAATCCCAAGGATGGGGCTTCCCTGCTGCCTTTACGCCTTATGGCAATCAGGGGTACTCTTTCAACCACCACCCAGCTGACACTCTTCGAGGCGATGACTGGAAGAATCATGAGACCTGAACATCTGTTGTTTGACCTGAGCACACCCACTGTAGACAGAGTATCTGTTGACAAGTATGTGGCCAAACTCAAAGAAGACATTGTTAAGAACCCATCTGTACACTGCACATCGCATGGGCAAGGCCCAGCAACAGTCCAATATTCAGTTGGACAAACAAACAGAAGAAGCGGATTTGCAAGTCAGAGATCAGGTACTGGTACTCAGATTTGGTCACCCTACGCATGCCTTCTAAAATAAGTGGGAAGGACCCTACCCCACTGTCAACAAACACAGTTCTGTAGTCTATCAAGTTAGACTTATCCAAAACAAGAAACTTACTGACAAATGGTTGCATGCAAACCAACTAAAACTATTCAAAGGAGTATAATTACTTTTCCTAACCACATTGGGTGGAATTGTACTGATTGGCTGTTTCTTTTTCCTTACAGATAATCCTGAAAGATGGCTATGTTGAACCTGCTACTCCTCATCTTAGGAGCTTTCCCCTGCATCCAAAGCACAGTAGATTGCATCCTTCCGCATCTAGATCTTCTTCCTGTTAACACCCGAGAAAGAGTTTCGATTACTCTACAGCCCCAAACAAATTTATTACAGTATAGGAAGGTGAAGATGCCTACCTCACTGTCTTGGTTATAGCCCCTGAGAAATCTACCCTACAAACTGAATGGCAAACAGATTTCAATGGACAAACTCTCCCTGTGGCCCACCTGTCCAAAGGAACCTTCCATGGTTGGCCAAATATCCAAATTAACCCAAATGGTACTCTATCTTTTCAACAAGCTAATCATCGACATTCAGGTTTATATAATCTTACTACTCTAATTGACCCTGCCTAATGCAAGAGGTTCTCCAAAGACTCCGCAAAACAATATTGTGCACTCAGTTCTATGGCATCAGCCATCATGTTTTTATCTGTTATTCTTCCAATGGCAGCAGAACTCCTTGAATGTTCCCCACAGGAACCTGGCCCACTTAGAGGCCTAACTGCAAATTCAGTACCAGGTACTCTTATTAACAATTTGCAATATACACATGTCCCTACAATTTTCAATATTGCACATTGTAATATGACAGAATTTGATATGTGTTTCACCACTAACACATCAATGATTTTCAGTACTATGTTATTAGACAGTCTGGCAACATTCTAGACACATATACAAGACCCAGGAGCTGATGTACATTCTGTAGAACATCCAGGTTTATTTAGAGCTAGACCAAAGTCTTCAAAAAAGAAATCCCATTCTTCCAAGAAGAAGCATGACACAGCTGATGTCACTGGTGCAACAGGCACCCTAACCAGACTCTTAGGCACGGGCAAGTCCATCTGGAGCAGGGCAGACATTGCTGCCATCAGAGATCACTCACAAAAATTCCAACAGGGCATGATCAATCAGATAATACCCCCATTGTTACATGGCGTGGATGGACTTAGTCAAGAAGAAAGATTCACTATTTACAATATCAAATACATTACTAAAAGTTTTACTGACACCAAGGATAGGTTAAATCAGCTCATTGCACAAAATAATAAGTAGGCGGATAAGCAATATATTGCCAGGGAACTCCTGTGCTCTGCTCATGACTCTTTCAGTATGTCATAACCACCATCAATAACCTCTTCCGTGATCTGGAATCTGGATGTATTCCAGATATCATTCATGACAGAAGAACCACAAAATAGTATTGCCCACATTGTAAATACACTGCATGCATTAAAATGTGTATGTCTCAGTCTTTTTCCATACTTGTACAGTATCTACTGCTAGGGACTTAGGCTTTGTAACCAGGCATCCTAATAAGGGACCCTGCTTCACTGCTAAATGATGTACTGTTCTAAACACCATATTTGTGACCTTTACTGTCTCATTACCATACTTTGATACAAATACAGTTTTATTGGATAAACTGGCTACAGTTCACTGCATTGGTCACCTTGATGAGGATATCTACAGAGAATGCATCAAATTGCCACCTCTTCTTATTTTTCATCCAACCCTGGACACATGAGTTTCACCTCATATGTATTGCTGTGCATGAAAAGGCTATCACTATTTGTTTCATTGTGACATTTTTGACATTATCAAACCTGTCTGTTGCTTCTCACCTGACATCATTGATTGGTCCTTCACATTGGACCAGGACATTACTCCTAATGACACACATACAGTACACCTGGAGCAAGATCAGCTCCACCACCACCACTGGCAAACAGTGAACAACTCTATAAAGCTTATACTGAAGAGGTTCATTGGCTAACTACAAGACTAACAGATCAATGTTTCACCTACCCAGTACAACAACAAAAATGGAGGCTGCCAACTGTTAAAATGACTTATAATTCTGATGGACAGTACTGTATAGTCACTAACCATAAAACGTAATCCTATGGTCAAAAAGTTTGTGAAATACCACATCCTAACTTTTGTTTTGTTCCTCGCCAGACCACTGTTACAGGACACACAGTGATTACTCCTCTTCTCATCACAGAACCTGATGTTATTGATGGTGACCCTAAATATTTGCTTGCTCTATCTCAATATTTGCCCATATTTAACATTTACATAGAGCCATTGACACTGAAATTCCTTTTAGAGAGGAAAGATACACACCTCATCCACCTCAGTAACAAAATCTCCGGTGCTGGAGATGCTCTTAATGCACTTATCAACGATGGTGATTTGAATAATGCACTTTCTAAAACCTGGTTAGAAATGACTTTTTAAGGTTTGGTTATCATGCAAGCATTTTTTATCTTATTTTTAATACTAACGCTTTGCTGCCTAAGGTGTACATTCAGACAACATCAAGAACAGCTCAAATTCCTTTATAAGGCTTGTTTGTTGGGTCTGTAAATGCCAGTTTTTCCCACTACTTTCCCATAGTGTTGTTGCCTTTTTAGTAAGGAAACAAGGGGAGGAGGATGTTATGTGAGGTTCCTGCAACCTAATTGGTATCCCACTGTACACCTTTGACAAACCTTTATGTTACACATAATATACATATGCTATACTAACATATAGAGCACAGACACTTACCGTTCAAGAGTAAGTGACAGGATATATAATGATTGTAATACACTTTATTTTCTCTATGCATAAAAACTGCACATGGTAAGCCAAGACATTCATGTCTTTGTAATCTTCTGTTATTATGTAGTTAGCACTGCCATCTTTTGGATTTATGTATAATCACACCACTTCCTGTATTTTCCATGTACCATGGATACTCTCATTGTTCTAAGAGATAACTGACTTAGCAAATATTGTATAGGACTAGATAACACTTTGAAGCCACCTAAGTTTTGACCAATGGGGCTCCCTGCATGTATCTAACAATGTTTCATACTAAGGGTAACCATAGTGATTACCATAGTATATACTGTAATGTATTGTGTATTCTCCTTGAAGACTTTCTTCACTCCTTGGGGTATTGGGGAACACTAGGCATGGCTCAAGGTGTCTTATGGTAAGAACTGCTTAGGACAACTGTGATTTCCCTTTGGTATAATAAACACATTTATTACTGATATGCAACTTGTCTGTGTCTCATTTGCATCTCTAATTATCACCAAGAACCTGATCAGGGCTAGACACCCTAACAGGGAGAAACTTAGGAGGGGGGAGATGTCTTTAAAAAAAAAAACACTGATGTTTAGTTCTGGGAGATGGGGAACCAAACTCCGGTTCTCAAGCCTCCTCCATTGCAGCAGCAAGTGCCTTAACCACTCCACCACAGGAACAGCTCAGCCACATACCACACCTCCTACTCTGTTATCCCATCCCCACTACTGCTTTCCCTACCCTGTCTACACATACAGTGACAGGGGTAGGCGTAACGCCATAACACTGTAATCACCTGTCACTTTAAAGGCTCCTGATATTTTAAACTGTGGTATTCTTGTGGTGATAATTTTTTTAAATAATGTTGTGGGTGGATACGGACAATATTCAGTAATGATTTTCCATACACAGATGATGTCATCCTTTGGCATTAATGTACTGACTACGCCATCTGTGTATGGCAGTGTGAAGAAGCCAAATTCATGAAGTTCATTGATTGGCTTAATTCCAGTAATGAGGCTTGCCATCAAAAGGCAGGGCAGGTTGTCCTGGGATCCAGCCAGAAATGTATGCTGAGAGAGGAAGGGGGAGAGGGAGGGGGGTCTGCAGGACTGGGGCGGAGCTATGACTTCAAAAAGGGGTTATACAGCCAGGTCAGAGCTTGCTGGCTATTGGCCAAGAGGAGGGGCCAGTAGGGGTCCTGATCAGGGGTCATTAGGGGCTATTTAAGGGTATGTAACCCTCAGTTAGCCCTCTTTCTCACTTTAAATTTCAATTCATTTGGATATACAGCAAATCATTGGCAATATTAAGGTAAGGCATTGAAGGACTGGGGGTGCTGGCCCCTGTGCTGAGATGCCTTTTGTAGTAAGGAGTGCTGTGTGACCTGATTAAATTGAGGGTTAAGTTGAAACAGGCTGTGGTTATTTCTAAAAGCTGTTGTGCAAGGCTTCAAGGCAGGTTTGGCAAAGAGATGTGTGGCAAGGGGCAGGCATCCCCCTTGTAAATGAAGCTGTGTTACTTCAGAATGCAGAGCATTGAAGGTGGGGGCAATGAGTGTGGTTTGGTTGGCCCAGCAGTGAGGTCCCTGTTTGGTGATGGTAGAGAGGCAGTTTTGTGCTCAGTGGTTGGTATGCAGCACTGGAAAGCCCGTGAGTTGGGGCCAGTAACCAGGCCAACACTTTGGTAGAGTAGCGTGGTGGGGCGAGTGAGGCTACTTAGCACTGGTGTGGTAGAGCATGGCTGGAATCTGGCTTTGGGGATCAAAAAAAAAAAGAAAAAATGATGATGAGCAGAAGGTGATCGCTCGCGCGCTGGAGTTGAGCGATAGTGTTTTTATGGGTTGTGCGGCATGTTGGAGCCGCTTCTGGAGCAGGTGGAAGACCGCAAGGAGGCCCAATGAAGGTTGTGCAGGCCGAGGACTTTGTTGTCAGGGGCATGTCTCAGGGAAGCCCTGCCGAGAAAGCCAAGGACACAAAAGGCTCATTATCTCATTTTCTGTGGAGTTTCTTTCTGATCTTTGCTCACCCACCCCAAGTTCTCCCGGTTGTCGATATGGGCTTCAATGTTTATAATGGCATCTTAGTAGGCTGCTCGAATATCAGTGTCTTAGAGGAAGAGCAAATTGAATTATATTTGAGCTTGTTACAGATGGGATGGGTTTGCACTAACGTTTATGTGCTGCTCATTAGAATGGGTGTGGGGGAAGCCGTGGTTGCTGGCAGTGGCGTTATTGCAGCAAGATCCTGGAGCTGAGGACTACACCATTTGGGGGGGCTAGCATGGGTATGGAGTAGGAAACAGGACTTCAGGGGGTGAAGGAGCCTCCCACATGGTGCATCTGCAGACAGCATCATGGATCGTGGCCAGGAAAGGGGCACCAGTGTCTGGTGAATGGCAGAATGGCTCGAGGGTCACGCTGGGGTCAGGCAGCAACATGGGAAATGCTGGGTCAGAGTGGGCCTGTAAGTGGGGCCTGCACAGTTTGAGGCAGACTAGCCTGAATAGGGATCATTGGAGAGGCTGCGTGGGTGGCCGCCATGTTTTGGGGGCAAGGGGATGGGCATCAGCAGTCTCTGGGGAGGGGTGAAAGTTTGGGGCCAGGGGGGCATTGGGTTGAGGGCCTCGATGTGGCAGTGGGGTGTGGCTGTTTTGGGCAGGCTGGGGGTGGAATTGCCTGTCACATGGTGTAGCATGCCTCCCAGGATGTGACACTGTGAAGCAGCAGCAGTGTGGTGGCTAAGGGGTTTGGCCAGTAGGCCCTGGCAGGCAAGCTGGGGACCGATAAGGTCTATCATGTGGTGAGGCCACCGGGTTGGATCCATGGGGGACATGTGGGGTGCTTCCTTTGGGAGCACACATGGCACAGGCCTGCCACAAGGGGGGGAGGGTTGGTTTCAGCTGTTTTTTCCAGATGGGCCCGGAGGCCATGAGGCAGGTGGGGGGCTCAGAGAGGCCTACCGCGTGGTGCATCTGCCCAGTGGGGGGGTGCTCAGCAATGTGGTGACAGCCATAAGGGCCCGGCAACCAGTATCCTTGGGAGCAGGGGCCAGGTTACAGTGCAGAGCCAAGGATGAGTCTTGATCACTGGCCGAAGGGAACAGGCTATACTGGGGGTGGGTCAGAGGCCTGGCAGGCCACAAGGTGGGGCCATGGCAGCACGGGTCCAGAGGCTAAAGGGGGCCCAAAGACTCTGGGTGGAAACCCCCCTTTTTGGAAAGGACTACAGGTGCCAGGAGAGGAGTGACACCAGGGGGGCCACAGGGCTGGCCAGCAGGGGTGGCCTCCCCCCAGGTTGGTGGGTAACCAATGGGGTGCTGGTTGTTTTGACTCTCTTGGGGGCACAAGAGCAAGCAGACCTGTCATGCAAGCTGCTTCACATGGGGGAAGAATGGGTGCTGAGGTCCCGGTGTGGCAGACTCAGGGTCTGGATGAGCACTGTACCCAGGGGGTATGGACTGTTGTGATGGAGCCAGTGATTGTGGTATGATAATGTGATTTTGTTGCGTAGCCTAGGCTCACCAGATGGAATGGCAGCCAAGAGAGCCCCAGTGTCGATAGCGACCATGTTGGCAGAGGCTGCGAAGCTGATGGCACAGATGACAGAGTTGGTGGAAGCTGCAAAGAAGAGAGAGGCAGAGGAGGAGGAGGTCCAGAAAAAAAGGTAAGAGCAAGATGAGATGGCTGGCGCTTGGAAGGGGAACAAGATACTGAAGGGGGGTGGTGTCCATCCCACTAGCGGCACCAGGGGTGGTTGTCAAGCCCACCCAAGGCCTGGTGGGGCCTCTATCAGATGGTGGTAAGGACAACATGGATGTGAATAATGAGGTATATTTAAAAGAGTATATTGAAGGATTGTTGGGGACATGGGGGAGGATGGGGTTTCAAAGTTAAAGCAGGCTTTGAAAGTCATTAAGGATGGAGGCAAGCATGGGAGAGAGGGCAGAGGCACCACAGGTGGGTTGGGGAAGCTGTACAAGGGGCCACCCGGGTTCACTCTGAGCAACCATGTCCCAATTTTGATAAAGGTGAAAATATGGAAGGGTAAGTATGTGGATATCTTTGGTTTGGTAGATGAGGAGACTGCCAAAAAGTATGATCAGAGGGAGTTGGTGGGCAAGACAGAAATGGTGGTGGCACTGGCAGTGGTAGGGCATAAGTCGGAGGAAGCCCCGTTTAAGAGCAAGAGCATAGATAAGTGGCAAGCAGGTTTCTTAATTTACAGTGCGCTGGTCTTGGAGAAATAGCTGGACCTGGCTATCCCACTACTGACATACATGGCAATTATCCAGGACATGTATTGGGCTAAGCTGGGTTTCGGGTGGCTCAAATACGATGAGGCATTTCAAAGGAGAACAGCGGTGAAAGGTGACCTGAGCTGGGACTGTACCCACGCCGAGTGTGGGTCAGGATGCTGTCGGGTTCAATGGGGGGGCATGTGGAGGACCACAGGAAATGAGTAGCCCTGGCCCTGGGGGCCAAGCATGCTGGGCTTATAACAGGGCTTCGTGCACATGGTCTAGTTTCAAGTTTCAGCATTTTTGCTCGAGATGCAGAGGATCACATCCAGTGATGGCATACAGGCAAGGAGGTGACAAGGTGGGGCAGGCCAGTGGTCAGTCACAGGAGCAGCCCTTTCATCGTGTCCGGGGTGGGAGCAGGGAAGGGATGGGGGGGTCCAGGGAGAGGGGGATATGCCTCCAACTATGGTTGGAGTTAGGGCAGGTACAGGTGATGGATGGTGGGGCTATGCCATAGCCTGCACCCCCATCAAGCTAGGGGTGAGGGAGGCCTGGACAGAGGGTTACCTTGACAAGAGAGGGGCAGACCTGCTGAGGGCGGGTTTTAAGGAGGGTTTTCCTTTGAGGTTCTAGGGGTCACAGGTAGGGATGCAGGTTAAGAAGTTGGGCTCAGTTAAGGGAAAGAGGATATAGTCTGGGGTAAGATTGGGAAGGAAGTCAAGGCAGGGAGGGTAGCAGGGCTGCTGGAAGAACCCTCCTGCAGGCAGTTCTGGGTGTCACCCTTGGGGCTGGTACCTAAGAAGCAAGTGGGGGAATTCTGGCTCATACATCACCTGTCTTACGAGAGGGGGGTTGGTGAATGCAGGAATCCAAGAGGTGCTGAGCATGGTCTCTTATACGTCAGTGGATCAGGCACTGAAATTGATACGGGCAGCCAAGGGGGCCTGGCTAGCGAAGACAGACATCGAGTCCTCATTCTGGCTGTTACCACTCCTCCTGGCAGACTGGGAACTACTAGGTTTCCAATTAGAGGGCAGTTAGTATTTAGACAAAGCTATACCCATGGTGTGCTCTGTGGCATGCTCAATGTTTGAGGCATTCAGTTCAAGGGTACAGTGAGTATTTGAGTCCAGGTACGGGCAGAGGAGGGTGGTCCATTACTTGGATGATTTTCTGTTGATAGGGGATAGCCAGGGGGAAGCACAGAAGATGTTAAGGGACTTCCAGGTTATGTGCAGTATCATAAGTATACCCCTGGCAGTGGGTAAGATGGAGGGGCCCAGGCCACAGGTTGGAGTTAATGGGGATTGAGGTAGATACTGAACAGGAGTGCTTTTTCCTGTCAGGGGACAAAGTGTCCTATTTGAAGGGGCTGCTGGTGCAAGTGCGGGGGTAGGAGGAGGGTGCCTCCGGTACAGGTACAGCAGCTGCTGGGGCAATTTAATTCTGCCTGCAAGGCCATAAGCCCAGGCAGGGTCTTTATGAGAAGGTTGGGGAGGGTCACGGGCAGGGCCAAGCAGCTCCATCACTGGGTGGACATCAGTAAAGGTGTGTGGGAGGACCTCCAAGTTTGGGGGGGGTTTCTGGAATCATACAACAGGGTGATGTTGTGGCAGGAGGAATGGGCCCACAATATGGACCTCAAGATGTATACGGATGCCACTGGGGGTTTTGGGTTGGGGGCCTACTTTCAAGGGGAATGAGTCTCTGAGGCACGGCCAGAGCAATATAGAGAATGGTGGTGGACCAAGGATATCATGTATCTTGAGATCTTCCCCATATGGGTGGCTTTCAAAATCTAGGGAGAACGAATGGCAGTGTGGCACATCTCCTTCTGGTGTGATAACAAAGGGGTAGTGGAGGTGCTCAATAGACAGAGAGGCCATATGGAATTGGTGGGCTGGGTACTGAGGAGCTTGGCGTTGTTGGGGTTGCATTTGAACTTGTCCTTCAAGGCAAAGCACATTGAGGAGATATGGAATGAGGTGACTGACTGTCTTTCTCGTTTGTTGATAGACCGATTCTGGGAGTTGGCACTGCAGACGGCACCTATCTGGACCAGGGTCCCGGATTGGATGTGGAAGCTTGGAGCGAAAAAGCCAGGGCATTGTATAGAGGTTCATGGGTGGCCAACATCTTGAAGGCCTACAAAGGGGCTTGGGAGAGCTTCCAGGCATTTCAATCCAGGATGAGTTGGGGGACAGGGAATCCAGTACAGGAGGAGCAAGTCATGCGGTATGTAGTGGAAAAATGGGAAGAAGGGGTGGCCCACACTACCATGGTGGTGTAGCTGGCAGGGATCAGCGGGATTTGCTAGGACTGGGGGCGGTTTGATGCAGTGGGCAGCTGGGCAATCAGGTGGATGGTCATGGGATGGCAGAGGGGGCAAGGTGGGAGGCAAGATGGGAGGAGATGCATACGGGGCCCCCTACTCATTAATGTGATAAGGGCGTTGGATCAAGTTTGTCATTCAGTGAATGAGGCCTGTCTGTTCTGGGCCATATTTGCAGTCATGGCGAGAGAGGCTTTTTGGTTTGGGGAAATGGTGGTGCCCCAAAAGGGGGGCAGCTGCAGCGGGCCTGCAAGAGCACAATGTGCTGGTGGAGGCAGATAAGGTGGTCATCTGACTCCAGAGGTCCAAAACGGACCAGCAGCGGAAGGGGCCACCGTGGAGATATGCAAACTGGCTGATGGGAGAGTATGTGCAGTCCGGGTCATGATGAAGTATAGTAGAGTGTGAGGTCACCTGAGTGCGGCCTGGTTCGTACATGGGGATAGATCCCCAGTGATGGGGTTTCAGGTGGGATCAGTGCTGAAAAAGGTGGTGGCATTTGCAGGGGAGAACCTCAGCAAGTTTGCCCCGCATTCCTTCTGTATTTGGGTGGCAATGGAATTGGCTGCTGCTGTGGTGGGGGAAACTGAGGTCAAGCGGGTAGGGAGATGGAAGTCAACCTGTTACAAGAGATATGTGAGGTGTTGACAATGCTAATGGGTGTCCCTTTTCTCTCCCTACAGCAGGTTCCAAGTGGCAAGTGTGGATCATGGGGCACTGATTCATATACTAGGCAGAGAGGTTTGCAGCCACCATGAGGATAGGGATGCAGCTGTGCCTGTGAGCAGAGCACACCAGAGCACAATGGAGGGGCCTGAGAGGCATAAGGTGGTCGCAGTTGCTACCCCTGCTGGAGGAGCTGCAGGTGCATTGGGGCCAACCAGACTGTGTTATGGTACATTTAGGGAGCAATGACTTAGGAACATTGCCTAGGGGGTCCCTGATAAAGGACATATTTGTAGATTTGGAGAAGGTGAAGAGCTGGTGGCCCTGGGTGGTGATCGGTTGGTCGGAGAGCACCTCCCAGAGGGTTTGGAGGGAGTGAAGGGGTAAAAAGAGATAGAAGTGGCACAGAAATGCTTGAACAGGAAAGTGGCCTGGGCAGTGATTGAGATGGGGGGGGTCACATTCGGCATAGGGACATCTTGTAGGAGCAGGAGGCAGTGTACCAGGAGGAAGGGGTTCACCTGACTGAGTTCAGCATTGGCCTGTTCCCTCGCCCCTTCAGGGACTTAGTTGGTGAAATTAACAAGAAAGGTCTTAGGGGTTAACCTACAAGGGGGAGCCCCATCTTCATTGCAAGCTGGAGATGGGTCAGTGGAAGGGTGGGAGCAAGAGGAAAAGGGGGCAGGTAAAGGGAGAGGGGGTAACATGGGTTGGGGACAAAAGAACCCAGGTGGGAATAATGGGGAAGGGATATAGAACTAGGGGGTGGATAGCCGTGTCCACACCTAGTGGGGGGGGAGTGGTCCAGGTAAGTGTGGTACCCGGTTATGGTGATGGAAAGGGGGGGCTGGATCATGGTGTCTGGACCCTGAGAAACAATGGCAAAAGAAGAGGAGAGCAAGAAGAAGAACCACACGAGAGGGAAGACGGGACTGTTATGTCCTAGAAGTGATATGGGACTGTTATGTCTAAGTTGTAAATATGGAATTGTTAGAAATAAACTGGGATGTAAATGTATGAATAGCATTATGCCTTTTAAAAATAAATATTGCCAGTGAGCATCCAAAGTTTAACAAGCAGTGGCTGGAGTTATTTCTGGGTGGGGATCCATCCAGGGACAATGAGGCTTGTCATTAAAAGGAAGGCCAGATTCTCATGGGAGCCAGCCAGAAATCTATGCTGAGAGGAAGGGGGGAAGGAGGGGAAGGGTGGGGCTACAGGACAGGGGAGGCTATGAACTCAAAAAGGGTCAACAGTCAAGTCAGAGTTTGCTAGCTATTGGCCAAGGGGAGGGGACAGAAGGGGTCCTGATCAGGGGGTCCTTAGGGGCTATTTAAGGGCATGTAACCATCAGTTACCCCTCTTCTTTCTGTAAATTTCCCCACCCACCCTTCCCAGCAAGAAAGAGGATGGGAATGTGGAGTAGGCACTGGTAAGACAGAGGCACAAGGTGGAAGCTGTTAAAGGGGGCCCCGGCATGGGCCAGGTGGGGTCGCATATGGGTGGCTAGGGTCCAGTGGGGCTAGGTGGAGACCCAATGATAGGTGTTCAAGACAAGGGAGAGCAGTTCTAAGGGAGGAGAGGGAAGGGTGAGAGCAAGAGGGAAAAGGGGGCAGGTAGAGGGTGGAGGGGGTAGGTACCATGGGCTGGGGTCAGAAGAACCCAGGCATGGGGGTAATGGGGAAGGGGGAGGGATATAGAACTATGGGGTGGATCACCATGTCCACACCTAGTGGAGGTGGGGGAGTGGTCCGGCTAAGTGTGGTACCTGGTTATGGTGATGGAAAGAGGGGGTCTGGATCACGGTGTCTGAGAAGCAATGGCGAAAGAAGAGGAGAGCAGGAAGAAGAATCACACAAGAGGGAAGACAGGACTGTTATGTCCTAGAAGTGATATGGGACTGTTATGTCCAAGTTGTAAATATGGAATTGTTAGAAATAAACTGGAATGTAAATGTATGAATATAATTGTGCCTTTTATAAATAAATATTGCTAGAGAGTATCCAAAGTTTAACAAGCTGTGGCCTGAGTTATTTCTGGGTGGGGGTCCAGGGACAATGTGAATTTGTGCTTCACTTCTAAAATGGATAATAATCAGCACAAAGGGTTTTAGGAAACTGACTGTGAGTAAATAATTTCTACAGGCAGGAATGTATATCCAGCTACACAAACAGTTTAAATTCATTTTGTACAGTTCCTCCAAGTGAGGCACCATTCCAGTCATCTTATGGATTCTAAAATACAGGCTGATGACTTGAGTAACACATTGAAGAAGTGAGAATAATACCAGAAGTTGCTAATCAAAGCAAGACAGAAAGTGTCAGTCTTTCGAGGGCAATGTCACTTGAGAGGAAATGGATCACAACATGGAGAGCAGAGATAATGAGCATGCTGCCAGTCATGTTCTCAATGGAATGTAATTCAGAAGCTGGAACAACTGGAATGATCATACTCAGGCATAGAGATGCAGTGAAGTTTTATTCTGCGGGCGAAATTTACACAAAGTCTTCAATTTCACCCCACTGAGCACTTCGCGTAATTTTTAAAAATTACCTGGAATTCTTCATTTGTGACTTTGCCTTGCTTTGGGGTTTTTTAAGTGCAAGCAAGTAGATGTTACAATTGGGGAATTCATAACTGGTGGTATAGTGCTCCCCCATCCCAGTGTTAAAAGCACACACACACACACACACACACACACATATATATTAGAGGCAAAAAAATCCATTTAATGCATCAGTTAGGGTTGTTCCACAGTGACAAAAGTGGGGAAATTTGGTGTTAGGGTTGAAAGTCCCCCTTGGACCCCCAGCCCACCCCACAACCGGCATCGGTGTGCGCGTTGGGGTTGTCAGCCCTAACTCTCACCCCATCACATGTGTAAAGAAGCAGAGGTATAGGAGAATGGGTTGAGAGTTAGGACCGACGACCCCAACATGCACCCCAATGCCAGTAGGGGTGGTGGGCTGGGGGGGGTCCAAGGGGGACTTTCAACCCTAACACTGAATTTCCTTGCTTTTGTTGCTGTGGAACAACCCTAACTGATGCATTAAACAGAGTTTTTTGCCTCTAATTTCCCTTCTTTTTGAGAATGAGGATGATAAATAGTGAATGGAATGCAGTGGCAGGAGTGCGGGGCCCACCACGTGATGTCTTGTTACATAGTAATAGGAACTGCAAAGCAAATGCAAGCGGCAATGGTTACGCACATGGTAAAGCAAACATAAATGGTAAATCAAATGTTAAGAGAAACGCAAGAGTAAAGTGATGCTGAAGTGAACAGTGACACAAATGGACATGCAAGCACTTATGAAAATGCCACTGGTAATGCACACAGTGACAGTATTGTAAATGCAAATGTTAAGTGTTACAGCAACAAGAGCGCCAAAAGTAACAGAAATGAAAACGGGAACGTAAGCGCGTACGTAAACACAAACAGTAACACATACAGGCACGGTACCGCAATTGTAAATGCAAATGGTAAAGTTAACATGAATAATAATGCCAAAGGAAACAGAAATGTAAACAGGAACGCAAACACATACATAAACGCAAACTGTAACGCACATGGTCATGTTACCGCAATTGTAAATGCAAATGGCAACAGTAACAGCAACAATAACGCCAAAGGAAAGAGAAATGCAAACACAAATGAAAGGACTGGTGTAAATGCAAATGGCAATGCACATGGTGACACAAAATGAAACTCAAACACAAACAGTAGTGTAAATGCAAATGGTAACAGTAATGCAAATGCAAGGACAAACGAGAACGCAAAGGGTAACACACACGGTGGCGTACACGGGAACGATAACTCAAACGGGTAGGTAAACACAAGTGGAAACAATAACTGTATTATTAACAGAAGCACATACCCAGTTTTCCCCCAAGAGCTGCATAGAGAAACACAGTGTATACAAAGAATGTATTCATAGTAATGGGCCTCAGAGCCAAAAATGAGGTGTTGGAATACTAAATTACTTATATCTCAGTAACCGTATGACATAGAAAAAAAAAATTCTCATGATTCATGATTTTCCTGGCTACGCTTTTGCTGAATACGTAGCTATAGGCTATGCATTTTCATGATGAAAATTCCATATCTCGCACCATTTTCGAGATATGAGCTAGGAAAGGCATGGCATACGCCACCATGTTAGTCTATGGGAAAAAATGCCAGCTTCAGAGGGCTATAACTTTGCAGCCATGCAATAGTTTTTCACCGCACCACAAAAAGGCACATCTGTGAGATGGTTGCCTTCCCTCCAAATTTCACCTCAAAAGACCAAACCGTTCTTTTGCAGCAGGGAGGCAAAGAACTGCTGTCATTTTGGCCATAGTCTGAAAAAGTAGTGTCATGATTAATGAAAACTTTTGCAAAAATTTGCAAAAGTGTCATGAGTGCGACACTACTTTGCGACACTACTTATTCCAGAAATTTGAAAAACATATTTCTAGAGTGTTTAACCCCAAAATAAAGACATGCCTAGCATCCTCAGGGTCTGACTAGGTAAACACAAAAATAATTGTGTCCCTGGATGGTCCCAATTTTAAATGCCAAGCATTTTTCTGATCTCCAACTGAAAACAAAATGTTGGATTTGCAACACTGCTAGGGTCATTTGTGACAGTAAAAAGTGCATTTGCGACACTGTTGAACTTTTTGTTAACTTTTCCCATTGACTTATAAAGGGAACTTGTTTTCTGAATAACTTTTGAACTGTTTAATATTTTTTCACAAAATCTTCAAAAGGCACATCAGGTGACACTGGCTGCACGTTCCCTGAAGTTTTCGGATTGGTTTGGCAAACCATGCGACCTGTAGACGCAAGCAAAGAATTCACCAAAAACCGTAAACGCGCATGCAGATCACACTTAATAACTCCACAGCCATATATCCGACCACTATGAAAGTTGGCAGATCCCAATAAGAGTCATTCTTGATCATGTGTTCCAAATTTCAGGCAAACCTGTTGAATGGCGGAAAAGTTATTAAGGTGAAAAGTTTGACCCTTTTACCTTAAAAGGGCTACTCAAACCTAACTATGGTAGCACTACCGTGCTACCATAATATGTATGTATATATATATATATATATATATATTATATTCCCTGGTGTCTAGTGCAACCCCGCACCCCACTGATCACTGGCACCATAAGTGTCTAGTGCCCACCCACCATGCCTGCTCTGTCCAGTCCAGTGAGTCTCACTCCAGACTTGAGTCCCACTCTCAACTTTAAATAAATGTGCCAGAATCACCCCTGGTGTCTAGTGGAACCTCCCTTCCCCAACCCTTCAGGTAGTGCCTTCCAACACAATAAACCAGTCCACCACTCACCCCCCAGCCCCACTCTTCCCAGACTGACCCCACCCCTTAAAGGGCTACCAGTGCAGCCCTCCATTCATCTCTGTGGCCGGCAGCCCCAGTGACTTGCAGCACACTCTCTGCCTGAATGAGTGAGTGCATGCTTTGCAAGCATTCCCACATTCATTCAGAGTCTGTCAGCTCTAGTGGAGCTGATTTAAGGGCCCTGTAGAATGGATGGGGGCTGCTGTGGGCTTTGGGGGGGTGGTTGGGATGGGGAAATGACATTGTGGACCCCTCCAGGGTCCACAATGCAATTCCCCCATCCCGCCAACCCTGCCAAAGCTCAGAGCAGCCCCATCCCGTCTGCAGTGCCCCTAAAATCAACTCCATAAGAGCTGACTGACTTTGAATGAATGAGTGCATGCTTGCACAAGCACACACTCATTCATTCAGGCAGAAAGCATGCTGCAAGTCACTGGGGCTGCTGGCAGCAGAGGTGGAGGGCTCTGCTGGGGGGCCCTGGGGGCTGGGGCAGGCTGGGCAGAGTGGGGGCTGGGGGGGTTAGTGATGGACTGCTTTATTGTGGTGGAGGGCACTACCTAAAGGGTTGGGGGAGGGGGGTTCCACTAGACACCAGGGATGATTTTTGGACATTTATTTAAGGCTGAAGTGGGACCTGAGTCCAGAGTGGGACTCACTGGACTGGATGGAGCAAGCAGGATGTGGGGCACTAGACACTTTTGGGGCCAGTGATCGGTGGTGTGGGGATTCCACTAGACACCAGGAATGAATATATATATATATATATATATATATATATATATATATATATATTTACACTGGAACTGGAGGGCGCACTAAACCAGCAGGGATTTCTATTGGGAGGGGTTGGTGGCACGTGGGTGGGTGCAAAGTGTGGAATTTCACATAAAAAATTTCACACCTTACCATTGATCCAGGCTAGGCAAAACAGTGAATTTTGCAAATTATGCTATGAATATTGAGCACAATTTATGAAATTCCCCATGTAGCAAATTTTGTGGTCTTCACCCACCACTATTCAGGCATTGTGGGATACTTCTGAGTGATGAGAATTTGAGTGTTGAGCTAGTTGAAAAGCACTGAGTAACTTTTAAGAGATCACCACATATAAGGGACAAGATTGTGCACAGTAGTTTTATACCCCCTGCATGGGAGAACAAATAGAATTGGCTCCCACCTAAGGATTCTTCCATTGCAAGATGTATAATATCTGCAAATACTGATACCCTTTAAGCCTGCTGAAACACTCAATCCTAAGACAAGAATCTATAATCAAAGAGGTTGTGAATTGCAGCACTGAATTCATGGTCTATGTACAGATGTGTTCCTGTAATACACTATACATATGAAGGGCAATTTGGCCACTTGAAAATATTACAAACTATAGGACCACATAAGGAACACTGTAAAAGGAAGGGAGGAAGCCTCTACTGGCTACCACTTTAAACTATATCAAACTCAGATCCAAAGTCTCAGAGGAAGCAAATATTTGCAGACTGTACTACAGAAAGATTCCTGCTGGATTTTCTGTCTCAGTGTTCTTAAACTAAGTGGCCTAAAGCAAGAATTTGATAATGAGCCATTTTTGTAAATGTCTGAAAATTGCTTAGTGACATGGGGTACTCTGTAAAGATGTAGCTAATTTAAACTTCACCAGTGAAATTGCTCTTAAGTGTTTGATATATGCTTTCATGAAGCTTTATGAAGATTCCACTTGCCTCAGCAAAATTGATTTTCTGCAAATCTGTGAAGTGTCACTATGAATTGGTAATTTTTTCTGCAAAGTGGCTACTTCACAAGCAAATGTTGGTAAATTCACAAAGACATGTTCACTTCCTGAAGAGTGAAACTTTGGAAATTCACTGAATTCAAACATTATGAATTTTGCAAATTTTCCAAATTACTTTGTGATTGAATTGTGGCCAGTTTGTCAATCTCTAGTCCCCTGTGATAAAAACAATACAGAGTAATGACAGAATTAAACACTGAATAGATGTTATCAGTTTCTTGAACTTGTTCCATTTTCCATAGAACTTTATCCTCTTAGCCCATTTTGTGTATGCTTATAGATGTTAGTCATTCTCAATATAGTTGCTGTATTGTTTGTATAAGTCCTGGATGCTGTAAATGAATGTATATTATTTCATCCTCACTTCTGAGGTTGCTGGATATATGAAAATCACAAGAGTTATTGAAAATCACAAGACCTTTATTCCAAAATGGGAATGTGAAATAGAACCTCAAGAAGCTGACATGGCAAACTTTAAATTGGCAGTGATACCCTCAATTAAGAACTGCAAAATATATGTTTTAATTCATGGTTCCTGCTCTGTGCAGAGATTTAGATTTTGCAACATTGACCCAAAAAGGCAGCTGACTAAGTAGCCACAAGCCCTTCCTTTAATGGAATGTGTCAAGAGACTATTGAATCATAATGAGCCCATTGTGAGATTATGCAAATTTGATAATTGTTCTGCTATTTTAATTATTTCTGTTAAATGTGCATTTGTCTTTATAATGTGTGTCTTTATGTGCCATGTTTTTCTCTTGTGATTATTAATTATCACACTTGGGAACACTTGTTAAATATGAGCAAAGTAGGAGCTGACTATACATTTTATAAGCTTTCATTAAATGGGTGTAATATCCCTTTAACATCAGGACATACTTGTTGGTAACCAGAGGCAACAACATTACTATATAAGCTCTCAAGATACCAGTAAACCACAGCTCTTGTCAACGTTCACAATGAGAGAAGTACTGGGGTAAGAGGTGCAAGCCTTTTGAATTGTGGAAGCTAGTAATGTTACCAGCACGTTATATGCAGTAGGCACTTTACTTGAAGCAATTTGAACAGATGTGTTTTTTTTTTCTTATGCATATGTAGATGAACTGTCTATGCATGAATTAACTGCTGTGAATTGGATGTATTTTGACTCACTTGTGTGAAAACTAGTGCTATGTGGAATGTGGAATTCCATTGGTGGATTTAGTGCAGAATGACCATTCTAGGGCAGAATTTCTGCCAGAATTTCACTTGTTCGCCTGCAGAATTCCACCTACTGTGATCCCCAGAAAAATATTCTGCGGAACATTAATTTTGCTATGGAAAAAGTTTCCGCAACAATTTCCACGGAAAATATTGAGATCCACAAAATAATATTTTGCAGAACAGTGATTTTTCTGCAGAAAATCATTCTGCAACTATTTTATGCTGCGGAATTCCACCATTTTGTTTCCAGCAGAATACGTTGGAATTTGGGCAGAATTTTGAATATTCTGCAGAATTCCGTTCCACCAGGTTTTGAAAATTCCACACAGCACTAGTGAAAACATTAAATATACTGAAATTCCATCGTATGTCTGTAAACTCTTTCAGTGCTAAAGTCTGCAAAATTTCAAGGCAGTACAATTTTTTTAAGATTACCAGAGTTTTGAGTGCATGCATTATATGTTCAGATAAGGCAGACTATTTAGGGGATCTAGCAGACCCTAGTCCTTCTGCAAGACCCCTGTACTGCTGCTCACACCCCACATTTGGAGAGGTGCATTTCTCTTTCCACTACTCTGCAAGTTATGCCTGGTTTATACTCTCAACCAATGTCTGTTCCACCAATTCCTTCTGAAATGCCAACTTACATTGCAAAATCCCCCCCTCCCATTGCCCTTGGCCATACATTCCAGCTCCTGTGCACCCTAGTCCTCCCATTCTGAGTCAGCAACCTCCAGTCCTTTTAGACAACTTGTTTGACACTCAGTACCTCCCCTCCTTTCATGTACCCTATTCATTTGGTTCCCAACCACCACATGAATTTCACAGTTGAGCGAAAGACGAAAAACTTTTCACCCTCCTTATCTCCTCTCATGATATCTTCAGTCACCTTGTCATAGCTTGTGGGATTGTGCTTGTCATTCTCAAGACCAAGGACCCTTGACTTTAGAAAAAGTTGACCATAACTGAATCCGTAGTCACCTTCAGTATTTATTGTGAGATACACTGCTCAGAAAACAGTTCCAGAAGAGCCAAACATTTACTTTATTTGTGGTCATGACCATTCACTATAGGGGAACCAGTTTTTGTAACTATCACAGATCCTTTTCTGTGAAAGCAACTGCTACCCTTACACATCAGGATTAATGCAGCTTCTCTGGATAACAGCCTTTTTTCTGCAGGTACTTTGATGGATAGCATTCCTTATGTTGTTCAGTTTCTGGATCCTTCAACTTAAGTCATCACCCTTTGTCCCCTGACAGAATCTATGGCTGCTTCTACTCCTTCTCCTACTTCTACTGCTCTGCCTTTCCAGAATGTGCTTTACACCCATAGTAATTTAACTAACTATAAAGGGTGATAAGTCATCTTTTCAGTCAGACATTCAATCTGCAATAATTTTAGTAAAAGATTTTGTGATGCTTCTTTTTATACCCTTGTGAACATTTGTAGCAACTGAAGGCTGGTTCACTCCAAGATTGTGTGCCACTATAAGACATGATCTTTTATTTCTTTTTTTCAAAAATTACCTTTATTTCACCCTTCCATACCAATGGATGTTAGCCATTTATTTAACTCCCTGTTGGCTCACTTACTGTATAATCTTCAAAAGTATCCTTTCTTGTTAATGCTTTAGTTCATGGTTTTCATACCTGTGTCCATACCCTGCTTGGCCCACTGGACGCTCAGGCATGTGGCGGGTGCCATTGAGGTAGTCGGGGGTAAGGAGAGAGCTGCATCTTTGGCTATAGCTGTGCAGCAGGAGCCACTCTAGTCGGGAGATCAAGGGAGCAGCATCCACTGCTTAAATTATGTGGCAGCAGCTGCTGAAGAGGCAGCTGAAAAAGGAGGTATTTGTAAGGAGGTTTTCTAGCACGTGGCAAGTCAATTGGGCAGTTCTGGTTAAACCAATTATGCCACATATTTGGGAGCAAATTGTACAGAGCAGCATCTGATTAAAATGAGTGGCTGGACTATATAAAGCTGAGCCCAGCCACCATCCTGTGTGTTGGCCAAGTGGGCAGTTGGGCTTGTGGGGGGTGCCATTGAGGGAGTTGCAGGCCAGGATCGAGCTGCATCTGTGGCTTTAGCCTTGTGGCAGGAGCTGCTAGAGCTGAGGATCAAGGGAACCACATATGTGGCTTAAATTGTGCAGCAGCAGCCACTGAAGAGGAAGTTGAAGAAGGAGGCTGTTGGAGCGTGGAGGGTGTCTCATCTGTCACAGGCTGAGAAGGCTTTAGGAGGAGGTGCTGTGACTTGGTAGGGAGTTGGACAGGAGGGGAGGAGGTAGGAGGGAGGGGAGCTGCTGGGACAAGAGGGCCACCCCCAGAGGGTAACATGAGGGCAAGACATGGGAGGAACATCTGGTCGAGAGAGGGGACGGGGTGCGAGAGCAAACTGAACAGAAGAACAGGCACTGTAGGGAGGGCTGTAGTCAGGAGGGGTGAGCCGATGCACAGCAAGACAGAGGGGGCAGGTAACAGGTTTGCAGTCCTGGCAACATTGGTGGGAGAGGAGGAGAGGGAAAGGATTGCTAGAAGGAGGCAGGAGAGGGGAAGGGAGGTGAAGGCGCAAGGGACTGAAGTAGGTCAGAGGATGTGGTCAAGGGTAAAGGGGAAGGGGAACAGCTCTAAGAACAGTTTAAGGGAGCAGAGAGGAAGGAGAGTGGAACAGGGCTTGGAGGGAGGATGTGAAAGGCAGGGGGGTCCAGTGAGGCTGGGAGGGTTGTGTAGGATAGTGAGGGAGCAGGGTGGAAGAGGAAGGACAGATCAGGGTTGCTGGGAGATGGAGCCGAAGGGGGGAAGGGCAGAGCTACAAAGGTGTTTGACTCCAAAGATAGGTACCTTGGTAGCAGGGTGGTGGTGTGAATGAGGAATGACAAGCAGGGGTATACTAGCACTGGGGGATTCTATACTAAATGAGATACAATGGGGCAGTAAGGAGGAAAGGTACAATCATATATGGGTGCAATCCATACCTGGGTTAATGGTGGGCAGGGTGGGGTAGTCAATTCTGAAGTGCAGAAGGAGGAGGACGAGGAAACCACATCTTGTGCTGCATGTGAGTATGAATGGCCTGGTGCGGGAGATGGTGGAAGTTGTGAGGAAGAGGTTCGAGGAACTGGGAAGTGTGTGTGAGGAGCTGGGAGAATTGGTGGCCTTCTCAGAGTTGCTCCTGGTGCTGTGCATGAGTACAGTGAGAAAAGGGAGGATATGAAAGTTCAACACATCGCTGTGGGAAGGTTGTCAATTCAGGGGTACAGGCTAGTTGGGGGCTGAGGAGGAACCTGGGAAAACAACTATCTATACACAGGTGACAGTATACACTTGAGTGGGGAGTGAAAGGGGAACATTAAAACAGGGGATAGAGGAGTATATAACAGAAAAGGTGAGTTTAAACTAGGTGGAGGGGTGGTGGGTGGACAGCTGGAAGGCAGGGAACCCAGAGAGGGGAGCCTGATGAACTTACCACCCAAAATAAAAGGGGAGGAGTCAGGGTAGAGGCATGTGGGGAGGGGGGGAAGCCCAGGGTAAGGCAAGGAAGAAAATGGGGTGAAGGGTGGTCATGTTGAATTAGAGGAGCCTAGGTAATAAGCCAGCTGAGTTGCAGGCTCTGTTGGCAGTGAGGAGGTGGACATTGCAGCCATCACAGAAATGTCATGGCAATCTATGTATGAGAAGGGATAAGGTGTATAAGGGAGGTGGGGGAGGAAGGCAGAACAGAGGCCCTATGGATGCAGTTTCAGGATTTGAGAGGTAGGACACTGAGGATGGTGTTAGTATACAGACCACCTGCACAAGGGGGAGGACCAGGACAGAGAGCTAGCTGAGCAAATCAGAAGGGTCTGTAGGAAGAAGAACACAGTAGTGGTGGGGGACTTCAACCTACCTGGAGTGGATTGGAGCACACCAGCCACCCTATGTGCGAGGGAGAGGGTCATACTAGAATCATTTCAGGATAGCTTCCTGGTGCAGTTGGTACATGAGCCGGTTAGAGTGCAGAGGACTCTGGACCTGGTACTTTCCAATGGGAAGGCTGTAAAAGATCTAGGGATGGAGAACCCTCTGGCTGGGCATGACCACCACTAGTGGTTCACGCTCAATATGAGTACAATAGGGAATAGGGGGTATGGGGACTAGGGTGATTGAGTTTAAAGGAACAGACTTTAATAGGATGGTGGAAATTTTGGGTAAGTATCTGGCAGGCATTCATCAAGACATGGATTCTAGTCAAAAGTGGGATATTATTAAAAGATGTCTGACAGAGGCCACTGGGACGTGTACTAAGACACAGAGTAAGAAGAGAAGGGGAAAGAAGCCCAGTTGGTTGATTCAGGAGGTTATGGAGGGGTTAAGGGTCAAGATAAAGGAATTTCAGAAACTCAAGAAATTGAGGAGGGTTGACAAGGATGAGTATATGAAGAAGTCCAGGGAGGTTACCAGGCTAGTCAGAGTGGCCAAGGCCTTAAGAGAACTGAGTCTGGTACAGGGTATTAAGGAAGGAGAAAAGGACTTCTTCAGATACAGTACACTGGAGAAAGAAGGAAGAACAAGGACCAGATTGTAAGGATTAGGAAGGAAGGAAGGAGGATGGGTGGAGAAGATGGGCGGACAGGTAGAGGCATTAAACGAATACTTCTGTTTGAGTTCATGAAGGAAGGGAAGTAGATACCCAAGGGGAGGGTCATGGGGAAAGGGGTGACTGACATAGGGATTGCAGAAGATGGAGTACTGGAAGAATTGATGGCACAAGGCACCGGGACCAGATGGCATTCACCTTAGGTTACTCAGAGAGCTAGCAAAGATCCTGGCAGGACCACTGACTGACCTGTTCAATACCTTCCTGGACACAGGATGGATATCACAAGACTGGAGGATGGCCCATGTGGTGCCAATTCACAAAAGTGGCCACTGGGATGAGCCAGGCAGCTACAGGCCAGTGAGGCTCACATTGATTGTGAGGAAGCTCACGGAGACAATCCTGAAAGAGAGGATGTTGACCTTCTTGGAGGACAATGGTCTGCAGGATGGTCATTAACATGGGTTTGTCTCAGGCAGATCCTGACAGACAAATCTAATTGAGTATTATGATTGGGTGACCAGGGAACTGGACAGGGCCATGCAGTGGATGTCCTCTATTAGGACTTCAGCAAGGCCTTTGATTCCATGCAGCATGGGAGGTTGGGGGGCAAGCTGGAATACATAGGGGTGGGAACAAAGATGGTCAATTGAATCATTGACTGGCTGAACACCTTCATGTATTTTCCACGTTTGTCAGTTTGTGAAAAACATATGAGCAAGATGGCTTTTGGCACAGTGCAAAACATGTTTGGTACCCTGCCAATTCAGTGGCACAAAACCAAAATTATCTGCAGGTTTTCCACACACACACACCAGACTCCTGTGCTGTAGAAAAATCAGTTGCGATCAGTATGGCAAAGGAAAGAGCAGTTGAAACAAAGGATACCACCAAGCAGGTTCTTCTCCATGCAAAGCAGGGCATGTATCTTGCAGCAACCGGCAAGCTGAAAGATAGCAATTTAAGAAGAACTGCAGAGTCAGGGTTCATGGGGCACCTCCTAAACCAAAAGACCTTGTGTGATTGAAAGGCTTGCCTGCATTATTGGAAAAAGTATGGAGTACACAACTGAAGAGTTCCTTTTGGGAGTAGCACATAGCTTTGAGAACTAATGATGTCTGAGAACTGATAGCATAGATTTTAACTTTTTTACAATTAAAGGATTTGTTTTTAATGTACCTCTTTGAATTCCAACTTTGAACCCAGAACTAAGTGAACTAGCTTCACCACCAGGTAACATTACAGGACAGGACTGTCTACCTCACTTCTGGATGGCACAGAACTTCGACTGGTCCTGACATGGTGAGGCACACAAATGTTGTTTACTTAAATGTTGTTTAGAAGGCAGTATAGTGCAGTGATCTAAGGCTCTGAGCTGCAAATCTGGTGACATCCAGCAGACCAGACCTGAGTTTGAATCCCACAGCTTCCACTTGCATACTATGTAACCCTGAGCAAGTCACTTAACTTCCTTGTGCTCCCAGGTCGCACCTGGAAACAAGCTCTGGCTTAGTGTGCCTTTCCTGGTTAAACAATTTCCCCTTTCCCTTACTGTTCATTAAGGGAGTGAATTGTACCTACTGTGTTATAAAAATATTAGCAGTGACTACTTGTAGGACCGAGTAAGGGAGTGAATTGTCACTGTAGTGAGCTGCACCAAGAGCAATTTTACATTGGAGCGGGTTGTCAGGAGTGAAATGGTAGGGAGCGAGTAGTCAGGAGCAATTGTCATGCTCCCAGGTTTGGTACTGGGATCTACTCCATTGACAGCTTCCCAGCTTCCCCAAGGTAAAAAATTTGGGAATTATCTTCGATAACAGGCTGACTCTTGAGGCACTGGTGTCATCATTTCTCAGAAGTGGTTTTTACCACTTAAGGAATGTTGCCCAACTTAAATCTCTGATTCTGCCAAAAGACTTTCCATCATTAGTGCATGCCTTGTGACTTCCAAATTGGACTACATTAACACTCTGTATTTTGTGGTTAGTGTAGGGGTCTTCCGGAGACTGCAGCTGGTGCAGAATGCCACGGCCAGGTTGCTGACAGGTCATCCCTGGTCTTGTCATGTGACATCGGTCTTGCAGGATCTGACCTGGCTGCCTGTCAGTTGGAGGATCATCTTCAAATTGGGCTTAGAAACATACATAGAAACATAGACTATGACGGCAGATAAGGACCTCTTGGCCCATCTAGTCTGTCCATTTCCCTACCTACAGGATAGGCTGCAGATCCTAGTTAACCAACAGCCTATTTCTTCCTACCCCCACAAGAATTGCCTTATGTCTGTCCCATGCATTCTTGAATTCTCCGACAGTTTTAGACCCCACAACCTCCTCAGGAAGGCTGTTCCATGCATCCACTACCCTCTCTGTGAAATAATATTTCCTCACATTGCCCCTGAACTGCCCCCCATCTTTAAATTGTGTCCCCTTGTTCTTGCACATCTCTTTTTCTGATAGATGCTACCCTCTTGGACTTTGTTGATTCCACTGAGGTACTTAACAGTTTCTATCATGTCCCCCCTCTCCCTTCTTTCCTCAAGGGTATACATATTAAGCTCATTTAGTCTCTCCTCATATTGCTTCTCTTGCAGACCCTGCACCATTTTAGTTGCCTTCCTCTGACTGCCTCTGTCCTGTCTATGTCCTTGCGGAGATGGGGAGACCCCATCTCCAGAACTGGACGCAGTACTCCAGATGAGGTCTCACCAACTGTCTGTACAGAGGGATAACTTCCTGTTTTCTGCTGCTGATGCCTCTCCCTATACATCCCAGTATACCCCCAGCCCTCCCTACTGCCTTCTCACATTGCTTGCTAACCTTAAGGTCATCTGCTATGATTACCCCCAGGTCCCTTTCCTTTTTTGTTGTTGTTACTACCTCCGCCACCATTGTGTATTCTTACCCTGGGTTCTTGTTTCCCAGGTGCATTATTTTGCACTTCTTTGCATTGAGTCCTAGCTGCCATACTTCTGACCATTCCTCCAACCTTGCCAAGTCCCTTCTCATCCCTTCCCCTATAAGGCCATATATGGCCTTGGTCCTGGTACCTGTCTGACCTACTTACTCCAGTCATCCCAGTACATTCCCTCTGTTCCTCCACCAAGGGCCTTTTGGTGATTCTGAAGGCCAGGCTGAAAACCTCTGAGGATCACTCCTTTGATGTGGCCTGCCTGGCCCTCTGGAACTTGCTGCCAAAATCTTTGAGGGAGGCCCCATCACTGGAAGTATTTAAAAGGGGCCTGAAGACCTATATTTTTAATAAAGCTTTTTTAGATAGTTTTAACAAATTTTAGTAAGTTTCTGCATTATTGTATTATGTATTATTTTATTATATTGAAATTTAAGCTGTCAACAACCCTACTTTACCAGTAATGGCACCCAGAGTTTCTTTGATTGAGTGCCAGATACAAATACATATTTATTCACTAGCTTACTTACATACTTATTTATTTATCACTTACTTACTTAACAATGAGCATAGTGGGTTGTATTCACATTTACTAGAATTGTATTTTTGGTGACCAAGTGGCCTGATATTTTCTCAACAAAAAAAAAAAGAAAAAAATTATGAGACTGGCCTGTCAGCACAGTGGTAGCTCTACCACCTGTGATGCTGGTGTCCCAAGTTCAAAAATAAGCTCAGGTTTTGGTGGCGGGCCAGGGATAGGAAGACTGAGCCTCCTATAGGATGCCATCATCCTCTGGGGGAGGGAGGAGGGGTGGCCAGCTCTGCTGCGATGCTGCCACCTAGGTGACCACAGGTGGAAGCACAACTGGAGCACTTCAAGGGTGGGAGGACATAAATGGATGGCTTACCATGCATGCTTGCTTGGCGCACCATTGATCCAACAGTGTTGGGAATGGGAAAGAAAATGAAAATCACTCTGAACTGCTTAATGAAGCCGCTCTTCCTGCAGACCCATTACCTGGCTATTTGGGCACTGCTTCCTGTGACTAGATCCTTGTGTGCCAGAGGCATTGAGAGCCCTGTTGCCCCTGTCAGAAGCAGGAGCTCTGAAAGAACACTGGGAGACCAGGTAAGACTCAGAGGAAGCCAGTGTAACAGGGCTAGGGCAGCAAGGGTCAAGCAGATGGGGGCTGACCAGAGAAAAGGGAAAAATAAAACATTAGGATACTGAAAGGCTCTGTGGCTAAGCAGTGATTTAAAGAACTTTTATGTCTAGGTTACTTTTTCATTTACATCCCAGTATGTCCGGATAGCTGTTTGGTTACCAACGTGAAGTGACTTGAACTGTTCTATCAATTCAGTTCCATATGAACAGACAGCCACATCACAAAACCACCATCACAGTGGCATTCATTGGCAACCCTGTTGGCAATTTCACATGAGAGGCTACTGATTTAATAGGCAATGCACCTGGACTGATCTCTCACTTGCAAGGTGGCCTCTCCAAAACACGACTGAGGAACCATGGTGGGGCAGTATGGGGAGCTTGCCCTGTAATTGCCCATGCTGATTTATCTTAACAACAGGATTTCAGATTCCATTAAGCTCATCCTGGTACCTTTCATGAGCATTAAGAGGCTTGTGTCATGTTGTAAGTACTTTGGTTGATTTATCAGCCCAACTCAGGGAACAACCATAATTTGACTTAAAAAGAGCACTTTAAAACAAAGTTTATTTGCAAATCCTCCTCAGATATCTGCCTGACACAGAGCACTGTAAAACAAAGCTTGGATGCCAGATCATCTCCCTTTCATGATATGTTAGATATAACTACAAAGTGTTCTGTTTCTCATCAGGATAAAGGGGTTTGTTAAAATGGAGTATCTATTTTTTTTTCAGCATGTAATGGGGATAAAAATAAATATACTGTGGGTGGGATAGTACCCACTTAGCAATACTGCCACCAAACCAGCTCCACCACCTATGACCAACACACTGACTGGACTGATGACTGATTCATTGCTAGGCCATCTTTTTTTTTTTTTTTTTCAAAATATAAATGAATACCCATGAAATGTATGCCCTGTAAAACAACAAACACATGACCTATTTATCTAGATTCTGATGTTTGTTTTTTAAAAAAGACCCCAAAATACAGTTTTGGGACATTCTTAAGCCCTAGCTGGAAGGCTTAGCAACGGGTCCAGATTATTCTTTCGTAAACCAAACTTCTTCCATCATGAGTCTCATGAAAGAGAAATCTCACTTTATGAAAGAAGTGGTTGGGAGTAAAATTTTGTTTGTAGTTCTTTCATGAGCTAAACTTCTTTCATGAGTCACAAAGAACTTATGAAAGGAGAAGCTGGGTTCATGAAAGAAAAGTGTGGAATGATACCATCTGTGAATTCACAATTCAAGAATGTCCCACTCAT
The DNA here is from genome assembly GCA_016271365.2 of Neoceratodus forsteri. NCBI lineage: Eukaryota > Metazoa > Chordata > Ceratodontiformes > Ceratodontidae > Neoceratodus > Neoceratodus forsteri. The sequence goes on along the minus strand of CM057459.1, from coordinate 1,050,683,597 downwards.
GGACAATACTTTTGTGAGATCTCATGAAAGAACAATGGTTCTTTCATATGACCTAACAAAAGAGTAGTTAGAGCAAGTTAGAGCAAGTGAGTGAACTTCTTTTGTGAGTCATGAGAGAACTAAATAAAGAAAATCCCATTATTTCTTTCATGACTAATGAAAGAAAAAGATTATTTCCCAAAAGAACTAATGAATGAAAAAATCGGGGCTCATGAAAGACAGGGTGGGACTTAGTTTCTTTTACAGTTATTTTATTTTTTATTTATTTTAGTCTTTGGTAACCGGGTAAGGCCCACTAGGCAAAAGTGCCTGTTTTCAGAGGCGACCTGGGACCACTGGGCAGTTAAATGACTTGCTCAGAATCACACAGAATGCAAGTGGAAGTTGTGAGAATCAAACTCAGGTTTAGTCTGCTGGATGTACCAAGCTCATTCACACCTTGCTCCTTTAACCTCTAGGCTATACTGCCAGCCCTATGTTAGGCCATATGAAAGAACCATTGTTCTTTCATGAGATCACAGAAAAGTATTGTCTGTGAGCAGAACTTTTTTGAATTGTGAAGCCACAGCTGAAGTTGTGCTGCTGGCTTCAAATGGAGCAGCAAGCTGCCAGTCCCCTGATATTTCTCTGTCTCTCTCTTGCTCTAACTATGTCTGTCTGTCTGTCTGTCCCTCTATCTGTCTGTCTGTCTGTCTATCTATCCATCTAGCTATCTATCTATGTATCTGTTTTTTTTAATATTTCTTAAGTGGAACAGGTGCCCACCCCCAGTACTACTTCTTCCACCTCCCCTCCAGATTTGTCATACCCCCTTCCCAATAGTTTATTTAGTAGTACTAAGTGGACCAGGGTGGCCACCTCCAGTACTGCTTCTCTTCCCTACCTCCCCTCTAGGTCACCTGCCCTTCCCCTTAATATATGTGGTGGCACCAGGGTGTCCACTCTGGTTGCCACCAAAGATCATCCCAACATTGGGTTGCCCAGTCCCAAGTGTTGGTTTTTGCTCTCTTAAAATAAAGAAAATATTCCCTCATTGATCTTTTGTTTTCAGTTAACCTGAAAAAAAATATGGTCCATCTGTGATCTGATCCCTGTAGACTACTGCACACCCCATCGTGACACCCCACTCAGCAGCCACTACCCCACACACACACATTCACATCCTCATTCACTTGAGCATGCCCCATGATTTAGATACACTCTCCAGTCGAAGGCACATCTTACTACTGGTAACAGCAGCTGTGATATGAGAAAATAAGGTAAGTCTGATTTATTGTATTTCAATGGAGTTTGAACTTTTATTCATAATGTTGTCATTTTTATAATATTTTTACACCAAATGTTCAACATGGCCTTTTTTGGGACCCCACTTCATGAACAAATCTTGACTAAAATGTGTTTCTGCATTTGTGAACAGAAAGACATTTTGGTCAGGATTTGAGAATTTTCATGCACCGGGTACATTAGATGGAGTTATAAGAAGGCTATGTTAAAATGCTGGCATCAAAATATTTTAAAAAATAAAACCAAGTTTTGAGCATAAATTGAAATTATTCTACACTCGCTCATAATTGTCAATATGTTGACCCCAAATTTTTAGCAGAGCAATTATTTCAGACCACATCATGACTGTGACATCAATCATTTTTCAAATTCTGCCAAAATATGTGTTTACACCTGTGACATGAAATGACATTTCAGCAGAAATTTGAAAATTTTCACCTGCTGGGTTCATGAGGTTGGGTCATAAGAAGGACATGTTGAACGTTTGGTGTAAAAATTTGGTAAACTGGCCAGGTTATATGCTAACATTGAAGTAATTTAATGTCCACTCATAACTTTACTAATTGTTATTTTTTTGTAAACATATTTTATTGAGTTACTTCAGAATGTTAGAATACATGTATTACCTATCTTAACAGGATAAATACATTGCCTATAGGCCTCCACATTTAACAGATTCACTTAGAGAGCAGTTAATGAATATTAAGTCTATGATATAATACTGCTGTCCCAGCCAGCCTGGTGGCACTGACGGTTGAAGTTCTGGACGCCACACCTCATGCTACACCAGTGACCTGGATTCAGGAGTGAGCTCGGGTTGCCGGGGGTTGGCCGGGGAGACAGGCTGAGCATCCGACAACAGCTCGCTTTCTCTGGGGGAAGGAGGGTCTTTCAACCCAGCAAGTGGTGACCCCTGGTAGAGGCTGAACGTGCGACAGCAAGCTAGAGTCTCTGGGGTATGATTGGTCGCAGGCATAGGTCAATGACCAATCAGCCTAGGGTGCTGCTTCTTCGAGGGAGGAGGGGGAGGGATATTGATGACATCAGCATACATGCAGTGATGTATGGGCCTGCAACATCCCACAAGAACACGGGGAAAAAACACCCCATTGGAGCCAGGAAGATGGAGTGCCGAGCCGGGTCCCAATGTACCAGTGCCTACCTGCAGCCTCAGGATACTGACAAGATTAGCAAGACTCGGGAGTTGACCCTATCCCAACCCCACTGAGGGGCTTTCCGAGGCCAGATGTAGGAACTGGAGACTGTATGGTAAGACACTGGCAGGGGCAGGCTTTCATGTGTGGCTCCTGATGGTGCGCCTCTAGTGGGGCAGTAGGTGAGAAAAAACAGAAATATCAAAAAAAGAAAAATATCATTGCTGTCCATTTTTTACAATCAGAATATAAGAGGATTTATAAGCCAGGATAGGAAACCGGCCACTGCCAGAGATTAGCTGTTCAGTGTTGAGTATAATCTTACACCACACCTATAGGACAACACGCCACTCAAAGTGAAATTTCATTCTTTTCAATAGCATGAAGCAGTGGCTGCCATGTTGGTTAAAATGATTTATCTGTCCCATAGCATTAAGATGATAGTTTTCCAACTTCATACATAGTAAAATGTTATTCAACCCGCGTGCTGTAGTCGGGGGAGAGGAACTGAGTCAGTGCTGCACAACAGTTTTTCTGGCATTAATCAGTGCAACACCCCATAACCTGTGGTTTGCCCCACCTCTGCCACTGGAATTCAGGCCTCCTCACATACCCAATATAAATTATGAGGGTCTGCCGGGAAGTAGGCACTGTAGTATTGATTTCATGAGTTTGTGCATCTTTACCCAGAAAGAGGCTATTTTATTACATGTCAGTGCCATGTGGATGAATTTACCATCTGCCGAAGGACATTTAGAACAATACAGATCATAGGAGGTTTTATACTGATGCAACTTTTTTGAGGGAAGATAAGTTCTATACAGGAAATTAAACTGAATTCTTCAGCTTGTTAGAACAGGAACACACACACACACACGTGCTTAATGGCTGTTTGCCACTACCCAGCACACAATATCTCATCTAAATCATCACTCCATTTCTCCTGTGCTTTTATAATTGGAGGAATGGGGTGTTGCTCCTATCAATAATTTAAACATAGAAACATCAAAACAGAAATTTGCCAGCAGAAAGGGACCCATTGGCCCATCCAGTCTTCCCAATACCCCCCTGTCTGGTTTATCTTATCCATTCCGTGCCATTTGAACTTTTATTTAGCCCCATGTAGTTGTTCCAAGCCCTCTTGAATTTGCTTACCAAATCTTCCCCAACTACCCATTCTGGCAGCCTATTCCAAGTACCCACCACTCTCTCAGTGAAGAACTTCTCCCTCACATTTCCTCCAAATCTTCCCCCCTCCAGCTTGAATGCGTGTCCCCTAGTTGACTTGTTTTCACTCATCCTAAATATGCTACCATCCCTCACCATGTTTATTCTCAAAAGATATTTGAAGGTTTCTACCATATCCCCCCTTTCCCTCCTCATCTTCAGTGTGTACAGGTTTAGTTCCTCTAGCCTCTCTTCGAATGACTTCCGATGCAGCCCCCGCACCATCTTGGCTGCCCTTCTCTGAACCCTTTCCAACTTGTCTCTGTCACCCTGTAACTGAGGCCTCCAGAACTGGACCCCATATTCCAGATGTGGTCTGACCATAGTTTTGTAGAATTTCGTCTATGGGTGATATTAATAAATGACAGCTGGATAGATGCTGCCTGATATGGAGATTGACAAAGAAGTCTTCTGGCTGCAGGGAGAATTCCTGTCTCATTGCAGTGAAAGATTTCAGTGTGCCTCCCCCCACCCATAAAGGTCTTCTACATGTTTTAACCCCTGCCTAATCTATCTTAGTAGGCCTTGCTGCACAGGGAATATTATACCTCCTCATCTGTTTGAAAACAGCCACCATCGCTGCTTAAGGTGAAATCCCCATTAGATGATTAATAAATATGTAGGTGCCCCACCAGATCCTAGCTAATTGTCATGCATAGGGATTGCCCTGTGTGGGAAGTGACATCTATGTTAAGACAGGTAGCAGGCACCCTTGTAATAAACCTGTATCACAGTGCTCTCCCTCCAAGATTAGCCAATCAGGATGGCTCCATCCTGCCACTTCCACCATGAGCGCCAACAGTGCAGCCCTTTAATAATACTTCATGATGGGCAGTGCCATACCCCCCGGGAGCTGTAAAATGATCTTCAGTAGACGGGCATTTTTCCCACCATGGAGAAACCTATATAATATGCTATTAAGTGATTTAAAGAATTTTTCTGGGACTCTAAATCGGTAAATTTTGAAACAGGTAAAGACATTTGGGGAGCACATTCATCTTAATGATGTTGATTCAGCCTATAAGACTGAGGTAAAGGCCATCCCACCATTCACAATCATGTTTAATGGAGTTTAATAATTTGGTATAGTTTTTGTGAAACAATTTAGGTCCATTATTAATAATATTGATGCTCAGATATTAAAGGAATAATGCCTGACAGGGTGGGTGTTATGCTGGGATAACATCCCACCTCGGGTGGCTGGGCCCGAGGCCACTGGCTGAGGGTGTCCAACACCTGAGAAGGGATGTTATCCCAGCATAACACGCACCCTGGAGGGCATTATTCCTTTTATACAATGGCTTGTTGTTTTATAGAGAAAAAAATATTTTTTAAGAATTTTATTTAGTGTTTTAAAATATTTGTTTAAGAAAAGATGCAGGAAGTGCTCAAGGTGCTCTATGATAAAATCAGCAGGGATGTTATGCCAGGATAACATCCCTGCTGTGAAGGCCAACTGACCAATCAGGAGCCATGATTCTTTCTTGCCACTGTATAATAAGACATAGTGGCCACTTTCATGTTTAGGAAGATGTTCATTATATGTGAGTGAGAGCCCTTTCCCAAATGTAAAACCTCACTATTGGTCCAGTTGATCTTATGTCTGGATATTTTACCATATTTAGACAAAATTTGATGTACCATATGGATACCGTCATCAGGCTTGCCCAAAAATATTAAAAGATCATCAGCAATCAGAGAAACCTTGTAATGCTGTCTGCCTGCTTGAAACCAAGTTATTTGGGAGTTGGCCCTGATTGCTGCTGCTGGGGGCTGCAGGGAAAAATATAGAATAACTGTGATGGGAGACAACTCTGCTTAGTTCCCCAGGTAAGGATGAAAGGTTTTGATAGTCTCCCATTACCAGTACTTGGGCTGCGGGCTGGTAATATAAAGCTTAAATCCATTTCAAGATACTATCTCCGATGCCAAACTTCCTAAGTGCAGCAAACATGTAGCGCCATTCCGTGTGGTCGAAGGCCTTTTCAGCATCAAGGGCTAGTACCGCAGCTTTATGTTTGGCCCTGTCTCATGCCCATCGGTATATGTTCATTGTTTTCAGCACATCATATTTACCTTGCTGTCCCTGAACAAAGCTCACCTGGTCTGTATGAATAACTGTTGGCAGTGCAGACTCCAGCTGGCAGGCCAGTACGTGTGCTGTTATTTTATAGTATTCAGTAAGCAGTGAAATTGGCCTATAGGACCCACAGAGAATCCGGTGCTTACCCAGTTTGGGAAGGATTGTGATAGTGGTGGACTATGTGGATGGGGGCTGCATGCAGCATTCCAAGCACTCAGAGATCATATCGCTGAGCAGCTCTCACAACCCTGCAATAAAGACCTTATAGAAATCTCTGGTGAATCAATCAAGGCCTGGCACCATCCCCCCTTTGAGGTGTAGTATGGCATTCAGTATTTAATTTCAAGTTAAGATCTTCTCCATATTGATTCTGTTTTGCAGTTCAATAACAAGAGTTGGGGCCCAAGTCAAAAAAGCCTGAATATCAGCCTTAGATGGATGCACTTCAGAGGTGTACAGATCTTGATAACACCTCTGAAAGCATTCCCCCTTATCAGTATCTGAATGTTTAACATCCCCATTACTATTCTTAATTTGGTTGACATTTTTAATGCTTTCTCTTTATTTATTTAAATTTAGGATTAAAACCTTAAGTGCCATGACAGCCACTTTCCCACTGGGTTCCCCTCAAAATAGTTAGTTGCTTGATTCAGTAGGATAGCTTGATCAGTCTTGGAGCTTGACAATCAGTTATATTCCCACTTCAATTTTTGTAACTGCTGGTACCCAGTGGGTGTGGTATTGGTCATGTGTGCTTTTCAGCCTGAGAGATTTGTTGTTGTAGAGCTGCAAGCTGTGGGCTCTCAGTTTCCTTTTTTTTATGGCACATTTTATCACCCACTTGCCAGCTAGGGCTTGGAGGCAGCATACCAACCATCTAAGGCTCCAACCCCCCCCCCCCATATGGATCATACTGCACAGCAATGGGAGAAGGATCTTTCTTAGTTGCAGATGTAGCTGCATGGTCCTGTATTCCCACCACTGAAGATGCTGGTGTGAAGAACCAAAGTCCAGGCATGAAGCCATGTTGAGGACATTGCTTCAGTGAAGTACCTAATGGCATTCTCCCCTCCCCACACCAAATTCCAACAGAGCGGTGCCTGAATTCTCCTCAGAAGAGGAAAGCTGCCATGTGGTGGCTCAATCCAAACTCCCCCCTCCCTCCCAGCTGACCCCTGACAACCCAGGAATGTTTCTGAAGCTGAGTCAGTGACGTAGCGTGAGATGTGGTGTCCAATATCTTAAACCTCAGCACCATTGGGCTGTCTTGACTATTAGTTCTCTTTTTGTGGCTGGAGTAAGAAAGAACATCCCCTGCCCCCTTAGAACAGCCTTCATGACCTCCCACTTGGTAGTGGCTGACATGTCCCCACTTTTTTTGTTATTTAGCTAGGGCTGGATCTGCTCCTTGATGTATGATACAAATTAAGCTTTTTTCAACAGAACAGGACTGAATTTCCAAGTTTTGTTACTTGTGATGACCTCTCTCCCCCACCATTGTAGACTGAGCAGAACAGGGGCATGGTCAGTGACTGGGATGCAGTTGTAAGTGCACTGAAGAAATAAGAGACTGAAATACCAATATCACATCCAATATGATATAATTTGCAGATGAATGATAGTACTATAAAATGTGTACTCTATACCATTTGGTGAGGAATGCCTCCAAACATCTCTTAAAGCGTGGTACAATATTAAGTGCATGAGAACCTTAGCATTCCTTTATATAGGAGTTACAATTCTTGAGGACCTGTCTAGAATTGTGTCTTTTACACTATTGAAATCCCCACAAAGTATCCACAGGCCCTCAAGGTCTGCCATCTGCACTGATAGCCTGTGAAAAAATTCCAGGCAGTCGATATTTGACCTTTCTACTGAGCCAATAGCCACCTTATGCTCAGTGTTTAGTAGCACTTGTACCAAAACATACCTCCCCATTGATCAGCAGACACATTGGTTACCACATGAGGGAAATGAGGGTGAAACCAGATAGCCATATTTCAATCCTTTAAGGGGAAGTATGACTCATACTATTCCTGCAATTCTTTGTCATATGACTGCCCTCTTTGTCCCCCATATGTGTGTCCTGCAAATAAATGACGTCAGTTGTCATAGCTTTGATTTTTGCTAGCACCGGCTTTCTTTTAACATGAGATTTTAGCATGTTAATGTTCAAGAACCTAATTCTAAAGATGTCTTCAGCCATTTTCAGATCCATTAAAAAATTGTAGCACTAGTGATACATGAGATACTCTTGCAATGCCCTTAGAATTTTTGTAAGTACCTTTTTCCAACAACAGACAAGAACCAAAATGAGATCTAAAATGTAGCAAAGATAACCCATTACAAAAAGGTATTAACCTGGCCCTCCCCATGTTCCCTTCTTTACTCAGAACAAGTTTTCCTGTTATAGAATTTCCTTGCCCCATCCTCCCTCCCTCCCATACACTGACTCCATAGATCATACAGAACACAGACATAACATGAAAAGTTGAAACCTGAATTAGCATTTCCCATTAAACAGATGAGACCCCTTCCCAGTCTCCCCCACCTCCTCAGCGCTACCCTCCTCTACTCGAACAACTAGAACTACCCATATGTAAAAACTGAGAAACAAGTCAGCAGTCCCCCTTCCCTTCTGTGGCTCACACTGAAAAAGTACAGCATCCCACTAGTACTATAAGCAGAAAAAAAGTACAGCTATGCACCTATTAACTAAATCCTATAACAGATATATCCTCCAGAAGGAGGGATGTCAATCTGCCACTCTACAAGTCACTAGTCAGACTGCACCAGGAATACTGTGTGCAATTCTGGTGTCCTTATCTGAAGAGAGATGTAAGATTGATGGAGGGGGTACAACGAAGGGTGACAAAGTTGATTTAGGGATTACAGGATATGCATTACAAGGAGAGATTAAGGGAATTGAACAGTTATTCCCTGGAGGAGAGAAGGGATCATGGGGATATGATTGAGACCTTTAAGTACTTAAAGGGAATAAATAAGTCTGGTATTGAAGCGATATTCGAGCTCTGGAAGGGGAGGGATATGAGAGGGCATAGATTTAGATTGGAAGGAGGTAGATATAAGAGGGAAATGAGGAGGCACTTTTTCACAGAGAGAGTAGGGGCAGTTTGGAACACTTTGCCAGAGGAGGTGGTAACCTGTAGGATGGTGGGTAGTTTCAAGAGGGGTTGGAGCAGGGAGGGGGGGTATTTGAGAAGGTGGAGGAGGGGGGAGGGGCAGCTGAAAAGTTGGGGTTAGCTGCACACTTGAGCAAACTAGATAGACCTAGAGGCCTAATTTCTGCTGGCAATTTTCATATGCTCATATGTTCATATGTAATTTCAATAATTGCAGCTATTGAAGCTACTGTGTCTGAGGGTATCCTGCACCACCATGCCCCATAGTATAGAGTGGGGTGCCCCAACCTCATCACCAGCTCCAAAGTTATGTCACCGCAGGCAGTCACTGACCAGTCGCATGTCACCCCCCATGTGTATGATTCTGTGACTGAACCACTTCTGTGGTCAGAGGAGTATAGAACCTGCAAGAAGCATAAGAGACTAGCATAACACTTATTTGCATAAACATACAGTATGCCACTGAACACCGTTTCCCAGCTTCCCCTTCCCGCTGTATACAATTTAAGCCCCAGAGATGAAAAATATCATATCCATGACTCCTCCTCCAGGTGGAGTACATACAGTGTTAGCCTAAAGGTAGAACATGTAGATCCTAGAATGACAGCTACAAAAGGCAAAAACAAAAATCTGAAAGGTACACACATTGGCCCAGTAAGAAATAATCATTATGCAGCTACTAATAACATACAATATAAAATGTAAAAAGCAGCATTGCCACCATTACTCGCACAGTCACTATACTGAATATAATAATAAAAAAATGAAGTTTAATTGTCCATTGATCCTAAGGTCCAAATAGTTCAGAAAGATAGTTCAACATGTAGTGTGATTTGTTTGTAGTTAGTTGCTCCCACCCCTCAGTCAATACCTACAGCCCAAGCTGTAGTCAGAGGGGAGAAAGGTAGGATTTTAACAGGGAGAGCCTACACAGCATGCACAAGCTAATGTGACAGCAAAATGTTGGGAGCTGGGTGTCCAGTAATCCAGAAAGCAATCCAGAACATCACACTATGCCAGATGGACCTAGCGTACCTAGGATGCCAAAGGATTTGCAAAATTACAGGGTTCCCCAACCATCACAACCTCCATGATTAGCAAACATCACAGTGTTGCAAGGTGTTAGCCCATTATCATGGCAATAGTTTACACATTTATGTGGATCGCCTCATAGCAGAGAGATGGCAATGGGGCTACCCAGTATGTTCTGCACGGTCAGGATGATGCAGTTTTGTAACAAAGTATGGTGGGTATAAACACATCAGCTTGATAGACCAAGTCAATTATAAGCAAACTGTTTCATTCTCCTAGAACCTCACCTGCACAATCAGTGTAAGAGAGGCAGTATATGGAGTAATCAGTGTGGGTTACTAGACAGGGGCACAATCAAAACAAAAATAGATGGAAGGTATAGCGTCCATGTCATATTTTAAAAATAAACACACCGGTGACACTTGCAGCTATTTTTATTCTCTTGTTTTATGTTATATTTATATCTGATTTTATGTACAGCACCTTGATTTTGAAAAGCGCTATAAAACTAAAGTTTGATTTGATTTGATTTGTACCTCATGTATGCCTTTCTATATCTGGGAACATGAGAACCCTCGCTTTACCCTCTGAGCTTGGTTGTGGGGTCTTCAACTCTGACCGGCAATTAGAAGCAACAGGCTGGTAGGTTATTTCTTGGCTGAGATCTTCCTTCTTTGGTGGCCTCAACAGTATTAAATTCTTCAACATCCTGTGGTTTAGTGAAAAGCTTCAGCAGTCAGCCAGGGCAGGTGATTCTGACCTTTATGAGGGATATAACAGAGCAAATTCCTATCCAAGGGCTTGTAGCTTGGTTTGTACCCAAGAGAATGTTTGTCTCAGAATCTACAAATCCTGACTAATGTCCTGGGATGCAGAGACTTAAGCACCATTAATGTAAAAAGGGTCGATGCTGTCGGGCGGCCCACAACATCTGCTCTTTCTCTAGGCACCAAACATATTTAATGAGATAGTGCTTGGGTCTGTCTATGGGCCTGCTGAATTTCAAAATCTGCTGCTTCAGGCTCAAGTCCCAACTTTTTTATCAGCATGCACTGGACTGATCTGCCATCTTCTTCACCTTCAAAATTCTCTGGCAGTCCTATTAGTCAGAGGTTAAATCTTCTCCCATAATTTTCTTGGTTGTCTGTTCATTCACCAAGGGTGTGAACTTTTTCAAGAATGATGTTAAGATCCCTCATGAGATCTGACACCTGTCTTCCGATTCACTAATCCACTTTTCAGTCTCTAAAAGCCATCTGGTGTGGGTAATTGAAGTCTCTACAAGCCCGGTGACTACTGATTGTAATTGGGTAATTTGTGCTATAATGTTTTCAAAACTTGCCTTTTCTTCTTGCTGAAGGTTTGGTAGAAGGGATGTTATTGATTTATCCTGCTCCTCTTTATCTCTTCCCACCTCAGTTGCCATGTTTTGTTATCGGGTGTGGGCCTCTCTGGTATGATTAATAGGATTAACTGTATGCTCAAAAGGGATAGGTCTGCTGCTAACTATTTTTAGGAGTTCCCATCAGTTAGCTGAAGATCATCCATGTCTCAGAATGTACTGCCTAACACTTAGTTTCTTATTTGTATCCACTGTAACCATGATTCCTTTGTCAATGTACTGCACTTCCTGGGTCACCTCTGAAAAAGGGACTGTAATGTTTCAGTGGGCTCACCTGGTTACCAAAAATTCAAATAAATAAATAATAAATATTTCTTGGTACTGTAGGGAGCCAAGCTAAAAGATGTCCTGCATTGCTGGCAGCTTTGCCAATTGTCAGTATTTTCACTCCAAACATTCAACATAGCCATTTTTTCACACCTTGTAAATGTGACCAATGTCGTTTTTCAAATCCTGGACAAGATATGTTTTGCAGTTGTGGGTGATATTATGTTTCAGTCACTATACTATAAATGCCACATGTCATGTTTATATGGAGAGACATAAAATAGCTGTCTCTGAAATTTGGGAATAAGATTTAAAAAACACTGATCGTTATTAAGAAACATTGTTTGTAGTCAGTGGTAACGTGCACTGTGCATTGTCTGAGAGATAGTCTCTTTTCTCTGTGCATCTGTGTCTGCGGCCTCATGGAAGTGTAAGACTCAGATGGCCCTGCACTTCTGCAGCCCACCAGATGGTGCCATGAATTATTGACATCTGTCACTGCATGGAAGTGCAGGACCTGCAGGTGATGAAGTCTTCCCTTGGCAAGCTCCCTGGCCCATCCGCAGGAGTCATTGTGCTGCTGGAACCTGCCTTCAACCCACTCTGACTGAGATGAACTGCCAAGCAGCAGCTGTCTTAGACATGGCAAGCCTCCCAATATGAATTCCTGGGCTTGTTTCCAATCCCTGGTCTTCCGCATGCAAACATGATGCTTTGCTGCTGGGCCATGAGAGTTGCCTTCAAAGTCTATGAAACTAGCAAAATTGGTGATATTCTGTTCTCTAGTTTTAAAGGTATAGAGGCTTACAGTTCTGCAGTTTACATAATTGTGAAATGTAATTTAAAAATCTCTGAAACATTGGAGGCTTATATCTCAGTCATCTTTAAAGACAGAGCTCTTAAACTTGATACACTTCTGTATGGATGTTGGTAAAGTCATCTCACCAGAATCCTGTGATGTGGGCAAGTAGCAAATGGGTGCCTGCTGAAATGGTGACCCACTTGCGGCTACTGACCTGACAGAAAGTGTGTGAGGTTGGTGACTGGATAGGGTGGGTCACAAAAAGTGACAGGATGTTGTACATATATACACGTGCGGGGGGGTGAGCCCACCAAATGAGGGGCAGGAGGGTTTGTGAAGGGTGGTGCCATGGGTTACCAGTGAGCTGGAATTGTGGTGTGGTGGAGTTGGTGCTGGCCTGGGGTGGCGGGGATGAAGGGTTCAGAACTGGGCACTGGTAGTTTTTGTTGCACCCGTCCTGATACAGTGTTTTTTTTTTAATTATGCAATATGCACCCCCCCCACATGCACCCTCTGGAGTTGAGAATCTTAATATAGGGGGGAGCGTGGGACAAAGTCCCCCATGGGGGGTGGTGCGAGGGGCTCAGTCCCCCACATAAATGCATAAAACCTTTTTGTTTTGCACCACTTTCAGTGACGGTAGGATTCCATGTAGTTGAAATTCAATTTTGGTGATGTGGAGTTGCGATAAGGGCATTCAGCATTCTGAATTCGCCCTTATCACATGGAACCCATTACACCAAATATGGCAAAATTAGGACACATCACCTGAAAAAAGGACTCCTGTTGTCCCAGTGGGCCTACATGGTCAACAAACGTCAATAAATAAATGAATACATACATACACAGATACATATATACTGTTTAAATTAGATAGACATAACTGAAATCACAGTTCTGGCAAAATCTCATGACATTTTCATAGAAAATTTGTGAAATTTCATGGAAGCAAATTTGAAATGTCACCATAAGTTCACTGGTGGAAGATAACTTTTTTCTCCCAGCCCAGTACTGCAGCATTTTGTGATATACAGTACTGCAGCATTTCTGTGTTGAATCCTGGCTGGTACAGGGTTAGGTACAAAATCCCGATATATATTTGCCTGATAGATAAATCCCATCACTGTTTACCTGACAAATACAGTGCCTGACATCCAAAATGACCAACTGTTTAATTCATGATATCTGGGCATCCGATAAATGGACTGAATACAACTTTTCTGTGCTGACACAGTATGCAGTACCTAACACTGATTACTTAGGGAATTTTTTTAGCCTCCTCGACAGTCCATTCTGGTTCCTGTGTTGGTGTGCATTCTCCCCCACTCCCCCCATGATGGTCCTATTAAGATGCCTTTGCTTCCAGTACATAGTACTGTATGATTTTATGATTTTTTCCACTTGTTATTGTTATTGTTGTTGAAAATCAACAAAGTATATTTAATTAAAAAAAAGGATGCCTTTGCTCACACTCAATCTAATGGAGAATCTAAGGGTGGGTAAATCTCTGGTCTCCTGCATGACAGCCACCCCACAGGAAGGAAAATCCTCTCTCACCTCCATCTCTTGCCCTGGCATAAATTGCCACACTAAACCATGTATTGGGCAATTTGAAATCCAAGTACAGCAACTGTCAAACAATCGCTGTGAAAAAAATAAACTAGAGAAATAAAATGTGTGAATGCATACTGAGTGCTTGCACAAGAAATAAATATGTAAATGTATACTGAGTGCTTGCATAGTATGTTGGCACAATCATTCACTGCAGCTGCACCTAATTAGATGTGCCATAACCATGCTTACCATATAGCCCAGGTATAACTACCCAGAAAGCCTACACAACACCTACAGTGTACTGTATATTATGTGTTCCCTTCCCATCGCCATGGCAAAGATTTGAGGAAGTAACAGATGTTAACAGAAACAAGAATAGAGAAAATTAATCATGTATTGCCTAAGTCTCCTCTTAAAAAAAACATTATGCAGTAAGGGAGAGAACATCTCTACCATTATAAGTAAGAGATGACAGATGTCACCAGTTGACTTCCTTAGAGGTATAGTGCACATAATGACTATTTGAATTCTGAAAAGAGAACCCTTATTTTAATCTTTCACAATAAAGTTTTAAGTTTTTATCGATTTTACAGATTTTATGGACAGCTATGGGAGCTTGGAGTGCATTTGGAATACCCGTTCCTGGTTCTAGTAAGCGCTCATTTTCCGTGATTGTACAGCAAAGGTTTTGAAACTGTTAAATAATTTTGTCTGCCTTACATTCTCTATCCAATGACATGTGTGTGTAGGGGGGTGGCAAAAGATTTAATTAGTAGTGCATTACAGGTGTTGGGGGGCTGTGAATTTTAATTTATTTCTTTGCTCTGCAATGTTGGGCTTTCAGCAGTCAGATATTAGAATGCCAAGTTACTGTGGCTCTGTAAAAGTAAGATGCTGGAATTCCTGACTTGAAAGTACTGATGGAACTGTACTCAAGTACTGGGGTGTAGGTAACAGTCTTAGCTGTATAAAACAGAATAACGTTATGGAGATACTTATTAATTTTCTAGACCCTGAGGTTTGTTGAGACATATAACATTACAGCATTTAGTTTAACTGATCTTCTCTCAATGTCAGGATTTCAGCAGTCAGTCATTTCTACTGTCAGGCAATTCATTGTCAGGGAAAGGTGCCGGGATTTTATATGTCGGGATCTAGTACAGATCCCCAGGTACCTTTCTATGTTGAAAGTTTGAAGGGAAATATGGTAAAATGTCCAAGTTATAAGTGAATGCTAAAATAATTTAATGTTCCCTTGTAGGCTTTGTTTTGTGGCATGTCCTTCTGCAGCCACACCTGTGTGTCTGTCATAAAATGTTCATGAGTACCTCTGGCTACAGATTTACTGCTGCAGTGTGGGGATCATGGTTTAAGTAGCAGATCTAGAAATGTTTAAAGGCTGTAGCTGTTTTGTTGAGGTGTACCACTTTCCCAGAAAAAAGTAAATGTTTACTTTTAAACCTCAGTTTAAATGAAAACAGCTAGATATTGCTGGTCCAAGGGTGTAGCAGGTCCTACCTCACTACAGTGCTGGATCTGCTGATGCATGGTTTTCTACATGCAGTG
The DNA here is from genome assembly GCA_016271365.2 of Neoceratodus forsteri. Classification (NCBI taxonomy): domain Eukaryota; kingdom Metazoa; phylum Chordata; order Ceratodontiformes; family Ceratodontidae; genus Neoceratodus; species Neoceratodus forsteri. The sequence goes on along the minus strand of CM057459.1, from coordinate 1,050,668,083 downwards.
GTATAAGAGCAGGCCCTTGCAGTCAGAAGTTGGTGTGTATGTCTTACTCCTGTGGCTAAAGGGGTGCAGGCCCCTCATGGGCCTGTGCTTCTGCAGACAGATGTATTGTTGCAATTTTGGTATCTTGGGTTTTGTAGTATCTATGTTTCTGCAGCTGGAGGTTGTGTATGTCTTACAGCTGTGGCTGCAGAGGTGCAGGCCCCTCAGGGGACTGTCTTTATGCAGACAGAACTGTGTGTATGTCTTACAGTGTGGATGAGTACCATTGGATACAGATGCACTTGCTCCATAGGTGGCCTGCAGTCCTGCAGATGAAAAAACTCTAATAATTTGGGTATTGTGGATTTGTATCTGTATCTGCAGCTGTGGCTGCAGGGTCCTGTGCTTCTTCACAGGACTCACTGTTCTGATTTTACTATTGTGGATTTTTAGCTGCATCCAGAAATGACTGGGTATGCCCTACAAAGTACGTACCAGACATACAAATCCACGAAAAGTAGCACAGAAGTGCTGCTACATTTCTGTCATCTAGAAACTGTTGTATACTGTTTGCCTCACCTGAAGATGGTTGTCTGTGGTTGCTTGTATGGTCTTATCATTTTGCTGCACGGGGGGGAGGTTAGGGTTGCATTAATTCCTAATGCAACATTTCCCTACTTTTGTGGCATTAAGTTGAACCCCCACTGGTGTAGTAATGCAGTATTTGCAAAGAATAAATAATAGGGGCATGGTAGCACCCCTATAGTTACAGTTGGGTAATGTGTTTAATGATAAACTCCTAACTTTGAACTTTAATAACTTCACCTTGTTTAAACAATTGCATAATATTTTGCATGCATGGTCTGAGGGGCAAGGTCTCTTAATATGGCAAGTTTTGTTCTGTTCAAATATGTGATTTCTGAGATACAGACAGTGCAAAAAAAGAAGAAATCAGAGGTTGTGAAATTTAGTTTCTGAGCATGCTCATAGGGTCTTTCAGATAGATGTTACATGGAAGAAGAACTTCCTACATGCAAAAGATGACTCTTCTGTCGTGAGCCATTTTTAATTGAAAACTCATAAAAATGATCTCTGGAAAAAAAAGAAAGATATAAATCTAGCTTAACTGACCCGTTTAGCTCCATTATGAAATCTGTTTTCCAAAAAATGACCCCAAAACATGTTTTTTATGACATCCACAAAGACCTTCCTTAGGCTTATTTCATGAGCTGAAATTCTTGTTTCATGAGATAGACAGATAGATAGATAGATAGACAGACAGACAGACAGACAGACAGACAGACAGAGTAGCCTGTTTAATGTTAAATCTCAAATTTTATACTTTAAGAACTTTGCAACTGATGAATGGATTTGCACAAAATGTGGTATGTACTATCCTATGGGGAAGACCTCTTGACGTGGCAAGTTTTGTTCCAGTTGGATGTTTTGGATTCTGGGATCCGGATAGTGGAACAACCTTAAAAGTCACCACTTTCTGCAGCTTTTTCATGATTGCTATGTGCCCAGATAGTGTGGAATTGTGTGTTATTTTTTTATGGTAGAAAGAAACATAGAAACATAGAATGTGATGGCAGATAAGGACTGCTTGGGCCACCTAGTCTGCCCATTTTCCTACCTAACAGATAAGCTGCAGATCCTAGTTAACCAACAGCTTACTTCCTCCTACCCCCCACTAGGACTGCCTTATGTCTGTCCCATGCATTCTTGAATTCCCCCACTGTTCTTGATTCCACAACTTCCTCAGGGAGGCTGTTCCATGCATCCACAACCCTCTCTGTGAAAAAATACTTCCTCATATTACCTCTGAGCCATCCCCCCATCTTCAAATTATGCCCCCTTGTTCTTGCACATCTCTTTTTCTGAAAGATGCTACCCTCTTGAACTTTGTTGGGTAACTTGAGTAACAGAACTGCAATGCATTGTTTGGTGAAAAAATGTTAATCTGTTTGCAAAGTTATTCAGTTTTTAAGTTCCCAATATTTCCTATGGGAAGATCACTTTCCAGGATAGAGGTAAAACCTTCAAGAAAGGATTTGATATCATGAAAAAGGATTATTTTTGTCATGAGATCAGTTCATCTTTTGTGAGGAAAAATTCCTTTTTAGTGAGCTGCCATTTTGTTTTTTTTTATCTAAGTAAAAATCATGTAAAATACATAAAAATATTGTCATTTTTAAATTCAAACACCAGAACCTAGCTAAATGGGCCCCATTTAGCTAGATTCTGGTGTTTGTTTTTCACAATTAAGGCCAGAAATACTTTTCTGGGCACCAGAAATTCTGGGTGCCCAGCTTACCAAAAGAAGTGCTTCCCCAAGTTCTTTGTATGAGATCCATGGATTTTCTTGACTTCTGCAGCCACAGCTGTACTTGTGCTATTGGTTGCAGTGGGAGCTGTGACCCTCTTGGCCTGGTTTCTAGTGGCACCCCTCACTCCCCAATCTCTGTCCCCGTAATTAAAAGATATGATCCCCGGTGTCTAGTGGCACCTCTCTCACCCTTGTATCAGCATCTCTGTACTTTTTATTTTAGTACCTGGTGTCTAGTGGCACCTCCACCTCACCCTCCTATTGCTGTCCCACTTATTATTATGTAATTCCCTGTTTTTTTACTTATATTTATATAATCTGACACCAGGATTCCCACCCTGGTGTCGGATGCCCCTCCCTACAGCCAATAATTTTAGTACCTGCAGCCAACACAGGGTGCTCAATCTCCATGTTGGCATTTAGAGGCCCCCCAAAGCTGTGTGGGACACTGAGGCCCCCCACCAGTATCCCAAGACAGGATCTGTGCTCCCTCTTTACCAGGTTTACATTCTAGGAAATGGGGGAGACATACATTTTCTGGGTTTCCTCCCTGTTACCACAGGACTCTATAATGCAGTCACACATGTGCATGGAGGTACACATGTGCTCTGCTGCTCCAGTGATGGCCCCTACCCACTACCCAGACTAATTCCAGGGTTTCCGTATGGCTTGGTGCTACAACCTAGCCTCCAATGGGTGACAGCAACTAGCTGGGAACCCTCACTTCCCTGCTTAGAGAGGAGAGCTGCCTTGACGTATCTATGCTAACTCCTCCCAGGCCAATCCCTGGTGGCCTGAGCTCACTCATGAACTTAAGTTGCCAAAGTGGTGCAAGGTGTCCAGCACCTCAACCTTCTGTACCACCGGGCCAGCTCTGAGATGGTTTCTTAATGTTATTGGTATCTGCAAAAGGAAAAACGTCCCTGGCATCCATTTTTAAATCTCAAGCAAAGAAAATGGTCGCTCATCATTGCCGCTGATGCCCTCCCCCATCCTGACTCTTCCACTGAGCACCCACCTCCCCACACCCCCTTACCCTTTACTTACCAGTCGATGCTGAAGTCTATCATCTTCGGTGGACTGACACACATCTACACTCTTTAAAGCTGACCATGAACTGAGAAATCACGGTAAGTACCGTATAATGAATTTCAATAGCGTTTTGTACTTATGTTCATAACTTTTCCATTTTTAAGGATTTTTTCACCTAACTTTCAACATGGCCTTTTTGGGACCCCACCTCATGAACCCTGTCACTCACATTTCATTAGTGGTGACTGTGTGAAATCACTATTTGAGACAGAATAACAACATTTCACCACCAGTGTTCATTAGGTGGAGTCCCAAAAAGGCTATGTTGAAAACTTGGTGAAAGAATTCCTAAAAATGGCTGAGTTATGACTGTTCATTGAAATGTGTTTATGCACACACATAACTTTGGTAATTTTCAATATTCTGACTCCAAATTTTCAACATAGCCATTTTTCCACACTACCTCTCAAACAGTACAGCTGTCATTTTTCACATCCTTTTCAAAATGTGTTTTCACACGTGTTGTGCAGAATAATGTTTTGGCATCAATTTGAAAATTTTCAACTACAGGGTTTATGAGGTGGGGTCATAAGAAGACTGTATTGAACATTTGGGGTCAAAATATGAGAACATACCAAAGTTATGACCATTTGTTGCAATTCTGTGACTTTGACAGTATTTATCCTTCCTTTCCCCCTTACACTTGTGATGACTGTATCATTTTTGTATCCCCTGCCTTGTCCTGTTTTATTTTCTCTGCCTGGTCCTCTTACAGTCTGGCTGCATTTATTTGCCCTGCCTCACCCCCTATACCTCTGTTGCATGCATTACTGTTATTAGTCCTGCCTCTCCCAGTTATGCTGTTCTCTGGTAACACAACTTCAGTGTCTGAATCTGATGAGAATGAGTCTGAGTCACTTCTTGTGTCCCCAGCAGAATCACTGTCTGCAAATATTTCATCTAGAGCATGACTTACAGCAAACCTTTCTCTTGACATGGCAAATGCAGTATCACAGGAAAGTTGCTAACAGTCAGAGGAAAAGGGCTGCTGACTCCCTGGAGATTACAAGCAAGTTCTGACAGGAAAAAAGAAACTGTTCTTTTAATTTTCTTTATCACAAGGTTTCAATATTAATTGATTAGTTGTTTTGCTGATGGACAGAAAATGAAATTCAGTACTACTTCAGTCAGGGAAAAATAAGTCCTGCTGCTCACAAGGATGGCAGGCAAACAGAACTATTTGTCTGCCCTTTTATGTAGTCATAATTTATCTCACATATGCAGTGTAACTTCAGTTTCTATATAATGTGAAATGCTAACAAGCGCAATAAAGGCTTTCCACAACACTTGGGAATGTGCTATTTTATCTGTCAGAACACAAGTGCTAGTGATTCTGACAACTGGAGAACAATAAACTGCTTTTAGAAAGAAACTGAATGGGGCAAAATTATGCAGTCAGGTATGAATGACTACTAAGTCCTGTTAAACATATATAGCAGCAGTCTGAATACTGTGGACTTTGTTATTGTGTTTTTACATGTGCTGCTGTGTTATATCTGCCTCATATATCACAGTAATAAGATATTTCACACAGACTATGTCAGTCTACAAAGGAGAAAAGAGTGATACACATGGTCCTAATAACAGCTTGATGATATAATGAAAAAACACAGCATTAGCACTTGTGTACACAAATAACAGCAGACTGGGTATTGTAGACTATTTTTATTTGATTTTATTTATGTACTACTTTATTATTTCTGCCTCATTTGTCAGAGTAAGGTGATATTTCACACACACAAGTTTGAGTTCTGTCAGACAGCAGAGGTAAACCGAATGCTCCACGTGGTCCTCACAATAGCCTGAAACAGCACTGACAGAATGGAAATGCAGAGCCTTATTTCGGGTCCCAGCTGCACAAATATACAAAATAAATGTTTATTTTATATGTTATTATATGGTATTATGTACTGCTGTGCTCAATACCCAGAAATAAACATACATTTCTGACAGATTTCTGTCAGACAGAAGATAACAACAGGTGGCTCCTCATTGACCAACAAAAGCACACTCCAAGCAGAAACAAGACCTCAAAATTGTGTTCTTCACAAGGTATGTTGTGGCAAGTATTTGTGTTTGCCTTTCAGGTGTACAAGATGAAGATTTATTGCCAAAATATGAGCGTTACACCCTATGGCATGGAGCTCAGTCTGAAAGTTCCTCTCGGGAATGAAAATGCACTAAAAGTAAAGTGACAGCCAATACCTATGCTTGTTGCAGACGTCACTGCAAAGGCTAGGTCTTGTGACACATGACCACATGTCATCCCTTTGATAGATCACGTTTCCATGTGTCACAATAAAGTTTCCACTGTCAAATTCTACCTAGGAAGCCTGGGAAACAAATGTTCCTACATAGACCAAGTATACTCAGCACCCATGGTAGTGCTAAAGTGGGAGTGCCACGTGTATACTCGGCACCCACATAGAAAGGCTTTTCAAAGCTAGCAACACAATTTATAACTATTTTGGGAGATTTTACCATTTATGTTTGTTACAGGTCTGAATTTAACACATTTTTAACAATTTTGTATGTACAAAATACCAGTATTATGAGTTGCGTTATTTATCAGAATGATGTGTGTGTTAATAACACAGTTCTAAAGTCAAATTCAGAGAATTAGGGATGCCTAATTGGCTGATGTTAAGTCTAATTTAATTTTATTTTCAGGAAGCCATCGGAGTGTAATAATAGCTACAATAAAAAAATCCCACCCCATGGGTAGTCGAAGGCATTCATTTGTATACAGTTAATATAAGTATCAGTATTTTGAAAACCAATGCTAACCTTCCACAAGGAGAATACTCTGAGGAAAAGAGACGTTCCCTTTTGTGGCTTTTGTTTTATTTTTTCTCTCTTACAGGGATAAGACAATCCTTCACAAACAATCACTGGTAATGTATAAAAATGCTTTAACCGGTGGTCCAATTTCATTATAATGTTATTATAGTTTGAACTATAGTAGGATACTGTATTGCCCTGACTATTTTTTTATGACAAATTTGGTCCAACCCATAAGTATTTATTCAGCATACAACCTTTCAGGTGATGATTGATTGGCAAAGAAAAATTGCCAAGTTGTATACACTCCCAATTGTTTAACCAGGTGAGACACACTAAGCTGAAAGCTTGTTTACAAATGCAACCTGGAAGCACAGGGAAGTTAAGTGACTTGTTCAGGGTCATACAGTATGCAAGTGGGGGCTGTGGGATTCAAACCCATGTCTCCATATTTGCAACTCAGAGCCTTAAACCACTGCGCTATGCTGCCTCCTTCAAGGAAAGGAGGGATGGGGGGACATGATAGAAACTTTCTAGTACCTTAAGGGAATCAACAAAGTTCTAGAGGGTAGCATCTTTCAGAAAAAGAGATGTGCATGGGAAAAGGCCAAATTTACTATTTTGAAAACCAAGACACTCCACTTAGATCAAGGAGGAAAAAGCAGGTCGTCTCTTGGCCCTCAAACATAAACAACTTGAATCCCATAGATTAATTGCTGCGGTTCATTCCCAGAATGATGACACTCTTAGAACCTCTCCATAGGATATAGCCTCCAAATTTAGAAGTTATTATGCAAAACTTTATAGTCCTATGGATGATCCCCTCATCTTTATCACAATTAAAATCCTATCTAGAACACTCTTCATTACCTTCACTTTCAGATTCACAGAAAGTTTCCCTAGTTGCCCCCTTTACTGTGGGGGAAATAATTGGCATTATCAAAGATTTACCCTCGGACAAAACACCTCTCTTCAAATTTTTATAAAGTCTTCACCCAACAACTAACGCCACTCCTTCTCTCCTTATTTCAACATTATCTCTCTGGACAAAGTTCAGATAGCTCTTTGTTTGAAGCTGTAATTACTTTAATACTCAAAGAAGGTAAATCCTCTGTTAGGGTCCAAAGTTATAGGCTGATCTCCCTCCTGAATCAAGACCTTAACATTTTGATGAAACTCTTTGTGGATCGGCTAAGCCTTATTATGTCGGATATTATAGGCTCAGAACATGTTGGATTCATGAAGGGCAAATCCTCAGTTGATCACCTAAGAACACTCTTGCATATCTTCTCGGCTTCCAGGGATGCTGATTTTCCTGCTACATTGGTCTCCCTGGATGCCGAGAAGGCACTTGATAGGGTTGATTGGAATTTTCTGTTTCATTCACTGGCAGCATTTGGTTCCTCCCTCTGTTCATAAAATGGATAAGAGTTTTATATAAATCTACAACAGCATGTGTTATCCGTAACAGTTTAATGTCGGATTCCTTCACGTTACATGCTGGGACTAGACAGGGCTGTCCTTTATCCCCTCTATTGTTTAACCTTTATTTGGAACCCCTTATTCAGAGGATTACAGAGAACCTGGAGATCAAAGGTATTAATATCCACCACCAAATAAGTAAAGCTTCGGCCTATGTGGACGATTTACTTCTTCAACTATTTCACCCCGACAAGTCTATACCTGCTCTGCTCATTGTCTTGGATGAATTTAGCTCATTGTCCAATTATAAATTAAATGGAGACAAGACAGCTGTCTTCCTCTTGAATCATAAAGCAATGAAGATAGCTGCCTTAGTGGTTGGTTTCTCTTGGCGGACTAATTCCATGAGATACTTAGGAATTAACCCATCTAGAGATCTGAATAAATTTATCAAGTTGAATCTGGACCCATTAATCTTGGTTATCAAGCAGGTCCTAAAAAGATGGATACTATTACCTTTCTCTCTCTGGGGAAAAATTAATATAATTAAAATGACCATCTTCCCATGGTTATTTTATCCAATAAATCTTTCCAATGTCTGGTTACCTTTGGTGTGATTTAAAAAGATACATCAGATACTCTCAGACTTTATCTGGAATGGTAAGAAACCCCGGATAGCTTATGATAAGATCTCAGCGCCAAAAATGAAAGGAGGATTATGGCTTCCACACTTCAGTCTCTATTACTGGGCCAGCCATGCAAGTAAGTACCCGAGATGGCTAACCCCAGACCCTCTCCTATCTTCAAGTGCTTTCAATCCCATATGGCTTAAAATAGAACACTTTCTTATACGAATGCATGGACTATCTCCCCCTGCTCTCTTATATTTTAAATCAAAATCTTTGCCTCCAATATTCAAAGACAACCCCATTGCATTATCAATCTGAATTCATGCTTAGCTTTGTTCTTTTTGAAATATAAGCATACTATAGACCCATCTCAACCTTGGTGAGGGAACCTTAATCTCACAATAGATGGTAAACCTCTTCAATTATGCTGGATCCCGCAATTAGGGGATCAACCCCTTACCTTTTTTCTGAAGACTGATGGCTCATGTCTAACTTCACTGGAACTTTTAAATAAAGCCCATATCCTGAATTCTGCTTTTTTTTTAAATATTCCAATTACGACACTTAATAATAAATGTTATGGTACAACCTTACCTATAGATACCAGTTTGGCTCATCTGACAGAGTTGATTCCCCTTTCGGGCCTTTCCCATGTGGTTTCCAAGATGTATGGAATAATCCACAACTGGAAATGGCCCAACAGCTTTGGCCCAACTCACTTTTGGGTTTCTCTTTTCCCCAATCAAGAAATCATCTGGCCATCTCTGTTGCAAAACTGTCACAAATTCATCATACAAGACAGGCACAGATTAACACAATGCAAAATCCTGCATAACCTCTATTACACACCCCAGAAAATGGCTAAATTGGGGCTCCTTCCTTCACCCACATGTACTCATTGTCTTCAGAATGAAGACAATTTGCTGCAAATTTATTTGGGCCTGTCCCGTGATAACCCCCCTTTGGGATGCCATCAAACAGAGGGTTGATCCTCTATTGGGTCTCTCAGATCTAGTTACTGCTAAGATCTGCATATTGGGGGACCTTTCTTCTGTTGTTGCTACTGATAGAAAATATCACATAACTCTCATTGCCATGTCAGTTAAGAAACTGGTCTTGAGACACTGGAAGGATATGGCTGACATCTCTTATAGTGAATGGTTACAAGAATTGTTGACCAATCTTAGAATGGAAAGGACAATTGCTGTGTTACATAATCAATCCCAGAAATTTCTTAAAATTTGGGGCACTCTTGTTACTCTATATTCTCTCCAGAAGCCTTAAAGGTTTTTCTCCCTTTCCTGATAGATAATTTTGCATGATGTAATTGTGCTTTGTGTGAATTGGGGAATAGGGTGGTATGGGGGGAGAGTTGATCTCACCATTTTAATATGTATCTTTGTATTTCTACCTGTATGTAACACTAGATCTTCTCTCTGTAATGGTATAAAACTGACTAAAATCTGAATTGAAAAAAAAAGAAAAAGAGATGTGCAAGAACAAGGGGACACAATTTGAAGATAGATGGGGACAGCTAAGAGGTAATGTGAGAAAGTATTTTTTCACAGAGAGGGTTGTGAATGCATGGAACAGTCTTTCTAAGGAGGTCATGGAGTCAAAAACAGTGGGTGAATTCAAGAATGCATGGGACAGACATAAGGCAATTCTAGTGGGGGGTAGGAGGAAGTAAGCTGTTGTTTAACTAGAATCTGCAGCTTATCCATTAGGTAGGGAAATAAACAGACTAGGTGGGCCAAGTGGTCCTTATCTGTCATCACATTCTATGTTTCTACATTTCTGTTTCTATGTTTGCCAAAATATTTGTGGATAAATACCCACACCACTACTGGGAATAAAGTGTTATCTAACATTTATGCAAAAATCAGTTACAAGTAAATTTAATGATATTTACTATTGTATTGTTGGGCTTCTACTCCAGCATTGGTCATACAGCATCCTATAATTTCCAAGCAGCCTCTTTTACAAAAGAATGAGCTCGAGGGAGCAAAAGGTGTGAATTGTATATATGCCCACCCTCGTTAACTGATCACATACATTAACAACTGTTTTAAGAACTGGTGTGCCCGTAAGGGGCAGATAATTTTTGGAACTGTCAATAACATAGTTAACTACTAAAAAATCATTGCATGTCTATTTGTTTAACAAATTACACTCTAGGAATGGTGTCATCTGTATGTGTACTATTTATTACAGGCTGTACTCACTGATAGAAGGCTTCTATGGTTCATCAGTGATGGTTATGTACAATACTGTAGCTGTAACCATACTTAGTGTGATCCACCATTTTTATGAAATTTCCATGGATAAGATATACTGTAAGCCAAGCCTCCTGAACTATACAAAGAGCTTGGTGGGGTGTGGGAAGGATGAATCATGCCACCTTGCACTGCAACACCTATGGTGGTTGCAAATAAATAAAAGTCCTTCTGGACCTGACTGAGCTATAGCTAGCAAATCCAGAAATGAGGGATGTAAATCCACTGTCCCACCAGTTAGAGCACAGAAAAAGAAAAATGTGTGTTTGCTAATATCCCATTTGTTATTTACAAGTTTTAAAAAAATATATAATGTACTCTAACATTATAAACCAGCTCAGCCTTTCTGCCTTCCCAGTGTGATCTAGCACAACCATACACAATCTATTTACAAATGACTTTATGCAAACCAGCACCAGCTAGGTGCAAGGGCCTTGGCCCTCAACAAGTAATCAGCTGAGCTGGGGGTGGAGAAACTGTGTACATCCCCATTTTCTTGGTGGATGCCTTGAACAGCTTGCCTGCAGAGGTGGTGGAGGGCAAGCACAGTGGTAGGTTTCAAGAATGGTTGGGACAGATACAAGGAGCCCTCAAACCCAAGGGCAGTTAGAAGACTATGCTCAAAGACAATAGGCAGACTAGATGGACCTGGTGGTCTCCTTCTGCTGTCAACTTCTATGTTTCTATGTTTTTTTCAAATATCCCTTTTATCTTTTCAGCTCCTGTAAAAGACAAGAACATTCTCATTGGCCACAAGGGCTATGGGTACAGAAACATTGCTTCCGTAAGAACAAACAAATCTTTAATAATAAAATATTCCAAAGTATGGCATTACCCTGGAAAGGACCCTACATACCCAGTGCTCTACCTGGCTAACAAAACAACCAGGTCCCTTGGGGAAAAAAAACAGAGTGGTGGGCTTTTCAAATAAGTACTCTGGATGGGACACTATAAACAATAGATTGAATACAAACTCAAATCATATCCCACTCTGCACCTTATTCCATTTTCAATGGAAAAATGGTTTCAAAACAGCAACAAAGATTACTCATAGCTGGAACCATGTCCACCTGCCTACTAATTTTATTTCAACAGTCATTCCTGGACTCTGATGACCAACTTCGTTTTAAATGTGAGCAATGTTTAAAATCAAGGACCCTGGTTTTCCATTTTTCCTGGTAATACCAGGAAAAATCATGGAATCCTGCTTGGTTTGCAGATTTCTAATTCTTGTACCAGTGCCACATGGAAATTGCATTTCACTGCACAGGATCCCTGAGATTTCAGCATCTTTTTACATTTTTTATTTTCTCTTTATATGCCCCTTCTCACTGGCATCAGTCTCCAGTTTTCAGAGATCCCTAGGCTGGGTATCCCCTAGCTTCACCCCAGTTAATGCTTGGGAGGTCCTGTTGGCCTACTCCCATCCTGTCTGGATTGTACCCCCCACATGAGAAGGGGTGGACCCCAGGTCACCCCTCCACAGTCCCTTATTGCATGTTGGGCAGCCCAATAGGTCCCTCATGGAGCCTGGTTATGAAGTCTGGAGCAGCTGAGTCCCTTCTACCAGTGGTCAATGTGGGGTGATTGTTATTGGTTTTCTGGTATCTGTCACTGAGGGCTCAGGCACGCGAGGTGATCCAAGGAGGTGGGGCACATAGAGACATGCCACTGCTCCAGATCCCAGCTAGCGTCCTCTCCTCCCAATTGCTCTGCAGCCACATTGCACCACCTCCCATTGTCACCCAGGTGTCTGTAAAACAGCAAGACCTGCAACCCACCTTTCCCAGAAAAGAATAGCAGCCCCCTCAGGTGATCAATCCTACTCCCCTAGCCAGACCTCTAGCAACCTGAGTTCAAGTCTGACCCCAGGTCACTGACATTGCAAGTAGTAGTGCCACCACAGGCCATTTACAGTGCTCTGTCAACTATTCACCCACTGTGGTGTAAGAAAAAATAAGCAGACAAAGTTTCAAATAATTCAATTTTAGTAAAATGTTGTGAAGTGTTTAATGTTCATAATTTGCACTGTAGGTACTGTGCACTATTATTGAAATCATATATTATAACATTATGCATGGGTGTTATTATGGCTGGGAGTATAGCCTAGTTGTTAGAATAACTAACAGTGACTAAACTGGGTATATCCAGCAGATTTGGGGTTGATTTCCACACCCTTCACTTCCATACTGTGTGACTCCTAGGAAGTCACTTAACCTCCCCAGTGCCCTTCCGTCACCCCGGAAAACAGGCAGTTATACCTAGTGGGCCTTACCTGGTTTACAAATAAATATAAAAAAAAGCATTTATTTGATTACTACATCACACAGTGATCAGGGTATTCTGTAATTTACCCAAGTTTTATTCAGGCTGCAATGATTTTGTATAGGTAAAGATAAATGTTCATATACATTTTATGTGTTGTATAAGCTTATTTTTAGACTTTAGTCAGGTTTTTATTGTATTCTCTGCATGTGAGAATCTAAGTTGGAGATTGCTAAGCACAGGATCACTGTTACCAACTAGCTTATTCAAGTTTATGATCAGCAGGGCCATCCAAAATCCTCAGTTGTTTAAATGAAAACTAGTCTGAATGAAAGTATGTTCACAAGGAAGAAACTGCCTTACTACTTACAAAAAGACTTCAAGATAGCACCAACTTTAGGTGAATGGGATCATTTGTACCTTTTCTCCCACCTGCTGTTTTAGTCTCTGTGACAACACAAAGTTTTCTGATAGGCTGCTTCAACAAAAAGCAAATGTTAAGTGTTTAAGTGTACTTATGCTTGGTCAGTAAATTTTGAAAGCACATTAATGACACACAGAAGTTAAGACCCCAGAGGCTGTATGAAGCTGGTTGGCAGAGTGGTGCTCAATTCACGTCTGAGCTCAGACATGAAGACTGAGAGATGCCCTTTTCATGCAGACCAAGTGAAAAAGGCATCCACATATTGGAGAGATGCATTGATTTCAATTTCAAGGTCCTTCACTAATCACTTGTGGATTTTTTAGGTGAAGACACTTTATTTCAAAGGAGCAAATTCAGGCATTTTTTTTGTGTGCTCCTCCTACCCCCTGGCCATCCACTCCTTCAGGCCTGCCAAGGCCCCCTACCACTGCTGCTGAGTTCTGACAACCATCCACTTCCCCTTATTGCCATGCTGCCAGGTAACCCAAAGTAACCCTTCATCAGGTGGGCCCCTACCCCTGTGGGAGGCTACCAAGGGTGGAGAATCAAACCAAAGAGCTTCCTGTGCATCCCGGGGATGGCAGAAGTCAGAACAGATGCATGTGTCTGGGGCATCGGGCATATGGAGAGACCAGTAGCTGTCCTCTGGTTGGCCAGTGGGTGTTTTAGCATTTTCTTGGGAACATGACAGGCCACATGATGTCAAGGCACATGCCAATGTCCATCATGCTCCCTCCTACAGGGAGGGCTGATGTGTTGCCATGCCTCTAGCCTCCCTCCCAGGAGAAGACAAGTGGTCATTGGACACTAAAGCCTTCACCCCCCCACCCGGCCAGCCCTCCAACACCCAAGTCTGTTCCCAAACCCCAGTCAGTGGTGTCACAGGCAGAAATCCAATTCAGGCAGTTAAATGATACATAGAAAAAAACAAAGGTGGTCCACATTAGTGGTGGTGGTTCAGATGAATTCACATCTGAGTTCTAATAAGCAAAAAGACCAAGTAATTTGTAACTTGTGCATGTGTGGTGTGGATGTTGAAGAAAGGGGATCATAGTGCTGTCACTACTGGCAACACCCCTGAGGGATATGGACTGCATAGTTACTACTGCTATCACACATGAGGGGCAGAGACCATAGTACTTCTGCCATCACCAATGGTGATGGGGAATGTAGTACCGCTGCTGCCCAACCTGAGGGATGGGGCCCATAGTGCTGATACTGCCATCACAGCTGAGGTATGAGGAATGCAGTACTGCTGCCATCACACCTGAGGGATGGGGGCAATAGTGCTGATACTGCCATCACACCTGAGGAATGGGGAACTTAATATTGCTACCATCGCACCTCATGGATGGGGGCCACAGTGCTGCTGCTTCTGTCACACCTGAGGGAGGGAGGCCATAGTGCTGTTGGTGTTGCCACTTTACCTGAGGGATGGGGCCATAGTGCTGCTTTCATCATATTTTAGGGATGGGGCTATAGTGCTGCTGTTGCCATCACATCTTGTATCTAAAATAACTTTAAATTGGTACAAGGATGGAAGGATGTGCAATAGTGGAGGTCAAAATTGCTAAAATGCATGTTAGCAGAGTTAAAAATTAACTAAAGTACACAAAACCAAGCACCAGTAAAACCAGATTTTGTCTTAGCAGAAACCAGTGACAATATTGTTTTTTACAATGTGCAAAATGGAATTTGTACTTCCTCAATCTGGTAAATCACTGTCCCTGATTAAAATGCATTTTCTGCAATGTGCTTAATATGTTTATTGTTTCATTGTGACCATGTTTGTGTTTTATTTTTGCTATTATGTTTTTAGGGCTGTGGGCGGAGCCTACAGCCATTTTGTGAGAGCTTTTTAGCTCTGAAAATGGCTCATCTTACAACCTCTTCCATTGGACTTTTGGAAGTACCCTTCTGAAAGCTCAACGGAGCTGAAAGCCCTCCACCATGATCAGCGTACGGAATAACAGCTGCACTATTTTGGCTGTTATTTCCGCATTCCACTGCATTCAATGTGCATGCTCACAAGTCGCGCGCATACGTAGTGCTGCAGTGCCAGCATGTTGCGAATTGCAAAATGCCATTCTCATTTTGTGCCCCCCTCCCCAAGTCATCCCCAAATCATGATGTTATATCGCAACACTGGGAGCCCACCCCAGTGTGCGAAAAGTGTTTCTATCTGTAAAACAGAAAACGGTCCCTCATTATGTTTTCATCCTGGTGCCGCCTGCCCATGGATGCCCAATCCCCATGTCAACATTCATGTTCCACACTGGGAGCCCACCACAGTGTACCTACATGTTTACTTGTCCTGAAAATTATAAAATGGTCCCTCATCGGTTTGTTTCCCCTGCAAAACTAAAAACGGTCCCTCGTCATTGCTGCAGTCCCTCCCCCCCCTCCTCAACCTTCCACTGAGCACCCACCTCTGCACACACACACACCCCTTACCCCATACTTACTTCCAGAGCTCAGCACTGTCATATTCTTTGGGCCGGGACATGTCTGCACTCCGCAAAGCCCAACCGCGAACTGAAGAATTAAAGGTAAGCATGCTACACAGACATTCAATGGTATTTTCAACTTATGCTCATATCTCAGCCATGTTTTGGAATTTTGGCCCCAAGTTTTCAATATGAGGTTCTGGGGATGCCACCTCATGAAAATTGTCCCTGTCATTTTGTTACTTAGCCTGGAAAGGTGATTTTGCCGTCACTGAACACAATCACATTTTGGGACCAATTCATGAAATGAGAGTGCCACTACTCATGAGGCAGGGTCCCAAAAAGCCCATGTTGCAAATTTGGTGAAAACATTCCAAAAAATGACTGTGTTACAAGCGTGCATTGTGCAGTTTCTGCGCATGCTCATAACACTGCTAATTTTTAATATTTTCATTCCACATTTTTAACATTGCCATTTTTGCACACCTCCTTCACAGTAGTACAGTTGTCATTTTCCACAACCTGCCCAAAATATGTTTTTTCACCTGTGGCACAGTATAGCGCATTTGCTCTGCACAATCACCTTTCAGAAAAAATTTAACAAAATTACACTGGTGCTGTTCATGAGGAGGGGTCCAAAAAACACTATGTTGAACATTTGGTGAAAAAATTCCAAAAAATGACTGCATTACGAGACTATATTGTGCAGTTTTATGCACGTTCCTAACGTCACTATTTTTTTATATTTTCATTTAACATTCTTAACATAGCCATTTTTGTACACCTCCTTCACAACTGTACGGCTGTCATTTTCCACAACCTGCCTGAACTGTGATTTCATACCAGTGGTCTAGAATAGCGCGTTTGGTCTGTGCAATCACCTTTTGGGACAATTGAACAAAATGACACTGGCACTGTTCATGAGGAGGGAGTCCAAAAAAGGCTATGTTGAAAATTTAGTGCAACACCTGCAGCATATGGCCAAGTTGTACCTGGGCATTGAATAACTTCTACACACACATGTGTAACTTTCGTTACTTTGTAGCGCTTCACAGCCCTATCAGCTCTGGCCACAGGTTGTTACATACTGTTACAGCGTATCAAGTATAAGCTCAGTAAACTGTTCCACATTCATGGATGGTTTGGTGTATTAGGCCCATTTGGGTGACATCTGTCAGATTCACTTGGGGGCGGTAACAAGTACCAACCACTTACATAACAAATTAATAATTTTCATAAGGTGAAATGTCCCAGCAACACCCCCATGAATGATTATTTCTCTCCTTTAGGTTATGTGCCACCATTCTCACTCCCAAACAAAAGGGATCAGCATTGCTGTCCCATCCAGATTAATTAACTCTACATCCGGTAGGTTGAGCTCTCCCATCAATAGACATGGGTTGACAGGAGAGGGGGTGGTGTAGCATTAATGTGAGGGAGGGGATCCCAGCATTGGAAATGCAGGGTAGGTGGGGGGATACAGAGGCACTATGAGTCTCATTGACCACAGAGAGGGGTGAGGTTGTGTGTACTGGATTGGTATTCAGGCCACCAGGGCAACCAGAATGGGTGGACAACCAGATGATCGAGGAGATGCTTAGGATAGTGGCTAAGGGTGAGGTTCTATTGATGGGAGATCTCAACCTACCTGATGTAGAGTGGGAATCAATGCCTGCAGCCTCACCCTGGAGCAGAGTGATTATCGACTCTCTCCAGATTGCCCATCTCAGGCAGCTGGTCAAAGAACCAACCAGGGAAGGAGCAGCATTAGATCTGGTGCACACAAACAGAGACAGGGTGGGGGAGGTATCGGTGGGGTATAACCTAGGCACAAGTGACCATGGCACTGTATGGTTTATGGTATGCACATCAGCCTTGTGCAACCGGACCAAGGTGAAGGTTCTTGATTTCAGATGTGCAAATTTCAACAAGATGAGGGATTATGCTTGCCAGGAAATTAAATGGATGGGAAAACTTAGGGGAGTGGAAAACATATGGGCCACGATAAGGGGCACCATCATGGGGGCTACTGACCACTGCATAAAGAGGGTAAGCAAGAACAGGAAGAAAAGGAGGCCACTGTGGTTCAGTAGGGAAGTGGGGTACAGTATCAGAGCTAAGAGGTGATCCTTCAGACAATTTAAAACAATACAGAGTGATCTAGACTGGGTAGAATACCAGGAAAAGCAAAGGGAGGTGGGGAAGGTGGTCAGATGGGCAAAAGCAAGGACAGAAGATAATATCGCCAAGAAAGTCAAGAAGGGGGATAAGACCTTTTTCAGGTATATCAGTGAGTGAGAAAAGGGGAAAATGGGATACCTAGTCTGTTAGCAGAGATAGGGAAGAGGGTGGAGAGGAAATAGGAGAAGGCAAAAATGCTGAACAATTACTTCAGCACAGTATTCATGAGGGAAGATGTATAAATGGAAGGCAACACCAGGCCAGCTGATATAGAGCAGGTAGAGGTGGATGTGGGTCCCTTCTGGGAAGAGGAGATATTGAGAGAACTTAAGAGCCTAAAGGTGGACAAGGCCATGGGGCCGGATGGGGTTCACCCAAAAGTGTTGAGGCAGTGGAGGCAAATGTTAGCAGCCCCCCTTGACCATTCTGTTCAATGAGTCCTTACACTCAGGGGAAATCCCAAGGGACTGGAAGTGTGCGGATGTACTGCCACTATATAAGGGAGGGGGGAGGCAAGACGTGAGCAATTACAGGCAAATAAGCCTGACTTCTGTGGTCAGCAAGCTCATGGAAAAAACTGCTCAAGGACAGAATCACCAGTTACCTGGAATAAAACAGCCTCCTTGACCCAAGGCAACACATCTTTACCAAGGTCAGATCTTGTCAAACAAATCTGATTGAGTTTTTAGATTGGGTCACCAAGGCAGTGGATCAGGGTGGGTCAGTGAACACAGCTTACCTGGATTTCAGGAAAGCCTTTGGTACGTTACTGCACAGAAGGCTATTGTACAAAATGGAGTGCTTGGGACTGGGGGGGTGGTGGTTATAAGGTGGATGCGAAACTGGTTGGAGGGCAGAATACAGAGGGTGTAGGTCAATGGGGTTCCCTCTGGAGTGTCAGGGGTCACCAGTGGTATTCTCCAGGGGTCAGTACTGGGACCCCTGCTGTTCAACATCTTTATAAGAGACATAGCAGAGGGGTTGGAAGGTAGAGTGAGCCTATTTGCAGATGATGTAAAGATTTGCAATAGAGTGGACATACAGAATGAAGCTGAAAGGATGCAAGGAAACCTGGGGAAATTAGAGGAGTGGGCCAGAAAGTGGAAGTCATAGCTCAATATGGCAAAATGCAAAATCATGCACCTGGGCAGAAAAAAATGGGATTGTGAAATACAGATTGGGGGACAAGCCACTGGCATTAACCAAGGAGGAGACAGACCTGGGCATCATCATCTCACAAGACTTGAAGTTGGTTGGGCAGTGTGGTAGGGCAGTGGCAAGAGCCAGCAGCTTGTTGGATTGTATTGGGCAGGGAATCACCCGCAGCAGGAAAGAGGTCCTGATACCCTTGTACACTCAGTGGTTCAGTTATCATCTGGAGTATGGGGTCCAGTTCTTGAGGCCTTACCAAATAAAAGGATTTGGAGAGGGTGGAGTGGGTACAAAGGAGAGCAACCAAGATTGTGAAGGAGATCTACCACTTGCCATATGAGGAGAGAATAGGAGTCCTTGACATATACTTTCTGGAGCAGAGGAGGAAGAGAGGGGACATGATAGAGACTTTTAAGTACCTAAAAGGGATCAACAAAGTGCCTACAGAGAACCTATTCCAAATGAAGGGATGTCCCAGGGAAAGGGATCATGAT
The DNA here is from genome assembly GCA_016271365.2 of Neoceratodus forsteri. Taxonomy (NCBI): domain Eukaryota; kingdom Metazoa; phylum Chordata; order Ceratodontiformes; family Ceratodontidae; genus Neoceratodus; species Neoceratodus forsteri. The sequence goes on along the minus strand of CM057459.1, from coordinate 1,050,648,612 downwards.
CTCCAACTCAAGGGGGGTAAGTTTAGGGGAAATATCAGGAAATACTTCTTTACCTAGAGGGTGGTGGACACCTAGAATGGGCTGCCTAAAGTAGTGGTGGGTGAGAATGCAGTGGGGTTCAAGAGGGTTTGGGACAGACACAGAGGGCTGTTGAAGGGAGGAGGTGAAAAATCAGAGCAAACCTAGAGGATACTAGGCAAATGGGCAGATTAGGTGGGCATGTCAGTCCTTTTTTGCCATCACTTTCCTATGTTCCTATGTTCCTAAACACACACATAATATGGCATAATGTAAATTCTGCTTCAGTACAAACACTTCTAGGTTTCATAGCATCATGCTACCGGACCCCTTTGCAATAGAATCGATACTCAAGACCACCCAGTATCAGAGCTTCACATTACTGACTAGCTAGGCGTATTTCACCTTAGACAACAGATCTAACAAAAGAGACCTTTTCAAATCCCACAGGTGCAACAGGCGCTGTTCTACACCCCAGTGTTACATGGTGTAAATGGCATAATGTCATAAGATAAAGGTTCAAAGTGCTTATAACAAGCATAATATCGCACTTTCATTTCATGAGATAGGCCAAAACTAGGCCAAACAGCAACACATAGGCAGGGAAACTGTTTTTTCCCTACTTTCACAACATTTTCTGAGAGCTAGAAACAGGGTATATATATTATAGTGGTGCGGTCGCACCACTATAGTTAGGGATCAGCAGTCAGTTACATACTAAATTCAAATGTTTGGGCATTATTAACTTTAGACCCATTTAACGAATATGCCTGAAATTTGGTACACATGGTGGGGCATGGTAGGTTTCTTGATCTGCCAAATTGTGTTTTGGTTGGACTTACAGTGTTTGCGTATGAAAGTGCTGAAAAATGCAAAATTATCCGTTTTTGAAGGCAGCTTTTAGGATTTTGGATGTGGCTCTGCATGGCAGTTGTGTGGCATGCTGCTCTTTGAGATGGCTCGTTTGAAAGTGCTTTGGTGGCCGAATATGCCGCTTTTCTTCGTTTGGTGAAAAAATATTAAGGCATTCAAAAGTTATTCCACTTTTAAGTTCCCTTTATAAGTAAATGGGAACATTTATATGTATGTTTTGCCAACAAAGAACGGGGTTCTGGCCATCTGGTCCTGCCTGGCAGTCAAAGAATTTGCAGCCTCGTGGCTAGTGACGGGTGAAGTGGGCTCAGTCTGCTCCGTGAAGCGTTTTGCAGAGCACAGGCAGATTCGTGGAGTGCTCCGCAATGAGAAGCTGAGTACTTCGCGTTATAATGAAGAACGCGAAGTGCATTGAAAACAGAGAATTTGCATTACCCCGCCTCCACTGGTCACTACTCTTTCAATTTTAAGGCAAAGCACATTGGTGGCAGTTCACTTCGCCTCACTTCGCCTGTTTTTGAGCTCCGAAGGCAGATTTTGCAGTGATTCATTGGAATTCAGGTCACATGGGCTCTATATTGATCTGCACAGCCTCAGCTTGGGTAGTATGAGTAGGAAGGAGTAGAAGAAAGTGTGCTCTGATAGCTGACTGTAGGAATCTTTTAAAAGCTGTTCAGAAAGCGTTTTTGCTTTTTTGGGGGGATCCAACTGTAGTTCATCAATTGTAGGAAACCCTCCTGTGCTCACATCATCTAGCGTTTTTGCTTGTGTGTGGATTTTGAATGTAAATTTACAACATTGAGTGTGTGTGGTGAAAGACAGTGAAGTGAGCTGTGTGGGGAAGGGGCGTATCTGTGTGTAGGTAGATTTAAGTTGAAGAACTAGTGATTTCTTTGTGGTTTGTTTATATGTTTGTTATATAACTGACTGTGTTACTGAACACATAGTAAAATTGTCAGTAATAGTACAAATGTTCTTGCTGTTTGTTGTGTGAATATGGTGCAGCATTTCATAAGGTCAGGTTGTTTAAATTACAAATTTACATTACGTGGCAGTACACTGAACTTTTGCATTTGCACCGCATTCCTCATTCAGCATTGTATACAAAGTGTTCTGTGTTGTGTGTGCAGTGTTGTGTGCATCAAATATAATACACCTTTTAAAATTTGTGACACAGATTAGTGTAAGTGCAACCAAGCGCAGCAGTATGAACCTGCTATCCACTGCAGCTGCTTGATTTTGTACTGCAATCGTGTCCTCTGTTCTTAGTTTTGCTGCTTGTAGTGCCGTAAAAATCAGCACTGTGTGTATTCAGTGCCCCACCCCCACCCCCACGTAGAAAAGGTATTTTTTACCAGAGTGGATTGTTTTTGTGAACCCATCACCACCACTGGTTACTGAAGTTGTTTTAATTCCATGACAGTGCCACAACACAAAAGTCTCTTATCTGTTGCTGAAGACACAGTTGTTTATTTTGCTTCACATCCAGCCAGCGTCCCTCCAGTCAGAAAGTGAACGTATCAAAATTTGAATTTGGTAATAATATTTGTGGTTGATCCCCAAAATGCCTGCAAAAAGACATGCAAGTAAAGCTGCTTCTGGCCATGGCAATGTTGGCAGTAAGAGGGTCTGTGGGCATAGTAGTAGTACGCGTACAGAGAAGTGCATTGCTGATGTGAGGAAAGGTATTTCTCCCGCAATGTTTTTTACAGCCCAATCAGTAGCTTCACTGATAGTTGGAGGAGATGATGTTTTCCCAGTCGGTGGTGTTAGTGGTGGTGGAGGTAGTATTAACATTTTTGCTTCAAGTTCTAATTCCGACCAGTGTACTGTATCCAAACACATTGAGTGTGAAGCAGTGCAAGTGAGTGACAGCGTAGATGATGTCATACTTCCCAGTAACATCCCATTAACTGAACCTGATTCTGATGATCATGTCAATGATAGCATACAATGTGATATTCCATCCACCGTGGCACTTAACGTCACGCATTTTAAATGTAGTGATTCACTATGTGGTGAGAAAATATCAGGTGATGGTGGTGTTGATGCTGATGATGAATGTGATGATGCTGATGATGATGATGTTGCTGTTGTTGCAACATGCAGTCCACATGTTAGCATCCAAGCAGAAGATGTGGATGTGTGTGACAGTGACATTGATGAATATGATGATGATGTAATTGACCCCAGTTGAGAACCGGAGAAAAATAAATTAAAAGTGGCTGTGTCTGAATCTGTTTGCAGGAATCCCCCCCTGTAAAAACTTGTGATTTACTGGTTTTAGTGGATGACGATAATGATGATGACGACCCAGTAATCAATATGATAGGTAACCGCGATGGTCACTTGCAGTCCAGGTGTGCAGTGCCAGAAACATCATGTGCATCCCCCACTTCAGTGCTTAAAATAACAGACTTAAATAAGCAACATCATCATGGACATGTTAAAAGCAGAGCATCACAGTTCCTTGTTTGGAATTTTTTAGTTTAAGATGCAAATGATGATTCAGTTGCAATCTGCCAGGTTTGCCATGTGCATGTGAGTCGAGGTAAAAAGGGGAGCCATCTTGGGACAGGAGGACAGCATACGCATCTTAAGAATAAGCACTTGGCTCTGTGGACCCAGCACAAGCTGCCAGCTAATACCAGACTGGGGCGTTCACCTGTATTACTGGCAACCATAGCCAGCATGTTATCCCCTTCCATGACTGTTAAGCCCAGTAGGAAATTAAACAAGTGCAGTAGTGTGGTAATAAGAGGAGGGGATTACTACAAGCATGATGAGGTGGAGGACCATAATGACTTTGTAATGTTGTCCAGTGCTGGTGAGAGTAGCAGTTTTTGTGGTGGTGGTGGAGGTGGTGAATGTAATATGTCTAGTGCAAGTGGTACATCAACCCCGGTTGGCAAATCTGGCAAAATAACTGCATTTCTGGGTTTGTCATCATCACCACCTGTGCAACTATCTTCATCAAATGTCCACACTCCATCCCCTGCCAAAGCCATTCATCATAGAGCACAAGCATTTGTGACCAACAACACACCCCGTGTAAAATGTTTAAGTCAGCCCACGTTACAGAGTGTTATTACGCATAAGCTGAAGTACTCCCCCCAATCATACAGTGTCATGTGAACTTAATGCTGTTGTACCGGAAATGCTGGCAATCGATCTTTGGCCCTTCTCCTTTGTGGAGAATTCTGGGTTCTGGTGGTTTGCTGCCCATGCCTGTCCAAAATGGAAAGTCCCATCCAGGACATACTTTTCTACCCATGCTGTTCCCGAGTTGTTCCGCACTGTCTCAGACTCAGTAAGACATGCCCTTCAATATTCCTCCTCTCCGTTCATCCATTTAAGTATGGATATGTGGACAAGTGGCAAAACAGCGGGTAGTTCATATCTGTGTATAACTACACACTGGGCGCAGGTGCCGGGGGTTGTCTGTGATGCTGGAAGTGTGAATAATCAGTGCAGAAAGGTGGATTGTCATGGTAGCAATCTTCCTGGAATTCGCCAGCATGCAACAATTGCTATGCACAGTGTGACCTGTTCACACACTGGTGAGAACATGTTGGACATGGTACTGACTGAAATTGACAGATGGCTAAACCCTCCGTCCATGAAAGATGGGTTCATAGCAAGTGACAATGGATCAAATGTGCTGAAACGCATCATGAATGGTGTTTTTTTTTTCATATTCCATGCATTCCATGGGCGCAGGTGCCGGGGGTTGTCTGTGATGCTGGAAGTGTGAATAATCAGTGCAGAAAGGTGGATTGTCACGGTAGCAATCTTCCTGGAATTCGCCAGCATGCAACAATTGCTATGCACAGTGTGACCTGTTCACACACTGGTGAGAACATGTTGGACATGGTACTGACTGAAATTGACAGATGGCTAAACCCTCTGTCCATGAAAGATGGGTTCATAGCAAGTGACAATGGATCAAATGTGCTGAAACGCATCATGAATGGTGTTTTTTTTTTCATATTCCATGCATGGCCCACTGTTTAAATCTTCTGGTTCAGGAGTTTCTGCAGCACCCTAAGATGAAGGAAATGCTGACCATTGCACGACGTATCTGCTCTCACTTTTCAAGATCTAGAAAGGCCTGTGACCAACTGCAGCAGTTGCAGATTCAAAACAGCCTGCCTCAGCACCGCTTGAAGCTGGAAGTTGTCACCCGATGGAACTCCACATTATACATGGCAGAGAGGTTGTATGAACAATACAAAGCCATCTCAGAATATCTTGTTATGCACACTAGCCGTGACAGTTCTGGGACCTCCATGTCTATGACAACTGAACAGTGGTGCCTCATGGAATCTGTAATAACAATTTTGTGGCCTTTTGAACATGCCACACAGGCTGTGAGTGGCAAGTCTGCCTCCATTAGCCAATCAGTTTCACTGCTATGGAGTGCTGAGGCAGACATTGGTGAATGTACAGCATAGCCTTGATGTTGCGGGAGATGGTGGTAGCAGTATGTTGCTGCAACACATGCTAACAGAATTCAACCAGAATTGTCACATTGTGAGCATTAAGCGTAGTGACAACTTTGCCATGGCAACAATGCTGGACCCACGATACAAACATGGAATTGCATCAGTACTGGAGGGAGAGCCTGAACAGGTAAAAAATATTAATGGTCAACTGGTTCGCTTTTTCATGGGGCACATAAGTCACATGCCAAGGTTTGTAAACCTCAGCAGCATAATCCAGCTGACGGTGTAGCTGGAGGACCAGCAAGCATATCATGCAAGGTTAAGGGGACTGTAGTTCCTGGTCATCTGTCATCCAAAGTGGTAGGCATCAACCCACTTTGGGAGGCTTTGTCTCAAGTGGGTATTTGTGAAATCACTGATTCCGGGGAACAGGCTGATGCATCAACAATTGGACTTAGTGCGGCACAGAGAATGGTTGAGTCATATTTGTCTGAAAACAGGCATCTGACAATAAGTGAAGATCCTCTTTTGTACTGGAGTGGAAAGGTCAGTGAATGGCCAGAGCTGACTGCAGTGGCACTGAAGTACCTCACGTGCCCACCTTGCAGTGTAAGTGTTGAGATGGTATTCAGCTCAGCAGGTGCAATAGTCAGGGATTGTCAGACAAACCTGTCTCCTGCAAATGTTAGTTTGCTAACATTCATTAAAATGAATGAGAGGCACATACCAGTACAAACTGCAACCTCGGTATTCATACCCCGGCCTAGTCATGGTGGTCTTGCTGATGTGGATATGGAGCATCCTGGTGGCACTGGCAGTGGCTGCCTGGAATGGCCCACCACTGACGTAGATGATGACACAATGGAGAAAGAATTTCCCAGTGGTCAGACTTCAGACATCGATTACTGTGAGGGCAGTTTTCTTTATGAGGATGATGATGTGGTTAATGTTTGCAGGTTTTAACTGCAGTATTTAAAAGGAGGTGTGCCCCCCCCCACCCCGACCACCACCACAGGGAGTGATGTTATCCAAGTCTGCTGCCACCATGAGTCTGTCTGCCCCCCACAGACCACCACCACCGGGACTGATGTTATCCAAGTCTGCTGCCACCATGAGTCTGTCTGCCTCCATGGACCACCACCACCACCAGGACTGATGTTATCCAACTCTGCTGCCACCATGAGTCTGTCTTCCCCCCATGGACCACCACCACCACTGGGACTGATGTTATGCAAGTCTGCCACCAAGAGTCAGTCTGCCCCCCATGGACCACCACCACCACCGAGACTGATGTTATCCAACTCTGCTGCTACCATGAGTCTGTCTGCCTCCCACAGACCACCACCACCACCGGGACTGATGTTATAAAAGTCTGCCACCAAGAATCTGTCTGCCCCCCATGGACAACCACCACCACCGGGACTGATGTTATCCAACTCTGCTGCCACCATGAGTCTGTCTGCCCCCCACGGACCAACAGTCCACCAGTGCATCACCACCACCAGCTTCTAAATACTTAATCCATAAAGTGAGTATGTGCACTCATGTTTGTTATGCTGCCTCACTTCCTTAAGTTGTCTGTTTTGTTTTCTGTAGCTTTTCAGAGCTGCAGTGGCAAAACACATACCGTACACTTCTTTTGTTTCTTTTACAGGAGAACAAAAACAGGCTCCATCGCTATTACTCATTGGGAAAGATGCTGTAGCTATACCGTACAGAGAGGAACCAATGTAATGTCCATGTGAAGTCCATTCTGGTAAGTATGAAGATTTTATTTCATCCATTTCATTGCTTTGTAAAGACTGCTGCAAATATTTCACACAACAGGTTGTCTTAGTAGTTGACAAAATGTGTCTCTGAAATGTAACTTGACAAAAGGGATTGAGATTTGAGAACCAGGGAGGGACACATAACAATGAAGTTGTAACTTTTAAGAAGTCATTCATTTCTTTTTTTAGGAAAATTCACGATACTTTGTTGTTCTGTCAGAGTGGCCTTATCCAAAAAAGTTCTTCAAAATCAGGCACACCCTTCCCCTGACCCGAGCTTGGGCACACATGCAACACTCAAAAGTAATTTCATTCGATGGCCATGACCATCATTAACAACCGGACTCCAGACAGATGCTGATGAAATCTGTGAAGAAATAAGAAACCATTACAGACAAAACTAAAACTATGATTCCCCCCACCCCACCCAAAAAAAAGAAATACTTACCTTCATGTGCTTGAGAGTTATCCGTTTCCATTTAAGTGCAAAAAATTCTCATTGAGCACTGGAATGTGCATAGAAACGGTTTGGAGTCATCTGTGTGATGTAGAACAATAGCACGAGTACATGTCCATGTCAAGCTCAACCCCCCTCATCATCACCTACAAAATACACAACTATATATATATACTCACCAAGGCTACTATTAGTGTACATCCTAAGGGCACCTTTCAATCCAGTTGAGATGATCACATTTCATTTGGTGGAATTGTCTCGCACAACACATTGGACCAGCAACACGAACCTCACAGTCATCATTTTATACTGGGGATGGGGTATGTGCTGAAACAGTCTCTTTTCACTTTGTTACCACTTGTCAATTTTCTGCACACAAGAAGGATGCATTGTGGGCCTGCAGAAAAATTCTGGAGACTCTGCGCCAACACTGCATGCATGACTGAGTACTCCATTAATTCTGGGTGACTTTGTATGTGCTGAAACAGTCTCTTTTCACTTCATTGCCACTTGTCAATTTTCTGCACACAAGGAGGAGCAGCATTCTGGGCCTGCAGAAAAAATCTGGGGACTTTGTGCCACCACTGCGCGCATGACTGAGTGTGCAATTAATTCTGGGGGACTTTGTATTTGCTGAAACAGTCTCTTTTCACTTTGTTACCAGTTGTCAATTTTCTGCACACAAGGAGGACGCATTGTGGGCCTGCAGAAAAAATCTGGGGACTCTGTGCCAACACTGTGCGTATGACTGACTGCGTCATTAATTCTGGGGGACTTTGTATGTGCTGAAACAGTCTCTTTTCACTTCATTGCCACTTGTCAATTTTCTGCACACAAGGAGAACGCATTGTGGGCCTGCAGAAAAACTGGGGACTCTGTGCCACCACTGCGCGCATGACTGAGTGCGCCATTTATTCTGGAGGACTTTGTATGTGCTGAAACAGTCTCTTTTCACTTCGTTACCACTTGTCAATTTTCTGCACACAAGGAGGACGCATTGTGGTCCTGCAGAAAAAATCTGGGGACTCTGTGCCACTTTTATGTGTTCTGTGATTGTTGCTGTGAGCTCATTGTCATGATGTTATAGTGACATTTTTACAATTAAATCAGCATTCCAAGAATGTCCTCACAGTTCTGAACTGTACTTTTTTATGCTACTTTAAATTGCCACAGCAACCACTACTTACGTGCGAGTCGTCTGTGACTTGAATGATACAATTCTTCTCACTATTTATGTCTGCTTCTCTTACTCCTACTTTTTTTATGTATGAAAACAAACTGAGCACGTCTTCCAATATTGTTCCAACCAGCTTTGCATTTATTTGCAGCTGCTTTTCAATAACTGTTGTTCTGTGGTGTCATATAAAACACTGACTGATGCATAACTGTTAGTTAACAACAGAAGTGATATATGACAACTACTTGATGTGATGGAGAAAAGTAGAGGAAAACAATGAGAAAGACCAGGTCACACTCACTGTCAGCAGTACCAATTTAAAAGGAATGCTCCTTTTATTATTTCACACATGAAAAAAGGTAGCACAGCGCACTTAACTACTGCAAATTATCGTATCATTCCAGTCAGTCAGGATGTAAGTAAAGGAAGTTATAACATAGCATTCAAAAATATAGGTCAGAGTTATCAACAGATTGTTGCGCTGCTGCTTTGCAGGCATTCACCACATTACATAGTTATGGTGATGCACATAAACTAATATGTGGGAGCATTACTACCACTGAAATATTTCTTTCTCCACAGAGTGCAATATATGTCTGTGAAAACCACCCATAATTTCATTACAGTGAGTAACATGACGGCGGAATTAGCAATCTGAAAACAACCCACATTTTTGCCACACTTCCTCAGCAACGTTAAGACGTGATGACAGGGGAGCGCAGGTGCATGCTCCACTACACTGAATGTCCAGCAGCTGTCACAAGCAATGTTTCCTAATGTTATAAGGTTCACTTTGTGGTGAAATGTGGGATGTTTCCACTACCCAGGCTCTTCTTACTGGAAACATGGCCACACATTTCACAACAAACTGACCACTGACATAAAGAAACATTTGCAAACCTGCACATTCCGATATTCACTGTAAGGAGCATGCACCTGCGCTCTCCCTGCCATCACGTCCTAACATTGCTGAGAAGGGAGGCAGAATGTGGGCAGATTTTCAGAATGGGAATGCCTCTGTCACATGACTCACTGTAATGCATTTACACACTGTTTTCAAAAAAATGTATCGCACTATGTGGTGCAAGAAAGATTCCCCTGGAAGGGAAAATGTGTATGATTTAATAATAACAAACAAAAAACACACAACAAAAGCACAACACAGTAGTGGGGTGGGGTCAGGGGTGGGGGAAGAAAACAATACCTGGACTTACTATGGCCGTGGAATGCCGTGGTGGTCCAGCAGCAGGTGCAGCACTGAAAATATTTGCTGCTGCTGTGCTTCCACTCTGGTAACCTGCTGCTCCAAATTAATGAAATGTTTGTTGTTTTCCTCCAGTGCTGCCCACACCAAGAGGAGGTCAGACTGGCTAACAGGGACTGTGCCAGGGTCCACTGCAGTGGGTAATCCAGGTAGTGGGTCTGGTGGTGGACAGGGTGGTGCTGGTGGTGGTGGTGGTGGTGAAGCATCTGATGTAGCCCTCCTCCTCCTCCTCCTGCTGTAGTGGTGACTGCTGCAAGGCACATCTCTCACCTCAGCAGCACCCTGGGCCACTGCCATGGAAGGGCCAGCAGGTGGATGCATTGCCCTTTCCATGGCAGCCTGCCACTCTGCCCTGTGGTGATCCATCATGTGGGTATGCTGGCCACCAGTCCCCAAATATGTCCCAGGGGGATCACGGCGCACCAGCACACCACACACATGGCACTGCACCACTATGCTGTCTCCACCCACACAATTAAAAAAATCCCACACTGGGGAGCTGTGGGGGGGGACCAGACACAGTACGCACTTTGCAGACATGAGTCCCACCACCACCCACTAATGCCGGGGCCACCTCCTGTGGCTGTGGAGGTGGTGGAGGGGGTGCTGCTGGAGCCCCAACAGCTTCTGCTAGTGGCGGTGGTGGAGAAGGTGGATGAGCAACAGCCACCTATGGCACTGGTGCTGGTGCTGCTGCTGCTGCTCCTGTTGCTTCTGTGGGGGAATCAACACTGGCCAGGAGTCTGGAGTGGTCCAACATAACACGACCGCCTCACCCCCCCATGGGTCTGCACTCCTCCCCATCTAATGCTCCCAAGTGCCAGCAACTCACCTTTCCCCGACTTCAACCTGACCCTCCATCCTTCTGGGTCCACGGGACCACACACACACACATACACACACACACACACACACAGACATACACACACACACGCATATATGCACACACACACACAGTCAGTCACACACACAAAACAAAAACAAAACTTATACAAAAAAATTCACTAACCAAAAAAACACTAACACAATTCAAACACTAAATAAAATAGCTTTTAAAAAACTGTTTGAATTGGATTGGCAGTAACGACTCCAAGAGCCAAGCAAACTCCTCTCACAAAACAATTTTGCTTTCTCCCTGTACAAATGCAAAGGAGAAAGTGAAACTGCTTCTCTGACTCACTTCCTTCCTGCCTGGCTAAAGCATGTGACTTACAGTACTGCAGGCCATGTGATGTGCCTATTTTCTTCTCACTTCACCTTACTTCATGTTAAGGCACTTCGCAGGTGGATTTATAATCTGCTGCATCTCTACTCGCGGTTAGAGTCTTTGTCCATGAGGATTTTACAAGTTCTTTGATCATGAGGTCCGCCATCTTGTTTTCATTTTTTCGATCAGAAAAACAAAAATATCTTGGTTCAGGGGTCACTTCTGAAATAAAACTTGGATGATTTTTATTCAGGGGACCCCGATCTATCAAGCCATGGTTTTGGTTTTCTCCAAATTGGTCCAAAAATAGAGTTTTGAGCTTTTGTAATCTTCGTTCATGGCTCACTAATGATCTTTGATCATGAGCCAGCAAAATCAATGATCACGAGATTCTTTGCTCGTGATCATGCATCGCGAGCGAAGGACAAGATGGCCAGATTTTTAATTTATTTTCTGTAGCTCAGGGGTGCCCTACACAGTTATATGAGGGTGGGGGTTTGGTCAGGGGCTTTGTTGTGTCCCATGTCAATAAAAATACATAACCTTTCATTATCCCTGGTAGTCTAGCAGCCCCTTCCCCCGATCATGATAATATTCATTAAGATCTCTGTTACCCTGGTAGTCAAGTGGTCACCCTCCATGTGTATGTGATTAATATGTCATTATTTTATCCCTGGTAGTCTAGTGGTCCCCCACCATGTCTATTTATTCATATTTGTTGTTTATAGTTCTGGTAGTCTAATGGCCCCCCATCTGTATTTCATTACTATTAATATCCCTGATTGTCTAGCGGCCCCCCCATCATTTAAAAAAATAAGCATTTGCTATTTCCTTGTAGTCTAGTGGCCCCTCATGCCATCATCCTGCCGTGCCAGCCCATCCAGCACCCCCACCCACCATTCCCCAGCCGGTGGCTGGGACAGCCCATCTCTCACCTCCACGGCCAGCTGCAGACAGTGTATATTACAAGCGCTAATTCAAACAGGTGGTCAGAAATATATATATATATATATATATATATATATATACATATATATATATGACAAAGAACCTCTGTGCGCAAACACTGAGACAAGGTTTACCCAAAGGGCATTTGGCTGGGAAGCAGGTTTCAAGAAAATACAAAATCACAGCATCCACACAGTACAAAGCATCATGGGCTGCATATACAAAATCACCACAGAATGTTATGCTCGGACTCCAGCCTTAAAGCAGAAATTGCATGGTGCCGAAAGGCCTCTCACACACCCTTTGCAAACTGTGTGTGAGGCGGTGCCGACCCATGTCTGACAAACCATAACATTCTGCATATCCATATGTTTATCAATATATATATATATATATATATATATATATATATGGTCTATTGAATGTTTTGGGACCAAACCATGAAAAGGCGCATCTGTGGGGTCAGGGCTTGCCACCCTGCAAATTTTATCCCAAAAGCACAATTCAGCTTGGCACAATGAAGTGACAAAGAAAACAACACATGGGACAATGTGTTTGAGCATTGTTTTTGTGACAACAAAAATTTTTTCTTGACACCCCTATCTCTTATAATGAAATGTTTTAACACACAAAAGAATGTTTTTGCAAAAGTTTTCATGCCTCCCATATAAAGTTTCCATAGACTATTATGGGACATGAACAAAAGTTTATAACTTTTGAATGGATTAATATTCTTTCACCAGATCTTCAAAAGGCACCCCTTGACCCAGTCCACATCTATCCAATACAATTTCAGACTAAACGGACACACCACTCAGACACAGCGGCTGACAAAATAAGCTACACAAAGTGAGGATTTTTCACAGTTTTTGCCACTCTGCAGCTCCAGAAACATAAATCCAACCAGAACAAAACTTTCCAGATGCAGAGATCTATGGTTCCACCCCATGCATGCAACATTTCAGGCAAATCAGACAAACAGTTCAATGTTATTAAGGTTCAAATTTTGGGTTTAACATAGAAGTGGCCTTGCAACTCTAACTATACTGGCACTGCCGTGCAGTATTATATATATATATATATATATATATATATATATATATATATATACAGTATATATATATATATACATATATATATATATATATATATATATATATATATATATATATATATTATAGGGCATGTCATGCCCTCTAGTTAGGGTCGAGTAGGCACTTTAATGTTAAACCTCAATTTTTGCACCTTAATAACTTTGCAACCGTTCAACGGATATGCACGAAATTTGGAATGCATGATCTGGTATAGTAGATCTCTTGATTTACCAAATTGTGTTTTGGTTGTACATACATTTTCTGCGTAGCAAAATGCCAAAAAAATGCACTTTTCGCCACTTTTGACATGTTTTTTGCCCATGGCAATGCGACTATACTGTGTGGTCTTTTGGTCTGGAATTTGGAGTATAGAAGGAGTTTTGATCAAAGAACAATCTAGCATTGGTTTGGTAAAAAAAATATTAATCCATTCAAAAGTTATTTAATGTTTAATTCTTGAGTTCTGAGCATGCTCAGTTCACTCCAAAATATATATATTTTTTTGCAAACTAAGAATTGCCTCACCAATTAGGATTTTGTCAGCTCATAAAGTGAACTCCTAGTCCATCAGAAAAAGTTCTTGTCCATGAGCTGTCATCTTGTTTTCAGTTTTTCAGCCAAACAAAATGTCATAGCTTTGTCTATGGGTGACTTTGGGGCCAGACGAGGCATGGGTTTTGTTCAGGGTGATGCCCTCTACAAAGCCATACCTTTGGTTTGATTTGTTTTTCTCAAAAAATTACTTTTTAAAAACTTGAAATTCTTTGACTGCAATTCGCTAACAGTCTTAGTCCACAAGCCAACAAAATCCTGGTCCACAAGCATTGTCTGTCATTGGGTAACCAGATAGCCCGAATTTCATGACCAGATGTCCTTGATGGCATTACCAGATGTCCCCTCGTGGACTAGGATTTTGCTAGCTCATGGCCTAGGATTGATCTGATGCCAAGGATTTTACTGTCTCATGAATGAAGAATTTTAAAAGGTGTAAAAACTTTACAATTGCATAGCTCATTAATGGTTTGGTCTTTTCACTTGAAATTTACAGAGTGTTGCGGGGATGCCCTACTGGTGTGAATTATGCTGTATAGGTATTGGAGAATTAAGTCATTCCATAGATATACCATCACGAATTTGACATTTTACCCATAGGATAACATTGTGGGCTCTGTCACGCCTTTAGGTGCCCATATCTCGAAAATAAAGCAAGATGCAGAGTTTTCACTACTGGCAGCCTAGATCACCTTTAGGTACAAAATAGGAGACTGGGGTGAGAGTTTGGCCTAATGACTCTAAGGCACACCCAACTTTCTGTTGGTGTGTGGAGGGTGTGGGTGGTGGTGGGTGGTAGATTTGTAACCCTAATCAATTTCCCAGCTTTTTACACTTTAATAAAACCTTAACTGATGCATTAACCTAGTGTTTTGTAATGAATTTCACTTTGTTTTGAGAAAGTGTAATATAACTGGTATGTGATTGTGGAAGTGCGGGCCCTTCGGGCCCTGCGCTCCCCTCATGCTACCCATTGTTGCATAATGATATGCATAAGTGGGAGCACAGGCCCACTGGGTCTTGCACTCCCACTTACACAAAAGTACAGTCATATCGCAGCCATATAGTCATGAAAAATAACCCTTGTAACACTAATTTGGCAATATCTCAGTAACCGTAGAAACTATGGAAAAAAATCCACTGCAGTTGCATACATGACTTTGAAACCTCTATGGATGCTTAGTGGATTAATTTTGGAGAGCGAAAAATCTGTATCTTGAATCGTTTTCGAGATACAGGCACCAAAAGGTGCTGTGGGCTCCACAATTCAATGAACGCACATAACTCTGGCATTTTTAGGATTTTTTTCACCCAATTTTCAACATAGCATTTTGGGGACCCCCTCATGGACAATGTCACTGTCACTTTGTTAATCTGTCCTGAAAGTTGAATTCTCACAGTGAATATGCCATTCTGTGCCACAGGTGCAAAATCATGTTTTGGGCAGGATGTGAAAAATGACAGCTGTATACTGTTCACGAGGAGGTGTGGAAAAGGGTAATGCTGAAAATTAGGAGGGAAAATATAAAAAATTGGTGAAGTTACTAGCTCACATAGAAACTGCACAATGCATGCTCATAATGAGGCCATTTTGGGGAATTTTTTAACCAAAGTTTCAACATGGGCTTTTTGGGAAATCCTCTCATGAACGCTGGCACTGTAATTTTGTTACTCCATCTGAAAAGTTGATTTCGCATAGAGACCATGCTATTCTGCACCAAAGGTGTTAAAACACATTTTGGGCAGGATGTGAGACATGACAGCTATACTGTTCATGAGGAGGAGGAGTGAAAAAATGGAAATGTTGAAACTCTGGAGTGAAAATATTAAAAATTGGCAAAGTTATGAGCGTGCGTAGAAACTGAGCAATGCAAGCTTGTAACATGGCCGTTTTTTTGATTTTGTGCGCCAAATTTTCAACATGGGCTTTTTGGAACCTCCCCTTATGAACACTTGGACTGTCAATTCATTAATATGTCCTGAAAGGTGATTCCGCACAGTGACAATGAAATTACCTTTCAGGATAGAGTAACAAGATGACAGTGACACTATTCATGAGGTGGGGTCCCAAAAATCCCATGTTGAAAATTTGGTGATAAAATCTCGAAAAATGGCAGAGATATCAACATAAGTTTAACCCCTCCCAACTTCCATTATGCAGCTTACCTTTTATTCCTCAGTTTGCAGTTCAACTTTGAAGAGTGCAGACATGTCCTGCTCCACAGAAGATGACATCCAGAGGTAAGTATGGGGTAAGGGGGTAAGGGGAGGTGGGTGTACAGAGGGAGGTTTGGGATTGGGGAGGGGGGGATGTGGGGAGATAACAAGGGATCATTTTTTTTCAGTATTTTTTTTTAAAGATGTCAGGGGACTGTGTTCTTTATTTCAGGCACTACTGCTGACAATGGAGGGGTATTCTCTAACTGAGGACAGTGGGAGTGGGTTCCCCATTGTCCCACTTTGCTGGGGGGCTACAACCGACATGAAGATTGGGCACCCTTCTGTTAGACATGATCTTTCTGTTGGGGACACTGGGAGTGGGCTCTCCAGTGTCCCATACTGGAATGGGGGGGCTCTAGTGCTGACATGGGGATTGGGCACCCCATGTTGGCAAAAGTGTTTTTTTAATAATTTCACAGGCAGGAATGCACCAAAGGGGATCCCAATAAGCTAGCTACATGTGTTGGTTCCTACAAAGAATATCATTTTGGGAGGTTTCAAAAATTTTGGGGTGGCAAAACTAAAAATAAGATGGCAGCCATATGAAGTAGGAATTTCTCCATATGGAGCAGGATTACTACTTTGTTTCGTACAGCTATACTGAAGTGCCTACTGAGCATGCTCAGAAATGAATTTTTCAAATGTTTTAATTGCAATAATTTAAACACTACTTATTCTTTTTACACCAGACTAGCAAAAGTCACAACTGTATGTTAGTCCCTTTCTACACTGAAATTTCCATGCCAAACAACCAAATCCTCTTGGCTGTAGGCAAATTCAAAGAAAACCCCCAGCAAAGTCACAGGGTAAAAACATGATTTTTCACCTCACCATAACTTAGAGACTGCACATCTGACCAGAATGAAACTTGCTAGATCAAGAGATCTACCCCACAGGAAGGTGAATACCAGATTGTGTGCAAATCTGTTCAATGGTTGCAAAGTTATTACAGTGCAAACATTTGATTAGATAGATAGATAGATAGATAGATAGATAGATAGATAGATAGATATATTACAGGGGTGCAGTCGCACCCCTATATTTAGGGTTATGAAGCCACTTCTATGTTAAACTCAAAATTTTGCACGTTAATAACTTTGGACCCATTCAACGGATTCGCATGAAATTTGGTATGCGTGGTGAGACATGGTAGATCGCTTGATTTACCAAATTTTTTTTTCTGTCAGACTTATGGTTTTGGCACATAGAAATGCTGAAAATGCACTTTCACCAGTTATGTGGGCAGTTTTTCAGATTTTGTCCGTGGTGCTGCCTAGCCGTTGTGTAGTGTGCCACTCTGCAACTTGGCACATTGAAAGAGTTTGGGTCAAGGAACATGCTGCTTTTTGTTTGGTGAAAAATATGAATCCATTCAAAAGTTATTAAAGTTTTAAATTCCCATTATAAGTCTAAGGGAAAATTTATATGGCTATTTTGCAAATGAGGAATGGGGTTTTGGCCATCTGGTCCTCCTCACGATCAAAGAATTTGCAGGCTCACAATCAAGATTCTTTGATCCTGAGGGAGGAACTAGATGGCCAGATTTGGAGGGACCAGATAGCCCAATTTTAACAACTTTTAAAATTAAATATCTCGGAAATGGTTTGGTCTCTTAACTTGAAATTTGTAGGGTGTTGACAAAATGACCTGTAGATGTGAATTATGGCATTTAGGTGTCAGGAAATACATTTCTTGTGGAGATAGGGTGTGGCACAGTTTATGTTTTGTGGACAGCGTTTTCCATTGTGGAAGTGGTTAGCAATTTATAGGGTAGTTCGTTTCTGCCATGGACACACTTTTCAGTCGTTAGGTGTGTAAAATGTAACCTGGATGCAGAATTCTGCCACTCCGACCAATGAAAATCTCAACCTTTAAAATGTTATATCTCGGACACGGTTTTGTCTTTTAAATTGAAATTTGCAGGGTATTCAGGGGATGTCATAGAGATGTGAACTATGCTATTTAGGTGTTGTGGAAATAGTATGTTGCAGAGATATTCAATGACATAATTGACATTTTTCCCATAGGACTACATTGCAGTCTGTGTCATGACTTTCGGCACCGTTATCTCGGAAACAAAGTGAGATACAGACTTTTCACTACAAGTGGGTAAGATCACCTTCAAGTGATCTAGCCACTGGAAAAAGATATGAAATTGTAGAGTAAGCCTGCAGTTGAATTTTGTTCATACATTGCATGGTTCATGAGATATTGTGAAATTAATGTCACAAGGGTTGAAAGAGTGCCTGTCCAGTGCTTTTGGGTGCCCATATCTCAGAAACAATGTGAGATATAGGTTCAGTATGTGTTTGTGGTATGAGAAACTCACTGGCATGGTTAAAATGACACTTGAATTGTTTTTCTAGCTGTTATGGTTCTCAAGATATGGACAAATTACTGTTACAAGCATTCAGTGGCCAATAGGAATGATGCATGGCTCTGTAGCTATGCATAAGTGACAGCACAGGTCAGAGGGCCAGTGTTCCTTCAGATGCATATTGTTATGCAGAAATGGGAAAGTTGGTGGGAGCATGGGGCCCTCTCCCACCAAAGTGGCTATTATTAAAGGGGCGTGTTCGCACCCCTATATTTAAGGTTATGAAGCCACTTCTATGTTAAACTCAAAATTTTGCATGTTAATAACATTGGACCTGTTCAACAGATTTGAATGAAATTTGGTATGTGTGGTGGGGCATGGTAGATCTCATGATTTGCCAAATTTTGTTTCAGTTGAACTTACATTTTTTGTACAGCAAAATGTTGAAAAATGCACTTTTCACCAGTTATGTGGGCAGTTTTTCAGATTTTGTCCATGGTACTGCATGGCCATTGTGTGGTGTGCCACTCTACAACTTGGCACTTTGAAAGAGCTTGGGTCAAGGAACGTGCTGCTTTTTGTTTGGTGAAAAAAATATTAATCTGTTCAAAAGTTATTAGAATTTGAAATTCCCATTATATCCTATGAGAAAATTTATATGTATTTTTTTGAATGTTAATGAGAAAGACCAGAAGGGCCTAGGAAAGACCAGATAGCTGAAATTGAGATGACCATATCTCAATCACAGTTTGGTCTTTTTACTTGAAATTTGCAGGGTGTTGAGGGACTGTCATAGAGATGTGAACTATGCTGTTTAGGAGTTGGGAAAATAATGTGTTGCAGAGATATTCAATGATGTAATTGTCATTTTTCCCATAGGATTACATTGTAGTCTGTGTCATAACGTTCGGTGCCGTTATCTCAGAAACGAAGCGAGATACAGACTTTTCGCTAAAGATGCTTAGATCACCATATGGTGATCTAAGCTACTGAAAAAGATTTGAAATTGTAGAGTAAGTCTGCAGTGGAATTTTGTTTGCATGTTGCACAGTTTACGAGATATTGTGAAATTACTGTCACAAGGGTTGAAAGAGTGCCTGTCCAGTGCTTTTCGGTGCCCATATCTTAGAAATGATTTGAGATATGGGTACAATCTTTTAATGTTGCGTGAAGTACTCACTGTCATGGTTACAATGATGCTAGAATTTTTTTTTCTAGCTCTTATGGTTCCCAAGATATGCACAAATTACTGTTTCAAGGGTTTGGTGCTCTATAGTGCTGCTGCATGGCTCTGTAGCTTTGCGTAAGTGGCAGCTTGGGCCCAGATGCATATTTTTTTGCAAAAATTGGCAATTTGGTGGGAGCAGGGCTCTGTACTCCCACCAATATGCGTTTTTACTACTTATATTACACTTTTTTTCAAAAAGTAATGAAATTATATGCAAAAAACTGCATTTATGCTTCATTTAGGGTTAAAGAAAAAAAGTCAGGAAATTAGACATTAGGGTTGAACCCCTAACTCCCCCTCACACACACCACCCAGATCCTCCACAGTTTGACAGATGCTGGGGTGTGTCATTGGGGTCATGAGGCCTAAATCTCACCCCATTCTCCTTTACTGTAGCATGCCCACATGCTCAGGCATGGAATATATTATGGGGCACGGTTGCACCCCTATATTTAGTGTTATGAAGCCACTTCTATGTTAAACTCAAAATGTTGTGCGTTAATAACTTTGGACCCTTTCAGTGGATGTGCATGAAATTTGGTATGTGCAGTGGGGCATGGCTGCTCTCTTGATTTGCCAAATTTCATTACAGTTGGACTTATGGTTTTTAAGTACCAAAATGCTGAAAAATGCTCTTTTTGCCAGTTATATGGGCAGTTTTTCAGATTTTGTCCATGGTGCTGCACAGCCTTCATGTGGCATGTTGCTGTGTGACTTGACTCATCTGAAAGAGCTTGAGTCAAGAAACATGCCATTTTTTATTTGGTAAAAAAATATTAATCTATTCAAAAGTTATTAAACTTTTAAGTTCCCATTATAAGTCAAAGGGAAAATTGATATGGCTATTTTGTAAAAGAAGAATGGGTTTTGGCCATCTAGTCCAGCCTCACAATCAAAGAATCTTTGATTGCGAGGAATTCTTTGATCACAATAGCCGCCATCTTGTTTTCAGTTTGCGGTCAGAAAAATTCAAATATTTCAGGCCAGGAGGTCTGAGGTGAAACTATAGTGGGTTTTGCTCAGGGGTCTTCCCTCTATTGAGCCATGCCTGTGGTTTCTTTCAAAATGTTAAAAAAATAGAGTTTTTAACATTTTTATTCTTTGATCATGGCTCGCTAACGATCTTTGACCATGAGCCTGCAAATTCTTCAATCGCAAGATTCTTTGACCACGATTTTTGATTGCGAGGGCAAGACTATATGGCCACTTGAAAGAAAATCAATTTTCTCATCTCAGGGATGGCTTATTAAGCCAAATGAGGGTGAATTTTGCTCAGAGGCTTCTTCTATCGAGGCATGGCTGTGGTTTCATGCATTTCTGCCTAAAAATTGACTTTTAACATTTTTTATTATTTGATCATGACCCTGTAAATTCTTTGATCGTGAGGCTGCTAATTCTTTGATCATGAGATTCTTTGACTGCGAACTTTGATCGCAAGGGCACACCTAGATGGCCACATGAAAAATTACATTTTCTCAGCACAGGGGCCACTTCTAAAGATGAACTAGGGTAGGATATGCTCAGGGGCCCTCATTCTGTTGAGTCATGGCTGTGGTTTCATGTATTTTTCTCTAAAAATTTAGTTTTAACATTTTTTATTCTTTGATCGTGAGCCTGCAAATTCTTTCTTTGGAAGCCTGCAAATTCTTTGATCACAAGATTCTTTGATTGTGATCTTTGATCACAAGGGAGGGACTAAATGTCTAGATTTGGAGGCACCAGATAGCACAATTTTAACAATTTTTCAAATTCAATATCTTGGGAACGGTTTGGTCTTTTAACTTGAGGTGTTGACGGCATGTCCTGTAGATGTGAATTATGGTGTTTAGGTGTTGGACAATACACTTTTTGTGGACATATTGTGTGGCACAGTTTATGTTTTGCAGACAGCGTTTTCCATGGTAGTAGTGGCTTGAAATTATTAGAGTAGCTAGCCTTACTGCCACTGATGTACTTTTCACTCGTTAGGTGTGTAAAATGTTAGTAGGTGTGGAATTTTACCAGTGCAACAAATGAAAATCTGAAACTTTCACATTTTATATCTCAGAAACAGTTTGGTCTTTTATATTGAACTTTGGAGCGTGTTGACGGGATATGCTGTCCATGTGAATTATGGTGTTCAGGTGTTGGAAAATTAATTTGCTGCACCCATATTGCGTGACACACTATATGTTTTGCATATGGCGTTTTACATTGTGGTACTGGCTTTACATTTATAGGGTGCCTAGCATTACTGCCATGGAGGTAATCTGTAGTGGTTAGGTGTCTGACATGTAAACAGGTGCTGAATTATGCCACTGATGACTGACACTTTGCTTTCATTCAAGGTGGTGGGCCCCACACTCCCACCCATGTGAGCTGCCAGCAATACATATGATATTCAGTACTTGTATTCTTATCTTAGGCAGGAATTTGCAAGTTGCTGGGGGCCCTGCCCTCCCACCAACTTGTGCAACTTTCTCCTTTTCTATTATTTCTCAAAAAGTAAGGACATTCTATGCAAAAAGTTTGTTAATGCATCATTTAGGGTTAAAACACAAAAAGTCTGGAAATGAGACCTTTAGGGTTGCCCCATCCTCCCTTGTAGACCCACCCATCATCCCGAGATTGACAGCTGATGGGGTGTGCTATTGGGGTTGTGAGGCCTAAATGTCAGCTGTCAATCTTGGGATGATATGCAGGTCTATGAGGGAGGATGGGGCAACCCTAAATGTCTCATGTCCTGACTTTTTATGTTTTAACCCTAAATGATGCACTAACAATGTTTTTTTTGCATAGAATATATGTATATATATATATATTCATTGCAAAAAAAACTGTTTAATGCATCAGTTAGTGTTAAAGCAACAAACGTGAGGAAATAAGACTTTAGGGTTGAGCCCCTATCCCCCACAACACCCAACCCCCTCCCCCTCCTCCACAGACTGACAGGTACTGGGGTGTGCCATGGGGTCATGTGGCCCAACTCTCACCCCATTCCTTGTGTAAACAGGTTGACATGCTACAGTAAAGGAGAATGGGGTGAGAGTTAGGCCTCATGACCCCATGGCACACCTTGGTGCCTGTCAGTCGGTGGAGGAGAGGTGGGGTGTTGGGGGATTAGGGGCTCAACCCTAATGTCTCATTTCCTCACTTTTGTTGCTGTAACCCTGACTGATGCATTAAACAAAGTTTTATGCAATGAATTTCCTTACTTTTTGAAAAAGTGTAGTATAACTACAAAGTAGCATGTGTTGCTGTGCCCTGCGCTCCCATCAAGCTGCCCATTTCTGCATAACAATATGTATCTGTGGGAGTGGGGCCCTCTGGACCCTGGGATCCCACTTATGCATAGCTACAGAGCCATACAGCAGCCCTATATGGCAAGGAACCCTTTTAACACTAATTCGCCAATATCTCAGGAACTGTAATGGCTAGAAAAAAAATTCAAGTGTTGTTATAATCATGACAGTGAGACGTCCATGCAGTGTTAATCAACTGAATCTATATCTCGCATCATTTATGAGCTACAGGCACCGAAAATCAAATTGGGAGCCACAATGTTATCCTTTGGGGAACATCTTAACATCATGATGGCATATCTATAGAACCTCTTAATTCCCCAGCACCTAAACAGCATAATTCCCACCTGTATTGAATCCCCTCAATACCCCGAAAATCTCAAGTAAAAAGACCAAATCATTTATTAGCAATGCAATGGTAAAGTTTTTAAAATCCTAGTCTGCAAGATAGCAAAATTCTTGACCACGAGGCCACGAACTAGGATTCTGACAGCTCGTGAATTAGGATAGTTAGTGAGTCACAGTCAAATAAGTTTTTAATTTTAAAAAGCTATATTTTGATGAAAATGAGCCAAACCAAAGGCATGGCTTTGTAGAGGGGGTCACCCTAAACAAACTCCATGCCTCATTTTGCCCAAAAGCTACCCATGGAGAAAGCTACACCATTTTGTTTTGGGGAAAAACTGAAAAACAAGATGGCAGCTCATGGACAAGGAATTTTCTGGAGGACCAGGATCCAAGTCCATAAGCTACAAAATCCTTGACCATGAGCCCAATCTTCATCTGAAAAATAAACATATAAATCTTGGAGTGAACTGAGCATGCTCAGAACCCCAAAATTAAAAATGTTATCACTTTGGAACAGATTAATATTTATTTACCAAACTAAAGCTGGATTATTCCATTGCATAGTCTCATTCTACATTCCAAATTTCAGACCAAAAGACCACATGGTGTGGTCGCAGAGCCATGGGCAAAAAACATGTCAAAAGTTGGGAAAAATGTGTTTTTTAGCATTTTGTTGAGCAGAAACCCTATATCCGACCAAAATGCAACTTGGTAAATCAAGCAATCTACCATACCAGAACACACATTCCAAATTTTGTGAAAATCTGTTGAACAGTTGCAAAGTTATTAACGCACAAAAAATTGAGGTTTAATATTAAAGTGCCTACTCAACCCTAACTATAGGGGTGTGACTGTGCCTATATATATTTAAATTTTATTTGCAAACTGATTTCCTTACATTAAATAAGGATATATAACAACCAATGCACACAACCTTGTGTTATAAACAATATCTCAATTGACAACACACCTCAAGACGTTTCAGGGTTCAAATGTAGCAGTTCATAAAGTTGGCCTAGTGGTATGGAGCACTGATGCAGTGGGTGCCTCATCTCCTGCAACACTGGTAACCTGGGTTTGGAAATGGACTTGAGTTGCTCAAGGGATGACTGGCAGAGGGAGGATTGAACATCCTTAGGACTGCTTCCCTCTCTCGGAGAGGAGGGAATGCTTGCCTATTACTTGACTGACCCTAGAGAAATCTGGGTGGCAGCAACGCTGAACAGCAAAGGAAGTGGATCTAAAAACCTGACTCCAGAGGCATCTCCATGGAGGCAGAGCATGCACATCATGACATTACATGTGCATGGGAGAAAATGGAAGGAAAACAACAGAGAAGGCAAGTTTCAGAGAAGTTGTGTGATGGTGCAGAGGGAGTAGTCTTGATGGGGCCAGAGTGATTGGAGGATAAACACAGGGTGGACAAAATGTAACAGTTCATTACATTGGTTGTTTTTATCCCTATGATGTTTTTGTGGTTTATAATATGTGGATCCACCTGTGTGACTGCTGAAGATGCATATCCAAGACCAACTCAGGGCAATTATCAGAAAACTATTGGATCATCCATTAGGGATAGATATCCATCAAGTTCATAATCCTAATGCAAGCTGTTTGAGATTCATGAGTATTGAAGCCATTTCCACCTCACTTCGGGGGGGGGGGGCATCCCCTCCTAAAAAAGAGACAGAATGTTTCCTCCAGCTGCAAGCTCTCTGAATGGATTTAATGAAGAGACTGATTGTGTCCCATTTCTGTAAATGACTCATCATTGATAAAGTACTAACTATTGTCTTTATCCATCTTTGAGAAAATGGACTAAATACTGTAAGCTCCCTGACTAGTTGAAAGCCAAAGCTGGGGGGTACATTAAACTTACAGGTAAAAACTGGTAGATAACAAGTGCCATCCCAGCCCGCCTCACTACTAAAGTGGTAACACTGTGTCACTTTGGTTTTCGAACTTAACAACTAACATTTTTCCCATTCCTTAATAAGATCCCTCACACACCAATGCAGACTACAGAAATCAAAGCACCATTCACTTACCCAGCTCTGTAAACAGAATGAATATGTCCCAAAAATACATTTTTCAACAGTTTAGTAACCCACACGCTTTTATTTGTAAACCATGTGCTTCAAGCAGGGCATCATTCATTTCCCATCAACCCCCTTCCCCCAGCTTCACTGAACTCTGAATTTTCACTCCACAGCATCAGCCCTGCCTAACAACATCACTGCTGACAATAATTTGCCACACAATAAAGGACTATCTCACCTTTGTAAAAAAATTGGCTGTTACAATACAAAGGAAGAAACGCTAGCATGTCTCTTGCTCAGCGCTACTCTGACGACTCCCACTGTCTGACTGCAATCCCAGTAGCATAACACAAAAACAGTAACTTTCTTGAGAAGAAAATCAACTACTTTAATCATGCTCCATCTCTGCTATGCTTTCTTGAACTCACACCCTCCAATTCCAAACTAAAGTGATAACCACGAAAGATAAAACTAGTTGCTAAGTCTGGTTACCTACAGATACATTCCTGGAAGCTTCCAAAGCACTAGCCTCCTATAACAGCACCCTCTACTAACAGATGTGGCAAACATGGAAGGCAACTATGACTGGTAGGGAAAACTTTATCAAAAACATTTTTTTTGTACTTTTAAGGGTAATTTTATTTAGTACCCATATTTTTTTTTTAGTTTTTTTTTTTTTTTAGTTTTTGTTGACCGGATAAGTGCACTAGACAAATCCTGCCTATTTTCAGGCACGACCCAGGGAAGGGGGATACAGATGAATGCCAACTGACCTTGAACCAGATTAAGCTGTTGGTGGTATTTTTAGTGAATGAGGGAAATTTGGCCAGGACACCAGGGAAATTCCCCTACTCTTTTCGATAAGTGCTATGGGATCTTTAACATCCACCTGAACTACCACCAATCCAGGCAGATGGGACTTCAGTTTAATGTCTCATCTGAAAGATGGCACCTCAGAAGTGTAGCACCCCTCTCATGCTGCACTACCATGTCAGTACTGGGCCAGATGTGGAAACTGAACCCACAGCCCTCTGATCTCCCAGCCTCAGAGGTGAGTGTGCTACCTACTGAGTCACTGACACTGCCATAGTACTGAAGTATTTAAGTACTGAAAAAAAATTTAACTAATGCCCATTTTCTATGTGTAATAATACCCTCCAGGGTGGGTGGTATGGGCAATACCAGACCTTCCAGTGGCTATAAGGCCCTTCTCCTACAGCATTGGGCTTCATTACTCCTCTGGGTAATCTGGTGTTGCACAATACTGCCCACCCTGTTGGGTATTATTGCTTGCTTCTTTTAAATGCTGCTCCAACATTTGATGCTATTTGATTCATGAGTGGGCACGTTTGAAATACATTATTCCACGTCATGGCTACCTGTTTCAATAATATGTAAAGATTGACCCAGGACAGAGCATGGGTTACTTAAGAATTAATTCATGCTGGGGGGTTGTGTGTGAGGTTGAGGCATGAGGCCGCAGTCCACATGCCTGCAATAACCCAGGCATGGATCACTTCTCTAGTTAATCCATGGTCTGGAGTGGGTTAATGCACTTATAACGTGGCCCTCACTCTCTCCCACTTGTAGCTGGTGACCTTGGTCCAGTCACCGAGCCTTGGCATGGATTAAATCCTCTACCATTTTTGCCAACCTATGTTATAGTCTTCAATAATGCTAAGGAAACAGTGCAGTGTTTAAAGCAAGAGAGAGAGAGAGAGAGAGACAGAAAGAATGAATTTCACCCGCCGTGGTGTTAGTTGATCAAGTGAGAGAGAGAGAGAGAGAGAGGCAGCAGCAAGCCTCTAGTTAGTAGCAGCTGTACTTGGAACAGGGGAGTGCATATGGAGTGGGGGTGAGTGGTATTGGGGGGGAGAGAGAGTGAGACAACAGCAATACCACTACTGTTTGTCAATATGTAGCACCTCTGCAGTGTGTGTGTGTGTGTGTGTGATTGAGGGGTGAATACAGCATGTTGGCAAGTGGTCATGGGATGAACAGCTAGGGACTTGGTGAGTACAGTTTGACACCTGTATATTCTCTTCATCCGGTCCAGCTGTAAGGGTGCTCCTGATAGTGATACCCCCAGCACTGAAGGATGCACGTGTGCTCAGTCTTGAGAGCAACCATGGATTAATTGGCACACAAGGATGCATATGTGCATGATCTGGAGATCAACTGTGGATTACTTGGAGGTGAATCCATGGTCAGATGTGTGTTGGCCAATGAGAAGTTGGCATTTTTCATAGCCGTGTTATAAGTACTTGCACTGCATGGTGTCTTTGTCCTTAAATACCTTATATAGCCCTGCTGCATTTGGTTAGACTCCAGTGTCTACTTTAACTGAAACACATTTAGACTTTGTGTATTAAAATAAATGTTTTGTATGCTCCATTCAAAAGTCATTGTTTTTAACTCATGCTCTTTTTCTTCGTTAAATATTACCATTTTTGTTTAATTTCTTTCCCTTTTTTTACATGAAATTGCAAAGCATGCAAACATATCAGTATTGCTCTACACTGTAAAAGGGTGTTTTGAGGTGTGCCCCATCTCCACCTATCACAGCTTCAGAATCCAGATCTCCTAACTAGTTCTGCCTACTGTCCTTCTTGCTTCTTACTTTGACTTTGAAGTCCTTGGAAAATGCAATTTGCAAGGCTTCCATGTGCAACTTCCAATTCCTGTTTGAAACCTGTCTTGGGCTGTTGGTTCTGCTGCTCTTCTTTTACAGTAAAACACTATTAATGGGCATCTAACTGAGCAGCTTCTTGGGGAACACTTACAAAGAACACACTGGAGTCTCTGTTTAAAAGAAATTAAAACTGATTTACTTTTGGTAACATACAAAAACTAGAGCTTTACAAAAAAGGTTATTGCAGTTCAGTCTCTGGTTGTCTCACCATAATAGAACCTCCAACCCCCACCACCTTTCATTGAGTTCAGGAGTTACTTTTAACCCTCCCACTCAAAGTTAACAAAAAATAGACCATGCAGTATAGTAAGATCTTAATGTGCCAACTTTAAAGCAAGAGGAGTTTGGTACAAATCCCCTCAACAAAAAAATGTCAAAACCGGTGTTGCTTGTGTTGCAGAGTTACAATGAGGTTTACATGTGAAATGATAGTGATGTAAATATACACTCCATCACATGCACTGTGCGTTTAGAATTTATTTTTGGTCCAATTGTACCAGTTTGCCTCTTAAAAACTATATGTTTGCAGAGTGCATCTAGGCTGCCCATTTTGCATTATTCATTTGCTTATTGTTGTTTTTCAATCACAGTTGTGATTTCACTTGGCACAAGCATCTTACCTTGTAGCTCATCTGAAGTTCCACCCATTCTATTCCTATTCATGTTCCTGAATACAAGATATAATGCATCTGAACAAGATTTCTTTGTAACTGGCATGAACTTATGCAAGCGTGGGTTATGCATATTTTAAGCACTGTGAGATAAACATATGGCCAGAAAGAAGGTTCCATCCTGAAGATGGCAATATGTTTTATGTTGAAAAAAAAGATCATGGGAGCACTTAATATTATTGCTTTTAAAATCAGAACAGTAACTCAGGGCATGCGCATAAGCCCCAATGCTTTTCCTGCTTTAGCAGTTTGGTTTTAAAAACACAGTTATAAAACATCAACAACATTATATGCATATTTTGACATTTCATATGAGAAACTAATATAAGGGAAATGTTAAAAGTATATTTAATTACCAAGTCCCATTGTCAAAGCATAAATTCATAAAGCATACATTACTACTGCACTATCTATGCCCAACAACTGCACAACAAATACCAGCAAGTGAACATGATTAGTGATGCCAATGTCTGTTCCAATTAGCATGTCTCTCTTAATTAATATTTTTCTTGGTTTACTTCACATGGATGTTTTCTTAGCGCGTGTGCTGTTTTTCAGTGTTTTTAATTACCTTGTGAGGCTATTATAACTGATGATACATTTTTATATGTAGTTTTCAAGATTGCTATATCAATTTATGAAATAGGAGTTGGCATAAAATTGATTAAATAAATTAGCTTATTTCCACTAATGTTCAATAAATCTGGAAAGCACTGTTTAATACCCCAACATCAATCACCAAAATGTTTTTTTAACAACCTACTCTCAGTCACAGTATTGATCTCTGAATTAGCATAAAACCTGCCCAGACTTTACTGTATATCATTCATTCATCTCTTGCCACAACTGACTACCTGACATATGTGCACATTCTGAATGCCAACTGGCACAAGATGCACCTCACATGCAGTATCCACCTTGAAGTCGGCAAACAAACCATGGGGATCAACATCGAAGCACAATGGAAAAAAAAGGCAAAATATCAGAAGGGGGTTAAAACTAAACCAAATGTCAAACAAAACAATGACCCCACTGATGTCCGCCAATAACAGTTTTGAAATTGAAATGCAGGAGATAATAACACAAATGGAGATGGACACAAAGCTTCTGGAGCCACCTGAAAGTCCACTGAGACCTCATCCAACCATCATGATGCTAACTATATCCCTGGACATAAACAGCAGAACCCAGCAGACAGAAACAAGCACAAAACTGTGTGTACAAAGCCCCACAAAATGCTGTACAATAACAGTAACACAACATAATAATAAATGCATAATTTGAGATAGAAACTTCAACCTCAGCTGGTAACAGAAACATCACACTACACACCAGAGAAACTGTTAGTAAGATACAAAGTGCACTTCTACCAATAAGTACATCACAAAATCAGCAACCCAGTGCAAGTTCATTCACCAGTACAGCTGTGCAAGAAACAGAAGAATTGCCAGTCACTATAGACAAGCAAACAATACAGAAGTTCATAGACAATGTCAGAAATGTGAACACTGTGAAGAAAACCCAAACAGAAATAAATCAACTTAGACTGCATGTAGTGAACACATTCAACATAAGCAAACCACTTCAAGAAATTTCACCATAACAAACTGACCAAATACTGGCTCCGTATTTTATGACAGCACAAAGAACAGATGTGTCCCCCTATGAACAACTAACATGATGCTAAATCTTCCAGAGCTTAGAGTGGTACCTCAAAAACCACCAATATCCTGCTTCCTTATTGAACTCACCATTCAATCAATCAATCAACCAATCAATCAATCAGCCATACTTTATTTATAAAAGCACAATTCCATTAAAGATCAAAGTGCTATACATAATAAAAATCCATAACAACAATGTATTAAAATAAATATAATCAGCAGTTAAAACTTAATCATTCTAAATGCTAACATGAATCAATATCTGGGAATGCCATGCCAGAGAGATATGTTTTAAGAGCAGATTTAAAGCTCTTGGTGGTCAGGCAGTCTCTGATCTAAAGATGTAAAGAATTCCACAGGGTAGGGACCACAAAGGAAAAAGAGCAGCCCCAGAGGTCTTAAGTTGGACCCTGGGAAGCTCTGGCAATCCCCCATTGGAGGTAGGGGCATAGAAGTTATTTCATGTAGTACAATCCTTGCCTGTGTAGTACATTATAGGTCAACAACTTGACCTTGAAGGTGATCCACCAATGAACAAGATGGCATTGCAGGCTGTGGAGCACAGACATGACATGGCAAGATCTTGATAAGCCAATCAACAGCCTGGCTGCCACATTCTGCACAAGCTGCAACTGGCTGATAGCCAATGGTAACTCTAGGTAAAAGGTATTGCAGTAGTCAAGGTGAGAAGTCACAAAGGCATGGACTAAAGTTGGAAGGTTGCCAGGTGGGACCAAGTGCTTGATCTGGACCATGTTCATCAGATGATAAAAAGAGTACTTGAGAACAGCTGGCACCTGAGATTTTAATGTCAGGCTGCTATTGAACACAACACCCAAATTTCATGTCCTGTCTGAGGTAGGCAGTTGGTCCCCCTGAGCCAAAGCCCAGATGATTGACCAGCTGAGAGCCCCATACTCTGGTGACCTGGCTCAGTTGGCAGTCATCTAGCCCTGGATCTCAGAGAGGCAGTTTGATACATTACTAGTCTAAGGTTTCAAACTATTTGACAGGTGCTACAGTCAAAACAAAAGTAACTCAAAAACTAAGGAAAAGGATGTAGCTCAAAGGCTGCAGATGAACTAACCAATTCTATAATAGACCAGCTATATATAAAAAAAACTGTGGCCACACAACCCACAGTCACTAATAAACACAATGTAGCTAACCATCAGTCTGTATTTTGGTGTGACAGGAAACAATGAAATGAGAGGAATATGCTGGGGAGATACAGAATTAAAACAAGGTGAACCGAAGAGTAATTACCTACAATATGATCATGAACACCAAATAAAAACATGAAGTGATGCAAATCCCAAAGAATACAGAAAACTTAAGCCACAAACATATGAAATTACCAGCAACCCAGAAAGGTGCCCAGTAAGATCCTATGAAATCTACTAAGTCAAAGTGACTGACAAAAACACTACACCAAGATGAACTTTTTTTCCTGTCAATAAATACCTCCTAACAGCAGCAAATTGCTGGTGCTAGGTTCAAGAACAAACCAATAGGGATTAATAAAGTAGCTAAACTGGTAAAACCAATGATTTCTGCAGCAACTCTGCAAACAGAAAAGATTAACAAACCATTCAGTCAGGAAACCCCTAATTCAAATGCTTACTGATAGGGGAGTGGCACCCTCAGAGATTATTCACATCTCAGGACATAAACAATTATAAAGTCAGAATGACTATTTCAAAATGAATTAGACAAAGCTGCTGCAAATATCAAAGCTACT
The DNA here is from genome assembly GCA_016271365.2 of Neoceratodus forsteri. Classification (NCBI taxonomy): domain Eukaryota; kingdom Metazoa; phylum Chordata; order Ceratodontiformes; family Ceratodontidae; genus Neoceratodus; species Neoceratodus forsteri. Next base: position 1,050,616,607 of record CM057459.1, on the reverse strand, counting down.
AAGTGGAACAGACATACAAACATCTGAAGAACCTGAGCCAAAAAAGTCTAAAACCACCAGCATACAGTTTACTTATGATGAAATTCTAGGAGCCTGCTTCCACAAGCCCAATATTACAGCAAACCATATAATTTTTAACATAGTACAAGGTAGATAAACATTTCTTATGTAATCTTAATTTCCATAATAAAAACAGTAACAATATATGCTGTCAAACCAACCCCATCCCCACCCACTACCCAGGTATTTCATTACTTGTATCCATATTAACCTCTACCAACCCCCACCCCAACAAAAAGAACAAAAAAAAATATAAACTTCTTATTTCTCAATCTTTTCAAAAAGGCAGAACTATGAGAAAATCCACCAATGATAACCATAAGTCATAGTGTTAGATAGTGACTCAGACCTAATAAAATCAAGAAAAAAACAGCACAACAAAAGGGTATCTTAACAAAATGACTCAGGTTATGTACTGTGAAGCACCAGAGAATCACCTGTTCCCAGAAACCACAAGATGTTATCAAACCATCTCGGAAGGGGGGGCTTCCCGGCAGGATCTACTTACAAAACAATGTTCTTCTACCAAACAGCATCTCGTTTACTTAACCACTACTTTAAATTTTGATATCTTCGAATAGTAATGTATCATACTGCACAGAAAACAAAAAAAGTATCTGTTCACAAGTAAACTCTCATATGATTACCTACTGCATACTACACTATGTAATGCAGAATGGGACAAATCAGTTGCCTAGGTAACCAATCAACAGTAAAAAATCATTTGGATACCATATTTCTAAAGTAATCAGCCAATAGTGTACTCACCCACCAACAGATTTCGGAACTAAAAAAAAAAGATCAAACTACTGATTAAGGCTACTAACATTCTAAAACCTAATGCCCAAACTGACCACTAGAACACAGACTGATTTGTCCCACATTATTAGAACAAATGTAACATGCTCTCAAAGTGAATAGTATCTACCTCTCTCCTACAGACTACAACATAAAACAATGCCATGCAGAAGGAGACGTAACAAAGATCACAGAACAGTGTTTTCATCACCACAGAGAACACAAACAAACTCTACTACTGCATAAATGGCAACTTATGGCATTACACTACAAGCCACAAGGTAAGAAGATACAGCACTACCATAAAAATAACAAGCAGAGAAGACAAATAGCATACTGTCTCAAAAGACATATATGTTTTTGATAATGTAACTAGATTCATATAAATATCTAAATTTATGCAACAGGTGTCAGGATAAAAACTGACACATGACTTCAGTTATCTGAGTCACTGTGTGGATAAATGGGTGGTGATGTAATCAATATGTGGATAACTCGAAGTTATCCACATAGTGATTACATCATCACCCATTTATCTACACAGTGACTGCATCACTAACTACCACCTGTGCTACCTGCTCAGCAGTACTGCCTCCCAGTTTCACTTTCACCTTCTCACAGTGCTCTTTACAAGCAAAGCTATCACAGTCCCAAAGACTCACAAAAATGCACACCCTAACCAAATCTCCCCCCCAGAAAAATGGAACCACAGTTTAAATGAAAACACTCAACAAAAAAAAAAGCCATTGTTTCCTCTTTCTCAGCACAGCAACCCTGCAAACCAAACACAGCAACCAGGTACAGAGAAAAAAAAACATGGACTGAAACTTAAGAAAAAAATATGTAACAAAACTGAACCCAAAAAATCCTGTTGCATAAATTAAATATGCATGGGGTGCCTGTGGGATAACCAAGTTATTTGTACACTAGCCTGAGACCTCTCGTAAACCTCACTCATGGCTTCGCCAGTCATGAGGTTACTCTAGGTCAAAGGCTACTGTACAAATAACTTGGTTATCCCACAGGCACCCCATGCATATTCCTTATGTATTACAATCTGTCAAACTGCTCCACTCTATCATTCCTGTCCTGCATCTTTCAAATAAAACATTTTCAGAGTTTCTTTTTTTTCACACTTTCTCTTAGTACAGCACTAACTCTGCAAACAAATTAAAGTTGACAAAACATAGAGAAGAGTAGAGCAAGACATTATCTCTTGACTGAGTATTTGAATGATACATACAAAATTCAACAAGAACTCTGTACAATAAACTTCCAAAACCCACAAAAAATCAATACTGATATACCTTTAACTCTTTAACACCTGTGTTAATGTTAAATAAATGATTAGACTTAAACTGTTTAAAAAATGAGCTTGCAAAACATCCAAAAAATGTATAACGTGAAAGCTTTTCCTATTGAATATCTGCCTTGATGTTAAATAAGATTTTTGCAATGTTCTTACCTTGTTGTTATTGCCTCTACATGGTAGTAATCCAATAAAAGAATATCCCAGAAAAAAAATCCAAATAAAATACAAATGCAATTAACTCTTCAAAGTCATAATCCACAAGAAAGTTGAAGTTATCCATGTCTCCACATGATAGTAATGCAATAAATAATCCCCCCACAAAAAAATCCAACAGAAAAAAAAATTCCAAACAAGTTTGACTCTTCAAAATCATAATCCCAAAAAAAAAAAGGTAAAATAATCCATCAAATCCAGAAGAAATCCTTCGGGTACATGACACAAAACAAGAAAAAGACCACTGGGAAAAAAAACTTCACTGCACTGCCAGTTCCAACATGTTTACCCATGGGGAAGGCCAAAATCCAGCAGTGATCAGAAGAAATCCAAAGGAGACTTCCACTACTTCCAGCTGAAAACAGATCCATGGGCTTTCAAGATGACAACTCTATGAACAAACAGGGTCCTGCAAACTCCTAATCCACAATTCCAAGGCAGCAACACCTTGCAATCGATGCCCTGGGACTTTCAACATTCTATCTGTGGTCCAATGCTCCAATGCTCAACTCCCCATCTTCCTGCACCATCTCTATGCTGCTCCAAGGCCTTCTTCCACACTCCTCGACATCCACTGTATGTCAGCACCACCAACTGTCCTCGCACCTCACAGGAGATCCTCCTTGTACCTCAATGAATGGCCAACTGAAAGAGAACTTTGCCACAAAGATAAGCCATGCCCATCAGCTAAAACACAACACCCACTAGCTGATCAGAAAAAATTTCCCAAGGTCATGCAACCAATCAAAAGGGAGTGATGCAATCCGTTCAAAACAACAAACCAATCACAAACTACAACTAAAACATAATGAAAAAAATGACCAACACTGTGGAATGACAAAATGACAAAGTACTACAGGCCTCCCCAAATTTATTAAAAAAACACAGAACACCCAAATTAACAGTTAAACAAACCCCACAAAAAATGGTCCTATTGTATAAATCAAACATGCAATACAGGGGCCATCATATAAGTCACTTATTTTCACTTGTCCCTGGTGACCTTGGGTAAACCACTTGCGGCTCTGCTACGCTCCGACACTCATGAGGTTACCTGATGTCATTGGGGACTCATGAAAATAAATTGCATATACAACGGCCTCCATTTTCATATCACTTATGCATTTAATCTATCAAGTTTCCTACTTAGCCAAATAATTTTTCTAATGACTGACAGCCAGTCAAACCTTTACCCACAATGATTGCCTAACTATGATGTATATGTGCATGTTAGTTCAGTGTATCAAAAATGTTCTCCCCCTGCTTCTCTACTATTATTTATTTGCAGTTTTTGGATGTATGTTTTTTTGCACAGGTCCAATTCAGTAGATGCACAGGTTTGGTTCTCCTTGTTTCAAGGGGGTGCACTGCCAAATTTGACAAGGAGCAAAAATATGCTTAGTGGTGTTAGGGTAAGGTACCATACTTAACTGGTATTAGAGCCTTTCTTATTGGTAAATGTAAACTTTAACTTTGAATCTAATTATGCTCCCATGTTTCTAGACTGTTACTTGAGGTTATTGGCTGTGTTTTTTTGTTTTTTTTTATTGCACTTCCATCTGTTTGTTTTAATAGGTCTTGACCTATCTGACCTCTGGTGACAAATTGACAATTTGACCTCCCCCGGTCATGCCGAGTTACAAATTTTTTTCAGTCTATGAAAAGGCCCACTGGAGAAAAGCCATTTCATTAATTTACAGAGATCTGTATAGTTATGCCTGTAACCTGGTTTCACCATTTACATTCTATTGGCAGAATACGTCAGGAAAGAATCAATCTTATTCAGACTGATTTATCCTATGGACCAGTATATATAAATATGTCCATCAGGACCACTTAAGGTTATTACATACTACAAGCCTTATACTTTATGCCATATAAATTGCATAAAATGGGGAAACTTTCCTCTCCTGATTGTGAGCACTGTCCAGGATTGGGGTACCCTGTATCATAAACTAGGGATATGTTCTCCAGCTAAAACATTGTGGTCCTTGGTGCAAATTAAACTCTCCCTTCTCTTCAGACATGATTATTTTAGTCAAGAGGCCTGTCTTTTAGGAGATTACCCTGGAATCCCTATGACCAAATATAAGTACTATATGTCACCTCCTATCTTTGGTAACTAAATGCTTATAGCCCAACACTGGCTTGGAAATTGGACTCCCTCCTACTCAGAATGGAAACAAAAATTTCTCACTATCCTCAATACAGAAAAAGCAATTTCCAAGTTTTATGGCAACTATACCAGGTTCCAGGCTCGCTGGTCAGATCTCCTAACTTTTTTTCTTCGGTAACATTCAGGCATATCCCCCTTTTCTCCTCTGATTGTCAAGTGGTCCAGCTTCAGTTTTTGTTTAAGACAAGTGGATGATACTCTCTGCCCTTCTGTTCTGATCCCATATTAGGAGGATGATGGTAACCTGTTAGACACAGATGACCTCCTTCTTATCACCTTTTTGGGGATTTGGAATAGTGCAGAGGATTGGGGTGGGGTGGGTGATTAGTAGTTATTTCTTTTTGTTTGATCTGTTTTTTGCACACTGTTGTATTGTCGGTGATGTATTGTCATTATCTTCTATTTTAATGTATTTTGGAATATATTCAATAAAGTATATTTAATTGTAAAAAAAAAATTGACAGTTTGACAGTTTGTATCTTAAGGTGAAAATATACATGATAGATTTGGTTCCATTTCATGGGATTGAATGCATGTCATAACACAGCAGGTTTGTGTTTTCATCCATCAAATTCAACCCAACATTTATCAACTAAAGGATACTGAAATCATATCTTTCATCAATGCTCCATTTTGTTGTTTTTTTCAGGTTTTTAACCTCTTTCACCTCTGTGGAGAATTGCCAGATTTGATCTACTGTATAACTGAAAACACACAAAGCAGACCTAAGTTTAGGAATACATGTACAGTAAGAGGTATAATAACAAGCTCTTATTGCACCTATAATCAAGGAAATGATTTACCGCTTTTCCAGATTCCAAAAAGGGATTTCACTCCATGAATTATAATTTGACAAGGGCACTTATGAATAATGTCTAGTCCATCTGGTTGTTTATAATTTTGACTCATGTTTTTTTGCTTGATCTTATTTTGTTTGAAAGCCTACAGCTTTGTAACTTTATGATGCTATTTCAGATTGTCAGTGACATGTAGTCTGGGGCAGGGTCTAATTGTCTGTTATGTGTGGCTCATTAAGCACTGAGGGATTCAAAATGTTTTAAATATTTTAAAAACCCATGTTAGTTTATTTAGTATATGCTTAATTCAGTTGTGGCTAATATTTAATAAAAATATATTTTCTTTTGTCTTGAATCAGAAGTTTCTTATCCATGTGAAACAATATACAGACTCACTTTAATTACCCATTATTGTGGATGATCAATGGATCATTGGCCCTGACCCTGTGGAAAGGCTTAGATTGCCTCGAGCACCAGGGTTTGTTAGGGTCATTTGCATTTACCTGTGGCTTCTGTTGTTTTATTGATGAATTTACCAATGTCCCATGCTCCCTCTGGTTGCAGCTCTTTTTTGTTTTGTTTATCCTAAATTATACAATGGCATAAAAGAATCTTGGACTCTGATTGGTCCACCTGGGATTGCAGCCATGATGTTATCCCAGCACAACATCACGGCTCTAGTCCCAGTACACAGAAGACCAAAGGAACATATCGAAAATCACTCCACGCAGCTAACTTCCACCCGCTCTGCAGCCACTTCAATTCTCACTAGGCAACTCTCTTCAAAATACGTAACCGGGAGTCACTTACTTGCCGCCAACACCAACCACAACCACAAACACTGGCGACAACCCACCAAAACAGTATGTCACCAATCAGATAAATGCTTGTTTGTTTTTAAAGAAAGCCATCATCTGAGATGGTGATTCTATCCCTTTTGGCTGCAGTGCAAGCATTTTCAAATACCATCAGATTTTCATCACTGCCATTCCCATTACCTCTTTCCTGACTGAAAATGAAAAGAAACAAAGTGAAACATATTTTAACAGTCCCAGTGTAGGTGGGGCTGAATTAACAAACACCTTTTTTCTAGTCTACATCAATCGTAATCATGATTGGCATAACTAAAAAGGGCACAAGATTACTCACTCAGTAGTGTTCAAAAAAACACTTTTCTCCCACTCCCGATCAAAAGCTTTGGCCACAAACTAGAACCTCTGTCCCTGTGAACTGGAAAAGGAAAGTGTGCAGGTGTGTCTGTGTGTATTGGGGTTAGAAGGTGGCATTTGCACATACACAGCCACTCTTTACCAGCAGCACCACCTACTAGCCAAAACAGAACTACTTTTTTCCTTGGTATATCTCCACATTAAGAAATAGAGTGAAAATCTATTTAAAAATGCTGTTTTATCTTTTTTTTTGTTTTTTCAATATAAGTGAGACATTATATAATAGCAATAATGGTGTGTGTTGTGCTGAGATAACATCACTTCTGGGGTGCCTAATCACCCAGGCATGACGTTATCCTGCACAACACACACCCTATTGTGCATTATTGCTGAATTAACAATGCTTGGCATCTGCTGATATTGACAATACTATTGATGGGAAACAGTACCTGGAATGACAATCCCTGCATCTGGTCACCATTGTCCGTACTTTCATTTGCAAATGTTACAAAAGTGTTACCACTGAGTCAATCACTAAGTCAAAGTTTTATTTTTAGTGAAGTCATGAAAACAAATGCAACTTTCACAATCAAACAATATCAAACTACAGTATAAACAGCATAAACATATCACAAATTCATTGAAAAGTAAGGTCAGTGCCAGCATTGCCTTTGTTTGACTATACTGCTCTTTCATTCTGCTTGGTTAGGTCAGACATAACTTACCTGGAGTGAAACATATTAGCTCTCTATTGTGTTTGTTTTCCTTTTGCTATCAGCACACAATTCAGATGAGATAGAAGTATCTAGCGGGCTATATTAATATGAATACCTTTCCCAAACTGTTATTTCTCCTCAAGCTATTGATTTGCCCCTGAGCATGAATGATCTGACCTCAGAGTTAGGCTAAAATTGTGTGTGGGAGATTGTTTTCTTCCCTGCCACTTTTTGCCTTCTACATTACCCAATGAGCTGTTTCAGCTATAACAATTCAGCAAATTCCTGTTCTGTACAAACTTGAAATGTATTGTTGCATGCATAACTAGGTTCTAAACCCTTTGTTTAAGGACTTTGGACATATTTTACCTATATGATGTTTCATATTACAATCTAAAAACATTTATTTAAATATAAGTAAGGAACATTTGGGACAACTAGTGTAAGTTGGTTACAAAAATAATTTCACATCTGGGCCCCAAACACAGTAGCAATCGAGTGGGACACAGTGGTTGAAATGATTACTCTGTACCACAGTTCTACTTAACAACCCATTGTGTTATACCCTACAGGCTTGCAAACCATTCCTTGAATAGTCACATAGAGTATATCAGGTATATGGGGAAAGGGGTATAGAGAGTTTGGATGCACTGGATGCCAGGGATTACTTATTGTCTGCTGGTTTGGAGTGGATGCACTGGAAAATCAGGTTATTTTTGAGGATCAATGACAAAAGAAACAAATATGGCCCAAAAGTAATCCAAAATGTATAGACTGGGCTGCTGGAGGATGGAGAATATGGTGTTGGCACCATATACCCACCACGTAACTCTTTAGATAAAGATATTGAACAGTTTAATACATATCAGGACAATGTACAATTGTTGTTGGGGGTGCAGAACTGAAGGTTACATATTAAAACATCATCAGCCTGAGCCAAGCAGCACTGCTTGCATTCACAAGCAGTAAGCATGGCTCAAAGATCTACTGTTATGACCAACATTGCACTCACAATGTAATCTGCAATTTTAATTATTTTGGTATAGTATAGGACTGGCAAAAATATTACTGTGAGAAAACAAGCCAGCAATGACTTCATAAAGGAATCTGCTAAAATGCCACTAAATTCCGATTTTTTCTGTCTTCACTCTATACAAACTGGTTAAGCATTTACATCAATGTATTGTAGAAGAGTGGAATGATGTTTGTTGTGCCAGTATTGTTAGGGTGGTGAAGGCCATTTATACAAAATCCCAGTAGTTGGCAGTTTATATCTCCATCATATCTTAAAGCATTAACATGAAATTAGAAAGGCTCTCATTCTGGCTCAGGATCTTAGGACGTACCAGTTTTTAAGAACATTAGGTTCAGCATTGTTTGTGCTACAAAATGCCAAACATATTTTGTTTTTGCTAATCAATAAAAGCTATGAAATTGTTACGATTTGAAACTTGAAATGTGCAGATTCATTACATCTTGCCCATAGGACAGTAATTTTGGTGTTTTCAAAAAAGGTATAAATGAAACAAAAATGGAGTTTGTACAAGCATAGTACAAAAAATCAGCTCAATCAGATAAACCAATTTACATGCCACACTGTTCCCTGGTATTGCAGAATATCACGTGTCAAAGCTACATTTTGCAGCAGGCTGCAACACTGGAGAATGGATAAATATAAAAAAGAAAGGATTATGCTGACACTGGGAGCACTATGTTTTTTTTTTTTTTGGTTGGTGTTGTTTTTTTGCTGGAGTCCTCCCCTGCCATCAAACATTTTCCCTGCCCACACCACTGGGTATTAGACCCCCTCCCCCTCAGCCACCACGACTTACCCCTCATGGCAGGGAGGGGGGAGTGGCTCAACCCACCGACCAGGATCCAGTTCAGGGGAGGTGCCCCATGGCAGTGTTTCGAGGGGACACTCTTCATCCTTGGGTGGACTCCATTTTGGATAGTTTTCTCCCATACAGAGAGGTGGGTGTGCACTGATGCCAGCAGAGGAGCGTGCATGCACCCACACATGCTGCCCTTGGCATCTGCCCCCTTTCCGTCCCTCTGCTTACAGTGTCATCGCACTGCCCCTTAGACTCCATTAGGGTCCACAAGCATGCTGACCACTGGTGTCCCCCAACCCCAGAGAGGGAGAGCAGTCCCTCAGATGCTTAATCCCTCCTCTATGCTGCTGAACCCCGACAGCCCAAGTCCGTTCCTGACTCTGGGTTGCCAGCGTGGCCCAAGGTGTGGTGTCCAGCACCTCAACCCTCAGCACCACTGGGCCAGCTAGAAAAGTTTAATAATTAAAAAAAAAGAAATCAACTGCTTCAATGACATGAACACTGGTGCTACCAAAGACACCTTCAGTTTTGACAGTGTGTTCCCAATTCCAGTGCCAAAGTAATTTAATTAAAATAAAGTTGCTGCTACTGGGAGCCCAACACTGTTGTGACCTAGACCTCATCTTATTCAGATACTAGGTGCCCAACACTGATGTTAGAAACCTTTAGTTAACAAAAAAAGAAAACTGGCCACTGGGAACTAATCACTCTGCACTGGAGACTCCACCCCCATTCCTGCATGCCTAACCACTGTATAAGGTATACTGAATGAATAAAAAAAGTAATTTCCATCCACCCACCAACAACCATCCATCACAGAGTCTTCCACTACCCACCACACATTAATATAACCCCTCTTCCCTAGCCTGCTACATCCCATTTCAACACTCCTCCTCAGGCAACCAAGAATAAAAATTGAAAAAGAGATAATGACTGGTATAACCCTCCTCCCTTCTCCTCCTCTAGCCACTGTCTGAGTAAATTAAAGCTTGATTGTGAGCAAATGTTTTAATGTCATTCACTCTGATGGCAGCTGCTAAGGAGATAAGAGGACTGCTGCACCAGTTGTCATTGCTTTTTCTTATTTTAAGCATGGGTAAGATGAGGTGAGGAGGGTTGGAGTGGGTTGTAACTGTGCTAGGGTGTGGAAGGGGGTTCCAGTCAACACAAGGTATACTAGGAATGGGGTAGAGAATGGGAGACAGTTAACACTGGATATCAGGGACTGCTTGGAACAGGGAAGGTGTGAGGGAGAAGAGATACCAGTGAACAGCAAGAACTGCTTGGTTCAGAGACAGAGGCTGGTGTGCCAGTGTAACACTGGGACTATTTAGCACAGGGTGAAGTAAGGGCAGGGAGTGTCACTGTGACTGTGTATCTGTGTATGGCTTGTCATTAAAAGAACTGACAGTGCTAGCTGAAGGCAGGCATTGTCAATACAAAATATTAAACAGTTTATCTTTAAGCAAATTTCCTTTTTTTAAAAAAGTAAGGAAATTCACTGCAAAAATTACATTTAGGCATTGATTAAGGTTTACCTCTAATGCCACAAAAATAAGGATATGTAACATTAGGGTAAAAGAAAATTTCTCCTGGGCCATGGTGAATCTGTGGCATGTTGTTTCTCAAGTTTTGAATGATGATTATGAATTACAATATTTACATTGCTGTAACTTCAATGCCCTCTACTCAATCAGTAGTGTAATTATTTGTTCTGTGCCTAAAAAAAACACTGCTGATGTTAAAGCAATGCTAATGCTGCACTGCATGATGCTTCAAAGGGCAAGAAACACAGATTTACCATAACTTTTTTATATATTGAATAAATATTGAGTTTTGTACCTTGAAGTGTATAGGATGATTTGATTCAATTGGTTTGTATTTACAACTTACACTTGAGCACAGTCACTTTGATATTTATGTTAACTATTAAATGATTACCCTAAAAAAATATGCTTGTTTGCACAGCCACTGTTGACCTCTGATGAAGTGACCACTGGCATGAAACATGTTAGGTCAGCTTCTGTAAGCCTTCTGTCCCCACCATGTTGTTCATGCTGATGGCCTGTGAATATTTGTAATCAAATGTTTATATGTTTAAATTAACCAGGTTGTCAGCATTGTTAAATCTATGCCATGAGTATATCCCACTATGGGAGACTGAGTGAGTGGGATTGTAGCATTCCTGATTCCCTTCCGCAACAAGCATAAATAAATTCCTTAAAAGGCAAACAGACTATAGTTGGCCCACTTTTCATCCAAGGCAACCTAGCGGATGACCCAAAACAAATGTCAGAATATCTAAACAATTATTTTGTGTCCTACTTTAATAAAATTGGTATTGAACCAATCAGTAACACAAGCAGTGTTGCCTTGAGTGATGATTTGGCAAGTTACATTTTCTCTCCTGATAAAACATAAAGGGAACTACATAGGATAAACCCTAGCAAAGCACCAGGGCCTGATGAAATCCACCCACATACTATTAAGAACATGACTCACCTAGTTTTGAACCTTTAAGTCTTATATATATTCATCCTCTTTTTATACTAGTACTTTCCCTGAGGATTGTAAGACAGCTATTGTTGCACCAATATATATATATATATATATATATATATATATATATATATATATATATATATATGTATAGATAGATAGATAGATAGATAGATAGATATAAGGAAATAAAGATTCCATTGAAAATTATAGGCCCATTATTCTCACCTACATGTTGGGTAAATTATGGAGGATCTTTTAAAGGAGTACATATTAGAAAATGTAAGCATAGGTGGCTATAATGATAGGACTCAGAATGGTTTCACCAGAGGGCATTCTTGTGTGACCAACCTGATATCATTTTATAAGCCTATTAGTGAATCATTAGATCAGAATATACCATGTGACATCATATTTTTGGAGTTCAGTAAAGCTTTAGACAAGGTATATTATGACAAGTTACTTACTAAATTCAAACACCTCAATATGGATAGCAGAGTAAATCTTTTGATGCAAAACTGGTCAACAGATTGAAAACAATGTGTTAGAACAGGTGGCGCCATCTCTAGATATATAAGCATTACTAGTGATGTACCTGAAGGGTCTGTTTGGGGCACAGTTCTCTTTAGTGTATGTATATGTAATTTGCATTCAGGACTCTGTATTCATAAAAAAAAATGCAAATGATCCTAAAATTGGAGGAAGAGTATGAAATTCTGATGACATTGCTAGAATTCAGACAGCCCTTGATTTAGTATTTAATTGGTCTGTTAGGTGGAAAAGGAAATTTAATTTTGATAAATATATTGTACTCCACCTAGGAAAAAATAACATCCTTACATCCTATAACTAGTGCGGCTTTGTATTAAGGGCAATAAAAGAAGAAAATGATCTATGGGTCATAATCCAGCAAAACATATCATTTAGATGCAAGAGCCCAGTTGCCACTGCAAACGGCAGTAAAATAATATGTTGCATTAAAAGAAATATCATCAGTAGGCACAAAGACATTATGGTAGTTCTGTATAGAGGTTTTGTGTACCCACACTTGGATTACTGCTCACAGTTCTGGTCCCAACATCTCAAAAATGATATAACAAACATACAGAAGGTGAAGAAGTGGTTCACCAAATATATTCATGGCATGGATGGACTTAACTATAATAACAGATTCATTTGTTAGGACTTCACAGTCTAGAAGGAAGATGGTTAAAGGGTGACTTTATCCTAGTTTTTAAGGTAACAACCAATAATGAGTTAATGGCTGATATGGGCCTGGAATCCAAGGAGGTGATATACAATTCTAGGAGTCAGACCAAGCAAATATGTGGCAAACGTTCTATAACTGAAAAAGGGGGTCTTATTTCACTTAGAGAATAGTAAAATACTGGAACAACCTACCTCAATATATTGTTGATGTTCCAAGCATCGACGGCTTTAAGAGGTACCTTGATGCCTTTCTGTATTCTCAATATACAAATTGGATAAGCACTGTATAGTGAGGGAGTAGACCTGAAGTGCCTATGGTGCACTTCTACTTCTAGTTTATCAAAGTATCAAGGTATCAAGCACCATGTAGTCCCCTGACTATGTTTGTTTTGTTATTGACAATGCAGGGATGCATGGGTGGGTAAAAAGCAGATCAAGAGTGATGATTTTCCTCTGTACAAGGTCTAGGTTCAATCACATACTATTTCATCCTGCTTTGGTCATCACATTACAAATATGACATTGGGGAGATTACGATCAGACTCATCAAGCTGATTAGTGGCTTTCAAGGCAATAGTTATGAGGATGCTTTGAACGTGCTGAAATTATTCAGCCTAGAAAAAGGAATACTGATATAGGACAAGATCATGGCTTTCTAAATACCAAAGGGTATAGATGGATTGTGTGGAGAATACACATAAGTTGAACTCATGAGAAAAAGCAGATCTAGAGGGTATGCCTTTGAACAGAGAGGGTACAGAATATGGGGAAACATGAGAAAGCATTTCTTCACTGCGCATGGTTAAATGGGAACAAACATGTGTTAATTCCCAATTATACAATGGCAAAAAAAATGCTGGCCTCTGATTGGTCAGTCTGGGACTGGACCCATAATGTTATCCCAGTACAACATCACAGGTCTAGACTCAGCCTCACTGTGAACCTCCTGACTGATTGCATTGCATTGGATTTGTTATCTCTTCTTTTCTTAAGAAACAAAAATATTTTTCCACATTGACAAAAACATTTATGTTTTTTTTTTGTTCTGTATAACAGCAAGCCATTGTATAATATCAATAATGCCCTTCAGGGTGTGTGTCATGCTGGGATAACATCACGCCTCAGGTATTGGATGCACTCGGCTTGCAGCCTTGTGCCCAGCCACCTGGGGCGTGATGCTATTCCAGCATGACACACACCCTGTTGGGCATTATTACTTACTTAAGAGATGTAGAGACTCTAGTAAATATGTAAAATAGTTGTATTTATTTCACAATGAATAGGGATATAAAATCTCAATTAAGCCGCAGGCTCATTTACAATGAGGTCCCTTTGTGAATTTTGCAGTATGATGTCAACATTATACTGGTCAACTAGTTCAAAAATGAAAAAAAGAACAAGAATCAGAAACAATTACAATGCAAATATGTATTCATATAAATAATCAAAAATACTCTATTAACATACATATTGTATATACAACACAGATTACAAATATTAAGAAGTACCACAGAGTCTATGGACTCCTTAAGCACCCTGACTCCTTCCCCTGTTCCAACAAAGTTGTGGGAAAGTAAAGTATGTAATAAGTATTTATATAAGCAATTCTTTGCCCACCCCAGTGTTGACAAAATCATCCTTAAACCCACTGAACCCAGTACTATTACGCTATATAAAGAAACCCCAATAAAGAATATTTAATAACAGATGCACTTTATGTTAATGTGTATTAAAATGTTGGCTGGCTATGACAATGCTTTTTATACCAAGCAGCCACTGGTGTACAGTGGCATATTGTACCCTTAACAGGACCAGATCACAAGTAGTCCTTTGCATCCAGTGGCACCAACTACCTTACCTCTTTCACATGCCAAGTAGTTTCTGTTGTCTAGCGGCATCCCCTTCCTCACTGTCCAGTTTCATGTAATGCCTAGCATCCAGTGTCAACCACTTACAACACTTCAAGCAAAGGAGTTTCAGTTAGACTTTATTTTAGGTGTCTGTTTTAATGTAACTAATCATTAACAGAGTTTCTCTGGAGCAATGACATTCCCTTCCCACCTTGGCCTGATCCAAGCAGTCTCTGTAATCCAGTGACATACCCTTACTGTTCCCACACCTACTCCAAGTATTACTTAGCATCCAGTGGCACCCCTTTTCTCTCCTCGCTCCCAGAACCAACGTTCCTCATGTTCAGTGACACGTGCTTCTTACCCTTGCCTGTTCAAGCAGTCCTTGGCATCTATTTGCACTTCCCGATCATTCACACTAAAAAGTTCCAGTTTGAAGAGGCACACCAATACATTCCTTTCCAACTACAAAGTAACACTTGTCATGCTGTGGGAGCCCCTTCCCAACCCCAAAACTTGTCAAGCAATCCATGGTATCCAGTGGCACACCCTCGATCATCGTAACCCATTTCAAGCAGTCCAGTGGCTATCATCACTTTAAGCCAAACCAACTCTGAGCCACTGGATGCCATGAACTGCTTGTGTTGTAGCAGAATGAGGGAGGCATGTCATTGGATACCAGAGATTGCCAGATTTAGGAATGCACTGTGGGAAAGGGAGACAGTAGATATCATGTATTCCAGACAATAGAAGAGTGAGCTGAGGAATTAAAAAAAAAGCTGTTTTATAAAACAGATTGTTCATCAACATTAGACTCTTTGTGTTGGATTTTGGATGATGGTACTTGCACAACACACGTAATGGGTTCCTAGTGCTGTAAAATAAAGTGAAGGGGGACCTGATATTTGTGCAATATCAGAGAAGGACTCATAGTGTCACAACAAATAGTCTGGAGTTAAAAAGACTTTCACAACTTTGCAAATAGGCTCCAGATGCTACAGCAGATAGTCAAGCGTTGGGGGGGGGGCAATGTAGCAGCATCAGGGATGGACTTTCAGGGCTGTTTTTGACAGTCAGGGTTGGGGAACTTAAGTGGCATTAAGGATATGCTCACAGTACTACACAACAGATCAAGTGGAAGAAGGGGGTAAAACCAGTGGCTGTGTGGTGCACATCTGCCTGTAATCACTGAAATACAACTGCTTTACATGTGCATGGAATTCCTTTAGAAAATAACTATGAAACTGTTCTCCACATGCACAGTTGGCAATTTAGTTTAAATATTTATATATTATTTATATATATATATATCTTATTATAAATAGTTTCATTCTCAAAACACCACAAAACACTCTTTTAGTAAAGGGTGTAATAGATCTGAAGGTATCAAGGTTCATATCTCACACTCTGGAGAGCAAATAAGTGTCTTAAAACTAATCACTTCAACATGTTCAATCCCCTTTAACCTTAAAAATTGCAAAACTAAAGTTGACCTGATTTAGAATATTTGCAGACAATCACAACCTTTTCATGTCACTAAAACAAAAGACAGTTAAGAGCAAGAAAATATGAAGGTTTTACATTAAATATTAGGCACTAAATAATGGTTAACATTAAAATGTTTGGGTGCCATACAAAGATTTTATTGGTGGTGACTCAACGTTGTGGTCCAGACAGCCTTCACATTGTACTCTTAGCAATTTGTGCATAGAGTAAGCATACATTTAGTTATTAGGGAAGGAGTCTTTACAACAACTAAATTGAAAGGCAAAAGAGACTGCCAGGAGTTAATGGGTACTATAAAGGATTGGCTCCACTAACATTTTGGACTGCACAACTCATAGTTCTGGACATTGCACAGCACCTATTACATGTCTGTATACTACCATACTGTTTCCCCAATCCAAGAACCATCACTTTAAGATACATTTCAGAGTCATTTCACTATCAAATTTTGCAAACCTCCTTTGACCTTCCTAAAAACACAGAAACATAGAAATTGTCAGCAGATAAGGACCGCTAGGCCCATCCAGTCTTCCCTTAGGCTCTGTACATGTATGTGTCCACTAACACTAAGTGGTCAATGGCTTTTCATCACTCCTTTCCCACCCAAGGTTCCCCAGTGCTTGTTCCAGGCATGTTTAAACCCAATTTCACTGTGCTTGCCCCTACCACCTCTTGTGGCAGGCTATTCCAAGTGTTCACCAACCTCTCTGTGTAGAAAACCTTCCTCACTTTACCTATTCCTTGGCAGTCTGATGGCCCTGCTCCTATGCCCTGTAGCCCTCCATATGTCAGATCTTCTGTGAAATCTCCCTCCATCATCCCTGTCCATGCTCTAAGTGCCAGTTAACTGGTCCCTTGCCTGCAATGACACATTAGATATTTTAGGACAGACTGGATTGGCCAAGGGGTCCTTTTCTGCTGGTCGTTTCTATTATGTTTCCATTCCTGGATACAGTGTAATGACTCCCAACTGCTGTAACTGCCTGTCATAGTTCTACATGCAGAATCTGTCTCAAAAGTCTGATATCAGCATTGTGAAGGCCATTTGCTTTGTGTGTGCCCTGCAGGTCATTTGCACTTTGACAACACTCCTCTTCCTTATCTGGTCACTGTGGGGTTAGTGATTACTTAATGAAAGCTTGCAATCCTCATTGTCTATAGCATGCCTGGGCTCAAGTTAAAGGGAATCTGTAAATTTCTTTATGCATTTATTGTGAAAGTTACTATGAGGATCCAGTGTGTAAACTGCTAGGTTAGATTTAGAAAATGTTTTCAGTAAGACAGAAAAATACATTTTAAAATTGTGATTTGGAGGCATCCATTTTGTGGACAGGAAGGGTGCTGTGATGGTGTCACTGCCTAATCAACTCTAACAATATGCAACTAAGCAGTTTAAAACAAACTGCTTCTACAGACAGGGATCGTGTTCTTTCATGAAGAGAAGAACTGGATTATTTTCTTGCACACTGTCACATTTAAAATCCAGTGTGTTCTTCAGAATATAATAGAATCCCTAACTGCACAGTCAAACTGTTCTCACCTGCTTCACTGCACAGTTATCACTGGTAAAGCAGTGTCATCATCCCAGCACCCTTCCTGTCTGCAAAATAGATGCCTCCACATGCCTATTTAAAAGGCGTGTCTCTGTCTTACTGAAAATATTTTCTAAATATAACCCACACACGAGGAGATTCAGTTGGCATCTCACGCATCAGGAAAACTTAAGGAATAGGCAAGGAACCAAAGGGACAACAAAATTAATGAAATAAACAAATAGTTTTGAGGACTACCATGAAATTGAGACTTGTTTATATCTCTGAGATAATGGATATGTATGGGATCTTTTGAAAATTTCATCTTAGAGGACTGTGTCACTGATGAAAGATATTATTTGAATTTTGAGAAACCATTTTTTAAAGGCAACTCTTGAGAAGGCCTACGCAGTAGGTGAAACGTTGAGTTTACTGCCACTTTCATATAATAAAGAAAGAAGTTACTGAAATTGGACAACTTTGTCTGCATTCATATTTCTTCAGCACCTTACCACTTTTTTGCTCTGAGACAGAGAAACCATCTTTATTCATTGATACATCGGCATTGGCTGCTTGGAAAAAGAACAACATTTCTTGCAAGAATTGCTCGTTGCCCGTGGACTTTTTTCCTTTCCATTCCCTTTCCCTTTTTCCCCTCATTTAATTTATTAAATATAACCCAGCAATTTGCATACTGGATCTCATAGTAACCTTTACAATAATTTCATAAGGAAATGTGCAAATTCCCTTTAACAGACTGACACAAAGTGATAACTGTGACCAATTTAGTGGCTATCCTTTGGGTTGAGGTATGGAGCCCCTATACAATCTTAACTTTTCAGAAAAGGTAATTTTAGTTAACAAAATGAGATAACCATTTTCTTTTGTAGGCACATTCTTTTTAAGCAATTTTAAATGAGATCTGACTGCATTTGTCATGCTCTTTCATTCATCCCTGTCTGCCTCTATAAAATGTATGAAGTAACATACTCAAAGCTTAAAGGAACATCTTTCTCCTATTACTTTTTGTTCCTTTTTTCCCGTGATGCCAAAAAAGCAAGTCTGCCACTTGGCAAATGGAGATGAAGAGTGCTCTAGATCATATGGGAACTAGTAATACTGAGATTCAGTTGCATTAAAGGAAAACAACCTCAAGGATGACCACTGGCCTACGTCATCATAATTTGGTACATTGGTCAAACAGAAAATACTTGTTTCATCAAAGGCAGAACTCTAGGGTCAAAAAAGTCAAACTCTAGATGTGCCTTGCTGAGCTCATGAAAACCCATCCTTAGTTCTCTTTTATTCACATCTGATACAACACTGGAATTCCCCTGGTTCTTCATTCAAGCTTTCTATAATAGTTCTGTATGGTTCTGTCATAAAGATAGAAAAAAAAAAATACTTGTTTAAAATCTTCCATTTCAACAGGGAAAGATTCATCACACAAACCCTTCTTTTCAATTACATGCTGTATTGGAGTATAATCAAACATCCCAAGGAAAGGAGGTTGTTTCTTCTAATTAAAATGCCCACAAAGCTTTACTCTTGTTGCATTCATTTAAAAATTAATGGCTTCTCTCTACCTGGATGAATATACCTTTCACCATCCTATTCCCTCTTGCAACTGGTTCAGTTCAAGATACAACACAAAGCCAATGAATCCTAATGTGCACTGAGACCCTTGTACTCTCAAATATGCACCCTCTTTCATACAGATAAGGCAAAGCCCATTCAAAGGCTTTGATCATTTACTTTTTGGTCCAGTAGCTAATTACACATTTATGGTTGTCTGATGCATTGTATATCTGCCTGACTTTGTTAACTCAGTAATTCCCTTCGGCTGAAAAAAAAAACAAAAAAAACACTGCTTGCAGGAAGAATAAAAAAAAAAAACTGTTCTGGCATGACTGCTGACAATTCCAAGATTTAAGTCAGAAATACAGTTACTATGCACTGCCGGTGGTGGTTATGTTGCACCGTTCTGTGGCTATTGTACATGTGGGTGGCTGCTGCAGGTGGGCTGTGGGTGCACCCAGGTCCTGGCTATGCCACTCCATCCGGCTGCTTAGCCATGTCACCTGCCAGCCATGGCTGTGGTGTGCAGCGCATGGGCGGTGAGAGTGTGCAGTATTCTGCATGGCTGTGATTCCCCGGGTAGGTGGCTCATGTGGGTACACTCACTGCCGGTGGCTGGTTGCCGACCCAGGGGTGCATGTCACCAATGCCCGCTGCGCATGGTGGGTGGGCTGCGGTGTTCCAGGCATGCACTCATACAGTGTTCACTCCTTTGTCCTAGGTGTCTGACCCCCAGATATCCATGCACGGCTCCTGTGGCAGATCCTGCAGGCGACCACTTCCACACTCCAGGTGGTGTGTCTTCTTGAACAGTCACAGCACAGACGGCAGCGACAATGCTGGCATCGGCCTCCAGTGGGTCATGGATGGCCATAGGTCCCATTGGCCTGCATCACATCCCCTTCCCTGAGCCCCATCCCTTGTTCCCTTCTGTTGGAATTACCCCTGTCCCCCTGCCTCCCTTCTCTGTCCTCCAGGATTGTTCGTAGTCCCACTATTCCCCGTTCCCATTACCCTGTACCCTGTAGATATGTATATGGTTGTTTTATACATGTTGCAATACATTGTTTTATGGTTAACCATCTGTGTCTGTGTCTGCTTTGCAGCTGGCATGTGGAGCCATGCTGCAGTGGTGTGCATGGCTGCTGTGTGGTATGACTGGGATGGACCGGGGCATGTTCCTGGTGGTGTTCCACCATTGGTTGGATGGGGTGGTCATAGCCTGTCTTTACTGGGCATGTGAGGTGTGCCTTGTGTGCTGTTCACCTGTGTGTTGTTGGCTGTGTTCCAGATGGCATGTCCTGAGCCCCCCTGTAGGGGATGCCTGTGCCTGTGCAATGGTGGCTGGTGTCACCCCCTGCCTCTGTGTACCACTGTGGTATGCTTGGTCAGGGGCCTACTGCCGCCACATGCGCACTGGGCAGTGTATCTTTGTGTGCCTACCATGCCTATCTCCTGGCACACTCTGCATCCTGGTGGCGGAACCGCCCACCCCTGTCACTTGCCACCTGCTGGGCATATTGCTATTCCATGTATGTCCTGGCACATGCAGCTCTGCACCTTGCACATCCCTGGTTGCTGCTCTTGTGCTTCTTGGTATGCTCCCCTGCGCATCCCTGGTTGTGCTATTGCACTTCATGACATGCTCCCTGGCGCATCCTTGGTTGTGCTATGGTGCATCGGGCGTGATATTCATCTGCACTGCAAAGGCGCATCCTGTTGAGTGCATCCTTTGAAAATCGTG
Organism: Neoceratodus forsteri; assembly: GCA_016271365.2. Taxonomy (NCBI): domain Eukaryota; kingdom Metazoa; phylum Chordata; order Ceratodontiformes; family Ceratodontidae; genus Neoceratodus; species Neoceratodus forsteri. The sequence goes on along the minus strand of CM057459.1, from coordinate 1,050,595,613 downwards.
CCATTTGCACCATGGCACAGTGGAATTGTGCTGTGCATCTCTTGCGCCTGGTCTGATGCATTTCTAAATATCTGGCCCTAAATGTATAGTTCACTAAATTTTGACCTTAGGATAACTCTTGAATGACTCCTAAATATGTTTTAAGCCATTCTCTTTATGGGCGGTCAAGACCAGTGCAAAAGGTCAAGTGTTATTTTTTCATTTTTCTTTTTTGCAAATTTCCAAAGTAAAAGTTTGGAGAAATAGAAAAGCATGTACAACTAATCTCCTATGCATTTTCAACTCAGAGAGATGTTAATATTTGTAGAAAACAAATCCCAATGTCTATACAGTTTTGTTCAAAGCATTTTTTATTCTAAATCTTATTGGACTGTTGATGAACTGAGCAAAGAAATGCTTAGATAAAACAAATTGATGACTCCAGGATTGAGAGGTCATTAAAACTGCAAAAGGTCAAATTATGAAACCTTCAATGCACTCATTGAGACTATTCTTAGTGTGTAATTATAATGATTTAAAGACATTTGAATATAGAACTACAATTATACAGCCATTGTGATACATATTTTTTAGGATCAGAGGCTGTCAAAATCGTGGTGATCTCACTGCTCCAATGCTTCAGTGTGCATGGATCAAACTAAAAAGAGCCATAATAAAAGCTTCTATCTTCTCAAAAACAGCTGTATTTTATTATATTTGATTTAACCTGAAAATACAAAATAGCAATAAGGAAGTAAAATAATCAAGATGAGATTTCAGTGTGTTCTCCAAACATACATTGAATCCGAGCCATAATAAAGGCTTCTATCTTCTTCAAAGCAACTATATTTTATTTTGATATATTTAATATTCTGAATCTAAGTAAACATTAGAAAAAAAAACATATTGGGTGTTTGGAAATAGGTAAATGCAACCAGACATGGAAGGAAGTCAAACGAGAGTAGCAGTTGTGGAGGCTAGTAACAAGTAGAGGAGCTCACTTGACCACTCCAATGGGGGTCACCCACTGATACTACTGACCGCTGGTGGGCACTGGTAGCAGAGAAGGAGTTGGGCAAGTGCTGCAAGCAGTCAGTGTAGGAGGAGGAGGAGGAGACTGATGGAAGGCTGCCTGCTATAGTCCAGCTCTTGTTTTAAATCCCTGGTGGTGCCTGAGTGGTTGTAGCAATCATCTGTGCAGCAGACCTCCATCTGTAGGGATTAAGGGGACTCAGTTTACCTGTCCTGTTGTATTCAGGTTGACTCAAGCTCCATTATAGCATCGGGTCCGAATGCAGCCCAGGACCTCCAACTCTGCTACTTGTACAGGACTGACCACTTGAGAGTGAGGGATAGCTATTAGTGAGCCAGGCAGGCAGGGGGCCAGCTGGACTGGGAGGAGTGCCTTTAAGTGTAAGGACTGCATGCATCTGAACTGTTGTGGATTGCATGGGCATAGGCAGGGGGTGCTCAGGGAGTTCACACACACATCCCTAAAATTATCTCAGAAATTTTCAAATTCCTGTTTTTTATTTTTGAGTTGGCACAGGCTCAGCTGCTAAAACACTCAGGCCCAGATATTCAAACTGCACCCAAAAAGTGTGCAACAGCAGGAGCAAGCGCAAGTCCATTGTGCCCATTTGCAAGAGGTGTGATATTCAAAAACTGCGCTGGCCAAGATGCACCTACAGCCAATGACTGAATATTGCACCACCTGCACCATAGCACAACTAGGGAAGGGAAGCTTAGCATATCTGATGCGCCATAGCGCAACAAGGGATGTTCAGCTGAGCAGTCCAGATGTGCCATAGCACAACCAGGGATGCCCCCCAGCAGCAGGGCAGCAATGCAACAGCACAACCAGGGATGCAGGGGCCCACCACCCATGCCATAGATGGGCAGAGAAACACACAGCAGAACAGACATCGTCCCCCCACCACCCCATGCACTGCACAACTGGGGGAGGGCTGAAATAACCACTGGCCCATGGAGACAAGCAACCAACCCACAGCTGGCCCATGGTGCCCCATCACACCCCCTGGCAAGCTGTGACTGGCACACAAGGAGGGCCGACCATCCGGTGCCACACCATCCCCCCAATACAGAGCACACCCTGCACCGTGACCCCCAGAAACCCTGCCCAGGAGCAGCATCCACCAGTGCAGGATACCCCATGCATGCCACCACCTCCACTGTGCCAATGCAACCCTGTGCACCACAGAACCATGCAAGGCAGTCCCACCATGAGCACCCATCAGTGGGTGGCAGCACACAGAGATGCAATGACGGCATACACAGTGCCACCACGCACAGCCCCCTGAGGTACAGCTGAGAGACCGACCATGCGTCGGCACACGAGGTACCCCACACGTGACAGGGCATGCCTTGGACCCCACCACCAGTGGTACAGCACCCTGCACACCCTCCCAAGGATACACCTCGACCCAGTACTGGCCACAACAGCCAGCGCAGACACCCACAGTGGTGCATGGAAGCATGCACCACACCAGATGCAACACAGTGCATGGACAAACACCCACTCATACCCAAAGGAACACCAACACAAGGATGCAGTAGCGGGGCAACTAAACCCCCAGTGTGGGGCCATGGAAACAGTGTACACACGGCCAGCAGTCCTCCATGGCACAGGAGTGCCAGCCACCCTGCGCAGGCACTGTGGACCTGTACACCACCAGCATTTGCCCAGAGCACAAGTCACAGACAGTGGTGCACATCCCCTGCAACACACATAAGCCACAGCATGGAGGTGGGACAACAACAGCAGAGGCCACAGTGTCACCCGAGGCAGACATGCACCACACCAGTGACAGGAGACAACCCAGCACTGTGACGGGTACAGTGGCTGCCCTGCATGGACAGTCACCACTGACATACCAGCAGACCGTGCAGGTCACAGACATGCAAGGTTGTCAGCTGCACAGGCCATGGACAGGCTGACAGGTGCACCATGGACACAGAGCATGCACCATGGACCACTGCACACAGTCATCCAGTGCACAGGGAACAGCACACACATCACAGACAGTGACTGATAGCTACTCCCACACCATAGTCACTTCCCCACGGACACACACACATTCCCGTGACTGCACCACCCCTGATGCCATGCACACCACTGCAGCTGAGCACCTATAGCCCACTGCAAATCAGAGACCACCACAGCAGTCATATCAAAATAATTGTATTCAAAAACATCCAACAAAACTATATACAATTATTTACAAATGTGTGGAGGAGGGCCACAAACAAGGTGGGGGTTGGTAAGGGGTAGGGGTGAACAAATGGTACAGGAAAGGAGGGATGTGAGAGGGGTAGGGGAAATCAGGGGCAGTGTGATGATCAGTGGGAGCCCAGCTCCCCGCTATGGCTGCTCCTCCTTCCATCCCACCGCCTGACCCCCAGCATCTCAATCCTCTGCAGGATGTCCAGCGATGCCCTGGCAACAGTAAGGATTTCCTGCAGCGCCTCCCATATCATGCGCATCTGCCGGACACCTAGGACAAGGTAGCAGAGTCAATAGGTGTGAATGCACAGCCCCATACAGCCCACCCACTGTGCATGGCATACGGCCGTGGGACATACCTCTGTGATGGTGTGTGACCACCCACAGTGATCGTGTCCACAAGTCCTGCCCACTCAGGTGCACATAGCCATGCGGACCGCTGCACACACCGACCGGCCAAATCCTGCACAGCACCACCATGGCTGTTTAGTGACATGGCTATGTGGTGTGAAGGCAGTGGCACAGCCATGTACCCAGTGCACGCATGGACCACCATTGATGCACTCTCAGACATGCAGTGCCACTGGACAGTGCTGACTGTAACAAGTTGCGTGCATGGCAGTGGTGCCAATGGATGGTGGCCATGCCCCTCTGCCCACCCTGTTACACAGCATGCAATAGTAAACATGGAGGTAAGGCACTCACCATCATCAGGCTGGTCCCTCTACCGCTGTGGACCTTCGCCCCTCCTGTTGTTCGGTCCTCCAGCTGGTGCCTCCGCCTCGCCAGCCGCCTCTCTTCTGGGCCTAAGGTGCAAACATGGAGAGAGGAACATCAGTACAATCCTGTAGCAAAGTCCCCCTGCCCCCATGTGTGTGCAATCCCACACAGCCAGACCCACCCACCCCACACCTTGATAACACCACCACAGCCAACACCAGACGGTCCCCCCCCATGTTCCGGACACATGCAACCGTGATACCCATATGGAAGATAAAAGTTTATGGACGTTACTTCTACCTGGCCGTGTCACCATGCCCCTCCTGGCATGTGCCCACAGGCGAGCAAGCAGGTCCGGGTCCCTCCGCCTCAGGTCCCCATACCTGTGACGGCACTGCTCCACCGTCTGCCCCATTCCTGTGGCCTCCTCCAGGGCGTCAGCCACCTCCTGCCTCACCTGGCTCCTGGACCTGTCCAGGGGTGCATCCCCAAACAGTGGGCCAACAAGTGGCTCAACAATGGCAACCAGGTTTGCCATTTCAATTTGGCTCCACTGGGCAGCTCTCCTCCGCGCCGTCTCTCTTGCTCAGTATGGTCAAAATGGTGCTCTGCAGTGTGGTTCTGCCACATGCAGATGATGCAAGGTACAGCACTGCCATTCCCTATTGCCCTGTCACAGAACAGTGCGATAGTGGTGCACCCATGCCTGACGCATGGCACCTGGGGGGCAAAGGTTGGGCACAGGGTCAAGGGTCTCTGGCGCACGGACAAACACAGCATGATTGGAACCCAATGCATGTAGTGCGATCGGGTGTCTGTGTGCTACCTCCAGTAGTGGCCTACCACGCTGTTGCCCCACTATGCCTACGATGCCCTAGTGCCACAGTGCTATATAGGTGAACATCGCTGTAGCGCCACTGGCACAATGGTGGCCATGATCTGCATTGCCTCCCATGCACAGCACATCAGCAGCATGGCAGGCACCTGCGTCATCAATCCGGGCATGCGCAGTTAGGTGTGTACTGCGCATGTCACAGAACTGCGCCCTTGGTTCAGCAAGTTCAACACAATTGTGCAAAGCGCAAAAGCGTGATATTCAGCCGTCATATGCAAATCAGCTAATCAGCCATTCAATGGCACAGCACTGCAATTTGCATCCACTTAAAGTTGTGCCTCGCCTCATTTGCATGGGTTGAGCTATAAAAGTGCGACATTGGGCTGCATTGGCCATAGTCGGTACTGCAGTCTATTGGTGAGTTGCATGCTGTTTGGGAGTGTGGACTGTGGATTTTGGGACATGCATGGGACTGCACAGTCACAGGTAACAACTTTCATTCTCATAGGCTGAATCATGACTGAAAGAGTTGTGGGAGAAGAGGAACAGAGTTGTGGGAGGAGGAGGAGGCCAAATTTCACCAAGGCCAAGACGGTTGCCCTGTTTGAGGCCTACCTGGACCAAGAGCTGCTTCTCAGAGGACACCAGGGAACACCACAGGCCCGTGCTGCTGCATGGGAGGAGGTGGCACGTGTTGTGAACCTGCATGGCAGCCACCAGCACTCCATGCAGGAGTGCAAGAAGAAGATGGGCACAGACAGGAGGAGGATTAAGGAGAAGGTGGCTGCCATCAGGGCAGCATGATCTGCGACAGGTGGGGGACAGCAGGAGGTGCTACGCCTGACCCCACAGGAGGAGAGGGTTGCTGGCAGCATGCAGCATTGTGCCATTGACGGTGTTCTGGGTGGTGGCTTCCAGACGGGTGGTAGCCCGTCACTGCATGGTAGGTCATGGTCTGTCTATTGGGGGGTAGGGTAGGTCACATGCAGTAACGTGAGTTTGTTTTACCTTACAGATCCTGAGCATCTGCATGTGTCAGCGGTGGTGGGCCTCTCCACTGAGGCCAGTCAGATGGAGATGGAGGAGGGCCCATCCACCTCCACAGGAATACGCAGCTCAGTGCAACAGTGGGCCCGCCTGGGTGTCCAGAATGATGTTGTTGGAACAGGTGTGGAGGAGGCCCTGCCCGTGTCCCAGCATGCCAGCGTCCACAGATGCCAGCATGCTATGACTCGGGCTGATGCCAGGTCCGTCACCGATGATGATGTTGCTAACGTCATGTGCAGTGACACATGTGTGCCACAGGATGGCCACACAGCACGTAACATCGTGGCCATGGCTGTGGGTGGTGCCGCCGTGGAGGCCTGCATGTCATCACAGTCCCAGCCTGTGCCTGTCAGCACCAGTGGGGCAGCACTGGTGTGTGTACAGGACAGTGGGACTGTTGCAGCCACTGCGGCGCACCAGTGAGCCCTGGTGAGCAGCAGCTGGAGGGACAGCATCAGCAGTCGGCCAATGGGCTTGGGGGTACAGTGTCAGGGGGCAGTGTCAGTGCACCACCTGTGGACATGCCCAGGCCTGGTCCTGGTGTGCAGCGCCCACCCTCAAGGGGTGCTGAGCATCAGGGCCACGCACACCCTGAGGGACAGGATGCCGAGCAGGCAGATGACCTCTTGGATGAGCACACCGCATACCGCAAGCATCAGTCAACCAGCAGATGCGGCTTGTGACATCGGTGGATGCACGGCATGCGGCTCTGGAGCAGGCAGAGGAGCGTTGCAGCAGAGACACCACTCTGCTCCTGGCAGGGATGGACCGGTTGTGGGAGGATGTGACAACTGACATTGACAGGCAGACACAGGCATTCACTGCTGTCATGGCCACAATGGGCACACAGTTATTTGCCCATTCGTCGCAGACACCACGCAGTGCACTGTCCACCCCCCCATTCCCAGCGTCATGTGACACCGTGCTTGTCCACATCAGGTTCAGCTGTGGGCATCCTGAGCACACCTGGCGCAGGCATGTTTGGTGTGCTGCAGACCCCTACATGAGCACGGTCACGTTCACGCAGTGGAACCCTTGGGGGCCCATCGGTGCCACCACATGAGGCCAGTGGTCAGCCTGTCAGTGCTGGCGGGTCTCGTTGGGGCTGCCCATGCATCTGTGGTGGCCGGGGCACTGTGGCGTGTGACTGACCTGTCTCCCAACGCGGATACTGTCTGATGCTGCCCTATGTGCATTGTGTCATTCAGCGGGCAATGCACGGGTGGGTACCCGGCCCTGCACGCAGACACACATTCCATTTGCACACCCTCCCAGCTGCTGTCTGCAGTTGCATTTGCATGATGATGCCTGCATTGCGCTGTACACCAATGTGCAATGGTGCTCAGAATCTGACACATGCACAATGACAGGCAGTGGACGTGGTGGTCTGTGGACATGTGTGTGGCTATGGGTGATGTTCTGGGTCAGTGTGCCACCTACCCTTTGTGCATGTCTGGTGCATTGTGTGTGTGTCTGTCCACGTGCCATGTTAGACCTCACCCATCCCTGGTGGTGTATGTGGTTCCATGCCCGGCCAGTTCCCTTGACGGCTTGCACCCCTGGTGTATGTCCATGCATGTTTGTGGGTTGTGCTGTAGCCACTGGTGGTTGCACATGGCCCCATGACTTACCTGGGTTGGCTGAAGTGCTCCTCCATGATGGTGTCCTGGTGCAGCTGTGCCAGCCGGAGCAGTCAGGGGTCCCGTTGCCCAAGTGGGGGCTGCCCATCACCATTGTCACTGCCGTCCTCATCGTCCCCATTGCTCTCCTCCTCTTCGACCTGTATGGTTATCCCACATTCGTTGGCCATGTTGTGCAGAATGCAACAGTCCATGAATAGCCCACAGGCCTTTGAGGGGCTATACTGTAGGGCACCACTGGAGGTGTCCAGGTAACAGAAACATGCCTTCAGCATCCCGAACACCCGCTCGATGACATTATGTGTGGTGGCATGTGCCTCATTGTAGCGTTGCTGCGATGGGGTCGCAGGCCACCGGTATGGTGTGAGCAGCCAGGGGCAGAGTGGGTATCCACTGTCACCTGTGTGTAGAGGGTGGAGGTTAGTTTGGTGATCTGCATCACCCTGCCCCGGGCCATGTAGGCCACTACCCATGTCACTTCTGACCATGTCCCCCAAGGCCCGATGATTGTCCATGTGGTTTGCATACTCACCCACTAGGTGGCCAGTGGGGATATACCCACTCTCAAATCTGTGGCACAGTGCTGACTGGTGCCAGATGAAGGCATCGTGTGCTCCCCCAGAGTGTGTGGCACAGACATTGATTATGCGCCCCCTGGCATCGCACACCACCTGGCAGTTAATGCTAGCATAGCCCTTGTGATTTATATATGCAGCCCCCTCAGGGCCAGGTGGTGTGTGGATGGCCACATGGGTGCAGTCTATTGCCACTAGCATGCCAGGCATACATGCTACCCTGTGGAACTCCTGTATGTTTGCTGTGTGCTCTGCCAGTGTGCTGGGGAAATGGATGTACTCCGCAGCATGTGGCAGCAGTGCGCTGAGGAATTGGGTGAGGTGGCATGATGCAGCCGACTGGGTTATGCCTGTGGTGTCCCCAGTTGGTCTCTGGAAGGTACCCATGGCGAGCAAGCACATGCGAGCTGTCACTTTTGTCTCCACTGACAGAGCATAGCTCCGTTGTGTGTGGGTGCCTGCATCACATCATTGCACAGCTCACAGAGCCACCTCAGAATTGCCCGATTCAGGTGGTACCAGCCCACAATCTCAGTATCACTGTACAGCTCGAAGCTGGTGCGGGCTCGGTACTGCCTGTTGGGGGCATACCGCCGACGGGCCTTTCCACGGCTGCGCCCCCCTCCTGCCCACCTTCTCACCCCCTCATTACTGCCTCCATCTGAATGGTGGCACTGGCCATGTGCCTGGCTTGTGTTCACCCCCCCGGCAGCTGTTTCTGTGTTCCCCTGACTGTCCTGGCTGCTACTTCCCCTGCACTGGGAACACCTGACTGTGCTGGCTTCACTGCTGTGTGGCAAGTACTTCCCCCTTCTGCACTGTGGCTCCCCACACCTTCCCCTGAGCCTGTGGGTTCCAGGTGCCCTTTCCCCTGGCCAGTCCTGTGTTTCCTTCCTGCCCAGTTTGAGTTGCTGTAGTTCAGCCTCATGTGCCTTCCCTGTAGCCTTCTTGCGCCTCTCTCCCTTGCTCCTTTTATTTTGGCTCATTTCCGCTATGGCGCAACTTCCGCTTGCTCCCCTATTACGCATGGTGCATGTTGTTGAATATAGCACTGCGCCATTTATGCATGGTTCCTCCCCCTTCAGTTGTGCATACATTCAATATCATTGTGCTGTTGCTCAGCGTGATTTGGGGGTGCAACTGCCTCCTGCTGAATATTGCAGAATGGCGCATTTTCGGACTTGCGCTGGCGCAACCCTATTGCGCATGGCGCAACTCTTTTTGAATATCTGGGTCTCAGTGTCTCAGCAGTCTCCATAGCAACTGGAGCTGGCTGTAACACAGTGTGCATGAACAGGACAGTTGATGGCTAGGGGAGATAGAGACATCATCAACAGAGGGAGTGGGAGAAGCCTGGTGAGATAGACTAGTGAGCATGCTGCTATGCTGCATCATCTGTACAGTGCTGAGCAAGTTGTGATGTCCCGTAGACTGTTGTAGTGGTAGAGTAGGACTGTGTGCTGCTCTTTTCTAGCCTCAGTTGAACTGTGGGAGAAACTGATGTATGGTCTACCACTGAAAGAACAGACCCATCTGGGGGCAAGCTGCGAGTAACAGGTAGTGCATCTTCTTAACTGTACTAGATGCTGGCTGGACTGGTGGTATGGTCCAAAGAGAAGACAGGAGAGGCTGAGGAAAAATCTGCCCTGGCCTAGTGGCCTGCAGTCCTGTCTTGGGAGGGGAGCCACTGTTAAGGCAAGCCAACAGGGGGATAATTAGCAGAAAAGTGGTGAGTGGAGAAAAGAATAAAGATTGATTCAGGGGAAGGGATTTCTCTCATTCAGAGAGGAGGTGAGGGGTATTGGCACCATCTCCCCGAACAACCCACTCATTACATCTCAACCCCACCGATGTTCTGCCCAACTTGGCAGTTATCATGTGAAGTGAGAATAGGTGTGGAAAGGCAGATGCCTGACTGACATCTTTGTCTCTGGCTGTTGCAGAGTGTTGCTATGTGCAAAGGTTTAATGGGGTTAGAAGTACTCTCTATATGCAGAGGTGGGATGGTGGTAGAGAAGGAGTGATGCAAATGCGTGGAGGTATCCCCATTTATAGAAGTGGGATGGATGGGGAACAATGCTTCCCATATATGGGCAGTGGGATGAAGGAGTGGATTGTTCCCCATGTACAGAGCTGATATGAAATGGGAGGAAAACTCCCCATGTGTAGAGGTTGAATGGAGGGGAAGGAGTGCTCCCTATGTGGTTGAGGAAGGATGCGGTGGGAGAAGTGCTTTCCATATGGGGCAGGCAAAATGTAGTGGGAGAAACTCACAGTCAGGGGATCAGTGCTCACAATGTATGGAGGTGGGATGGAGGTGAAGGAATGATACCTATGTGTGGCGATGGAAAAGAGGGAAGAGTGCTCTCCCTGTTCAAGTTTATTGTGAAGGGATAACATCCATTGAGCAAGCTAATTTGCAAGGAGGTCCCTTGTACAAGCAATGATACAGATAATACATTGTGTGAGATACAAAAAGTAAGGACACATAAGCCCAGATATTCAAAGGGGTTGGCGCCTGGCACAATTGAGTTGCACCAGCTCAACCCCAGAAATGCGCCGCAGTGCAATACTCAACAGACGGACTTAAGCAGCACAAGTCCCGATGCGCCAGGACATAAAGATAATGTATGCAGCGCATCCCCGGGGGCGTACCCATGCATATGGGGCATATCCGAATAGTTATCCCAGGATGTGCAGCACATATGCCTGCACAGTCCTGGGATGCATCGCATAGCGATGCCTAAAGTTGGGAATGAAAAAAATTACTCAAATGGTGGCCACCCCACAGGTCAGCTGCTGAACTGCAAGGCACAACACAGCAGCCTTCAGCCATGAGTGGCTACCCACCCACCCAGTACACTGTGCAGAAGCAACCATAGCAGCCCTGGTGGTCTAGTGGCACCCCCTCCCTCCCCATAGCCTGATCACTGTAATATACCTGTTGAAATATTCCCTAGTGGTCTAGTGTCTCCCCCTCCCTCCCCATAGCCTGATCACCTAAAATATAATAGAACTATATTCCTGGTAGTCCAGTGGTACCCCCCCACCCTTCCTGATGCTGCAATCCCTGTAAATGTACAACTCTGTATATCCCTGGTAGTCTAGTGGTCCCCCCACCACTCCCATAACCCCAATCATCAATTGTATGGTAAATCCCCCTCCCTGGTGGTCCAGTGGTGCCCCCCACTCCACCCACTCATGACCCCAGCCCCCCAGCCCTCCACTGTCAGTGATGAACAGCAGCAAACCCACTGCATACCTTCACAGCTGACAGCTACTACATGGGCTGCAATCCCATTGGTCTGCATTGTGGACCCATGGGCTTGCGGTGCACATTGCAGTTGTCATTCACATATTTGTGAATGACTATTACAGTATGCACTGGGAGACCATTGATCCATACTGTGGACCAATGGAATTGCAGCCCTTACAGTAGTTGTCAGTTGGCAGGCAGCTGTGAAGGTATGCAGGTGAGTATGCTGCTGTCCATCACTGACAGTGGGGGGCTGGGTGGGCCAGGGGTCATGAGTGAGTGGGGGGTGGGGGATGCCACTGGACCACCAGGGAATGGGATTTACCCTACCATCTCTGATCAGGGTTACAAGAGGGGTGAGGGACCACTAGACTACCAGGGATGTACAGAGTTGTACATTTATGGGGATTGCAGCATTGGGAGGGGTGGGGGGTACCACTGGACTACCAGGGATATAATTCTATTATTTTTTGGGTGATCAGGCTACAGAGAGGGAGAAGGGGGTGCCACTAGACCACCAGGGAATATTTCAAGTGGTATTTTATGGCAATCACAGCTACGGGGAGGAAGGAGGGTGCCAATAGACTACCAGGGAATATTTCAACAGCTATAGTAAGGCAATCACAGCTATGGGGAAGGAGGGGCTGCCACTAGACTAGCAGGGAATAATTATAATGATATTCTGTGGTGATCATAGCTATGGGGAGGGAGAGGGGTGCCACTGGACCAATAGGGATTGTTGAAACTCTTATTCATTGGCATTTGCGGCTACATGGAGGGAGGGGGTACCACTAGACCCCCTCTGGCAGCATCACATGCTGTGCAGGGTGCCATGCTCATTTCACTGGCCAGCCCTGCACAACTTATGCAAATTGGGCCATAATGACATACAAATGGACCCATTTGTGCCTTGCATACATTATGGCCCCATTCGCATACTGCTGGCTGAATATCAGGATTTGTGTACAGCATAACTCTGTTGCGCTGGCACAGTTCTCATTCCTGGTATTCAGCCCTATCTGGTGGGATGTGCTGGTGCATCCTATTTGCAAAGTGTGCATTACCTGCTATATTCAGAGGAGATGCACCATAGCTCATCTCCTTTGAATATATCCCTGTGTTGCACCAGCGTAAAGTGCCACCACATGCGCCATTGCCAAGCACATTTCTGAATATCGGGGCCCTAATATAAATTAAAATAAAGCAATTTTCTTTACAATAGTATATACAATAGATACATAAGATACTGTAGATAGATAGATAGATAGATAGATAGATAGATAGATAGATAGATAGATAGATAGATATTGATTTATAAAAGTGCCCATATCCTGAGACTCTGGGCGCTGTACAATGCAAACAGCAAACTACAATATAAAATCATACTCCAAAAATGTATGTAAAATTCAACTAGGATCACATTTAAAATGCATATATCTATCCCAGTAACATCAAACAATTAATCAATAAAAGTTTGCTGAAACAGGTAAGTTTTTAGGCCCTTCTTATAAGCTTTTACTGAGACAGTCTCCTTTAAATAGACAGGAAAGGAGTTCCACATGGTAGAGGCGGCCACTGAGAATGCCCTGTACCCAGAATGCAGCAACCTAACCCTGGAAACTCCAAGGAGGCCTCCCTGATGGAATATGTACAATGCTGAATTCAACAAGGATTGAGACCAAATATTATTACATAACACACAATGTCCACGATGTAGAAGAGAGCTGGAGAAGGAGAATTACTTCCATATGCAAAGAAGGCATGGAGAGGAGGAGTGCTCTCTATGTGCAAATGTGTAATGCAGGGGGAGGAGTGCTCTCTATATGTGGAGGTGGGATGGAGGGGGGCAGTCACTTGGGGCCACCATCCTTTACCTCACTCAAGCCTGTGTGTGAAACTGTTTGAAATGAGGACAGTTTAAGATGGTGCAGATGTGCAACCCACATCTCTTGCCCTGCTGCTGTAAAGTTTTGGGTTGATAGAGGGGGGGGTGTTAGAGGGGGCACCAGTCATGCAGGAATACCCACTGTATCCTGCCCCTCCACCCACCCAGCAGAGTGGGAACAGTTGTGGAGGGGCAGATACAGGATCCACATTTTTATATCTCAGTACCTCAGAGTGCTCTCCATGAGGAAAGCATGTTAGGTGGGAAAGCCTCTGGCTGAAGCAGAGCGTTCTGCAAGTATAGAGGTGTGGCATAGGGTGAGGAAGTGCTAGTCACCCAAAGCCCACTTCAACCTTCATGTTAGCCTTGGTGGAGCAGGGACAGATATGAAGGGGCAGATGTGCAACTTGCATCTCTATCCAAGGCTGCTGCAGGGTGCTACCCTTGTGTGGAGGTGGGATGGGGGATGGGGCATCATTCTCCCAGAGTCACCTGTCTAGAGGCCACCAAATGCCAGTTTCAGCTTTCATGGAACTCAGATGGGTGAAGATGGACAGATGTGTTAACCACATCTGTCATTGGCTCCTGCAGAATGCTCCTCATGTGCAGGAGCTGGAATGGAAGGAGAAAATGCTTCACACGTGCAGAGATGTGGAATGGTGTGTTGGCTGACAGTGGCCTCAGACCAACAGTGGATCTGGACCGTAGCCCCATTTCCACCCACCTGGAGCCCACCAGCCTAGATAAAAACAGGTGTGGTGTTGCAAATGTGCAACTCACATTTCTGTCTCTGGCTGGGGCAGTCAATGTGTACTGATGGGATGGTTATGGAGGGGGCACCAATCACCAACTTCTGACAGGCCACAGTCCACTATTTGCCTTGGGCTGCCCACCTGGAGGTCACCTCGTTACTGAGCCAACCTGTGTGGAGCGGAATGCTGTGGAGGGAAAAATGAGTAACCTACATCAGTATCTGGCTAATGCAAATTGTTCCATATGTGCTGATATGAGTTGGACGTGTAGGGGGAAGCATCTGCCAGGGGTGCCCATCCACTACCGACCCTACACTGTGCTAGTCAATATGAAGGGGCAGATATGTGACACACATATCTGTCTCTGTCTCTGGGTGCTTCTCTTGTGCAGCGGTGCAAGAGATGCACCAAGTTTGTTTTACACTGTGTCTCTCCTGGTTTCTCTCTCTCTCTCTCTCTCTCTCTGACCTCCGCTCCTCCACAATGAAAGGAAAATTCTGCAGCACTGCACTCTGTCCTCATCATGGCACTCTTGCAGCCACTTTCTCTGCCTCTCTGTATGTACTGTCCACTTCCACTGGGCTTCAGAGAGACAAACGGAGAATCAGACTGACAGAAAGGTACCGGAAGAGTGAGTGGCAATAAAATGGATGGCAACCATACTCGGGTGCACACTGTGCTCCACTTCTCTGTTTTAAGGGAGGGTTGACACAATCTCTGACTGGAACGGGTTGAACCTGCACATATATGCTGCACTGGATGCAGCTTTTGTTTTTGCTGTGTCTGTCTTGGGGGGGTGGGGAGAGGAAGTAGACATTGCAAGGGGAAGGGACACCCACTGAAGTGAATGATTGCTCAGTTGTAGGTCTCGGAGTCATTTGTTATTGTGGTTATGGTCACTACATTGCATTGCCAAGGTGGTGCTGCAATAGTGACATCTGTCACCTGGTGATCACTCTCATTCCACTTACTCCCCATATCTCAGCATGTTGCTGTCACTGTTTGGGGACTCTCTGTCTACTCTGTCCCTGACACTGGTGCCACTCACCACTTCTTTTGATCCTGCATTCTCTTCCGGGGGGGGGGTACTGTTGCCTCTCCTTCTCAGTGTTTGTCCCTGCAGCCCATGTCTCTCTCTCCTTGGAGTCCAGCTTTAAGTTACAGCTCTGCAGGCAATGCTGCCTCACTTCTCAGCACTCACTCTCTGATTCATGGGGTGGGTCAGTGGGTACCATTACAGAGAGAAATGCTCAGGCTGGGCATTGTGGCTCAGATGAAGCACTGGAGAAAGAGGAGCTCAGGGACAAGAACACACACTCTCTCATTCACACAGAAACACAAACAAATTCAACACAGACGTCTGTCGGGGGAAGGATAAATTATATTTATTTATTCTTTACTGCTTGGACAGTTTACTGTTTATGACACACACAGAGTGGGATGCAATGTATGGCTGTGTACCCGGTCATCTGCAGTGTGGGTGGGGAGATAAATGGTAAGATCAGTATGGGGATCAATGAAGGAAATGAAGCGCTCTCATTGGAGCACTTCATTTCTTTCAACAAGAGAATGGCTTCCAGCTGTAAAACTGTGACTAGTGTCACAGTCTGGTTGCATGCTCATTGGTCTGTCAGGGAAAAGTCCATTGTAGATTGCTGTGCATTGGACCCATCCCTGACACACCTCTGAAAAGCTGTTCTACCACAAGCTGTTTCTTGTGCACACACAAGGAAACATAAAAAACTGTAATGAATTTAGATTAGTGACTACCTTCATTTGAAAGGCATGTTTGTCCTAAACACAAAAATGTAAAATAATGCACTTGTAGCACAGAAATCCAGGGGCAGAGTACAAACGGGTGGAGTGGTATTGATAACATTAAGAAAGCACACATTAAAAAAAGCTTTTAAATACAGATGATACTGCTTAACAATATTATGCATCTATGGCTGCTACTGATCATTTCTAAAATGTGCAGATGAGCATGGGGACCGCTTTTTTTCAGAGCATGCCACCACCGGCAGCTACCACTGTAAGACTGCTACTACCCCCACCTAATACAATCAGAGGAAAACCAGAAGTAGTCTACAAGCACTGAGATCAATGTGGTTAAGGCATATTTGTCATAAATTACTGCTTTGAAAAGAACGAAAAAGTGACAGTGATGGCAAGCAAGTCACAGATCAGATCTCTAGGTTAACAGACTCCTCCTGAGTCTGGCTTGTACAGCTGCATGGGCCAAGCTCCATGGATGTTATGCCATCATCAGATTTGTATAAGAGCACTGTGTAAGCACGTAACCAGACCACTATCTGACGTGCTGTCACAATGCTCTGACATAGTTTCCAGTGATTCTGTTTATGCAGCCCTTCCCCTCCACGGACTGCATAAACATACCCACTTCCTGGTGTACCACATTTCTGATCTGCAACTGCAGCAGTGATGGCCACCATGTGCAAAATGGTGACTTTGACTTAAACTGCACATGCATGACTTTTGTGTATGCATAGTTATGTCAGCATCGCCACGCTGAGCAGGGCTGACTACAGGGCAAACTGCACATGTGCAAGTATTATGCATGTGCAGTACTGTAATCACTGCAGTATTACTTATGGCTGCAGCAAAAAGCACTGCATATTCTTTTCCATGCTCTTCCCACTCCTAAAAGCTCTCCACAGCCATATTGGCTATGACCAGAGTTTGTCTATATTGCAGACTGTGTATTGTGCTGTAGAGGAGGGGAATTTATCTGCTTCAACCTCAAGCAAGAACAAACGCTAGTCAGAGCCAATACAACTGCAAACTGATGTCATTGATCGTGGTGAAAGGTGCGTAAGAGAGCTGCTGATTTTACCTTTTAAACAGACTGATCTTGCAGGCTTAGTTTCCTCTTTACACATACAGCTGCACTGTGTACATCCTGCTAGTACCTTAATGATCAATGGCAATGATGGAATCTGAATTAGTGTAATTCCTTCTTGTTTTAATATTGCTTTTCAGTTTTTTAGAGGGGAAGGGGAGAACAGAAAGCCAAAGCCACATTCCTAGTACCGATCACTCTCTGAAGCATGAACCAGGAGATAATCCACTCTCAGGATTTTTGTGTAGAGTGGGGAGAAGAGAAAGCAGAAGCCACATCTTGAGTACCAAGTACTCTCTGAGGCATGAACTGAGAGATAAGCAGCGCTTGTGATTTTTTTTTTTTGGGGGGGATGAGAACAGAAAGCCTATATATGTATGAGAAGTTCAACTTATAAATTATCAATGTGATATTTAAAAGTGTAGACTAAATTATTACCGCATATTTTCTTTCAAAATGCAGAGCAAAATGGCCAGAATGAAAGGCACTTTATTTTTCAATGAGTTTAACAACAGCGGGCATTATATCTTTAGTGTAATGGAATGCTTCTATCAAGTTTGTTTAATTTGTTTGATAGTTTAGGTGTCCAGAGAAAGAGCTAGCTGTAACATTGTATGGAACCTGTCAGTATACCTTCATGGAGCAAAGGTATTTCATTGGGTGTAAAATACATAGCGATTTGCAAAATGTGCACAGCACTTCTGAGGTACTAAGTGTAGTGACTTTCGTGTCACTCTCTCAGCTACTAAGTATTGAAAGGGACACTGTCAGTGTAAAATGCTCTTTTTTTTCTTGAAGCTAAATAAAGATTGATGGATGAAATGAAAGATCGTCCCTTTCCTTTAAGCACTATTTTTTGTTTGTTTATTTCTTATTAATACAAGAGCACCCAGAATTATATTTTAACACTGCTTCTATTTTGGGTGGGTGCCACCCAAAAATCATGGTCTGGCCAACTTCCGCACTCAACACCATAGTTACTGAGACACTTTGTATTAGCAGGAGATAAGGAAGCACACTTTTGCAAGAATGAGCTGTTGTCTCAGGGAGAATGCTCAGTAAGCTGCACATCTGTAACTCATTGGCAGTGATAGAATATCAGAAATTGCAGAAAATTACACAGACCCAGACGTGAGATTGTCAAACATCAATGTATTTTTTCTTTCTTTTTTCACACAATGACCGAATATTCACTAATTACATTTCTGTCATCTATATTAACAGTCATCAAACCTTCAGAACTGCAACTGGTTCCAGCTACAGCAGCTTGCACATGTGAGGAGTTTACTAAGGGCCTCTGTAACACTTACACATGTGAAAGGTAGAAACATGCATGACTCTTAACTTCACTGTCACAGAGCAAATTCCTGTCATAATTCTGTGATGCCAGCCTTCACAATTAAACCTCAAATAAATTTGTGCAGCTTATCATGTGTGACAGAAGTGCTAATGATCGGCAGTAGTTTCTGTGAACTGATGTACCAGCCTATGCAGTTGACATGTTTTTCATAGAAAACAAATATGCAAGCCTGCATTTTCCATCAAATCATTTAGTCTCTGTGTATTTTTGCATACCTTTATGACCTGCTGCAGTAAGATTTCAAAATGTCAGCCATTGACTGAAAAAGCACCTGCTCTTTACACATTCTCATGTTAGTAATGCTGTTTCTGTCTCTGACTGATTTATCTGTATCTAGCTGTTGCAAATCTTGTGGGAGAGCAAGGATGAACATTCAGTCATTTTTTTTTGCATTCACAGCAACTATTTGCTCTCCCACAAGATCAAAGCAAATTTGACGCCATCACCAATACTGGTGCTCATGTCTGAGTTACCGAGCAGATGGCCGAAAGAGCAGCATGCTGGCACATACAGTAGGTGCATGTATAGATGCTGACGTTTCAACATAAAGACTTCCTCAGAGCTCAAGTGGTGAATTTGCTTTGTATATTCTCACATGTGTTTCATTGCTTCTCCTAGCACTATGCAATTTTTAGCTACTTGGAGTTGTACCACACCATGTCACTAATACATTTGGAGATATCGTTCCACTTTAGGTAAGCATGTTTTGATTTCATTTGAACACACAGATTGTGTACCTTCTGTTATTGTGTCACTTTATTTTGACATAGTCCTTTCCATTTTTAAATCCTCCAATCGAGCTGATATTCACTGTGGTCTGCCACATCTGTGCCTACTTTGCTCATTCTGGAAAGGCCTGTGATCAGCCTAGGCAGCTGCAGATCCAAAAAAGCTGCTCAGCACTGTCTCAACCTGGAAGTTGTCACAAGATGGAACTCAACACTGTACATGATGGAGAGCTTGTACGAGCAGTAGAAAGCCATCTTAGAATACCTGCCACTGCACCCAAGCCATGACAGTTCAGGAACATCCATATGTCTCACAACTGAGTAAGGGCAACTTATGGATGGCCTGATCATGATTCTGAGGCCATTTAAGCATGACAGTGAGTGAGGACACTGCCTGTATTGGGCAGGCCATCCCACTTATAAGGGTGCAGAGGCAGACATTGATAAATGTTCAGTAGATGCTAGAAGCAGGCGGAGATAGGGCTAGCTGTGCATTAACGGAACACATGCTGCAAATATTATACAGCAGTACCCATATTTCAAGCATTCTTCAGTCTCCCAGTTCTAGAAATGCCACAATGATGGATCCATGATATAACAGGGTCCTGTCATCCATACTTGAAGGTGGGCATGATCAGGAACAAAATCTTACTGATCAGCTCCTTAGATGAGTTCATGGGACACAGATTCAAGGGCACAGTTCTGCAAGCCACAGCATGATAGTGACAGATCAGGTGTTGCTACCACCTCAGTAAAACATGGTGAGGAAACTGGGTTGTTCACAAGATGACAAATGACCATCAATCCACTTTGGGATGCTTTGTCACATGTGGGAATTGCAGAGCAAGATGGCTAACAGCAGACACCACTCACCTGAACATATTGGAAGAGCCTCTCCTGTATTGAAGTAGGAAAGTGACTGAGTGGCCATCAATGACCTCCACAGCAGTGAAATATATGAGCTGTCCACCCTCTAGTATAATCATGGAGAGGGTATTCAGTTTGGCAATCTGTCGCCTAAAAATGTTGGCATGCTAAAATTTATTAAAATGAATGAAGGGCACATTCCACCTAGGATAAGTATGTCTGTTTTTGTACAACAGGATGGTGGCGGCGAGGAATTGGAAGTAGAACAGCATGGTGGTAGCAGTAAACTACATTCCACTGAGGTGGATGAGGCACGTATGGAGAAAGAATTCCCAAGTGAGGGCAACTCCAGTCAGGAAGACTGTGAGGGCTGCTTCTTGATGATGGTGATGATGACAGAAACAGCGCCTAAACAAAAAAAAAAAGATTTTAGATCCCTCCTTTCTTTCTCATAAATTTAATCCTTTTATTTCTGATTGAACTTTTTTCCCCATCAATATTTTCCCAAGTTATGCCACACTTCCATACATTTATATAAATACATGGGATTAACACCAGGATCACCGCCTGCCCTGTGTCATATGTAATGTCTTGGCAACAGACACAGCATAACATTTTTTAATGACTGTCACACCCAGCTAGCATACATCCTTGTAGCTAGCACTCCAGCCATCAGTAATCCCACCAGCCAGCCTGCTCATGCCAGTAATCCCACCAGCCAGCCCACTGTTGGCCATCATGCCAAAGCCAGAAATCTCACTAGCCATTCCACTGTTAGCCATTCTTCCAGTGCCAGTAATTCTACTAGCCAGCCAGCTGTTAGCCATCCTGTCATTGACAGTAATCCCACCAGTCAGCCTTTTAGCATTCACACCAGCAACCCCGCCATAATGACTGCAAGCCATTATGCCAGCAATCCCAACAGCCAGTGTGTGAACCCCACCTCAAGTCAGACCACCACCAGCTGACATGGCAAGGTGAAGCCAGACCTCAAACTGAACTTATGGCCACACCTAGCCCATCAATACATAAACACCTAATGCACAGCAAAGGCCAAGAGTGTATGCTGTAATGGTAAGTTTATTTTACTTAAAGCAGCAGTCTT
The DNA here is from genome assembly GCA_016271365.2 of Neoceratodus forsteri. Classification (NCBI taxonomy): domain Eukaryota; kingdom Metazoa; phylum Chordata; order Ceratodontiformes; family Ceratodontidae; genus Neoceratodus; species Neoceratodus forsteri. The sequence continues at coordinate 1,050,574,760 of CM057459.1, read as the reverse complement.
TGTTGGTTGGCAAAAAGTGTCATTCTATGCTTCTTGGTAATAAAAATGTATTTCTGACATCCTAAATCATCATCATGCTTCATTTAGTCTTAGTTTTTGCAGATATTGTCAAAAGTGCTTTTACAGAGAATGTTGCTCAATGAGCTAATGTTCAGTGACCTCCCCCAGCATGTGGCAATGTGTATATTCACATGTAGGCATATTCTACACCTCAGGTCTTCAACTGCTTCTGTGGAAGTCTCACTCCAACAAGACATTACCCACATCTAGAATATCAATAAATTAACAGAAATGATGGCCTATTCTTAGAAATATATGATAATAGCAGCAAGTCTACAATAAATATCCTGCTAATCTTCTACAAGGGGGACAACTGGAAGTGATCATTCAGACTCATTAAAGAATCCTACCCCATTGTACTGACAGAAACATTCCCTTCTAAGGATTTTCTTGTCCAATATATTTTTAAGAGCAGTCCATCATTTCTATTACATTATTTATATTCTAAAAGGTTGTGCATTTGTTCCTAGCCACTGGTATTCCCTGTTTATTGAGGTCTATCTGGCTTTAGTTAGCAACTGTGAGGTACTGAGTTATTAGAATTGACATGAGCATTTATATCAGCATGGTGGGTTGGGTCATCATCTGCTATGATAATAAGTAATTAGAAATGATAAATATTCACACATACCTATGTGGGTTTCTCTGGTTTAGCTTTATTTCCTTTCCCCTTCACCTACCCCAATTCCATCTGTTGTTTGTCCTTCTTGTCTTATGATTGTAGGCTGCCTTTTATACAGAGTCAAAGTTATGGTTAGACATTTGAAATAATTAGTAAATTAGTCATAGGATATATTAAGTGTGTACATATACATGCTCAATGAGCTCCTTTGAGTCATGTGTTTCCCTTCCCTCCCCATTTTCCTGTATCTTGTTTTGTGAGTGCACATTACCTTTTTGGAGAGTCTATTCCATGGTTAGATATGTGAAATGTTACACATTTTACTGAAGGATATACAGTATTTAGAGCATAAAAATATTTGCCTTGTGTGCTCTTACGTATCATCTCTGTTAGTGTTTCATTCCCTCCTACCCCCTGTCCTAGTCTGTTTTTTGAGTTTTGTGTTTTCAACCCCCCTCACACCCTTCCAATCCTTTTTACTTGTGGTTTTCTTTTTGATTAAATGTGCTGATTTATGGTATCCAGTGAACAAGACAACTGCAATTGAGCACTTAAAAAAACTGCAACTCAGTTACGGCGCCTGTGTTCTGGGCTACCTGTCAGGGTAGAGACCAGATACCTGAGTGGGCGAGGTAGGGCGACAGAAAGTATGCATGTATATGCGCAGGCACATGCATGGAGGGGGGGACAGGAAAGTGAGGGAAGGTATGTGGGAGGTGGTGTGATAAGCAGCTGCCTAGCTGGTCTGTTAGCATGGTGGGGCTGGTGGTCAGTTGGGAGGTGCAGGGCTCAGGACTGGCATGGTATTTTTTTTGCCAGCAGGTGGCTTGTATTTTTTTAAAGTATTTCAGCCCAGCCCCCAACATGCACCCCCCTGGAGTTGATAATCCTTTAGTAGGGGTGTGCAGGGGGGTTCAGGGGGCATAGCCCTCAACATTAAAAAAATTTAGTTCTCGGGTGCCGTCTTGCTTTTAGCTGTGAGTTTGCATCGCTAAAATTAATTTTCGGCGATGTACACTAGCCCAATGGATGATCGCTATTCCACGATCGCCTTTATGACATAGAACCCTGTTTCATGGTAATACATAAGCATCACTTTGATTTGCACCTGAAGACGATTTGTTTGCACATGTAAGTATAGTGGCTGGCTGTGTTAATCAGTCTTGACACAGCGCTTGGAATGTGAAACTGTTGACTGTTCTATGGGAGAAGTTTGTGTGCTGTCACTGGCTGGATTTTTAACTTTGTACTATTAAAGCTTGATATATTTTGAATATCAGAATGGACACTTTTTGGAGTTTGTGAGTGCCCCATTTCTGAGTTGCTCCATTAATCTTTTACTGGGACTGTACTGTCATCACTAGGGAGCTGCTTTTGATTATTTTAATCCTAAAAAACTCCTTTTTGCTTACCACACAGTCACAGCATATACTCCTTACTCCTGTCTTTGCTATGTTTTGCTTTCCTCACTGCCCCCTCACTACATTCACTTCCAGTCACCCCTACTCTATGTTGCCCTTCTATTTCTCCATTCCCTGTCTTGATGTTTCATTCCTTGGGCCCCCTCAGCCCTGCCTGGCCATTCTTGAATTTATTGCCCTATTTACAAAAAGCAATCTTTGAAAAACAAGGTGATGTTTAAAATGGTTTTACATTATGATGAAATATAGTCAATAAAACATGCTTGAACATGATGCATTTTAAAAGGCAAAGTTCAGCACATTGAATTAATACTCAAACTTGTATTATTTGTAAATACATTGTGAAGCCTGACATCAAAGATTTAATGCAGGGATGTATCCTACATACTAATCCTAAATGTTTCTGCACACCTTTACTTGGAGATTGTTGAGCTCCACTGCAAGGATGATCTGACATTGCATTAGTAAGAGCCGGACAGTTATTTTAATGGTGAACTCTGTGGCTAGTGGTATGTATTAACATCTAAGGAGATCATAAGACCACAATCTAAATCCTGACCAGAAGTTTAAATTAAAGAGGTGTCTTCAGCACCTCTGAAATAAATGTCTGCTACTGACGGGTTGGGGGTGTAGGGTGTAGTTTTTCTCCCAAATTTGAGCTCAACAAGAAATGACTCCCTCAGTATTAGTACTACTAGAATAATAAGTACCCCGCGAAAAAAAAAATATGTATGGCCCAAATAAAAACCAACTATGTTATGTTTCTCTTTTCTATAAAAAGTAAAAATGCAAACCCTTATAGGATATCATAGGAACTTCAAAACAAAATATAACTCCCTCAGTATTTGGACTCAAGGGACAATCTATATAAAATAAAAGCAAAGGTCCTAATGAATGCTACAAGAATAATACATGTGTCCCCTAAACATTTACGGGCAATATAAAAAAAGTATGAAAATAAAAAAATTCAAATACCCATAGGATAACATTGTAACTTAAACAAGCCATACAGCAAAGCAAAGAAAGTGGTTTGCCCAGCATGAATGGGGAAACCCTATTGTCTACAGGCCAGGACCAATGAGTGTAGAGTCTCAGGGCTGACTGACAGGGGAAGAAGGGTAGGGGGGAGGGATGGGGTGGCATCAGGTGATGCCAGAAGAGGTGGGGTTGTTGAGGTCACTGAAGCAGTGAGCTGGGAAGAGCTGATTGGGCATGGGAAAGAGAGAGAAGGGTGAGCTCAAAGGGGTACTTCAGGATCTGCACATCAGTTTTGGCAATTTTTGAATGCATTTACTCTGAAATAGTTTTGCTCACATAAATTGTTAGCCAGTTGGCTATTTGATAGATGTAGGCTATTTGGAGTTAGTTTATTAAAAAAAATAAATAAAACAGAATCTATAGGTGCAGTAAAGATTTTATTTCACTGAATTAAGCATTAGTGACTCAATCAGACAGCATGAAGGAGCCCACAAGTGAGTATATCTGAATCATAAGCAATTTAAAGGTAAGTAGTATGAGATTAAAATGTCTTGTTTTAAAAAATAAAAATGCTGTTGTGTCAGGGTTTTTCTCAGTTTTTTTGTGTGCTGGCCAGTTTGGGGCTGGGATGAGTCTCCTGCAGCTGCAGTAGCATGTTTTCCAATATAAATCTATAAATTTATAGTTCTATAGAAGGTAAAGTTGTGCTAGAGGTTTTGATGGGCTTTCTGCACTGAGCCAGTGTAAGATGCCAGTTGTGTTTGCTAGGTCAGATTACAAGGGTTGCAGCAAGATGTTTTCCTGGGATCATTGTTTGTTGAATGATTCAGTGGCATGTAAAGTTATTTTAGCAAGTTCTCACTCTTGCTCCACAGTGGAAAAGTTGCCCGGGGTGTGCTGTGGGAGATTTGAGCTGGCTTGGACTCAGGACACCGCCATGTGGAACTCTCAGGCATTGGACCAGTCCAAGGTAACCGGAGGTGGGAGACGCAATGAATATTACAAGGCTTTCTTGGTAGAGCAGCACCTCTGAATACAAAATAGTGTCTCCAAGGGCATAATTCACCAAAAGACTCACTCCTGGTAGGATGGCCGGTCATCCGGGCTTGGCCCTGTACTGGGGCCACGTGTTGATGCTGTCCAATGTCATCACCTTGTGGTTAACCAAGCCGGAGGCTATTGGGATAGCTGGGGGTGTTTGCTAGGAATGTAGGTGGCCCCCCCATCCATTTTCAAGCTAAGGGCTAAAGGCCTGCAGAACCGGAAGCATTAATGGCAGTTTTTGGGGGTCATAAGGAATCATAAGTACAGGTTGGGTATCAGCCCGAGGGCCAGTGGTACACATGGCAGCAGCTGGACACAGAGTTTATCAGGGAGGTGGGGGACGGCATGCAACCTTGACCACATGCAGAAGGAAGGGTAACTGAATGGTTGCTTTGGTAGGGGGGAAGAGGGTAAAAGGGGCTTCTGTTTTTTAATTTTTGGGCATAGAACATGAACGAAAGGTAGAATAATGGAAGTAACAGCTGCTAAGGTGCACTATGGGGCAGCGGACATCCATGGTTAGCTGCCATTTTGTGAGTCATTTTGCATGGTTTCAGTAGCAGGCCTAGCTGCCATTTGGGGGCATGGTCAGCCTGACCACTGGGTGGAGTAGAAAAGGGGATGTGCAAATGGTCAAAAAAAAGAAAGAGAGAATCAAACAAAGGGCTATATGAAGAGGTTGCTACAGTCACAGATAACATATGAACGGGGTAGTCCAGGCAAACAATCAAACAGGCTGCTACACTGTAAAAAAAAAAAAAAAATAGAGGGAAACAAGCACAAACTAGGAAAGACAAAGTGTGGTATAACATGAACGGTGGGCAGCTTCCATTTTGTGTAACTGGCCCAGCTGCCATGTTGGCTTTTCCACTATGCTGGTAAGGTGGAGGGGCATGGTTAAAAGAATAAATAAATAAATTAACACAAAGGTGCAAGAGAACACTTAGAGGACAAAATGAACTTAAGTAAATTGGTTGCTGCTTGGAGGGTGCTTTATAGTGGTAAAAAAAAAATAATAAAGGAGAATATAGACCCCCTAGAGGCATGGGAGCATTTGCTAAGCCTATAAAAGAACTAACAGTGGGGGGCAGTGGTGGTACCTCAGGGTAGTTGGGAACCACAAAAAAGGGGCAAGGCGGATTACATTTCTGTTGCTTAACATGTCTATGTTTCTGTTTATATCTCTTCAAGTTCAGTTCAGTTTCTTATCATGGCTGCTAGAAAAATGAAGCCAAGCAAGGAGGAGTGTTACCAAGCAGTAATGGAACTGGTGGGCAAGGCCAATAAGCTACTGGAAGCAGGACTTACCTGCTCCAGCAAAAGGGAAGGAGTGGAAAGGGGACAAAAAGCAAGGACGCAAGGACAACAAGAAGGCACCCAGAGCACCACCTACCCCGAGGCCCTTGGATCCCATTCTGGTGGACCAGATGCCAGTTGACCCAGTACCTCCTTCTGCTTTGGTGCCCATGCCAGCACCTGCCTCTGCCCTATTACCCCTACTGGAGCTGCCTTACCCACAAGGGCCCACAGTTCCTTCCTCAGTGACCCTTCCAACATCTGTATCTCCACCGGATGACATCCAGACTGCCACCAGCAGGGCCAAGCCCACAACCGGACCCCCAACTGGCAGGTAACAAGGACTTCACACTGGAAAGCAGTGTGAAAGAGTATGTTGAGCAAATGCTCAAGTCTATGGGGGATAATGGTTTGGAGCAGTTAGAGAAGGCTCTAGGGGAAATTAAGAAAAAAGATAAAGGGGTGGAATCAAGCGGGGAGGCAGGGAAGGCATGCAATGAGAAAGGGGCGAGGTCTGAGATAGAGGCCCCAGGGGTACGGATAGGTGACCACATGTCACTAGCCACTAAAGAAAAAATATGGAAAGGGGAATACATGGACATAGTTGCATTGGCCAATAAGAATAATATTGATAAATACGAGGAGAAAGAGAGTTTTGAGAAGAATGATATGCGCAGCAGTGGTGATACTGGGATAAATGGGAGGAGGAAAAATTCCTAAAGGGAAAGAATCAGAACACCTGGTCAACAGGTTTCACATATTACACGGCCATAGTAATAGAGAAAAAAACATGAGCTAGCCACTCCACTGTTGACGTACTCTTTAATTATAAAGAATGCCTATCCAAAAGGGGAGTACAGCTGGTTAAAATATGATGAAAAACTTAGGAAGAGGATGGCTAATTCTAGGGATGTCTAGTGGGATGCCAGGTAGATACACCTGTGGCTGGTAATCTGCATGGGGCATCCAGCATGGACAGGGACAGAAACAAGAAAGTAGGGGCAACACAGAAGTGCTGCCAGGATTCTAATCGGGCTTTCTCTTCCTGGCTGTATTGCTGGTTCCAGCACACATGTTCTAAGTGTGAGGGCAATCATCCAGCTTCAAAATGTCAGATGAATTGGGACAAAGGGGCGCCCAGTCAGAACAATGTCCCCACCAGTCAGTATCTATCTTGCAGCCACCCACCCAGCCCCACACCTGACATCAGGCAGCTAACCTCCTTCTTCCCCCACAGTTTGACCTCCGTGGCAGGGTGGTGAGGACCCCCCTCACTCAGACTCACCTCGAATAGGATCCAGATTTCAGGAAGCACCATTCTGAGTCAGGGCCTGCGGCAGGTGGCTGCTATCATCCTGCATTGAACTGAGACCTCCATTTCTCTTTTTCTGTTTTCCCCTTGGATAGAGCGTGCAATGTCAGCAATGGCTGTGCCATGCACACTTCCGTCCACGGTACACAGTCTGACTGCTCTAACCACCACGCTGGTGACAGACTCAAGGCATGCTGGCACACAGCCTCTGCTAGGTGTCGGGAGGCACTGAGGTTGTATTACCCCGGGAAAGGAGGAGCATCTGCTGATGTTCAGTCCTCTCCCTACCTGCGACCAGTGACCCTTGCCCTTTCCCCACAAACATGGGTTGCTGACATGGCAGGAGGTAAGGCACAGATGTCTCAGCCCTCCTCACCACTGGGCCAGCTGTCACAACAATTATCATAACCAGTCCTTTCAAGCTTGGCACTCGGAGTTTCAGGGACAGCAGTGGGGAAGGGGGAACAGAGGGTGGGGCAATGGGGAAGCAGGGCACACCAGTACTACGGTGGCTAGCAAGACAGTTGGGGGAGTGACAGATAGAACCTTTGGGCTGACAGACACCCCCATAAGAATGGACATACTAGCAGAATGGTTATGATTTTACCTGGATAGGGAGGCGTCCCACACCTTATTGTATGGTTTTCAACATTGATTTTAGTCTACATTTTCAGGGGACCAGGAATGGGACCAAGGCAAAGAACTTGAAATTTGTAAAAGGAAATGGAGTCTTGAATGAGAAAAAGATTCAAAAGGAGGTGACAGCTGGCAGGGCCAAGGGTCCATTTAGGCAATCTCCCCTTCCTGATCTACTAGTGTCACCCATCGGGCTGATGCCTAAGAAACAACCAGAGGAATTCAGGGCAATGCATCACTTATCTGACCCCAACAAGGATTCAGTTAATGACCATATTAGTAAGAAAGACAGTAAAGTGAGGTACGCCACATAAGAAGAGGCAGTCAAACTGATACAAGCTACCCATGGGGGCATGGCTGGCAAAAATGGACATTGAGGCAGCTTTTTGGTTGCTGCTGGTCAACCCAGAGGATTGGAACTTGCTGGGTTTCCAAATGGGAAGTTGTTATTACTTTGATAAGGCCATGCCTATGGGTTGCTTGGTGGCCTGTGCTACATTCAAGATGTTTAGCACTTGGCTTCAGTGGGTCTTTCGGCAATGATATGGTTACAGGGTAGTGCTTCCCTACTTAAATAACTTCCTCTTAATTGGGGAGGGGCAACAGAAGATGGAGAGGATGTTGAAGGACTTTGAGGCAATGTGCAAAGAGTTGGAGTGACACTATCCCCAGACAAGACAGATGGCCCTAGCCAGAGGCTAGCATTTCTGGGTAGTTAGATAGATACATAGGGGAGTTATTAATACTTCCAGACAAAAAAGTGTAAAAGTTAAAATCCCTGTCTGGGGGTGATGATGTCTCAGAGACAGATACAGCTGCAGCAGATGCAGCATTTAATGGAGCATCTGAATTTTGCATGTAGAGCCATAGCACCAAGCTGCATATTTACACAGCACCTGGCTAGAGCCACACAGGGGGCGTCTAGGCCGCACCACTGTGTGACATCTCGAAAGGCACTAAGGAGGATCTTAAGGTGTGGCTGGTGTTTATAAGAAGCTATAATGGGAAGACATTCTGGCAGGAGGACTGGGTTTTCAACAATGACCTCCAGCTACAGTATATACAGATGTAGCCAGGGGCATTGGTATGGGGGCCTACTTCAGGGGAAAATGGTTTGCGGAGGCTTGGCCCACTGATTGGGTGAAAGCGGGAGTCACCAGGGATATCACCCTTTTGGAAATTTTCCCCATTTGGGTAGCAATGGAGGTCTGGGGGGAGGCCCTATGAAACCAGAAGGTCACTTTTTTGGACTGACAATAGGGCTGTAGTGAACGTGCTAAACAAGTGAGGTGCCATGTCAAATAGGGAGATGAGGGTTCAGCAGCAGCTGGTGTCATGGGGTCTAGCATTCAATATGTCATTTAGGATGAGGCACACAGACAGTGCGGAAAACATAATAGTTGGCTGCCTCTTCCACCAGCAGATGGACACATTTCGTGCCATCACCTCAGGAGGAGAACCTAGGCAGATGGCAGTTCCGGGCTACGTCTGAAAGATTGGTTTGAAGGAGCTGAACTTTAGTTTTGTAACTCCTGCCCCCCCCCCCCGGACCATGAAAGCTTAAGAAGTGTCATGGAGGGCCTTTCAAGCTTTCTGAGCAGAAAATGGCTTTGAGGTAAGTGGGGCAGTGACAAGGGACCAGGTTGCATGGTTTATAGTGTCGGGGTGGAGGAACAACAGGGCACATGAGACCACGGGGGTCCACTTGGCAACCATATGGCAGATAGAAACATAGAAACATAGAATTTGACGGCAGATAAGGACCGCTTGGCCCACCCAGTCTGCCCATTTCCTTACCTAATGGATAAGCTGCAAATCCTAGTTAACCAGCAGCCTACTTCTTCCTACCCCAACCCCCTAGAATTGCTTTATGACTGTCCCATGCATGCTTGAATTCCACCACTGTTTTTGACTCTACAACCTCCTCCGGAAGGCCATTCCATGCATCCACAACCCTCTCTGTGAAAAATACTTCCTCACATTGCCCCTGAGCTGTCCCCCCTCTATCTTCAAATTGTGACCCCTTGTTCTTGCACACCTCTTTTTTTGAAAGATGCTACCCTCTTGGACTTTGTTGATTCCCTTGAGGTACTTGAAAGTTTCTATCTTGTTCCCCCTCTCCCTCCTTTCCTCGAGGCTATACATATTAAGCTCCTTAAGTCTCTCTTCATATGTCTTCCGGTGCAGACCCTGCACCATTTTTAGTTGCCCTCCTCTGGACAGCTTCCGTCTTGTCTATGTCTTTGCGGAGATTGGGTCTCCAGAACTGCACACAGTACTCCAGATGGGGTCTCACCAGCTGTCTGTACAGAGGGATAATAACTTCCTGTTTTCTACTGGTGATGGCTCTCCCTATGCATCCCAGTATCCCCTCATCCCTCCTTGCTGCCCTCTTACATTGCTTGCCCACCTTTAGGTCAACTGATATGACTCACCCAGGTCCCTTTCCATTTTTGTTGTAGTTAGTATCTCACCCCCATTGTGTACTCTTCCCTGGGTTTTGTTTCCAGGTGCATTACCTTGCACTTCTTAGCACTGAATCTAAGCTGCCATACATTTGACCATTCCTCTAACCTTGCCAAGTCCTTCTCATCCTTTCCACCCCACCTTGTGCATCAACTCTGTTGCAGATCTTTGTGTCATCTGCAAAGAGACATACTTTTCCTTCCAGTCCCTCTGCAATGTCGCTTATAAAGACATTGAAGAGGACCAGTCCTAATACTGAACCCTGCGGTACCCCACTAGTAACCCCCCTTTCTTCAGAGTGGACTCCATTTACTATTACTCTCTGTGTCTTATTCTCCAGCCAATTCTTTACCCAGGCTATCATCTTGGGACCCACTCCCAGGCTGGCTAACTTGTATATTAATCTATTGTGTGGGACTGTGTCAAATGCCTTGCTAAAGTCTTGGTAGGCCTTGTCCACAGCCCCTCCCTGATCTACTACTTTGGTCACCCAGTCAAAGAAGTCGATCAGATTTGTCTGGCATGACCTTCCCGCTGTGAATCCAGGCTGCCTTGGGTCCTGTGCCCCTCTGGCCTCTAGATACTCGACAATTCTTTCCTTCAGAAGAGATTCCATCATTTTCCCTTCCACTGAGGTTAAACTAACAGGTCTGTAGTTTCCTGCTTCTGCCTTGCTCCCACTTTTGTGAAGGGGAATCAGATCTGCCCTCTTCCAGTCCTTGGGTACCACCCCATCCTCCCATGATTTGTTAAAGAGGGTAGTCAGAGGTGTCATTAGTTCTACCCTTAGTTCTTTTAGAATTCTGGGATGAATCCAATCAGGCCCCATTGCTTTGTCCACCTTCAGTTTTAAGAGTTCTTTCAGAACCCTTTCTTCTGTAAATGGGCTGGTATCAACTTCTGTATCCAGAGTGTTTCTATTGTTTGTTTTAGGTACCTCTCCCTCTTCATTTGTAAATACAAAGCAAAAATATTTGTTTAATATCTCTGCCTTTTCACCGTCACCCTCTGCCCACCACCTCCCCTTTATTAAGCCTCACTATCCCTCCCTTGGTCTTCCTTCGCTCCCTGATGTACCTATAAAAGGTTTTATCCCCTTCTTAACTGAGTTGGCTATCTTTTCCTCGGTTTGAGCCTTTGCTGTTCTGACTGCCTTTCCCAGTTTCCTTTTGCTTTAACTGATACAGTTCTCTGTCCTGCTCCTTCTGTGATTCCTTGTACTTCCTGAATGCTTTCTTTTTCTCTTGAACCTTCACTGCCACTTCCTTTGAGAATCATAGTGGTTTCTTACATCATTTCATTTTGTTTATTTGCTTCACACAAAGGCTTGTTACCTCTGTGATGGCAGTTTTTTATTATTCCCCATTGTTCTTTCACCCCTCCTCCCTGGCCATTTGCTAGTGCATTCCTTAGGCACTCACCCATTTTGGCAAAGTCAGCCCTCCTAAAGTCCAGTACTTTTGCCTTTGAATGGCTTGACTCTATTGCTTTGTTTATTGTGAACCATACTGTTCAATGGTCGCTAGTTCCCAGATGGCTACCCACTTCTACATCTGTGATCCTCTCTTCATCTCCATTTGAGAGAACCAGGTCTAAGATTGCTCCCTCTAGAGTGGGCTCCAATACTAGTTGTCTAAGGCATGCCCCTTGTAGGGCATCTAGAATAACCCCACTCTTCGATGTGGCTGCTGCAACTGCACTCCAGTTAACATCTGGCATATTCAGATCACCCATCAGCAATATCTCCCCCTTTTTCTGCCATTCTAAGTATACTTTCTATCATTTCCTTGTACATTTCTTCTCCCTGAGAAGGGGGTCTGTATACAACCCCTGTGCAGATTGTGGTGCCATTGCCAGTCTCCAAATTTACCCACAGTGCTTCTTCTCCTCCCTGTTTTCCCTTTTGTTCTGTTGCTTTGATTCCTTCCCTTATGTAAAGAGCTACTCCTCCTCCTCTTTTACCCTCCCTGTCCATCCTGTAGATAGTGTATCCTGGTATGTTTATGTCCCAGTCATGGTTTTGTGTGTACCATGTTTCTGTGACTGCCATGATATCCAGATGTTCCTCCTCCATCAAGGCCACTAATTCAGGAAGCTTGGTACCCAGACTACGGGCATTGGTACTCATTGCTCTCCATTTTTTGATGGCTTTACCTTCTGTTGCAGCATCCCCCACCAACCTTTCTACCTCGGTCTTTTTCTCATTTAGTACCCTGTTTTGTAGGGGAAGGCTGGGATTTTCCTGCTGCTTATCAGTGCCTCCCCCCTTGACTAGTTTAAAAGCTTGCCAATGAAGCATTTAAACCGATTGCTCAAAAGACTTGTTCCCTTCCTGGACAGATACAGACCATCCTGCCAGTATAGGCAGGTGTCCCTCCAGGTGGAACCCCAGTCCCCAATGAAGCCAAACCCCTGTGCTCCACACCATTTTTTCAACCATTCATTAAACTGCATGGTGCAAAGCACCCTCGCCTCACTCATGCCATTGACAGGCAGCACCTCTGAGAAGGATACTGTGTGTGCTACTTGTCTTAGGCCCCTCCCCAATTCTACAAAGTCCTTCTGCACTGCTCTAATCTCATGATGAGCCAAGTCATTTGTCCCTAGATGTGTACCCTAAGAAGCTGGGAAGACCCTACGAAGAGTAACATAGTTAGACGCATGATGCAGGGGTGGCAAAGAGTGGGGGAGAAACCACAGGACAAAAGAAGGCCTAGTACGGAAGCATTGCTGGAATGATTGATGGGGACACTACACAAGGTGTGTAGGTCTAATTATGAACCCATTTTGTATAAGGTCTTGTACACCACCATGTATAGTGGGGCCTTCAGAGTTAGCAAGGTAGAAAGGCTTGGAAAAAAGGATGTGTTAGCAGGGCTTAGGTGGGAGGACGTGACATGGTCAAGTGAAGGGATTTATGTGCTAGTCAGATGGTACAAGACAGATTAGGCAGGTAGGGGAAGTAGAGTTAGTATACAAAGGCACAAAAATAGTGCCTTCTGTCTGGTGGCCACCCTGATAGCGTACGCTGCAATGTGACCAAAGGATAGAAATCTTTTACTATTCCTGCATGGTGATGGGTCACAAGTGATGAGCACTCAGGCATCAGCCATGCTCAAGAAGGGACTGGCTTTTTTAAGGGAGGACCTGGGTGGTTTCTCGTCGCATTCCTTTAGAATTAGGGTGGCATCTGAGATAGCAACACAAGGGGGCAGGTCTGATGACATAAAGCAAAAAGGGTGCAGGACTTCAAATTGCTTTAAAAGGCACATGTAATACCAATACATAAAAAAAGGCCCAAATCAAACTGGGAAAATTAGAGACCAATCAGTCTTACCTCCTCTATCTGCAAAATTCTTGAAAGCTTGATTAAAGATATAATAACACCTGTCCTAGGCAGTCATGACTCTGAGCATCATGGCTTTAAAAAAGGCAGACTGTGCCTAACAAATCTTATGTGTTTTTACAAAAAAATAGTTATCAGCTTGACAATAAAATTCCCTGTGACGTTATCTTTACTGATTACAGTAAGGCCTTCTATGCCATGCCCCATTCGGCCCTAACTGCTAAACTTCAAAAATTCAATAGTAACAGAAATATTACCAACTGGATAAGCAACTGGCTCCTAAACAGAACACAAGGGCCCAGATATACAAAAGGGTTTGCTCCATGCGCAACAGGGATGTGCCAGCGCAAGTCCGAAAATGCGCCATTCTGCGATATTCAGTGGGAGACAGATGCGCCCCCCCCAAATCACAATGTGCAAGAGTGCAATGATAATGAATGCACGTGCAACTGAAGACGGAGGAACAATGCATAAATGGCGCAGTGCGATATTCAACAACATGCGCCATGCGCAATAGGGGAGCAAATGGAAGTTGCACGATAGCGGAAATGATCCAAAATAAAAAGGAACAAGAGATCGGTGCAAGAATGCTACAGGGAAGCCACATGTTGCTGAACTGCAGGCAGCCACACAGGCATACAAAAACTGGGAGCAGGACAGGGCAGGAGCAGGACAGAGCACCTGGAACCCCCAGGAACAGGGAAGGTATGAGGAGCCTCTGCCAGAGAGCAGGTCAAAAGGGGGAAGTGCCACATAGCACTGAGGCCACTAGAGGGAGGTGTTCCCGGTGCAGGGGGAGTAGCAGCAAGGACAGCAGGGGGAACACAGAATCAGCTGCTGGGGGGGGTAACACAAGCCAGGGACATGGCCAGTGCCACTATCCAGATGGAGGCAGTTATGAGGGGGGTGAGAAGGCAGGCAGGTAGCAGGGTGGCATGGCCGTGGAAGGGCCCGTCGGCAGTATGCCCCCAACAGGCAGTACCGAGCCCACACCACCTTTGAGCTGTACACCGATACTGTGATCGTGGGCCGGTACCACCTGAACCGGTTATCCTGAGGCGGGTCTGTGAGCTGTGCAGTGATGTGATGCAGGCACCCACACAACAGAGCCATGCTCTGTTAGTGGAGACCAAAGTGACAGCTGTCATGTGCCTACTCTCCATGGGTACCTTCCAGAGACCAATAGGGGACATGACAGGCATAACCCAGTCAGCCACGTCATGCATCCTCACCCAATTCAACAGCACACTGCTGCCACATGCTGCGGAGTACGTCCATTTTCCCAGCACACCAGCGGAGCGCACAACAAACAAACAGGAGTTCCACAGGGTAGCACGTATGCCTGGCATGCTCGGGGCAATAGACTGCACCCATGTGGCCATCCGCACGCCACCTGGCCCCAAAGGGGCCACATACATGAATCGTAAGGGGTATGCAGACATCAACTGCCAGGTGGTGTGTGATGCCAGGGGGTGCATAATCAATGTCTGTTCCACGCACCCTGGGGGAGCACATGATGCCTTCATCTGGCACCAGTCTGCACTGTGCCACAGGTTCGAGAGTGGGAACATCCCCACTGGCCACCTAGTGGGTGAGTATGCAAACCATGCAGAAAGACATGGAGCTTGGGAGGGGCATAGTCAGAGGTGACCTGGGTATTGGCCTAGATGGCCCAAGGCAGGGCGACACTGATCACCAAACTAATGTCCACCTTATACACACAGGTGACAGTGGATACCCACTCCGTCTCTGGCTGCTCACACCATACCAGTGGCCCGCGACCCCATCGCAGCAATGCTACAATGAGGCACATGCCACCACACGCAATGTCATCGAGCGGGTGTTCGGGATGCTGAAGGCATGTTTCCATTGCTTGGACACATCTGGCGGTGCCCTACAGTAATGCCCCTCAAAGGCCTGTGGGCTATTCCTGGCCTGTTGCATCCTGCACAACATGGCCAATGACTGTGGGATAGCCATACAGGTCGAAGAGGGGGACAGCGATGGGGACGATGAGGACGCTGGTGAAGATGGTGATGGGCAGCCCCCCCTCGGTCGAACGGACCCCTGACTGATCCGGATGACACAGCTGCACGGGGACACCATCACAGAGGAGCACTTCAACCAATCCAGGTAAGTCATGGGGCCATGTGCAACCACCAGTGGCAAGGGCACAACCCACAAACATGCATGGACAAACCCCAGGGGTGCATGTCATTAAGGGAATTGGCCGAGCATGGAACCACACACGCCGTCAGTGATGGTCAAGGTCTAACACGGCACACAGTCTCACACACACACACACACACACACACACACACACACACACACCTCACAAGACATGCACAAAGGGTAGGAGGCACGCCGACCCCGACCGCCACCCCTAGCCACACACATGCCCACAGACCACCACGCCCAGTGCCTGTTATTGTGCGTGTGTCAGATGCTGGGCATCATTGCACAGTGGTGGACAGCACAACGCAGGCATCATCATGCACAAGCCACAGCGGACAGCAGCCGAGAGGGTGTGCAGATGGAATGTGTGTGTGCGTGCAGGGCTGGGTACCCAACCCAAGCATTGCACGTTGAACAAAACAATGCACACAGGGCAGCATCAGACAGTAGCCATGGTGAGAGACAGGTCAGTCATGCACCATAGTGCCACGGCTGCCACAGATGTGAGGGTGGCCCCGCCGAGACCTGCCAGCAGTGACAGGCTGACCAATGGCTTCATAGTGTGGCACCGACGGTCCCCCAGTGGTTCCGCTGAGTGAACGCGACCGTGCTCCCGAAGGGATCTGCAGCACACCGAACATGCCTGCACTAGGCATGCTCGGGATGCCCACAGCTGAACCCGGTGTCGACAAGGAGAGTGTCGCACGACACCGGGAATGGGGGGTGGACATTGCACTGCATGGTGTCTGCAACGCATGGGCAAATAACTGTGTGCCCATTGTGGCCATGACAGCTGTGATTGCCTGTGTCTGCCTGTCAAAGGCAGCGATCACATCCGCCCACATCCGGTCCATCCCTGCCAGGAGCAGAGTGGTGTCTCTGCTACGCTGCTCCTCTGCCTGGCGCAGAGCCGCACTGAGTGCATCCACCGCCATCACAAGCTGCACCTACTGATTGACTGAATCTTGGAGTATGCGGGTGTGCTCTTCTGAGAGGTCATCTGCCTGATCAGTATGCTGTCCCTCACTGTGTTCGCAGCCCTGATGGGCAGCACCCCTTGAGTGTGGATGCTGCACATCAGGGCCAGGCCTGGGCATGTCCACAGGTGGTGCACTGACGCCGCCCCCTGACACTGCACCCCCATGGCCATTGGCCGACTGCTGACACTGCCCCTCCGGCTGCCTCTCTCCAGTGCTCAACGGTGCCGCCGTAGTGGCCACAACAGCCCCACTGTCCTGGACACACACCAGTGCTGCCCCACTGGTGCAGACAGGCACAGGCTGGGACTGTGATGTCACGCAGGCCTCCATGGCGGCACTACCCACGGCCATGCCCATGATGTCACCTGCTGTGTGGCCATCCTGTGGCCCACATGTATCACTGTCCAGGAAGTGAGCTCCATCATCATCAGTGACAGATCCGGCACCAGCCCGAGTCTCAGCATGCTGGCATCCATGGACACTGGAATGCTGAGACATGGGGCAAGGCCTCCTCCGCACCTGCTCCACCAACATCAGTCCAGACATCCAGGTGGGCCCACTGTCGCCCTGACCCTTGTATGCCTGTGGAGATGGACGGGTCCTCCTCTATGTTTATGGTACCACCCTCAGTGGACAAGCCCACCACCGCTGACCCATGTAGATGCTCAGGAGCTGTAAGGGAACACAGTAGCATTAATGTATCTGCCCTACTCTGTCCCCCCCCATTGACAGACCAGGACCTACCATGCAGTGACGGGCTACCACCTGTCTGGAATCCACCACCTGGAACACCCTCAATGGCACAACGCTGCATGCTGCCAGCAACCTGCTCTTCTTGTGGGGTCAGGCGTTGCACGTCCGGCTGTCTCCCACCAGTCGCAGACCATGTTGCCATGCTGGCAGCCACCTTGTCCTTAATCCTCCACCTGTCCGTGCACATCTTCTCTTTGCACTCCTGCATGGACTGCTGGTGGCTGCCATGCAGGTTGACAGCACATGCCATCACTTCCCATGCAGCAGCACGGGCCTGTGGTGTTCCCTGCCGTCTGCTGAGCAGCGGCTCCTTGTCGAGGTAGGCCTCAAACAGGGCATCTGTTTCTGCCTTTGTGAAGTTAGGCCTCCTCTTCTTCCCATGTCTCTGTTCCTCTTCCTCCACCTCACGATCGCTCATTATTCATCCTGTGAGAATGACAGGTGTTACCTGTGACTGTGCAGTCCCATGCATGTCCCATATACTACAGTCCACATTCCCAAACAGCATGCAACTCACCACAATAGACTGCAATAACCGACTATGGCCAGTGCATCCCAATGTCATTTTTATAGCGCAACGCATGCAAAGGAGGTGAGGCACAATTTTAAGTGGATGCAAATGCAGTATCTGCGCCATTGAATGGCTGATTAGCATATGCCAGCTGAATATCGTGCTGTTGCACTTTGCGCAATTGTGTTGAACATGCTCAGGCAAGGGTGCATTTCTGTGACATGTGTAGTACACACCGAACTGCGCATGCCCGGGGTGATGACACAGATGCCTGCTGTGCTGCTGACGTGCTGTGTGCTGGAGGAATGCAGGGCATGGCCACCATTGTGCCAGTGGCACTACTGCGCTGTTTACATATATGGTGCTGTGGCACTGGGGCACCGTAGGCACACAGGAGGTGGCTCACAGGCACCCAATCGTGCTACATGCATTGAGTACCAATTGTGCTGTGGCGGTCCGTGTGCGAGAGACACTTGACCCTGTGCATGACCTTTGCCCCCTAGGTGCCATGCGTCTGCATGGGTGCACCACTATCGTGCTGTTCAGTGACAGCATGATAGGGAACAGCAGCACTGTACTGCGCAGCATCTGCACCTGGCGGACCGCACTACTGAGCACCATTTTGACTCCAACCAGCTTTAGAGATGGCACGGAGGAGGGCTGCTGTTTGGAGCCAGGTGGAGCTGGCCAATTTGGTGGCCATAGTAGAGCCCCATGCTGGGGCACTGTATGGAGATACACCCCTGGACATGGCCAGGAGTGCAGTATGGGAGGAGGTGGCAGTGGTGCTGGAGGGGGAGGCCACGGAAATCAGGCGCATGGCCAAGCAGTGTCGCCACTGATATAGGGACCTCTGGCACAGGGACCCAGACAGGCTTGCCCACCTGCGGGCATGTGCCAGGAGGGGCATGGTGCCATGGCCAGATAGGTGCCCCATCCATACACTGTTAACATCCATACGGGTATCACGGTTGCATGTGTCCGGCACATGGGGGGGGCCGTCCAGTGTTGGCCATGGTGGTGATATCGGGGTGGGAGGTGGATGGGTATGGCTGTGTGGGACTGCACACACACAGGGGCAGGGGGACTTTGCTACCAGATTGTACTGATGTTCCTCTCTTCATGTTTGCACCCAGAGGAGAGCTGGCGGGTGAGAGAGAGTAGGTGCTGCCAAGAGGACCAGCAGATCAGGAGGGATGCCAGACCACAGAGGTGCAGGGACCAGCCTGATGATGGTGAGTGCCTTACATCCATGATTACTATTGCATGCTGTGTAACAGGGTGGGCAGCAGGGCATGGCCACCATCCATTGACACCACTGCCATGCACGCAACTTGTTACAGTCAGCACTGTCCAGTGGCACTGCATGTCTGGGAGTGCGTCAATGGTGGTCCATGCATGCACCTGGTACACGGCTGTGCCACTGCCTTTGCACCGCATTGCCATGTCACTGTACAGCCACGGTGGTGCTGAGCGGGACATGGGCAGTGGGTGTGTGCAGCGGTCCGCGTGGCTCTGGCTGCCTGGGTAGGCAGGTCTTGTGGACGCAGTCACTGTGGGTGGTCGCACACCATCACAGCGGCATGGCACAAGGCTGAATGCCATGCACAATGGGTGAGCTGCAGGGGGCTGGACAGTCACATGTATTGACTCTGCTCCCTTGTCCTAGGACAACACTGGATGTCCCTAGAACTGGGCATACAGGAGCTGCTGCAGCTGGCGCGGGTGTCCCTGGCACTGCTGGAGAGGATGGAGTGGCATGGGGTCCAGAGGAGAAGCACCTGGAGGCGCCACAGGACTGGACAGCAGGGAAGAGATTAGGCCCTCCATGACCCCCTGACACACCTAACCCCCCCTGGACCCACCCTCACACCCCTTCTTCCCTCTCCCATTTGTACACCTCTGCCCCATGCTTGCCCCCACCTGGTTTGTGGCCCTTTCATCCCCACCCTTGTATATATTTGTAAATATGTTTGAGTGTTTATATTTTTTAATGCATTTTGTTATGACAGTTGTGGTGGTCTCTGATTGGCAATGGGCTACAGGTGCTCAGCTGCAGTGGTGAGCATGGTGTCAGGGGTGGTGCAAGCATGGGTGTGTGTGTGTGTCTGGAAGGGAACCACCTATGGTGTGGGCGGGGGGATCAGTCACTGTTTGTGGTTTGTATGTTGTTCTCTGTGCACTGGATGCCTGTGTGCAGTGGTCGACTGTGCATGCACTGTGTGCACGGCACCCCTGTCAGACCATCCATGGTCTGTGCAGCTGACACCCTTGCATGTCTGTGATATGCACGGTCTGCTGGCATGTCAGTGGTGGCTGTCCATGCTGGACAACCACTGTACCTGGCACAATGCCAGGTTGCCTCCCGTCACCAGTATGGTGCACGTCTGCCTCCGGTGGCACTGTGGCCTCCGCTGTTGTTGTCCCCTCTCCATGCTGTCACTTGTGTCTGTTGCAGGGGATGTGCTCCACTGTCTGTCACTTGTGCTCTGGCCACATGCTGGTGGCATACAGCTTCATGGTGCCTGCGCAGGATGGCTGGCACACATGTGCCATGTAGGGGTGCTGGTCATGTATACACGGCTGCCATGTCCACATGCCAGTGGCTTGGTTGACCTGCTACTGTGTCCCTGTGTTGGTGTGCCCTTGGGTATGGGTGGGTGTTTGTCCATGCACTGTGTTGCATCCTATGTGGCGCATGCTTCCATGCAACACTGTGTGTGTCTGTGTTGGCAGTTGTGGCCAGTGCTGGGATGGGATGTGTCCTTGGGAGGGTGTGCAGGGTGCTGTACCACTGGTGGTGGGGTCTGGGGCATGCCCTGTCGCATATGGGGTACCTCATGTGCCGACACATGGTCGTTCTCTCAACTGTACCTCGGGGAGGGACATGCAGGGTGGCACTGTGTATGCAGTTGTTGCATCGCTGTCTGCTGTGACCCGCAGCAGGGTGCACATGGTGGGGCTGCCTTGCATGGGGTTGCATTGTCACAGTGGGGGTGATGACATGCATGGGGTGTCCTGCACTGTTGGGTGATACTCCTGGGCCGGGTGTATGGGCATCGTGGTGCAGGGTGTGCTCTGCATTGGTGGGATGATGTGGCATGGGGTGGTCAGCCCTCCTTGTGTGCCAGTCACAGCTTGCCAGGAGGTGTGCTGGGGCACCATGCCCCAGCTGTGGGATGGTTGCTGGTATCCATGGGCCGATGGTTATTCTAGTTCTCCACCAGTTGTGCAGTGCATGGGGTGTGGGGGGCAATATCTCTTCTGCTGTGTGCTCCTCTGCCCATCTGTGGTATGGGTGGTGGGCCCCTGCATCCTGTCCCTGCACATCCCTGGTTGTGCTGTTGCACTGCTGCTCTGCTCCACGGGGCACCCCTGGTTGCACTACGGTGCATCTGAAATGCAAAACTGCACATTCCTGGTTGCGCTATTGCACAGGTGGCCCGATATTCAGTCATGTGCAGCAGGCGCATCTTGACCTGCACAGTTTTTGAATATCACGCTTCTTGCGCGATGGGCGCAGTGGACTTGCGCTTGCTCCTGCTGTTGCGTACTTTTTGGGCACAGTTTGAATATCCAGGCCAAGGAGTTTTAATTAATGGGCACCTATCTAAACCAGGTCAAGTTTCTATTGGGGTCCCACACGGCTCTGTCCTGGGTCCATGTATTTTTCAGGTATTTGTTTTGGATATGACCAGCACTTGCATCTCATCTGCAATAAAATATGCTGAAGATGTAAAAATTGGAGGACCACAAGTCAATACTGAATAAGCAAATACTATTCAAAGAGACTTGGATAAAATAACTACCTGGCTTAATACCTGGAGCATGAAATTAACCAAATGCAAAGTCATGTACCTTGGTCCACTTAATCTGCAAACCACTTTTATCCTCAGTGGCTCTTCTCTGAACATAACAACTGATGAAAAAGAGCTAGGTATTATCATCTCAAATGACATACAGTAGGTCACTCCATACAGATACAACAAGCTGTTAAGAAACAAATAGAGTGATTTGGTCGATAAAACAGAATATTAAATCTAGAGACCTAAATGCCACGATGCCCTTGTATAGAGCTTACATGAGGCCTCATCTTGAACATGTTTCCCAGCTCTTGTGCCCTTATAAAAAATCTGATTATAACCCTTTAGATAAAGTCCAAAGAAAATACACCAAACATATACATGGACTTTTTTAATGAATCATATGAAAACAGACTTAACAGCTTAAATCTAATGACATTGACTACACGCCGCCTTAGAGGGTATCTCCTCATTCTGTTTGATATCATTCAGGACCCCTATTTGATGACAGAGCCAAGTCTGGAATTTAAAGATACTGGCTACAACACCAGAGGCCATCCTCTTCAGTTAAAATTGTAATCATGCCAACAGAAAATTCTTCTTCACTTCAAGACTCATAAACCCATGGAATAAACTTAAAATAATCATTAGCAAAACAAAAACAGAATTAAAAAAATGCCTTGACAACTTTTTACTTTCAGGACATAGCCTAGAATATTATACAGGTACATCTTAATCATACAGGAGCATTTATGGACTACTTTGGCCTCCAAGCTTCTTTCCTACCTTAGTACGAATCTTAGTATATGTGCGCAGTGATATGCAATGATACTAATTCTGTTGTTTTCTTCTCTCCCACCACAAGCAGACACAAGTTAAAACAAATATTTGTCAATAATCCACATGCCATTTTACCTCACCCTACCCTGTAGACACTGACAAGTGTTGTGGTGTACTTTGAGGTCTTTGGGCCTTATACTTACCCAATTCCATAAGGGAATATACTGAGATGGGTGCAGTATAGGAGGATGGGTTGAACTTTAGGGCCAAACACTCCAAGGCACACCTCAATCCCTGTCACTGGCTACAAGGTGGGGGTGGGGGGGATGGTATGAGCATTACAGCAAATGATCCCAAGTCACACCCCTGATGCCTGTCAGTCTCTACAGGGTGGGGTGTTACAGTTGAAAACCCTAACATCGTAGGTGTTTGTTGGTATTTTCACTCCAATTTTTGAACATAGGCTTCTTGTGACCCCACCTCATGAAGAGCAGCACAATCAGTTTGTTAACTAAAAGATGGTTTTGCACAGAGACTATGCCATTTGGCAACACAGGGACAAAAGCACATTTTGGGCAGGCTATGAAAAATGACAACTGTATTGTTCATGAGGAGGTGTAAAAAAATAGCAACGTTGAAAATCTGGAGTGAAAATATTGAAAATATGAAAAATTGGTGAAGTTATGAGCATGCATAGAAACTGAGCAACACACATCCATAACCCAATTATTTTGGGAATTTTTTAGCCACATTTCAACATAGGCATTTCAACAGTGGCACTGTGATTTTGTTAATCTGTCCCAGAAGTTGATTTCACACAGCGACCACGCCATTGTGTGCCACAGGTGCAGAAACACATTTTGGGCAGGCTGTGAAAAATGACAGCTGTACTGTTCATAAGAAGGCGCGAAAAAATGGCAGTGTTGAAAATCTGGAATGAAAATATTGCAAATTTGCGAAGTTACAAGGGTGCGAGGAAACTGCACAACACACGCTTGTAACACAGTCATTTTATGGACTTTCGTCACCAAATTTTCTACATAGACATTTTAGGACCTCTGCTCATGAACAGTGTCACCGTCATTTTCTCAAACTGTCCCAAAAACTGATTTCACACAGAGACCACGCTATTCTGCGCTGGACGTGCAAAAACACATTTCGGCCAGGATATGTAAAATTACAGCTGTATAGTTAATAAGGAGTAGTGGAAAAATGCCAATTTTGAAAATCTGGAGTTAATATATTACAAATTCACAAAGTTACAAATGTGCATGGAAACTGCACAATGCAAGCTAGTAAAACAGCCATTTTTTGGATTTTTTTCATCACATTTGCAACTTAGGCTGTTTGAGAGCCCCTCTCCCATGAACAGTGGCACTTTTGTTTTGTTACTCGGTCCCAAAAGGTGATTCCATGCAGTGACTGCAAAATCACCTTTCAGGACCGAATAACACAATGGCAGTGACTGAATTCATGAGGAGGGGTCCCAAAATCCCCATGTTGAAAATGTGGCTCCAAAATTCCCCAAAATGCCTGAGATTTGCACCAAAGTTGAAAAAACCCTATTTATGCCATTATACAGCTTACTGGCATTTCTTCAGTTCGCAGTCTGCTTTGAAGAGTGCAGATGTGTTCCCAGTCCACAGAAGATCGTTGTGCCATGCTCTGGAGGTAAGTATGGGATGAGGGGGAAGTGGGGAGGCAGGGTGCACAGAGGGTTGGTGCGGGTTGGAGGAGGGCCACCGGACTCTGCGAGTGGCCGTTTTCTGGTTTGCAGGTTGTAAAAAAAAAAAAATCAGGGGACCGTTCTTGTTTTACAGGGGATTTGGCATGCTTGGGTGGGCTCCCAGCGTGCCACCTCAGAGTTTTTTGGGGGGGTTCTGTATCCGACAGGGGATTGGGCACCCCCGTAGGCACACAACAAATGGGGTGGGGACATTATGCCAATGGGGTGCAAGCTCCCCCATTGGCAAATTAAACTGGAAAGGGGGAACATAATGCAGAGGGGGATTGGGCACCCCCTTGGTACACACTTTAAATGAGTGGGTAAATTATGCCAATGGGGAGTGGGCTCCCTCGTCAGCAAATTAAATGGGTTGAGGCATGCTGACAGGGGGATTGGAAACCCCTGAAGTCGGATCTCCGAGCGGTAGCAGTCAGCACCACCATGTTTATTGAAGGGCTTCACCAGGAAAGGAATGTAGGGAGGGTGTGTTTTGGTACCGCTGCATGACGAGCTTGGCTCTCACTGCAGTGGACCTGTTCTTAGATGTGCTTGCCACCTTGTGTATTCTTGGTGTAGCACCTGCATGCTGACTTGTTGGGGAATGAGGGACACACCTACTGATGTGTGCTCTGCATTCGTCCAACAGTGACTGCACCTCCAAATCTGCTACTAATGTAATATGTTGGCTGGTGCATGAGCCAACATAAAAAAAAGGGGGGACTTTAAACAAAAGGTTGAATGGAAGATATATAGTTCACGGGAGGTGGCCCTAGCATGTGGGAGCTGAAGAGGGAGAGAGGGGGGGAAGGCACTGGAGACACTGCTAATGTGACTAACATATTTTTTTTTTATGATTTTACCAGGTCGGACAAGGAGGTTAGAAGCCTGGATCTGCACACACTCCTTCATCCATTGGGTGGAGAAATGGGCATTCAGAAGACTTGGGAGAGGCAGCCGTATTTTGATGTTAACTTCATCAAGCTGATCTGGAGAGGCATGCAGGGCATACGAACATACGAAATACCAGCAGAAACAGGCCACATGGTCTACTTGGTCTGCGCAATTGTGCAGCTAGCCCCTCAACTTGCAACTGCTCCATTCCTCCCTCCCCTCCTCACAGTCATTCCCCCCTCACTCTGTCCCATCCCCTCTTGAAGCAGCCCACCATCCTACAGGAAACCACCTCCTCTAGTAGTGTGTTTCACTTGTCT
This sequence comes from Neoceratodus forsteri, assembly GCA_016271365.2. Lineage (NCBI taxonomy): Eukaryota > Metazoa > Chordata > Ceratodontiformes > Ceratodontidae > Neoceratodus > Neoceratodus forsteri. The sequence goes on along the minus strand of CM057459.1, from coordinate 1,050,549,640 downwards.
TCCACCCTCTCTGTGAAATAATGTCTCCTGATTTCCCTCTGGAGTCTACCCCCCCAACCTGAGTTGATGCCTTCTAGTATCCCTCCTCCTTCTGATCAGGAATATCTCTCCTGTATTAGCCTTGTTTATCCCCTTCAGATACTTAAAGGTCTTGATCATATCTCCCCTCTCCCTCCTCTCCTCCAGGGAATACACATTAAGCATGTTCAGCCTTTCCTCGAAGGATTTTGCCTCCAAACTCTGGATCATCTTCATCACTCTGCGCTGCACCCCCTCCAACAGTCTGATGTCTTTCTTCAGGGAGGGGTGCCAGTACTTCACGCAGTATTCTAGGTGTGGCCTGACCAGTGACCTGTACAAGGAAAGGATCACCTCACTACTTCTAGAGGAGATACCCCTCACTATACAGCCCAGCATCTTGTTGGCTTTCACTGCTGTCTTCCTGCACTGAGCCAAGTTGTTCATATTCCCAATTATAATCACCCCTAGGTCCTCTCCCTCCTCTGTGCTCCCCAACTGTACCTCTTCCAGCTGATAGTGCCTCCTATGAATCTTAGCTCTGAAGTGCAGTACCTTGCACTTCTTGACAATGAACCCCAACTGTCATGTGTTGGATCATCCCTGTAGTTTAGTCAGGTCTTCCTGCAGTTCCTTCCAACCCTCGATGTCATCCACCGCAGCTCCCATCTTGGTATCATCTGCTAACAGACTGATCTTACTCTGGGTCCCATGTGAGATATCTGCTATGAATATCCCAAACAGCACTGGTCCCAGTACTGACCCCTGTAGCACCCCTGCTTGTTACTGCTCTTGGTGATAATAGTTACCCCTCCACCACCACCACCCTTTGCTGCCTACCCTTCAGCCAATTAGTGATCCAATTGCCCATCTTAGTACCCACCCCCATCCCCCAGCTTCCCCCTAGCCTCCCATGCAGCTCGGAATCAAAGGCCTTGCAAAAGTCCAAGTACAGGACATACACTAAGTGGCCCCTGTCCAGTTCCCTGGTTACCCAGTTCTAGCACTCAATCAGGTTTGTCTGACAGGACCTACCTGAGATTGTTGTTGTCCATCTTGGAGACCATTGTTCTCTAAAAATGTCACCAGTCTCTCTTTGAGGATTGTCTCCATAAGTTTCCCCACTACTGATGTGAGGCTCACCTGTCTGTAGTTACTTAGATCATCCCTTTGGCCACTTTGTGAATGGGTACCACATAGGCCAATCTCCAGTTCTGTGGTATGCAACCTGTGTTCAGAGATGTGTTGAACAAGTCAGCCAGTGGTCCTGCCAGGAACCCCCGCCAGTTCCTTGAGCACCTTAGGATAAATGCCATCAAGCCCCAGTGACCTCAGTCCTTCTAGTACCCTTCCCTATTTAATTTTCCCATCTGTAACCCCCTCCTCTCCCCTGCCCCCTCCACCCCTCCCTGTGGTATCTGACCTCCCCCTCTACTGTGAGTACAGAGCAGAAGTATTCATTTAATGCCTCTGCCTGCTCCTCTCTTTCTCTACCTACCCCCTGTCCTTCTTAATTCTCACTATCTGGTCCCTCTTCTTCCTTCTTTCTCCAATGTATCTAAAGAAGTCCTTCTTTCCATCCTTAATGCCCTGTGCAAGCCTCAGCTCTCTGGATGCCTTGGCAGCTCTGATTATTCTTGTAACCTCCCTGGACTTCTTTGTATACTCCTCCCCGTCTTCACCTCCTCTCTGATCTCTTGAATCTCTGAAAAGCTGTTCTCTTGGTTCTCACCCCATCCATTATCTCTTTGGTCAGCCAACTGGGCTTTTTTGCTCTTCCTTTCTTACTCTGTGCCCGAGTAAATGTCTCAGTAGCCTCTGCCAATCCTGCTTTAAAGAACTCCCATTATTGATTGGCATCCATGGTTGGTTGGATTCCTCCCAGATGGTTAATCAGAATTCCCTCCATCTTGTTGAAATTTGCCACCCTAAAATCAATCACTTTGGTTCTCTAACCTCCCATTTGCTTCCCCATACTGAGTGTGAACCACACTGAATGGTGATCACTCTTAGCTAGAGGGTCCTCTACATCAAGGTCCCTTACGGCTTCCCCGTTTGATAATACAAGGTCCAGAATCCTTCCCAACCTAGTTGGCTCTTGCACCAGCTCCATCTGAAAGCTATCCTGAAATTCCCCCCGTAAAACCTACTTCCTAGCATTTGTGGTGGTTGGTGAGCTCCAGTCCACCCCATGCAGGTTTAAGTACCCTACTATCACTGTGTTCCCCTTCCTACAAACCCTCTTATTCTGTTCCACTAACTCCCTGTCCAGCTCCTCTCCTTGAGCTGGTGTCCTATGCACCACCCCTATCCTCAGTACCCTGCCATTTGTATCCTGAAACTACATCCACAGGGCCTCTGTCCCACCTTCCTCCCCTGCTTCCCTTATACACCTTATTCCCTCCCTTACATAGATTACCACCCCCCCACCTTTCTTATTTGCTATGTCCTTTCTGAGCAGCCAGTATCCAGGGATCATCATATTCCAGTCCTGATACTGGGTGGCCCAAGTTTCTGTAATGGCTGCAATGTCCACCTGCCCCATTGCCAAGAGAGCCTCTAACTCTGCTGCTTTGTTTCCCAGGCTCTTCGCATTTAGTGACACTATCCTCCACCTGGCTGCTTTGTCTCACCACCCTTATTTACCTCCCTTTTACTCCAACCTTAATATCCTCCACTGTAGCTTCAGCAAGGGGCAAGGCAAAGCAATTTTATTTACAGGATGCCAGTCCTGTAATCTATGGGCGCACACACAGCAATAGATTAAAACATAATAAAACCTTGAACAACATCGGTGACAAGATCGAGCCCTGAGGTACTCCACAAGACAGAGGCATTGGGAAGGAGGAGAAATTCCCCATCACCACCCGCTGCACTCTGTTCAAGAGATAGGACTCAAACCATTTGATAACGGTGCCGGAGAGTCCACAAAACTCACAGAGCTGATCAAGAAGAATGATGTGATCCACAGTGCCAAAAGCTGAGGAGCGATCGAGGAGAACAAGAACTGACTTGTCTCCTCTATCTCTAGCCCTTAGCAGATCATTATACACTCTCACTAGAGCAGTTTCAGTGCTATGTCTGGCCTGAAAAACTGAGTGGAAAGGCTCATAGAGATCCGAGAACACAAGGTGATCCTCAAGCTGATGTGCCAGAAATTTCTCAACACCCTTGTCAAGAAAGGCAGTCCTCCCAAGCAGACAGAGTGCATCTGAAACTCCCAACTCGATCACTGTGAGGCAAAAGCCTCCCTGGCAGAATCCCAGACCGGATGGCCAACACTCTGCCCGAGAAAAACAGAGCAAACTCTTCACATAAAGAGGTTGAAAAGCTTTTTTTGAGCAGAGACAGGCAGGATGTAAAAGCCAATCCATGGTCTGAGACAGCTGAAATGGTCTGTTTCTCCTCACAGCAATTTCCCTGGACAAAAATTCTGCCTTCTTACAGGAAATTGCCCCCTGGTACTCAACATAGTGAGAACATAGGGCCAGCCTGTTGGCCTCCAGCCAGGTCTTCTGCCAGCAGTGCTCCAACTTCTGACCTGATCTTCATCACCTTGAGATCGCCATCAAACCAAGAGGATCTCAAATGAGAGGATCTGTGTCATATATAGACTGGTGCAATGGCATCTAGACCTTCAGTAACTGCCCTATTATAGAAGGCCACAGCATCTCCATTGCCAATTGCACATGCTGTATCAACCCTAGATAGGTCAGCTAATGCCAATAGTCCCTCGGGGTCAAAACCCCTTAAGGGGCAATAGCTGACCATCTCCTCAGGGGAGGGACTTTCAAGGGGGATCCCCAAAGATGAGCTCCACGATACAATGGTCAGACCAGATGACCTGGCCAATCTTGAGGTTGTCAATTTCAAGACCCAGCTGGAACACCAGATCGAGTGTGTGGCCATGTTGATGGGTAGCAGCAGCATCCGCTAGTGACAGGCCTAGAGATTGCATCAACTGGAGGAGGTCGTAAACCAAAATGCGAGAATTTATTATTGACCCAGGCATTGAAGTTCCCCAGGATTAAACACCTGGGGGACTCCAACACCTGGTCAATGACGAAGCCCGCTACCTCCTGCGGGAATTCTCCTTTGACCCTGGGGGGGTGATAAATAAAGAGAATCCTGCAACCTGTACCTGCGCCCCCACGCATGGCAACACACTCAAAGGATCAGGTGTTACTGACTGGGCGCATCGAGAATCCCAGACTAGATCGAAAAGTGATGGCCACTTCCTCCACCCCTGCGATTCTTCCTCAGACAGTGCACCACAGTATACCCAGCTGGGAACGGCGGTCTCAAAAACAGAGCCCGCATTGTCACCCAGCCAGGTCTCAGTGATGCAAGCCAAGTCGACAGAAGAAATCATGCCCACAAAAATAGCTGTCTAGTTCCTCATTGACCTGGCATTGCAAAGCACTACCCAAAGAGGATTAGAGGACATAGTCGGTCCTCTAGCTGCCTGCCCACTTGGTCCAGTGGAAACCATGGGTACAGAAACCAAACAGATGGATAGGCTTATCTAGTTTCCCCCTCCGGGAACCCTGCCTACCAGCTGACCACTTGCCACCTCCCCTTACCTAGTTTAAAGCTACCCTTGTCACTATGTACCCCTCTATCCCCTGCTTCAGTACTCCTTTCCCCTCCTCAGTCAAGTGTAGCTATCCCCTGCATACAGGTCATTATTGTCCCAGATCCTGCCCCAGTCCACTACTAACCCATACCGCTTGGTACTGCACCATTCCTGTAGCCAGCTGTTGAACTCCCCTATCCTTCCCTTCCTCACAGTACTTGCACAGGGTTCTGGGAATACCTCTGAGAAGGCCATTGATTTCCCAACCCCCAACACAGCTTCCCCAGCTCCTAGAATCTCCCCTTTATTTTCTCCACCATCTCCCACGACAAGTCGTTTGTACCCATGTGCACCACAACATGCAGTTCCTTTCTTCTCCTCCCTGTGCATTTGAGAATAGTCTTCCCAGCCCTGTCTGCTGTCAACCCAAGAATAGACTCAACCCATACTAAACTATGTCTTTCTCTTTTACTGCCCCATCTGTTCTCTTTCAGTAAGGAATCCACCAACACTAGCATGCACCCCTCTCCATGTCCCACTCCCCCTCCCCAATTTTCCTCATTGTCCATCATTAACTTCTGTCCTTCCTTGCACATTTTATGTCTCTATGCACCCCCCTTATTATCCCCCCACTCCCCCCAACTTGTATTCTCCCATCCTCCTTGGTCTCCTGTTATCCTCCAACTTCCCCTCTTCCTCCCTTGGTCCCTGCCACCCTTTATCCCTGCATCCCTTGCCTGACCTACCAGCACTGCCCCCAACCCTCAACCCCTACCCCCCTTTATTCATGCACCCCTTGCCTGACCCATAAGCACTGCCCTGCCCTCCCTCACACCCCTGCTGCCAACACCTTCCTTCTTGGTTGTGCCCCTCTCCCCCTACCCTCTGCTACCCTCCTCCAAATGCCCATCTCTTGAGCACTCTATTTGCCTTCCCCCTGTCCCCCACTTCTGGTGCACCCTTGACTCCCTCTCCTCCACCATTGTTGCCAGCACTGCAAAATTCTTGTCTTCCACCCCATATTACCATGTGCTGTCTCCTTCCCCAACCCCTGACCTTCTTCTACCACTTGACCTCTATTCAGATTTGAACCTGCACCCCGTTCCTGTCCCCTCCCCCAACCTGGTATTCTTCTCCTGATGTGCCCACCTGCTATCCCCTGGGAGAGGCCCTCCTGACCCCTCCACCCACACCCTCTCCAGCTGTCCAGCAGGTCACTGCACCCTTTCCTCCAGTCTCCTTAGCCTGTGGTAGACTGGACACCCTCCTAGTCTCCATAATATGTTTATCCCAACAGCTGCCCCACACCCATTGCAGCCCACTATTGTATGCACGACGGCCCCGTTTGCTCTGTGATGCCCTCTGTTCCACCCCTTCCCCCATTATAGCTGCTCCACCCAGTGTATCCCTCCCTGTACCCCTCTATTATCTCCTCCTATGTTAGCACAGCCTTGTATGTTGATGATGGTTAATGCTGTCTCTATGCCTTAGTTGATTAGACCTACAATTTTACCTCACCTTATCTATAGTGCACCCTTCCTCTGCCTAACAGGAATCCCCTGTACATCCACCTTCCCAGGTGCTCACCATCTTGCCTGATTAGCTGGTGATTTAGATGACTGCCCTGGCCTTTGTATCCACTAGTAGTAAGCCAAGGACAATGCTGCAGCCACCAATAGCCGAGCAGCAGCTCTCAATATATATGGATAACTGGGGAGAGGGAAGAGATGGGGTGGGTGGGATTAGGGCCGTCCCCATTTCTCATGGGAGTCAATCAGCCATGGCCTTACCTCTCAAACCCTTAGGCCATTCTCTCTGCCACCTCACACACCTCTTTGTTGTACTTGGTGCTGGTGCTAATCTCCCCTTCTAGCAGCCCTCAGCACACTGTTGCCCTCCTGCTACTCTTCCTGGACAACCTCCGTTTTTCCCTCTAGCCCTGCCAGATGAAAGAAACCCCCTCCCCACCTAGGGCAGAAAGAATACCAACACACAAGCACTTGCTTCTCACACCACCCTGCTGGTCAAAACAAAATACCCTCCCAACATCCTCCCAGTACAGAAACAAAATTAAATAAAGAATAATCAAATACAGAAAGGAAAAAAATTAATAAATATGACAGCAATCACTTTCCTGCAGTCTTCATGTCCACTGTTCCAGTCCGCATCATTTGCCCGCTGTGGGACCTTCTTGCCCCAACATTTATTTATTTATTTATTTATTTGAGTTTTGGTTACCAGGTAAGTCCACTGAGACAATTACAGTCCCTTTCTCAGGGCTGACCTGGGGGAAGATCATGGAAGCACTACTGAAGGAGAGATTGGTGGAATATCTGGTTGTCAATGGACTACAGGACCCAAGGCAGCATGGTTTCACCGGTGGGAGGTCATATCAGACCAACCTCATTGAATTTTTTGACTGGGTGACTAGGGAGGTGGATCAGGGAGAGCAGTGGACATGGCCTATCTGGACTTCAGCAAGGCCTTTGACACTGTGCCACATAGAAGACTATTACACAAACTGGGGAATATGGGTGTGGGCAGGACAGTAGTGTGGTGGGTAGGTAACTGGCTGGGTGGCAGGACACAGAGGGTGGTGGTAAATGGCTGTCACCACAGAGAGTGGCCAGTGGGGTACCACAGGGACTCAGTGCTGGGACGGGTCCTATTCAACATCTTCATCAGTGACATTGCGCGGGACCTAGAAGGCAGAATTTCACTGTTCGCTGATGACACAAAGCTCTGTAATAGAGTAGACACACCAGAGTGTGTAGACAGAATGAGAAGGACCTGCAGAAACTTGAAGAATGGTCAGGGTTTGGCAGTTGAAATTCAATGCAAAGAAGTGCAAGATAATGCATATGGGGCACAAAACCCTGGGTACAATATATCAGTTGGGGGGTGAGGATATAGCATGCACCAAGCGGGAAAGGGATCTTGGGGTTATCATCTCTGATGACCTCAAGGTAGGGAAACAGTGCGACAAGGCAGCAGGTAAAGCATATAGGATGCTGGGATGCATACGCAGGGGCATCACCAGCAGGAAAAAGGAGGTCATAATTCCACTATACAAGACACTGGTGAAGCCCCACCTGGAGTACAGTGTACAGTTCTGGAGACCTTACCTACGTAAGGACATAGACAGGGTAGAGAAGATTCAGAGGAGGGCAACAAAGATGGTGCATGGATTGCATCACAAGTCCTATGAGGACAGGTTGAAGGAACTGAACATGTACTCCCTGGAGGAGAGGAGGGAGAGAGGAGATATGATAGAGACATACGAGTATCTTACAGGGAGGAACAGGGTGCAGGAATACACTATTTCTAAGCGAAAAAGATGTTCTAGGACTAGAGGGCATGGGATGAAGTTGGAGGGAGGACGATTCAGAGGAAACGTGAGGAAGAATTTCTTCACAGAATGGGTGGTGGACAAGTGGAACACCCTGCCAGAGGAAGTGGTGGGGGCTGAAACAATCACAGGATTTAAGAATGCATGGAATAGACATAGAGGAATTCTGGAGGTCAGGGGTAAGGGGCAACAGACTTCTGGGAAAACATAAAGTGAACTTACAAGCTCAAATGGGCAGACTGGGTGGGCCATAGGCCCTTATCTGCTGACACTGTCTATGTATCTATGTATCTATGTATCTGTGAGAAACATTGCACAGAGACAGAACAGATGCAAGAAGGTAAACCATAGAACATACAGCATTGGAATATACAGTATATAGCAATCTGACAAGGCATAATACAAACTCATTTCAGTAGAACATATTTACAGTGGTAACAATGGAAACTAACAGCTACACAGCTGAGAAGTCAAAAACACAAGAAGGCAGATCATAAAACATACAGCATTGAAATATATACAGCAAGATGACAAGGCATGATAAGAACACATTTAAATACAACATATTTACTTTGCCACTGCAACAGAAACTAACTGTTACAGAGCTGAGAAGTCAAATGAAGGGTACAGAGGGAGGGGAAAGGGCAGGTAGTGATCATGAAGTAAAAGAGTATGGAGCACAGAAGGCAGGGATAGGGGAGAGGGTCGGAAGGGGTAAGAGAAGGAAATATAGGGCAGGAAGGATATATCATTAGTGAAAGCAGGAGCAGGATACAGAGGATGAGAGATAGGCAAACAGATTAAATTGGAACATAGGGAGAGAGGAGCAGGACAGGACAGAGGGAGGAAGGGAGTTCCAGTCAGAGACTGCTGCAAATGCAAAAGACCTTCTGGCAAAGGTTAGATGCAGCTTAGGTTTTCAGAGAAGGGGGAGTGAGGAAGATCAGAGTACACGAGGGGCTTGTTGATGACATATGACCTCACTGAGGCAAGGAGGCAAGAATTTATGAACAAGCTTAAACATGAGACTCAGGGCAAAGGACCTCAATTTTGCTTCATGAGGTAACTAGCCCAAAGAGGAGAGGACATCACAGTGGTGAGATCTGGCATTAACCCCCAGGGCAAATCTTCCCACCCTATGGTAAGCCTGAGACAGGAGAGACAGGGAGGAGGAACTAGCAGAGAGCAAAAAGAGAGCACCATATGTCAGGAGTGGAAGAAGGGATGAGGAAACAATCTCAAGACAGTAAGCAGAGGTGAGGAATGGATGGACACGATAGAGGAGTCCAAGTTTCTGGTTCAGAGATTTAATGATGTTAGAGACATGTGTGTTAAAGGAGAGAGAGAAGTCCAGGTGATGCCTAAATATTTAAAGGAAGGTATGGACTCAAGGGTATCACCACTGAGAGAGGTTATTCAACGAGGAGGCAGAGAGGACTTGGAAGGGAGTCGGAGGGTGAAGAGCATACTTTTCATTTTTTTCGTGTTAAGAACAAGGTGGTTTTGGCTGAACCAGCCCTGTAGGGAGGCAAAGTTGGAGGCCAGTTCACTGTTGATCAGATTAATATCTGGAGACGAGCGATAGATAACAGCATCATCTACACAAATGTGTACAGAAGCCCCACCACAAAAGCTGTGTAAGTTGTTAATGAAAAGAGAGAACAATATAGGTCCCATAATGGAGCCCTGCAGAACCCTATGTGTTATTGGCATTAGATCTGAGACAGAACCAGCCCACTTAACTCTTTGGGAATGGCTGGACAGACAACTTTTGACCAATCCAGAGCACTTATGTCCACCCCTATAACATAAAGCTGATTGAGAAGAAGACTGTGATTCACTAGATCAAACACCTTAGTGAGGTCAACAAAGACGGCACCGAGGTGCAACCTTGGTCCATAGCCTGAAATGTCAGTAGTCACCTTTATCAGGGCAATAAGGGTACTGTGATTCCTTCTGAAGCCATGTTGATACGGGGAAAGTAAATTGTAAAGTTCAAGGTAGTCCTGAAGGTGGTTATACACTATTGTTTCTTGGATTTTAGCCAGCTGACAGAGGATGGATATGGGATGAAAGTTGTCAACAATAGTATTGGGGCCCCCCTTATGTACCAGAATGACAACAGCCACCTTCCATTTATCTGGAACAGTGCAAGAAAGGAAAGAATGATTGAACAAGTTGAGGACAGGGTGAGCAAAGGCTGGAGCACCCAGTTTAAGAAATTTTGGCTCAAGGGAATCATGGCCAGGAGAGATCTCTGATTTTAAGTTAAAGAGTAGATTCTGCACCTCATTGAGGGTGGCCAGTTTAAGATGGAAAGCAGGTTGAGCCCCATTGGAGCTAAGGGGGGATTGGACAGGGAGTGGAGAGGAGGGATTATGGAAGAGTTTTATGTAGATCAGCAAAGAAATTATTAAAGCCGGCTGCAATAGATGCAGGCTCAGCAAGGGTGGAGACATTGGCAGTGATGGAGCTTGGATTATCAGCAACCTTCCCTTTTATTAAGGAGTTGACTTGCCTCCAGAATTCCTTGGGGTTGCACAGGTGTTCAGATTGGAGAGATTTGTAGTGGTGGCATTTGGCTTTATGTAGGGAGTTTTTGCACTTGTTTCTGAAATGCCTACATACTTGCCAATCTGAAGGGAGACCACTTTTCTTATACTTCTTCCATGCTTTGTCACATTGGGACATAAGTGACCTAATATCCTTAGTGAACCCAGGAGCTTAAACACCCTTGGACCTGCATTTTTTCTGAGGGGTGTGGGAGGTGACAATTTGAGTGAACATGGTTATGAAGAAGTCTAATGCTTGATTAATGTCAGGGAGGGTTTTAATGGGGTGCCAGTCAGTGTCATTGATGGCGGCAAGAAAGTTGTTCATGTTAAACCTAAACATGTCCCTTACAAGGGAGAATTTGGGAGGTGGGTTGGGATAATTGTTTCCCCAGACACAGAAAGTAGGGGAATGGTCACTTATACAGTCACAGAGGACACCCACGGCTTTGATCTTCTTGGGGCAATAAGTGAGTATCTAATCAAGCAAAATATGCTTTCCCGACTTGGTTTTGAGACATGTTGGATCATCAAGAAGTTGAGATAGTTTGGAATCAGCTATTGATGCACACAATTTGTCAACATCATGGTGGCTCCAATCAGCATTGAAGTCCCCAGAAAGTAAAGGTCATGTCTTGAAAGGCTAGCTAAGGAAGAGAGAATGGGGGGCAGACCAAGAGAGGTCTCGTAGGGGGGCAGATATATACACCCAATTATACATTTCTTGATATTTCCAAGAGTGAGAGAAAGGAAGAGAGATTCTGCAGAAGAAGATTCCAGGTCAAGACCAGGGAGTTCGACGACATCGAGACCAGACCTGGAGTAGATAAGAACACCGCCATCCTTCTTTCCCAGTCTGACATTTCTGAACCAGTTATACCCAGGTAGAGCAACCTCATGCTGTTTAGTAGATGGCTTGAGCTAGGATTCAGATATACATAAAATGTTGGGTGTCATCTGCAGGGCCTAAGCCACAAGGTCAGCCATTTTTTTGCAGAGGCTATGAATGTCCACATGTGCACCTAGGGATGGCCCAGGATTAGACTCAGTGTCCCCAGCGTGGGCCTACAAGAGGAGGACAGATAGATGGACCCAAGAAGAGGCACTAGAAGATAACATTACTAGGGAATTTGAAACATTAGGTAGGCATAGAAGTCTGTGGAGCCATAGCCCAAAGAGAGCAGTGTCCTGTTTAGGTAGACATGGGAGGTATAGAAGCACACATGAGGATGCAGGCCAAAGATGACATGACAGTAGAGGGGAGCTGTGAGAAGAAGGGAGCTGTAAGGCTGCAGCAATAAAATGATCTGTACAGCACCAGAGAAAAAGAAGGCAAAATGGTGGGAACAAGCAATGAAGGTTACCCATGGCAGAGGCACAAAGGGAAAGAACTGAAAATAATTGACGGAGAGCAGCAGAAAAGGGGGGGCCTACTAGGTACAGGGAAGGGAAGTCAATTCTCCACCTTCAATGGGTAGGTGGTGAGGAAGGGAAAATTATCCTTCAAATAGATGCAGCACAGAGTCAGATATGAGTCAGAGAAAGTAGAGTAGGAACAAAATGCCTTCAAGTCAGAGCTCACAAATGGAGGCATCAGTTAGCAGTTAGGCAACTACAGGTTTTGGTAGCAGCAGCCAATGAAGAAAGAAAGAGCATGGCTAATATGTTATTTAATAGAGGCCGGGGTAGGGGCAGAAGCGGTGGGACAAAAAAATTTGAAAAAATACTATAGCCTATAATGAGAGGATGACAGCCAAAGAAAAGCAGTAGCAAGATGTAGAAAAATGAAAAAGCCATCTGGTCAATCACGGCAAGAGCCATACAGCAGCAGCAAATCAGGAGTTAGCTAAGGAGATGCTACAGCCAATCAAGATCCAGGCAGAGTCCCCGGTTCAAGTGGCAGGCTTACCCTGATGCTGAACAGCTTGAGGTAGGTCCAGCGGGAGAACACGGCTAGCTGGCTTCTCCAGCCATGACCACTGGAAGCAAAGATGACCACCCGGTCAAAGGATCCTGGAAGAAGAAATGGCATGAGATGGGTGCAGTTGCTATCATTGCTGCAAGAAATGAAAGGGGAGAACAGGTATCCAGATGTCACAATTATTCATCTAGGAGACCAGATCATGGCTGGATGTTTTCTTTCAAATAAAGTTAGACATGGCAAGGATAAAGGATTGGTGGCCAGTGGTTACTCTGATATGGTCTGATATAATACCTAGGAGGGTGTGGCTGCATGTGCAAAGTCACAAAGCAATAGAGAATGCTAGGATGCACATGAACACCAGGGTAGGAAGGTTATTTACAGCCATTGGGGGGTGATAACTAGGTGCGTAGTGGAACGGGATGAGGAATTTTATAGGGGGGGATGGGGTGCACCTCTCCTGGCTGGGTCTGGCCATGTTCAATTCTGAAATTAAAGATGCAGTGGAGCTCTGGATGCAGGAGAGATTATAAAAAAGAGGGGAGAATTCCACCATCCATAGCATGCGGGAGGTGTACTATTGGAAAATCGGGAAGGGGGAGGAAAGGATGGAGTGGGGGGGATAAATAAGAAAAAGGGCACAGAACAACCCAAGAAGAATCATGGGTATGGGTGTACACTCATACCCTGGGCAGAAAGAGGAAGAAGAAAGGTGGCTCCCCAATGATGTACACCTGGGGGGTGAAGAAGAAAATGAGAATACATGGGAATGGAAAATGATAAAATGTAATTATTACATAATAAAATGTATTGATGAATTGTATGATATATATGTGAAAATAATGACAATGTGAACAGATTGGAATTTGTGGACAAAAAAAAATTAAGTAAATTAATTGCCAAATCTGAGCACCCACACATCATTTGTCTGGTGTCTTTATTGGAAGGGATCTGAGGGCAAAGTGGTTTGCCCAGCATGAAAGGGCAGATCCCATTGCGTACAGGCCTGGACCAATGACTGTAGGGTCTCAGGGATAATTGACAGGGGAAGAATGGGAGGGGAAAGGATGGGGTGGGGTATGGTGACATCAGAAGGTGGGGGTTGATGATGTCACTGAAGCAGTGAGATGGGAAGAGCTGATTGGGCATGGTAAAGAGAGAAAGAGAGAGATGAGCTGAAAGGGGTACTTAAGGAGCTGCACAGAGGCAGAGAGCTCACAATTTTCCTACAAAGAGTTTTTCCCACCCTGGGGTGAGCAGAGGTGCTCTGTTTATCAGGGGTGAGTTTAAACCAGTGGAGGTGGCCGAGGGAATTGACGTGATCTCGAAATTCTGGCACACTTATTGTGAACTGGACCTGACCCTGACTCATTTCTTGATGAAATATGTTGGGACCATTGGTCCACTGTTCACTGGGATTGTCTGGTGTTCATTGTTGGAGGGAGTCTTTCCAGATGCCTTAAAAGAGGCCCTGGAGATATCCCTCTTGAAGAAGCCATCCTTCGACCTTGATATCCTGGCGAATTACTGTCCGATCTCCAACCTGCCATTTCTGGGTAAGGTTGTTGAGAAGATAGTGGTGCAACAGCTTGAAGATCACCTCATGTCCTTTGATATCTATGAGCCATTCCAGTCTGGTTTCAGGGCCAGGCACAGCACTGAAGTGGTGTTAGGGTGCAAAATGACCACCTCAGCTCTAGAGAGAGAGAGAGAGTAGACAGGTCAATTCTTGTGCTTCTTGATCTCTCATCAGCATTTGACACCATGGATCACATTGTGATTCTTGATCACCTTCAAGAATATTTGTTGGCTCATCGGTACTGTCATCAACTGGTCCGAGTCCTATCTCTCTGGCAGGAAGCAGCAGGTGTTAATAGGGAATTGCTCCTCCTCCCTATAATGCCTGTCATGTGTAGTGCCTCAGGGCTCGATCTTATCACCAATGTTATTCACGGTGTACATGCTGCCCCTGGGAGAGCTCATTTGGCATTACAGTGTGGATTATCACTGCTGTGCAGATGATACCAAACTGTATATATCCTTTGCCCCTGGAACACATGACGCCATGTAAGTGATGAACAACTGTCTGGCTGAGATCAATGAATGGATGTCTTCCAGCTGGTCATGACTGAACCCTGAGAAGATGGAGGCTTGATGAGAACACCTCTGAGTGGTTTCAGGATTTTGCATGGGATCTGTGATGGCCTCTCCTAGGGTGCAAGATCTTGGCATGATCCTGCATGACAGACTGACACCTAAAGATCAGGTATCATCTGTGGTCCAAAGTGTTTTTTACCACTTGAGGAATATCGCCAGGATTAAATCCCTAGTTCTGCTGGAAGACCTGCCATCACTGGTACATGCTTTTGTTACATCAAGGCTTGATTACTGTAATGCTCTATACTTTGGGGTCAATGAAGGGACCATCCGCCAGCTGCAGCTGGTGCAGAACACAGCGGTTCGGTTGCCCTGCCAAGATCCAGTCATGTGACCCCAGTCCTATGGTCTCTGCACTGGCTGCCTGTCAGGTGGAGGATCATCTTCAAGGTGGATTTGCTCACCTATAAGGCCCTACATGGACTGCACCCTTGGTATCTGGCTGATATCCTGCCATCTGGCACCTCAGTCCATTCCCTCCACTTATCGATCAGGGGCTTCCTTGTTGTTCCAAGGGTCAGATTAAAAACTTCCTGTGACCGTGCCTTCAGCATCACTGGACCGGCCCTTTAGAACTCCTTTCCAGCTTGTGTTAGGGAGGCCCTGATGGTTAAGAGTTTTAAAAAAGGGTCTAAAGGCTCATCTGTTCTGTTTGGATTTCACCAATGAAAGTGACTGACTAGTACTAATTAAACTCTTGTTATTTTATTAACTATATTTCTTGTTTTAAATATCTACAGTATGTATGTGATATGTGTTACGCTTTTTGTTTATGACCCTAACTGTTTTATGTAAGATGCCCAGAGCCCCAGGGATTGGGCACCATATAAATAAACTTGCCTTGCCAAAAATAACAAAAAAAAAAAAGTTAGCTCTTGAACAACCAAAATGTTGACACCATGTTCCGAGATGAAGAGACACCCCTGCTAGAAACATCAGCTATAAAAAAAGAAAAATTCAAGGTTTCTTGTCAGTTACCTTGGAAGACCTGGATGCTATTGAAACCAAATGACTTGAGGTAAACATTAAAAAGAATACTAGTTGGGCTCTAAAAGTGTTTTCTAAATGGGCTATTACAAAAAACTATTCTATGAATTGGAAAACAGACACACTGGAAGGTTTAAATAATGTATCATGGCAATTTTATGTGGTGGTCCATACAGCCATGGGAGAACAGTACTCCTTATCTGGGTACTGCTCTCTCTGTGCTGGTCTAAGTAGATATCTCAGCAGCAATCCAAGTAAGAGCCTGATGATCAGTCGCATTAGTGACCCTACTTTCCAATTGCCTAATAAT
Organism: Neoceratodus forsteri; assembly: GCA_016271365.2. NCBI lineage: Eukaryota > Metazoa > Chordata > Ceratodontiformes > Ceratodontidae > Neoceratodus > Neoceratodus forsteri. The sequence goes on along the minus strand of CM057459.1, from coordinate 1,050,533,770 downwards.
TGAAAGGCTTTTGCCTGTAGTTCAGTGGCCAGGCAGCCAGTCACTCCCACTTCCTAAGCTATATAAGCAGTTCCTCTCAGCCTCATTGTGAAGTATTTTTTCTTTGCAACCGAAGGTTCTGTCTGTTTGTCCTCTGAGCTGATTGGAACCCCCCGCTGCTCCTGCTTGTCTGCTGGCTTTTATGTTTCTTTCCTGCTTCTGGTTTGTATTTTGCCTTCGGCTGTGTGTGCTTCTTCTGTCTTCATTCCCTGTTTTGTGTTTGTGCATTTGTTTTTTTGGGGGCGTGGGACTTTGATTCTAAGCTCCTGGCATACTGCTGCTCCAGAGCTCATACTACTTGCTTTCAGTTACTCACAACGTGAATTGCTTTCAGTTACAACACTCAAATGCCTTGCAATGCAGCAGCAAACATTATCTGTGTGTTCATCTCAGCCATAACAGTTTTCCATGTTGCATACTTAATTGCTTTCACCTGATTTTGGCTCACACTGAACCCTGGCTATACAGCTGAATCATGCTCAACTCATTTTACTAGTCTCATTACTGCACTTCATTGCATTGCCTGTGACAGCTGCTTTCAGAGTATTGTGTTTCCTTTGTTTTATGTTTATTGCAGTTTGCAACTTAGTGTACTCAGTACGGATGCTGCTTCTATGTTTGTACACCTGCTTCAAGCTCTGAACCTTGCTATGTAGTTCAATCCTGTTATTCCCTTTGTGTACTGCTGTTCTACTCTGAGGTTAGCTAAAGTTCCTGCTGAGGCTATTAAATTAGCTTTAATATCTGCATGTGGTTCTCAACCCTTCCATCACTTCCTTGTTTGTTTGACAGCGGGGACTGGGAGGTGTTTGGGGGGTCGTGGCCAATGTGGCTAATTATTTCAGGTCTAAATCCTGTCTTCACTGCTGAAAATCCTGAGTTTGTCACTCTGATTTGGCTTTGGAAATGCCTGGCTGGCTTGCCCTACTATTCAGTGCTCTTTCATTGCCTATGTTATGCAGACCTAGATGCAGGTCCACTTATTACTACTGTTTACTGACCTACGTGCAGGTCCACACTTGCTTATGCAATTGTTGCTCCTTGCTTATGCAAACCATTGCTTCATGCCTACTGCCATCCCCTCGGCTTCAGCCTCTGGGATTCTGCTGCACTCAACTCTGCATTCAAACTTGCAAGATCTCAGCACTCAATACTCACTATGATCTCTGCACACTGTGTTCATTCAGCTCATCAGCTTTTCAGCTCTCAATCAATTTCTGGGACATACCAGTCATTCTGTTCTGGCACAGTGTTCCTGCAGTTGATGTTCTCGCTCTGCATTTAGTCCGCGTCTTGAGCGTGTCCAGCTTGGGGCAGAATCCTTCTCACCTGGTCCATAGCTGGGATTGTCCTCACCCCAGGCTTGGCTTTAGCTGTCTGCTACATGTCAGCAGCACCTGGTGTAGAAATTAAGACTTGAGGTGAAGGATGGAAAATGTTACCTCCTTTTTGGCTCTAGTGTTCCGCTGTAACGGTTAGCCATGGACGTTAGTGGTTTTCCTAGCAGGGCACCTTCACTGCATTCTCCCTAAGACTGCCTCTGATTCACCTGGTTTGATTTAGGGTGGTAGGCCAGGTGAGTTCCTAAGCAGTTGTTGCTCTTCTCCTGCTCCTTGGTTGCACATATTGTTGCAGAGTTTTCTGGCAACCGTCCACGGCATTCCCGCTTGACGGTTTGAGTGAGAGCCTTCCTGCAAATTTGAATATTTTCCACCTCCCTTTAATTGGGTTTTCCAAACTGCAGCTACAGAGCCATCACTAAATAAATTGTCCCAAGCCTGGAGGGAAGGTGACTTAGGCCTTGGATCCCCAGAGATTTCCTCCTCATAGGGTGTTTTTTTTTTCTCTCCTCCATTGTCTCAGGTCACAACTCTTCGTTTGCATAGTAGTGCCTCCTAGTTTCTTTAGGTAGATTCCACTGTTGTATGGAGATGGAGGATGTCCTGCCATTCCTTCCCTCTCTCCTTTGAGGATCCTCTAATCAATGCAAACCATTATTATCCTGCTACACAAACCTGGGCATTTAATTATGTTATCAAACTGAGCATCTCATTACGTTGTCAGACTGTCTATGCTTCTCTACTACTACGTCACAGTTGCTGCTACTCTATCACAGTTACTGCTTGCTCAAATGCCTCGTGTTGCCTCCTTCTTTAGGGTATGATTGTACTACATTTGTTTTGGGGATTCCTAAGGTACCTTTAGCCACAGGAATCATCCTGTGGCACCTCTAGGGGTGGAACCCTCTCCGTGGGTTCCTTGCCTTTCGTACATCTACAGGGTGGTAATTTCTGTGGAATAGAGAGTGCGAACTGCCAAAATCAAACTAACACAGTTGCACAAGCATAACACTATACTGGCTATGTAGGACAGTGATATGGAAAGGCTTTTGCCTCGAGTTCAGTGGCCAAGCAGCCAGCCACTTCCACTTCCCGAGCTATATAAGCAGTTCCACTCAGCCTCATTGTGAAGCATTTTTTCTTTGCCCCACCATCCTTCCCTCCTACTCCAGCAGCAGCACTTCTCTCCTTAGAAGGATTCCTAAGGTACCTTTAGCCACGGGAATTGTCCCGTGGCACCTGTAGGGGTGGAATCCTCTCTGAGGGTTCCTTGCCTTTTGTACCCCTACAGGGTGGTAATTCCTCTGGAAAAGAGAGTGCGAACAGCCAAAAGCAAACTAACACTGTTGCACAAGCATAACACTATACTGGCTGTGTAGGATGGTGAATGTCTATGCATTGGTTTTAAAAAGTTGTGGAAAGTACAGAAGGACTATGCTGCCCAGCACCCTGACCTACTGTAACTGAAACTGACCTGCAAAAGTTACAATAGTCATTCACCAGCACTAAATATGGATACCATGCCTAAACTTGTACGCAATGTATGGTTTGATATACAACTCTCTATGGCCAGGAATGGTCAGGTGGATTTGCACTAGCTGTTTCCTGCTTCATCCTTAGTAAATACAGATGAGCACTGCCTCCAATATGTGTCTTATTGAAGATACAAAAAATCAAAAAGACTCACTGAGCAACACAAAAAGACTTACAGGGGTTAATGTATGAAGAACAGATAAATCTGCTCTGCACTGTAAAGTCCTTTGTCAAGCACCTCTCGAAGCTGCCAAAGGATGCTCCAGCCTTTTACTTCCATCCCCTTCGTCAGTCACAAAGCATACTAAACACCCTGCCATACTGGTACTCTAAGTACTCTAATTTTCAGTTGCTTAGCTGCCTGTTTAATAATGTTGCACATCATTCTTGACAATGAGCTGAATTATTTTGTTTACTGGTCATGTACCTCTAACTCCACAACAGCATTCTTTATTCATGTTACATCTTGTTTAATTATTTTGAATGTCTTTAATAACATCCACCTAACATCCAGGGATAGATTTTCAATGGGTGGCACAGGGTTTGCATCAAGTCCTGCATCACAATATTTTGTGTCTGTCAGTGCACCAAACAAGTTTGCTGCAACTGCATCCAATTTTAGTAGGTTGGATGCAACTGTGATATTATACCTGATTTACAGCAGCTTGCACCAAATATCTTGTACAAGCTTCGAGAAAAAAGTCCCGTGGAATGCCATAAGAGAGATCAAAAAAGGATGATCAAACTTGCAAATAATTGCCACAGAGGATGTAAAATCCTATTAGATTGCTGCAAGCCACCGGGTTGCATCATCTTGTTGGCAGACCTGGGACTTATGGCAGTCCAGGGGCTTAGGAAATCTGGCCCCCTATTTTACCTTGACCTGCACTTCTAACTGTGTCACCTCATTCTTCAGCCTTCTGGCATTGTTTACTTGGAAAAGATGACCTACTATATGTGGCCTTGGCTCTTCGTGTACCACAATCATGTAACATGACTGCAATATACCTGCTTGCCTGATTTCCATTGGTAGCTGACTTCATGACCATTCGATATATAGAGTTTCATACTTGCACAACCGTTTACATTTACTTATGAATTTTGTGGAAGAACAAGCTATGCACATTGAACAATTATTGGACTTACATTTAACTTACATTTAAGGACAATTTATTTTTATTTTTGATCATTATCATTAAATTTTGTTTCACAATGAGCTCAGTGTGGCTGGGAAAAATTCCTATAAATTCTTAATAAAATCTCAACTTTGATTATGTAATATATTTACTGGAAGTAATACAAATCAACACTCAACATGCATTGCAATTTTCCACCATTACTTTATTCTCCCTCTGTCTCTCCCCAGTATCCACAGTGACATCATATCACTGAGCCGTGCAAGGCATTCTGAGGGTAGCACTCTATATGAGTGATTATTATTGAGCGAATCAATATGAGTGACTCAATAAAACCACTCCAATGTAATTTTAATATTTTTTTTGCTTATCAAAAAAATGTGCATTCCAAGAAATAAAGTAATTTGAACAACAAAAGAAATGGCACTCTTATTAAATGCATTTTATAGCTTGCAGGACCCTTGGTAGAACTTTGCATTGAGTTGTTAGAGTTATTGTAGTCCCACCCAAGTTCTTCTTCATTAACTCTGTAGCTCTTCAGCACCATCAATGCCAAGAAGACAGGCAGATGGATAGGCAGTGCCCTCATTCAGTGTCAGTAGTTTTCTTACTCATTTTTATGTGAAAAGGGGTAGCAGTCATTTTTTCTATCCAACCACTTTTCATCTTGTATGCACCGCCAACAGTGACACATTTATAATGACTGTCAGTACAGCCACTGCAGCACCAGGTAGATGTACAGATGGTTGCTGGACCCAGGCACTGTATTCAGGGGATTTGCACCCCCCCAAATCAGCTCCGACTTGGAGTTGATAATATAAGTTGGGGGGTGCAGGGGGCATAGCCCCCCAATGTGGGGGGTTCGGGTGACAAAGCCCCACTGAAGAAAACAAGGTTTCAACTTGGAAACCATCTGCCAGCCTCAAATGTGGTCAACATGACGGTTTCTCTGTCCGGTCGTTCGACAAACTTTTTGTCAAACAACCGGTCGTAGATCTTTTGCATCTTAGTTACAAGTTAACAGCTAAATACATGAAAAACAAGAAGGCAATGCTTGTGGAATATACAGTGCATATCAGAGAGATCCTGTTTCATGATGATCCAGCTGCTTACATTCTGATCCAGCTGCTTTCTTTTCCTCTTCAATCGTTTCTTTTGTGGGTAGAACATTTTTTTCCTACCCTTTCGGTTTTCTTTAGCTGAGCCTTGTCAAAATCCTCAGTCTTGGAGATGTCTGGCTTGTTGGACATTTTGCAGACTGCTCAGTTGGAATGTGCACAAATAGAAATCTTTCCTATAGTCTTGCAGCTCATGACTCAAAAAACATTTCCAAGTAGAGCGAGTAGGGAAAAAGAGCGATGAATTGGTAAAGCGAGTGTAGCATTGAGGGATACGTACTACACTCACAAGAAAAGGGAATAAAAACTATTATTTGGCCAAGCTGGCTGTGTGATGTAGTGGCTTGAGCCACTGCTCCTGGATTCTGTGGTGTCGGGTTTGGATCCTGGTGAAGGTAAGTGTTTTACTTCCAGGAGGAGTTTCTATTTTTGTCTAAGTCCACTTCCTCTGGAGTTGAGAATCTTTATTTTGATGGGTGTGGGGGTGCATAGCCCCCTGCAAAAAACAAGAGAAGCATTTAATTTCCAAGGACCATCACTGTTTGCAGCAGTCTCTCTAAATACAAGTCACCCTTTAGACAAGGGCTATTTTTGCATCGCTCTTTGTGAAACATGTGACAAGGGATTCGCCCTTATGACATAAAACCCATTCTGAGCTATGTAGTTCAATGGAAATACAACACCCTGCAGTGCAAAAATGTAAACCTTGCTTTAACATAGTCAATACCCTTATAATAAACAATGTATAACAGATTAATCTACTGTTCTCAATAAACATTCCTGTATAACTAACATTCTGGGATGATACTGTACATCATATGCTTACTTTACAATGCCTGCCTATTTGTTTTTCAGTCTTGATAAGCAGACTTGCCATGTGAGCTGTACTGTGTATAATGGCATCAGGCATCAAACTGCCTACCCACTTGCTTACTAGTTTCCTAATTCTGATAAGATGATCACCAATTATGGAAAAATCTGACTGACTTTATCTGAAAGTCCTTTGAGTGCTGCCATAACTGTGACAATTGCAACCGTTTCCTCTTCCATGGGAATTCTATTGCAAATCTTTTCTTTCCAGGCTGCTTTGTTGAATGCAAAACCTCACTGAAAACAACATTCTTATGCTACTATGATGTATAGAATAATGTAGGAGGAGTTGTACATTATGAGATTATTTTTTACACACTTGAGGTGTGTGATACCACAAACAGTAAGCCGTGATACTAAGGGCTGTGCAAATAATCAAATAATTTACACTCCCCATGTTTTATTTATTAGAATTTCTTGTATGAAAAAAATAGACTATGACCAAAAAGTGAAAGAATGTTTCTGGTTTCCATGAGCTGAAAAGAAACTGTAAGGCAACTTACTTTTAGTAAAGAAAAATGCTATATTCAGTGGGATTATTCTGCTGTGTGGCTGTGGGATGTTTGTGAGAGAATGTTTCTTGTACTGTGCACAGTGGTAAACTGTTTCCATCTCATACAGTTCTGAAATAAAAAAAAAAAACAAGAATTGACTGAGTGACTGACAGAATAGAATGCCATGATAGCTGCCACATTATTATGAAAAGAAAAATGTGTGTTACATCATTAAAAGTACAGACAATATGTGGATATCAGTAATTATAATGTTATTACCCTTAGCTATGTTATCTGCCTGCTGGCCAACCTGCTTAACCTAGTCTGTATCATCATCATGTGTCAGCAGTTGAGGAACTAAGCTACTGTATTGCAAATTGCAATGGATTATGTATAGGATTAATTGATTAAGTATAGGAGGACAAAACTACTCTCTATTTCATGTATTTATGGTTAATTTTGTCTATAAGACACAAGTAATATTTTAATGTCAGAAGGCCGTAAAGAATGTTGCCTTTCAAAAAGAAACCAACATTCCGTAGCCAGTAAATGTTCATACATTGTTACACATAGGTTATGAATATTATTTAAAAATTGCAAAAGCATTGGTAGTAACTCCAAATGCATTGAGTATCAGTGTTATTGCTGTTTTTCTAATTTGTTTTTTACATATGTATTTTGCCAAGGTTGTACTAAGCAAACAAAGGAGAGGACAAATTGCGCTCTGTAACTGATTAATATTTCTGAGTGTAAGGCTCTGACTTCACACTTGGCTCACTATTTTGATCAATATTTGCTTTTTTATCCAGTTGTTATTATGCCTCTGACTGGTCATTTTGCCAGAGTTACAATCAGGACCTGGTTCAAAATATGCAGGTCATATGTGGCAGCATCAGATTTATTTATTTATTTTTGATTACTGGGTAGGTGTGCAAGACATAGACAATGCCTATTTTCAGGCATGACCCAGAAGAGAACAAGGCAAATGCAGTTATACATTTTGAGAGGGGCAAAGTACACTGTTTACAATAAAACATGAACAATAGGCAGGGAAACACAAAACAGTGCAATTAAATAATAAACATAAGTAATGTACAAGAAGCCATACAGAATAGTATGTCATAACAGCATTGTACAATTGTCAGAAAATAGTAAAATGCATAGTCATTGAGGAACATCAGTAATTCAATAAGATAAGTATTTCGTTAAAATCAGATACAGGACAGCTGGCAGAATGCCTCAAAGTGGGAGGGAATAGGTAAAATAGCATTGAAGGAGGGAAAGAGATACAATAGGTCATAGTTGTGGGGTTTGGGGGGGAGTAGGCTTGAGGAAAAAACAGTAAATGCAAGAGGAGAAAGGCTTATAGGATTAGTATAGGGTCATTACTGCAGGAGGAGGGTTCAGGGAGGAAGAAAGCAAGTTCAGGGGTCAGTTTGCAGTAGGTGACTATGAAGCTGCCTCTTGAAGCTAGTGTGAGTAGGAGAGAGGCAGATAGCAGCTGGTAAGAAGTCCCAGTACTGGGGTGCAAAGTGCAAAAAGCCTGAGCACCCATTGCTGTTTTACTTCTGGGAACTTAAAGAAGGATTTGATCCCCAGAATGGAGGGCATAGTGGGGCTAGGTTGAAGCAGCATCTGCGCTAGCATGGCAAGAACACCAGGCCAAAAAATACAGTCAATCAAGATGCCAAGTGAGTACAGACAGTGTGCAGCAGGGGTGAGCCAGTGAAGGCTACTGTAAAGGTGGCAGAGATGGGTTCAGTGATTTGAGGATGAAAGGTATGTGCACTGAAAACCATGAGCCACTGTTCTGTCCAGAGTAAAATCCACCCCACAATGGGAATGATGCTCAAAATGCTTCCATTTATTATGAAATCCTTATTCACAGCCAGTGCACAAATGACAGACAGTAGCAACAAAGAGCCCCGTCATAGTCCAGTTGCCCTGGTACTTTACTCTAGTCAAGCTTTGTCAAGGCTCCAGATGAAGCTCAATCACAGTGAAGCACCAGGGCACCTGATGTAGAAAAACATAGAAATCTACATACAGTAACAGAATCTGTCTACAGCAAATAACTGCTTGGCTCACCCAGTCTGCCCACATATTACCTTCTTATTTTACCTCATCAGACCCTAAACCGATCTCTGGCAACCATCCCCCTACCTACTTCTGACCTAATCTACCCATATGTTCATCCCACACATTCTTGTAGCCCTCCAACATTCCAATCTCCACCACTTTGGCTGGCAGTGAGTTTCATGCATCTTTTCAGGGGAGACATATTTCCTCTCTTCCCTCTTGAACTCCCCATCAAGCTTCACTGCATGCTCATAGTCCTGAAGCATGTCCTCACTTGGAAAAGGCTCATCACTTGCACTCAGTTCACCCCTATGAGGTACTTGTAGGTCTCAATCATGTAGTATCTCACTTTCCTCTCCTCCAGGTTGTACATGTTGTTGTCCTGCAGTCTCCACTCATAGGACTTCCCTTACAACCTCTGCACTATTTTGGCTGCCTTCCTCTGGACTGCATCCAGCCTGAGAATGTACTTTTTGAGATACAGGACTTGATTTTCAAAGACTCATTAGAGTGACAAAAGTTGCATCACTCTAGTGCTGTGGCAAACTCCAGGTACATCAAGGATCCTGTGCCCAGTTTTCAAAAGAGGGGTCCCTGCACTAGAGACCCAGTAGTCACCACAGCTGCAGACTATGGCCAATCATTTGGTGCACCTGCAGGAACTGTCATAGGAATTGGGCCCCTGGCACAACACCAGAAGTGGCCATGAGGGTTTGGAGGGGTATCCACATGTCAGGAGGGGGCTGGGGGCTGAATGGGCAAAGGGGTGCCCTAGGACTGTGGCTGCCAAATGTTTGAAAAGCTTGCTGGTATTCAGTTTTGCTATGCATGCGTTTGTGTATACTGAATAGAAAACAATTCTTTGTACTGTAACTCTAGAGGCTTGGTATACCACCCCTACAGCAACACCAACACAGTGAACTAAGTCACTGTTGACAAAATCCACAGTTCATCAACATATAACTGTGTTGGTGCACCAGAGACAGGGGCACAGAGTCTCCCAGTACTGCACTCCCTCCCCAAATCAACTCCGACTTGGAGTTGATTATAATTAGAATGGAGGTGTGGGGGCAGAGCCCCCTGCATGGGGGGTTGGGAGGAGAAGCCCTCTGACAGAAAAACAGACTGGGAGACCATCAGGATTTATGTCAACAGCAACTTGCGATCAACATAAATTCTGTCACTGTGATGGTGGCTGACGAAATTGTGGTCGAACCGGCATCTTAGAGCCTGAAGGAATTATGTTTCTGTCAGGTGGATGGAAAAATATGACATTTTAAAACCGATATTTTCTTCAATCCATATTGATAGCCTAAAATGATCAAACCTTATGGCAACTATACCTAGGAGGTTTCGTGGAGACAGCGACTGACCATGCTGGGTGTAGCATCATTTGCCATCATACCTGCTGTCTCCATGACACCTCTTAGGTATAGTTGCCATCAGATTTGATAATTTTCAGCTACTAATATGCATTGAAGAAAACATCAGCTTTTAAAATGCAATATTTTTCCATCTACCTGATAGAAATTTATAATTCCTCCAGAGTTGTAGTACAAAGCATTGTTTTCTGTTCAGTATATACACACATAGCAAAACAAAATGCCAGTCAGCTTCTCAGACTTTTGGAAATGACAGTTCTAGGGCACCCCATGCCCCTTCCACCCCTGTCCCCCCTCTTTCACACACCCCAAGTTGCCACAGTGTGTGGCACTGGTGCAAGTCCCTTGGACCACCTACTGGCTGGTCTAAGTGGGGCACCTTGCTGCATCCATGTGGGGCTTGCAAAACTGACAAAAAGGAGATGTTTGCATCCCTGCCATGGCAGAACCCCCCCTTGAGACCTGATGCACCCTGCTTTGTAGTGCAAGGCTGGCGCAGTGCCAATTTGGTGCCATGGCTACACTTTTTTGATGAAGCCCGTATTCAGAATTGGAATTATTACATCTTTTGATGCAAGGTAGTACTTACGTCATTTATGTTTGGTGCAGGCATCTTGTGCCATTTCATGGGCTTTGAAAATCAAGCCCATGGTCTCCAGAGCTGGACACAGTAATAAAGTAGGGTTACCAGAGAGTTATACAGGAGTAGCACCACATCCCTCCACCTGCTGGTGGTGCCCCTACCTATGCACTCCAGCATCCCAGTAGCCCTGCTTATGGTCTTGTCATACTGTGATGCCAGCTTGAGTTCCTCTGATATTAAAACCCCAGGGTCCCTCTCATATCTGATGACTGCCAATAACCCCCATCCTATATGCAACATTGGGGTTTCTATGCCCTAGGTGCATTATTTTTCACTTTTTGGCATTGAACCTCAACTGTTATGTCTTTGACTACTCCTCAGGTTTCCCTAGATCCCTCCATATTTTGTCCACCCCCCTGAGTGTATACCTTGCTGCAGATTTTGGTGTCATCTGCAAAATTACATACCTTTCCCTCTAGTTCCTCTGCAAAGTCCACAATGAAGATATTGAAGAGGACTGGTATCAGTACTGAATTCTGAGGTAACTCATTGGTCATGCTGTTCCCTCCTAAGAGTGTGTCTTGTTAACCATCACCATGTGTCTTACATGCTTTAAGCAACTTAAAACCCAATCTGTCAGTTTGGACCTCACTCCTAAGCTGTTCATGGGTCAGTTCATGACAAGAGGTTAGAATAAAGGCTACAATTTCTAGCCAAAGCCAAACTTAGGGAAAACACTGTAAAAGAGTCATGGTTATAGCCTTCATAAATAAATAATAAAGTTAAAATGGAAGGCGCCCAACACTCCCCTGTTGAAAAATTGCACTTTCTTCCTGGAAAAAAAACAAGAAAAAAATGTGCCCTAATTTGTAATATGGCTTCTCAAGCATTGAAAAAATATATACATGTGCCTTGCTATGAGTTTTTACCTAAGAAAACTGTCTGTTTCAAAGGTTTATGTCCTATTTTTAATGTTTTGCTTATGTTGTTTGCTGCTTTAATTATATCCCGCTCCACACAGTTGACCCTTAGTACATGTCCTTGAACATAACTATTTATGTCCCCTGCAGTTACAGTCATTGATTGTCTCCAAACAAGAATTTAAAGTGCAATTTTTTATGACTGCATGGGTGAAGCCATGCTGATGTATTGCCATGATGTAGGAGAGAAACATTACTGTGGTAGCATGTAACAGGAATGTGAGGCAGTTGTCCTCTGCTAAGTGTTTCGATTGGTGCTGCAGCATATATCTCTGCCTCCTGCTTAAAGCAGTACTACACATAAAAATGTCAGTACCACATAGCTGTCTTCCTTCATATCTGTTGAGCATGTAACTGCTTAAAATTCTGTTATGCAGTGCAGCATTTGGCTAAAAAGAGCCCAGTTTCTTCTTTATTTTTGTTTACATTTGTATGCATGCCATGTTGTACTCCTGACCTGCGCTGCCTACTGCACAGACAATGACATTACATTTTGTACTCTTTATAGTACTCCATAGTCAAAACTATTGGGTATTCCCCATCCATCCTACAGGTTGATGCACGATCCAATCAAAATTAAGCTGGCTGAGGCCAGCCCCCTTGTCCCATCTGAGAATCTCCAGTTTACTTAGTGCATCAAGAGAGGTTGGTCACGATCCAGGTCTACTCCCAACTATCATTCATTCACATAAGGTACAAACATTTTTTTATTTATCATTACGCAGGCTGGTAGCCAATAGTTTTTGCATGCTAGAAAGTTGCATTAGACAGTCAAATGCAACTAGTTTGTGTCTATGTGCTTAATACGAAGATTAGAGGTGGAAGGCAGCAGAGTTTAATTATAGGTTTTTTCTCTGGTGCAGAACCCACTCCAGTAGCGGGTGCTGACCCGCACAGATGCTGCTGCATAGTTATTGTGGCATCCAGAAAGGGTCTTTATTAATAGGGGACTGCACCCCCTGTAGCCTCCTGCCAAAGCAAACCCTGGATATGAGGTCCTTCCTGGAGCATCCTCTTATCAGATGGGAACTCACATTCAAGAAATTAGACTGTGCAGAACAGGTTGAGAATGGTCCCTTCTGGAGTGCCCTCTCCCATAGCACTCATGGCTCCCACTCTCCCTTAGTGGCTGTTCCCTACCTGAAAGTCAGACATGATCTGAGGACCTCAAGTAGCCTCCTCAGCATCATGCAGCAAGCAGCCTAGAGCAAGAAATAATAGTTTTTCTGTGCCTGCCTAGCCTCTGTTATGCCCTCTGCTCCCTCCATGGCATGGGGACTCCAGTTTTAGTCCAGTTGTTCCAGTGAGCAATCTGCAGTGCATCTGCATGAGCCACTTCCCCCCCATACAACTTGGAGGCCCTTTGTCTCAGTGGGCAATAAAATAAAAAGTTCTCCACCCACTGAGACTCTTCAGTAGCCATGCTGTCCTCTTCTCTCCTGAAAAGTCCCATGATGCTGTGTGAGACTCCTGTGAGGCTGGGATATACTGCAGCGCATGCAGTACTTACAAATCTCACCGGAGCTCTTGTGTGATTATGGTGGCCATCTTGTCTGGGTCCAAGTGAATTGAATAGGGTGATCCCAAACCTCACCAACTGCCATGGGATTTTGCAGCAGCCATCTTGCCTGGGATGACAGCATTTCTCTGATAAGAGACAAAGAGGTCTTAAAGGGGCAGTACATCATTTAAACTGGTTGGACAGAACTCAAACAAAGAGGGAAATGAGGTACTGGCTATCTGGACAATCTGCTTTTAAGCTATGAGGAGTTTTACCACTGAGAACACATATCTGATTCAACTCTTTTCATCTCAATCCAAGCTCAACTATTATTCCAGCTACTGGAGTCTTTGAAAACTGGCAATCCCATACCAACACCCAACAAACCAAGTTGTCAAGGGGATGACACCATGTAGAAATTACCTTGATTGGACATGGACAGTACAACATCCCACACCCAGAGGGACCCAGATGAGGGAACCATTGATATATTAACCCAGATGTGCCACAGTGCTAAAATTGATGAACTCATTAAAATGCTAAGGTCGGCCCTCAAAATAGCAGATCAACCTGAAAAGCCATCCTGTTCAGAGGATCCACTGTTATTGTTAGGGGAACTGGAAGAAAAACAAAATCCATTTCCCAACTTGCAAGACCATCAAAACCATTCTCAAGAAAGAATATGATGCCCTCGAACCTACTAGACTCCCAGAAAGGAGTATGGTACACAACTGGTACTCAGTATCACAGGCAAGAAATGACCACTTCAGTAAAGCTCCAAAAGTGGGCCAGCCCATTTCTGAACTCTCTAAGCATACCACGATTCCCATAGAGAGTTCAGCAGCACTTAAGGAGCCCATGGATAAGAAAATTGAAGGGCACCTCAGGAAAATACATGAAGTCTCAGGCAAGATTCAAGCAGCTAACATGGTGGTGTGATTCACGAGCAGAGCCCTCCATAGGCGGGTTAACACCCTGACCGAGATTATACTAGAGGACTCTCCACAAGCAGATGTGGCAGAATGCACCATAGAGGCCTTAAAGTACATAATGGATGCCTCCTTGGATATCCTGAGATTCAGACCCAGAACGGCAGTTCTAGCAAACAGGGCCAGAAGAATATTGTGGCTTAAACTGTGGCAAGCAGACAATGAATCAAAGAGCAGTTTAATGAAGGCTGCCCTTCAAAGAAGGAACCTTATTTGGGGAGGGCTTAACCCCATAACTCAAGAAGAGAGGAGGCAAACAAGTGCAGGGAGACAAAGATGTCTACCTACCATCGAACAGATCCTTTTGCCCCAAAGGGAAACCATTTAAATCCAGGCCCCGAAACCACAACTCCCATGGCTCCAGACAGCAGAACCCAAGACCCAAGTTTCAAAACAGATAATATGGCAACAAAACAAATGCCAACACTGGCAGGCAGTACGGCCATGGTGAATGCAATCCAAACTTCAAAAATAAAGGTAAAAAGCAATGATGACACGCGGGCCCAAGCAAACCCACCAATAGTAGGGAGACTGCAAAGATTTGTACCACAATCGGCCCAGACAACATCAGGCAAATGGGTGAGGGAGGTGTTGACAAAGGGATACACAATAGAGTTCATCAGCAAGCCGACCATGCACAGGCCTTTTGTTTTCCCAATGACGAAGTGCCCAATGAAAGCACAAGTTATAAATCTAGCCATGCAGGACCTATGAAAAAATGAGGCTATTTCACCAGTCCCTACAAAGGAGAGAGACACTGGAGTTTACTCCTTATTCTTTGTAGTTCCAAAGAAGACTGCGGGAATGCACCCGGTGCCGAACCTAAAATTTCTAAGCAAATTTGTGGCATACAAAAAATTCAAAATGGAGACACTGAGGTCAACACTACTGGTCATTCAGCCAGGGGACTATCTAACATCAATAGATCTGAAAGATGCATACCTCCACATACCGATATGGAAATCGCATCACAAGTATCTGAGGTTCAATATACAGGGGTAACATTACCAGTATACCTACCTCCCACTGGGACTGGCATCAGCTCCGAGAGTGTTCACAAAGATGCTGATCATATTGGCAGCATGCCTGAGAAAGCAAGGGGTCCATGTTATACTCTACCTGGATGATTTGTTATTATGAGCACCAACAGCGGAAAAGGTTTGGTACAACACCAACTTGGTGGTGCAATGCCTTCAGGAACATGGGTGGTTAATCAACAAAGCAAAGAGTCAGTTAGCACCCTCCCAGACCCTGGTCCACTTAGAAGCAATAATAAACACTGAACTCAACATAGTAACACCAACAGAGGAAAAAATACACATCATCTGCACTCTTATCAATGGACTCATCAAAAGACCCAACAGAACAGTATGGGACTACCTACAGATGCTGGGAATCATGGCTGCCTTGAAAGAAATGGTACCATGGGACAGACTGCACATAAGAGTACTACAGTGATACCTTATTGAGGCATGGAACCATACCACTCAAGACTTCAATTTCCAGATATCACCACCTGAAAGAATCCTCAACAGCCAATGGTGGTGAACAACGAAAAAGAACATAGTACGCAGTCGCCCACTGATGTAAACATCTACGGTGGTCATCACAATGGATGTGAATCTAACAGGTTGGGGAGCAACTCACCTGAACCATGTCACTCAGCGACTATGGTCACACAAAGAGTCAACACTTCCAATAAATGTCCTGGAAATGAAAGCAGTACATCTAGCCCTGGCATTCTTTAAACCCCTCATTGCAAACAAGTCAATTCTAGTGAGGTGCAATAAACATGTGATAGAGGCCTACCTAAACAAGCAAGGAGGCATGAGAAGTAAGGTCATGATAGCAAAGTCACTCAAACTGCTACACTAGGAAGAACTGAAGTTGCCGTCGATCACAGCAATCTACTTGACAGGCTCATTCAGCACAGAAGCAGATTGGCTGAGCAGAGTAACCATAAACCAGGCAGAATGGAAACTCAACAACAAAATTCTCCAAAGAATTCAGAAAAGATGGGGACCACTACAGATAGACCTCATGGCCTTCTGGCAGAACACACAACTTCCAAGCTACCATTTCAGGTTCTTGGACTGCAGGACACAGGAAGTGGACACAGTTTCAGCACCATGGCAGTTCAAATGGGCATATGTGTTTCCACGCATCACCATGATACACTAAATACTGCACAAAGTTTGGAACAAGGGGGCATCAATGATTACTGAAAGGGACAGACTGTTGACACTGGGCAATCACACCAGGGTACTGGACTGTCTTCTGCAATCCAGAAGACAATCCACAAATGCAACATATCAAAGACAATGGCAGATTTTTTACAAATTGTGCATGGAAAAATGGAACCTCTCCATCAGTGGTGGGCCTACCACAAATCCTAGACTTCCTAAATGATGGTGCAAACAAAGGACTCAGTCCAGCATCACTCAGGGTTCAGACCTCCTCCATAAGGGGTCCACTATCGGGGATAGGCCCAATAGGCTTACAGCCAGACAGTCAGACTGCTCATAGCAGTGACACTAGCTTCCCTAAGGGTCAGACCAACAAGTGCCCCCTGGCAGCTCAATACAGTGCTTGATGCACTCCAAAGTAACACATTCTAGCAAGAGACACTACACTGGTGCACCCTGAGAACTGTATTTCTTGTAGTAATTTGCTTTGCTAGAAGGATAGGGGAGTTACAGGCACTGTCATGTAGAGAACCTTTTTTGGCATTTCACAATGACAGGATCACACTCAGAACAGTCCTTTAATTTGTCCCTAAAGAAGCCACCCCTTATGTGATGGACCAAGAGGTACAGCTACCATTCATCACAGTGAGTCAAGAGCAAAACACAGGGGTTCTTCACCCTCTAGTTGTTGGTCACCAACTGAAGAGGTACTTCAGCATTACTGAGAGCACAAGTAAGACTGACAGACTGTTCATTTTGACCACAGGTCAAAGGGCAGGGCAGGCATCCTCCAGGAACATTATTACTAGATGGATAAGACATGCTATAACTGAGGCTTATAGGGAATCAGGCCAGGGACCACCAGAGGGGATCAAGGCACATTCTACCAGAGCAGTAGCTACCTCCTGGGCAGAGAAAAGGGAAGTATCAGTGTCAGACATTTGTTCAGCAGCAACATGGTTCTCCATACACACATTTACCAGACATTACCAGTTGGATGTGGCTTCTGCCAAAAGGGCATCAGTTGCCAGGGCAGTAATAAGGGGGGGTGGGTACTCAGAGCAGATAAGAAATAATTGATCTGCCTCACTTCACACCCTAGGAATACGCTGGTCAGCCACACTGCTACTAAGGTCCCAATGGTTTTAACTGGGGAGTACTATAAAGGGTACAAAATATAATGGTGTTTACTCACCTGGTAAAGGTGATTATTACCCTTTATAGTACTCTGCAGGTGGCAGATGGTACTGACTGTATGAACTCCAAATGTACAAATTATGTCTAAAGAGAGTGCTATGTTGTGTCCAAATAACTTGTTTTCACTGCAAAGTATATTACAAATGAAATTAATGATATGTGTAGATTATCTCAAACTGAATAAAAGAGTGTTTAATCCGATTCAGTCTCTGGAGGTAATTGGATTCTAAAGAACAAAGTAATCAGGGGCTACCAGGCATTACAGAGTGAGAGAAACACAATTAAGGGGTAATATGTTTTCCCTGTCTTGGTTTTTGTCTCTATGTGTTTTTTTTATTTAGTTATTTAACCAGGTGAGACACACTAAGCTGAAAGCTTTTTTACAGGTGCAACCTGGGAGCACAGGGAAGTTAAGTGACTAGCTCAGGGTCACACAGTATGCAAGTGGAAGCAGTGGGATTCAAACCCAGGTCTGGTCTGCTGGATGTCACCAGATTTGCAGCTCAGAGCCTTAAACCACTATGCTATATCTTTCTCTATAATTTCTCTAATTGCTGAGGAAGATTCACACTGGAGATTGCTAGATGGGACAAGGGTGCTGGCCCCAGCCAGCTTGATTTTGATTGTATCCTTCATCGACCTGTAGGATGGATGGGGAATACCTAGTGGTTTTGACAGCAGAGTACTTTGAAGGGCACTCAAATAATCACCTTTAACAGGTGAGTAAATACCATTCTTCTTTGCAACTGGTTAGGCTTCCTGTGTGGTATGTGCTCCCTTCTGTGCTGTTGGAAAGTTTTCTATCAGTTCCCACAAGAAAGTATACTAAAGTCAGTGGTGAATGGGTGAATTTACAAATGAATGTATCTAACAGTGAGAGGTAACTTGAGATAGGAGCAGATGCTAGATTGAGATAGAAGCTAAATTCTCCCGCAGAGGGCAAAGCTGAGATACTGTACAAGCTAAATTCTCCTCTTCATACCTGAAAACAGGCAATCTCTACCTAGTGTTCCTACCTGGTCAATAAAAACTAAATAAATGTTATTATGCTCCAGTGACATTTTAATGCGGTTGGTGGCTCCTACCTTTTGCCAATACTTGTTCATCACATTAATTCAAGAAACATTAGTTATGAGTTCCTGTATGGAACATTTTTATTGCTGTTTGCGACCAGTATGTGCTCACAAAAGCAGGGAGGGGGCACAAGTAAGAAAAATACTCCAGACACTAAAAGATTTCACAGACAATACTCTGTTTTTAGTAAAATCCCCATTAACACAGTGAGCTGAAAATGCATTTCCTCAATCTGTGAAGGAAGACTGCAACCACAAAACGGAAATACAAAATGTGATACCTAGGGGGACAGGCAGCTTACAAGGAGGGAGCCATAAACAGCTCATCCAGTTTATTATTTACTAATGTTTTTTTGAATGTGGCAGTACTGCAAACATGAAGAAAGTGCAATGGGTTCTAATCCCACCACATGATTGCTGCAAAATGTATCAACAAGCTTTGACTGTGACAGTACAGCAAACATGCAAAAGGTGGCATAGGTTGTAATCCCACCACATGATTAGTGCACACTGTGTGAACAAGCTTTACAGTTGTTTTTTTTTTGACAAGACAAACAAAATATGTACTCAGACAGACATATGAAATGCAAACAAATAAAAAAGAAGCACAGCAAGAAAGACTAAGAAAAGGAATACTGTTATACAAAGTACCAGATAGTTATACTTGCTATATGGATAGCACCCTGTGAAATGAGCAAGGTGAAACTCGTATTTCTATTCAGTTGAATGTCTACAACTCAGAAACATTCAACATTTCTCACTAGTGAGATTCTTGGTCCGGGAACTTTAGCGAGTAAAATGCACACATAACAAAATGTTATTCTGTTTGCACTGCAAACACCAGCATAGGTACAGAAGCCACTTTATAACAGTAACAACAAGTCAAGAGCACATACTGCTTGTCAGACTAGATGTTGCCATGGAAGATTATTTTTCACCAGAAGTGTCATAAAAAAACTTAAAAAAAAACTAGTAAAAGAATAAACCTAGTAGAGCAAGGAGAGGCTATTGATATGGTCTACCTAGACTTTTGCAAGGCATTTGACACAGTACCACACAAAAGATTAATAAACAAGTTAGCCATCCTGGGAGGGAGTCCCAGGGTGGTAGCCTGGGTGAAAAATTGGCTGAACAACTGGATGCAGAGGATAATAGTAAATGGAGTCCACAACAAAGAAAGGGCAATGACAAGTGGAGTACTGCAGTGTTCAGTACTAGGACCAGTCCTCTTTTATGTCTTTATAGGTGACATTGCATAGGGACTGGAAGGAAAACTATGCCTCTTTGCAGATGACACACATATCTGCAAAAGGGTTGACACACATGGGGGTGGAAAGGATGAAAAGGGACTTGGCAGGGTTGGAGGAATGGTCAAAAGTATGGCAACTTAGAGTCAGTGCAAAGAATTGCAAAGTAATGCACCTGGGAAACAAAAACCTAGGGGAAGAGTACACTGGGGGGGTACTAACAAAATCAAAAATGGAAAGGAACCTGGGGTTATCAGACGACCTAAAGGTAGGCAAGCAATGTGAGAAGGCAGTAAAGAGGACTACAAGGATACTGGGGTGCATAAGGAGAGGTGTCACAAGTAGAAAACAAGAAGTTGTTATCCCTCTGTGAAGACAATTGGTGAGTCCCTATCTAGAATACTGCATGCAGTTCTGGAGACCACATCTCCACAAGGACATAGACAGGATGGAGGCAGTCCAGAGGAGGCAACTAAAATGGATGAGGGTCTGCATCAGAAGCCATGCAAAGAGGTTAAAGAAGCTTAATATGTATACCCTCGAGGAAAGGAGGGAGAGTGAGAATATGATAGAAACATTCAAATACCTCAAGGGGAATTAACAAAGTCTAAGAGTATAGCATCTTTCAGAAAAAGAAATCTGCCAGAACAAGGGGGCACAATTTGAAGATAGAGAGGGGACGGCTCAGAAGCAATGTGAGGAAGTAATATTTTCATTGAGAGGGTGGTGGACACATGGAATGGCCTTCCTGATGGGGCATGGACTTAAAAACAGAGGGGGAATCCAAGAATGCATGGGACAGACATAAGGCAATTCTAGGGGGGGCTAGGAGGAAGTAGGCTGTTGGTTAACTAGGATCTGCAGCTTATCCAATAGGTAGGGAAATGAGCAGAATAGGTGGGCCAAGCGGTCCTTATCTGCTGTCAAAGTCTATGTTTCTGTGTTTCTAAGCATTAACCCAGGTTTGAACCTTTACGACATGAAATGGCAGGCTGTTCAAAGTTAACCTAAGACCATTGCATCTAATGCTACAGGAAGTAATTCATTTCACAATAGGTAGTCTTACCATAAGTAAAACTTAACAGGCATTTAATTATAACATATGACCCAGTGAAAAGAAAGAGTAATCTTTATTCATGTTTCAGAAAATGATTTAAACAATCACTGACACTATGGAGTAGCCAACAACTGCTATCTTTTTATGGCTGTGTGGGCAGAGCTCCTCAGATATTTTTTGATCAATGTAGGAGAAAAAAGGACTGCAAATGGAAAGTGACCCTGTGTTCTTCTACAGTGATGCACCAATACCTGTATAGTGCTGACTCCATAGGTGCTGTTCTCTGCCGATGGAGCTCCCTTCTGTGGAACAGTCACCCCAACCCCCATGGGTACACTACTTTAGTTAAGTACTTCTGTCAGAACTGCACATGTGTGAGTATCACACATGCACAGTTCCATTGACACTGCCATCATGGAAATGGCAAACCACTTCCGTTTGACAGCTGTGCCATCAGCTCTCAAACCACCACTGCCACCCCAAAAGCTGCTGCTACTACGATAGCCAATCACCACCACTCCGATACCCATACCCCACCGCCTCTACAGGTAAAATCTCTGAACAGCTGTATCGGCTCTGACCAGAACTTGTTTACTATAGTATGCAGTGTGCCGTGCTCTCTTTGTATCGGAGCCTATAGTACTTTTCTCACTCAGGAACCCATTGTTTCCTGCTCGTTACTTATAGTTTTTTCTCTGGTAACCTTATCAGGTGCATGTCCCCTGGTGTTTGTATGAGCCTGTGTGGGACTTAAGGGAGCCACTCGAGAACCCAAATGGACCAGAGATGATGTTGCAGAAGGGTGCGGTGGTCTTTGGGGTTTTTAAAACAAACAGTCAAACAGTATTCTGCCCTTTAGTTCATTCAGCATTCAGCAGGGATAGCTTTCTGTCTAAGTCTTACCCCCCCCTTGTTACAAGGTGATCCTTGGAGAAAGGCAAGGAGTTGATTATATATGCAGCCCCACAGTGATTTATTTTCAGATGTTTAACATTTGCTAGTGCTGGTCTGGAATTATAATGGGATCATGGTTCATATTGAATTCATTTTTTGGGGGGAGGGGGCATAGCTTCTCAGTTCTGAGTGATTTTTAAATGTAGCATCACAAGTTCTTTGCATGCTTCACATCGCCCAGCCAAATATATTGTGGAGTCTAAAGGCAGAAGGTAAGAAGATATGGTTTGACTCCAGTTAAATAGTTGTTTATTTTAAACTTTATTGTACTATGCTGTGGTTTGGGGGGTGTAATTACAGACTTATGATGTTTAAACCCTTACTTTCAATGTGTGCTTGGCTTTGGTGCATGAAGCTAGTTCTGCAAAATAAAACAGTGGGGGCACAATTTTTGGGCTGCTAGTGAAAGTGTCTGGCACAGTTCCCCAACACATCAGGTGCCTGCATACTTACAATGCTTTTTCTACAGCACTATCAATCCACATGGCTGAACTTTTCAAATGTGAATGCTTTAATGCTTTGTACCGATTTATTGCACTGTTGAACTGACATGGAACTTTATTGTCCCTATCTAGTATTGTCTTGTTGTATCAAATTGTTACCTGTTTATTCCCATTTGTTGTTGAACTCTCTGTATCTGATTTTGGGTTGTACCGATAAATGGAACTGTACTCAAGTGTACTTACCCAAATAGCAACAGTGAAATTAAAGTAAAAAAAAGCACATCTTCACTTTTACTTGTTTTAGGATTTCTCTGTTTTTTTTTTTTTGGGGGCAGTGTGTTATTTTGAGCCACTCCTGACCATAGTGTAGAAGTGTTTATGTGTACCCTCTTACCCGGCCAGAGAGGAGGGGTATGCAGTATGCACAATAACGATGGTTTGAATCTGTCTGGTTGCATTCCCAACATTGCTGAGTCATGTAATATTTGGTGGAGGGTGGTTGCAACATGCTGCATGCTGCATGGTGTGGCATTTTGGTTTGAAAGTGGGCCTTTGTCTGGACTCCAAAGGGCCATAGTGTGCAACAGTGTTGTTGATGCCTTCATGTGAGTAGAGCCGAGGTAGTTTTCAACTTCTGACTATGTATTATGTATTTTTTTTAAGATTAATTTCTAATTTATAACTTTTTGTTTCTTTTGTTGGTTGTGTGGATTTATTGCTTCCCATGTGGCAGCATGCCATGAATTTGGGCACAAAACCATGGTCACTTTTTTCCTAGGCAAAAGTTTCCTAACTTGAAACAATTTGCAGACTGAATTAGCCAGGCACATTTCAGTGTGATAGAGATGGGTTTAATTGGTAAGATTTAATCACAGCTTGAGTTTAGTCAAGCAAAAACACCATGAGGGTTTGGGGAAGGGGGTTGTAGCATGAAGCATGGTGTGGGCCTTTGTTTGCATGGCCTTTGTTTGGACTCCCAAGGGCTGTGGTGTTGATGACTTCATTTGGGTAAAGCCAAGGCAGTTTGCAACTTTGATGGCACCACAGTGGCATTGTAGATTGTCTCGATTTTAATTTTAACTTCAAATTCATGACATTTTTGTTTGTTCTCTGGCACCACCACTTCTGATTTATGTTTTGGGGTGTTTTTTTGCATCTGCATCCTCCCAGGTGGCATTGTATTACAAATCAGGGCACCAAACCATGCAGCCACGTTGCTCTGAGGCAAATGTTTCCTAGTGAAAAATAAGCAGACCGGGTGGACAGAGCAGTCCTTATCCATCATCAAATTCTATTTTGGTATACCATACACCACAAATGTCAACAAATTTCATTTTGGTGGAGATGGCTTCATTGTTTCATGTTAGCCTCAGTCTAAATCAAGATACAAAGTCAATAAATATTTGGGGGGTAGGGTTGTAACATGTCGCATGGTGTGGGCCTTTGTTTGGACAGCCTTTGCTTGGACTTCCAATGGCTGTGATGTTGATTCCTTAATCTGTGTAGAATGAAGGCAGTCTGCAACTTTGACTGCACCACAGTGACTTTGTATACTGTCAAGTTGTTTTTATTTTCATGTCAAATTCATGAAATTGTTAGTTTGGCAGAGTAGACTCCCATTTAACCAAACCTCAGATAACCAAACATCCCTTTTAACCAAACTCTGATCTTGTTGCCTCTGTTTTTGTAGCTTCAGTGACAACTCGCTTTACTGAATACTTCCATCCCACTTGTGTCCATTTTTTTTTATAATTAAAATAAAGTTATAGTGTGACAACCTTGTGTACATTAGTTGCAGTCTGTCAGGTGTTGTGTTGGCTTGCACTTGTTAGCCAGATATCAGCTGGGCATCAGCTGTTTTCATTAAAGTTCTGTAATTTACTGACTATGATCACTAGCAACATCAAACAGCATTGGGTGCTTTGGGTGCCGGCTAGTCTGTGCACTGTGTACCGTATGTTTGTGCAATGAGCTCCTCCAAGAAGAAGAGAACTATGCTTACCTTACATAGAAACATAGAATTTGATGGCAGATAAGGACCACTTGGCCCACCTAGTCTGCCCATTTCCCTACCTAATGGATAAGCTGCAGATCCTAGTTAACCAACAGCCTACTTCCTCCTACCCCCTACTAGAATTGCCTTATGTCTGTCCCATGCATTCTTGAATTCCCCCACTGTTTTTGACTCTACAACCTCCTCAGGAAGGCTGTTCCATGTATCCACAACCCTCTCTGTGAAGAAATACTTACATTACCTCTGAGCCGTCCCCCCTCTATCTTCAAATTGTGCCCCCTTGTTTTGCACATCTTTTTTCTGAAAGATGCTACCCTCTTGGACTTTATTGATTCCCTTGAGGTATTTGAAAGTTTCTATCATGTCCCTCCTCTCTCTCCTTTCCTCAAGGCTATACATCTTTAGTTCCTTTAGTCTTTCTTCATACATCTTCTGATGCAGACCCTGCATCATTTTGGTTGCCTCCTCTGGACAGCTCCACCCTCTCTATCTCATTGCGGAGATGGGGTCTCCAGAACTGTACACAGTACTCCAGATGTGGTCTTACCAACTGTCTGTACAGAGAGCCAACAACTTCCTGTTTTCTACTGTTGATGCCTCTCCTGTGCATCCCAGTATCCCCAAGCCCTCCTTACTGCCTTCTCACATTGCTGGCCCACCTTTAGGTCATCTGATATGACTACACCCATGTCCCATTCCATTTTTGTTGTTGTCAGTATCTCACCCCCCCCATTGTGTACTCTTCCCCTGGGTTTTTGTTTCCCAGGTGCATTACTTTGTACTTCTTTGCATTGAATCTAAGCTGCCATACATTTGACCATTCCTCTAACCTTGCCAAGTCCCTTTTCATCCTTTCCACCCCAACTTGTGTATCAACCCTGTTACAGATCTTTGTAGCATCTGCAAAGAGACATACTTTCCCTTACAGTCCCTCTGCAATGTCACTTATAAAGATATTAAAAAGGACCAGCCCCAGTACTGAACCCTGTGGTACCCCACTAGTAACCCTCCTTCTTCACTGTGGACTCCATTTACTATTACCCGCTGTGTCCTGCTGTCCAACCAGTGTTTTACTCAGGTTACCACTCTGGGACCCACCCCAAGGCTGGCTAATTTGTTTATTAATCTTTTGTCAGGGACTGTGTCAAATGCCTTGCCAAAGTCTAGGTAGGCCATGTCCACAGCCCCTCCCTGGTCTACTGCTTTGGTCTCCCAGTCAAAGATTTCAATTAGATTTGTCTGACATGACCTTCTCGCTGTGAATCCATGCTGCCTTGGGTCCTGTGCCCCACTGGCCTCTAGGTACTCAACAATTCTTTCCTTCAGAGGTGAATCCATCATTTTCCCTACCACTGAGGTCAAACTGACAGGTCTGTACCACACCATCCTCCTATGATTTATTAAAAAGAGTAGTCAGTGGTGTTACTAGTCCTTCCTTTAATTCTTTTAGAATTCTGGGGTGAATCCCATCAGGCCCCATTGCTTTATCCACCTTCAGATTTAAGAGTTCTTTCAGAACTCTTTTTTCTGTGAAAGGACTAATATCAACCCCCCTATCCTGAGTGCTTCTATTGACCAGATTAGGTATTTCCCCCTGCTTTTCCATTGTGAATACTGAGCCGAAGAATTTGTTCAGTATCCCTGCTTTTTCACTGTTGCTCTCTGCCCAACCACCTTCCTCTTTGGTCAGCCTCAGTATCCCTGCCTTAGTCTTTCTTTGCTCCCTAAAGTACCTATAAAAGGTTTTATCCCCCTTCTTAATCGAGTTGGCTATTTTTTCCTCAGTTTGGGCCTTTGTTATTCTGACTGCCTTACCTGCTTCCTTCTGCTTTAACTGGTACAGTTCTCTATCCCGCTCCTTCTGTGTTTCCTTATACTTCCTGAATGCTATCTTTTTCTCACTTACCTTCCCCACCACTTCTTTTGAGAACCATAGTGTTTTTCTCTTTCAATTTGATTTGTTTATTTGCTTCACACAAAGGTTTGTTGCCTCTGTGATGGTGGTTTTGATGTTTCCACATTGTTGCTCCACCCCACCTTCTTGCCTGTTTGCTAGTGCTTTTCTGAGGCACTCTCCCATTTTGACAAAATCAGCCCTCCTGAAATCCAGTACCTTCACTTTTGTGTGGCTTGACTCTACAGCTAAGTTTATCATGAACCACACTGTTTGGTGGTCACTTTTTCTCAGATGGCTACCCACTTCAAGATCAGAGATCCTCTCTCTATCCCCATTTGAGAGTACCATGTCTAAGATTGCTCTCTCCCAAGTGGGTTCCAAAACTAGTTGTCTGAGGCATTCCCACTGTAAGGCATCGAGAATGGCCCTGCTCTTGGATCTGACTGCAACAAAGGTGCTCCAGTCAACATCTGGCATATTCAGGTCCCCATTAGCAATATCTCCCCTTTCTCTACCATCCCAAGGATGCTTTCTATCATTTCCTTGTCCATTTCTTCCCCCTGAGATGGGGGTCTGTATACAACCCCTGTGTGGATTGTGTAACCATTTCCAGTCTCCAGGGTGACCCACAGTGTCTCCAATCCTCCCTGTTTACCCTTTATTTCTGTTGCTTTGATCCCTTCCCTTACATAGAGAGCTACTCCTCCTCCTCGTCTTCCCTCCCTGTCCCTCCTGTATATTGTGTATCCTGGTATGTTGACATCCCAGTCATGGTTCTCTGTGTACCATGTTTCTGTGACTGCCACAATATCCAGGCATCCCTCTTCCATCAAGACCACCATTTCAGGGAGCTTTTTACCTAGACTACGGGCCTTGATACTCATTACCCTCCATTTTATATGGCTTTATTTCTTTTTGCCCCATCCCTGTCCCTACTGCCTTTGTCTTTTTCTCCATTTACCCCTGCCCTTCTCTCTATTGACTGCTCTATATTGGTGTTTACCTCACTAATTACCCTGATTTTTTGGAGGGGGCTAGGATTTCCCTTCTCCTCTTCAGTGTCTTCCCCCATGGCTAGTTTAAATGCTTACCATTGAAGCATTTAAACCTATCACCTAGCATTCTGATTCCCCTACAGAACAGATGCAGAACATCATGCCTGTATAGGCCTGCATCCCTCCAAGTGGAGCCCCATTCCCCAATGAAGTCAAATCCCTGAGCTCTGCACCAGCTTTTCAACCATTCATTGAATCCCATGGTGCTGAGTGCCCTAGCCTCATCCATGCCATAGACAGGTAGCACTTCCAAAAAAGTTACTGTGTGTGCTACTTGTCTAAGGCCCCTCCCCAACTCAACAAACTCTTGTTGCACTGCTCTGATCCCTTGCAGCAAAAGCCAAAAATTCTTGACCCCATAGTGAATGGTGAGTGAGCAGTTGATCTTGCCATGGATCTTAGGTAGGCAAATCTACTATAAGTGACATCAAGGATGCCAAAGAAAAATAGACAATTTGCTGTGTCCAATTTGCTATGTACATGGAAGGCTCGGTTAGGCTAGAAAAAGGAAAAACAATAAGAGCATGCAAGGACCATGACCATGATGACACTGTGTATCTGTGGTTCTGCCAGGAGAGGGAGAGGGACACATCAATCTCTAGGTTCCTTTAAAAAGAAAAAGCAGCCCAACTGCACACTAAACTAGGTGGTGATTGGGGAACTTTGCAGCAAGTGATGGATGGCTGGATCACTTTAAAAAAACACTGTGTAATTAGGCAACTGAGCCTCTGTGATGAAAAATTAAGTGTTGCTGAAGAAGGAATTGCTCCATCCGTGCAGCAGCTTTATGACCTTATCAAAGCCTAGTCAATGATAGACCTCCAAATCTTCAACACTGATGAAGCCAGGTTGTATTGGAGGTGTCTGCCAGATAAAATTCTTGCCTAGAGTGATGAAAAAAAAATGCTTCTGGCCATAAAAAAAACAAAAAGACAGGGTAACTGTACTGACTTGAGTCAATGTCAGTGGCTCACATAAACAGCAACATTTTTTTGACTGGAAAATCTCCTGAGCCCAGGTGCTTTAGACATGTTAACATGTCTGCTTTGTCAATGATTTATGGCCACCAAAAGAATGCCGTTATGAATAAATCTATATTGGAGAGACTTGGGACAAAGTCAGACTTGATACAATAGCAAAGTCCTGGCGCAAGTCAGGCATCTTGGTTACTGATAAGCTTGTCTCGGAGACAAAGGTGCAGAGTGAAAAGAGAGAACTGTTTGACCTAGATGAAGATCCAGACAGTGCTGCCATTGCAGAGGGCATAATCAGTAAACTTAATGTGACACTGACCAATGAAGAAATGGAAGACTGGGTCCTTTGCGATAGTGGAGGAGAAAGGTCATGCCCATCTGTCAGATGATGCAATAATGGAAGCTGCGTTGCAGTAACTTGAGGGTACTGACATTAGAGACCAGAGTGATGATGAGGAATTGGAGGATACGACAGATTCGGAGCCCATCCCAACACACTCTGAAGCTGTGGAAAACTTTGACAAATGCTTGCTCAGGTTGGAAAACCAACTGGACTGTGACCCCATGCAGCTGATGTTATTGAAGGGTCTTCATGTGAAAGCAGCTAACAAAAGAGTCCACAGCCTTCATCAATCAATCATGCAGCAGTTTTTCTCACCTCTGTCAAAATAGAGAGAAAGAGAGAACTGACCGAGTAAACATAAACACAATCACGCATATAGAAAAAAATAAAGGGCCCGATTATCAAAAGGGTATGTGTGGCATAACTTGATTTGCACCCAAAAAATGGTGCAAGTAGCAAGTTATGCCAGCAGTTATGACATATGGTGTTCTGCAAAGTGGCCTGCGACATGCCGCAGGATGCTATAGCTAAAGAGGAACTACACCACCAGTTATACCTTAAGTCCCCTGCAATGTGGTGCTAGCGGGTTTACAGCAGCAGTTTCACCCTGTTCTGGAAGGGCAGCAACAAAGACCCCCAGGGCGCTATTCTACAACAACCCCCAGGGGAAAACTGTCAATGGTAAGTTACACCAGCATATAACAGGCATAACTGTACTTATGCCCCTGGAGGTTGACTGCATGTGTAGCCCACCCATACCTCCCATGATATGCCAACCTTACCCACAACACTGCCCTATCACCAATACACAAATGCCCTGCAGGGCTACATCTTCCCCCTGAATACCAAAATGCCCCGCAGGGCTACATCTGCCCCCCCATACCACAATGTCCCACAGGGCTACTGCATGCCCCCAACCACCAGTACATGTACATTAGCCTCACAGGGCTACACATACCCCAAGCCCCGATTCCTGATGGCAGCTGCCGACAAATGGCACTTCCTGTAATGACAGAAAAATTATACAAACTCTATCCCATACTCACTGGTATTCTAGTGGCCCCCCACCCAGCATTGCCAGACCACCCTGCACCCCCCAACAAGCTAACAACTGGCGCAGCCCACCACTCACCACTGCAGCCAACTGCCGACTGAGCTCTGCCTGAGCATGTACTGTATATATGAGCTCAATGAATGAATGACAGTTCATTCATTCATTGAGTGCATATATAGAGTACATGCTCAGATGGGGCTCAGTCAGCGGCTGGCCATGGTGGTGAGTGGTGGGATGTGCTAGTCACCAGCTGGGTTGAAGGGGTGGGGGCCACTAGACTGCCATGGATAATGGATTTGGCTATGTCTCTTTTTTCAGGTTATATGTGAAAGTGCCATGTGCAGGTGGATGGCATCGGGGCTTGAGACCACGATCAGCCCTGTGGGGCTATTACATATAAATTATGGGGATTGTGAAAGGGGTCTGATAGCCTTGAGTGGCTCTTGTGTTTACACCATGGGGGACTGGGAGTACATATAACCCTGTGGCGCTTCTCAGGCTTGGGGACTGGGACTGTGGGGGCACTTTCAGCTTACAGACATTTGGATCTGGCTTGCGACATGCCCCTCAGGTATGCCCTGCATTTGACATACCTATGGGCATGTTACAAGTCACAGGACTTAGCTATGGGGACCCTGCCCCTTCCAGAATCGAAAGCATGGTCCTTGGCATAATGGGGAATGGTGCAAGTCACATTTGGCAGTGATTTGTGCCATCATTGTAGAATCTGGCCAAAAGCACTTTTCAGCACTTCCCTATTTTCCCCTTATACCTACCCCCAGCACTCCAATACTGTAAAGCACAAGCATTACAAAAAAACAACAAAAAACACATTACTACCTGCTCCTTCCCCATATCAAAGTATGCGCAGCACATATAAAAAATAGAAATCCCTAGGTAGGCCAAGCGGTCCTTATCTGCTATCAAAGTCTATGTTTCTATATTTCTATGTTTGCTCTTTAAATTCTAGTCCTTAATCACCCATAAAAATGGAATCACCTAATAGTCTATATAGTAGTAAAATACCCCCTCTCTTCCTTCTCAATGCCAAGTTCCACAAGCCCAAATCTGACAGTCTATCCTGATAAGATTTCAATTTACATCATGATATGAGTTTCATAAACCTCCTCCAATTTCTCTCGACCAAGGTAGCATCCTTTTTTTAAGTGAGGGCTCCACTGCTGGGAGCAGTAATTGAAATGTGGCCTAATATATGATCTGTAAAGTGGAATTAGGACAGCCTTAGTTCTCAAAAGAATTGCCCTATGGGCACAATTAATCAAATACCCAGTTTTGTTGGCTATTTGTTTATAATGTTTAGAGCTCTTTAAATTGTTAGTAATACAGATGCCCAAGTCTCTTTCATTTGTGACTCTACTGATTTTAACCCCAATGATAAAATACTCCTGCTGAACATTATGTCTACCAAAATGCATCACTCCGCATTTCTCCAGATTGAATCTCATTTTGTTGTCACTAACCCAACTGACTATGCCTTCTAGTTCTTTATTAACTTTCCTTCTGTCAGCTGTGCCATCCATTTTGATTTTGATGTCATCAGCAAACTTAACTAACTTTGCACAACCAGGGATCAGAACATCACTAATAAAAACATTAAATAGCAGCAGACCCAGCACTGATCCCTGGGGCACCCCATTAGTAACTTCCACCTCCTGTGACACAAAGCCATTTATTCTAACAGACTGTGTATGACTAGTCTGCCAATTTTGGATCCAACTTATATATGAGAGATGGATGTCAAGCATTTGCAGCTTTGCTATTAACAGATCAATAGGTTATGAGATAGGGTGTCAAATGCTTTCCTAAAGTCAAACATCAGTACATCTACTTCACAACCTCTATCCAAATGTTATCCTACAAAATTATAAAAACTTAGGAGATTTGTACAACAGGATCTGTTTTTTTCAAACCCGTGCTGAGCGATGTCACTGTAACCTCTTGCCACGAGGATGCTACTCAGCTCCTGTTTTACCATACTTTCAATCATCTTGCCTATTATAGAGGTCAAACTTATAGGCAGGTAATTGGATGGACACTTTTTCCCTCCTTTCTTATAGATAGGTATCACTATGGCTTTATGCCAATCTAAAGGTACATGATCCTCTAGAAGAGATTTTTGACCTATAATAGCTATAATGGGAGCTAATTCCATGGCAAGTTCCCTCATGAGTTTTTGGACTAAGTCCATTCAGGGCCTGTGGATTTACAAGTTTTGAGTTGCATCAGTTTAGTTTTGATAATCTCTGCTGTAATGATGCTATGAACATCAAGGGGTGGACTCACTAGTGGTGGTAACATCACATTTTTGTTCAGGGGTATTATACACTGATCCAAAGTATTTGTTGAGTTCTAATATATACTTTGTTGTTGATTTCTAATGGTCCTATAGTCCTATCAGCTCCCTTTTTTCATTTAAGTATGAATAACATGTTTTAATATTGCTTTTATTATTTATGAGTCTAAACTCAGTGGATATTCTTGAACGTTTGATTTCTTGTTTCAAATGTTTTAGTGTTTTCCTATATTTAGAAATGTTTGCTGGTGATGGGTTTTTCCTCATTTTACCATATTTTTCCTTTTTATTTTATTAATGAGTTTCCCAATGGTGTGATTAAACCATAAAGGGCTTTTTTCCACGTTTGTCGTAAGCTTTTTTAACTGGTACAAACTTGGATTCCAGTGTTGACAAGGTGGTCCTTAATAGTTACCAGGATTGATTAACGTTCATATTTAATATTACATTGTCCCAGTCCATGCTAAGTATTCCTTTTTTAATCTCTTTTAAGTTGACTTTTGAATAGTTTTTATATTCTGTTATACAATAGACGGTGTTTGGTCTTTATTGATGTTAGACAAGATTGCATTATGATCTCTTCCTCCTATAGGGGTTGAGGAGGTTATATCAAGTATATTACTTCCAATATTAGTTAGAAGAACGTTGAGTATATTATCACCCCATTTTGTTAATAGTCCCTTAGATGTATACTTTTTTTGACATATTTTTTCATATTTGTTTTTCAGGTTACAGTGAATATAGGCGTTCCTTCGTTTCTGCATCCCTCACTTCTAAATAATATTATGGATATAAAATTCATGGTGATCCTTTGGTGGTAATGTTAAATGCACTTAATATCATAATATTGTTGTTTTCTGCTCCATATATAATACTTTGACATATATTATGTCTTTTTTACTGATACATAAGCATGTGTCTCTAAGTTACATATGAACGCTATAATAATAGAGGTGAATACATTATATGTGCTGCCTAATGGAAACTCTATATAGCCTTCTAGTTTTTTTCTCTCCCTTAAGTAATACTGATTATTATTATTATTACATATTATTTTTAAACTATTCATATACATAAAGAAAGAACTATTACATACATGGACCCTATGTTTTACATAATTTTGTTATATGTTTTGTTGAATTGTTTC
This sequence comes from Neoceratodus forsteri, assembly GCA_016271365.2. NCBI lineage: Eukaryota > Metazoa > Chordata > Ceratodontiformes > Ceratodontidae > Neoceratodus > Neoceratodus forsteri. Next base: position 1,050,500,771 of record CM057459.1, on the reverse strand, counting down.
ACTGGCACTTTAAATTTAGGATGCTGATTTGCTATAAAAGGGGTCTGTGTAGATGAATGGTCATCCTGCTGATGACGCAAATTGTGCGAAACCGGTAGAGGTTGTGCTGCTCATTCACCTGCGTGTATTGTTATTTGCATTTTTTTATCATTAAATATTGCCTTTTGTGGATCTCCGAGTGGTGCGGTTTATTGTTGTGACGTTATGTATCCTTGTATACACTCGCACACTCTATTCACTGTTTGAGCTGTCTTGCAGTTTTGTTACTATGTGTTTTTGACTTGCTCACAGTGGGAGTTTCCTTTTTTTGGCTGGTTATCAAGTTGTTTCAATTACCGCATACTAAATTTGGGCAGCTAGTGTGGTGTTGCTGGCTCCAGCTTGTAGATTCGTTCACAAGGCTTAATCATCCTTTTGGTTGGAGTATTGAGTTCTTCCCACCACTAATTTGCCTCCCGATGAAGGAATGTCTGATGTGTATTTCACAGACACATTCCTTGGGGCTACTGCAGGTACGTGTGCTGATAATGTCTTTTTACCTACGGGAGATGAGGAATTATTTTGTGATTTGGATGACAATGTGAATATTCGAACGGAGCCAAATCCAATTAACTCTGCTACTATCACGGAGACTGTGGATATTAAGACAGCATTTATTTCACTAGAAAGAGCAATCATTAGAGGGAGATGCCACTATTGGGGCAAGATCACTCTGGAAGCATATTTGAAGGTGGGACGTTCGCCAAGGGGACTGAGGGTAATTAAGTATCCGGGCTATGGTTTGGAGAGAGAGAGCCACTTATGCTAGACTGGAAAAAAGCTCAACAATCAGCCACTGATGAGTTTATGCGTGTGCTTATACGTGATTATGAGGCTCAACAACCTGAGGTAACAGCTGATATTTCCATTAAAGAGAATTTGGTTCTAGAATTCAAAGACCATGTTGATTTTGCTCTATTTCAAGAAAAACTTAAAGAAAAAGTAAAAAAGGAAGATAATAAACTGAAACAAACAAAACTTCATAAGTTTGAATGTGATAGAGCAGATTATCTTTATGATCGTGTCTTTGATTGGAGCTGAAATAGAAACCGCTCATTTAATACCAGAAAAGGTGGTAATACTAAGAAAGGTGGTAATTTTAAGCAATTTGCTACACCAAACCCTAAGTCTATCCTCAGAAATAGGAACAATTCCCCTACTTATACTACAGACAATAGTGGCTCGGAAGTGGAGGATACATTTTTAGAACTGGATCAGACAGAGGAGTTCGATCCACAGCGGACGGTTCAGTTTCAACTACCCAAAACCAACAAGAGCAACAGATCCAGAGGCCACGGATATTATCGGGACATGAGGAATATCAAGGACCAAGGAGGAAAACACGACGTGGTGGGAGAAAACATTGGCAGTCGCTCAGAGGGAGACGTTTGGTATAACACCTGTAGAATTACAGCCAGAGAAAAATATTGTTATTAATATCTCCAGATGAGAACTTTCACTGGACCAACTTAAGATCTTGCAGAAGGGACTATCTTTTGTTCCAACTCAGGATTCTCATCCTTTTGACTTATATGTGGATTTACATCGGTTCACAAGATTATTGAATCTGAGAGCATTCTTTCATAAAACAGAAATGTGTCGTGGCAACTGTTCATCTACATCATTAGGGGGGAGTACTCCTCAGAAAAAGGTGAGTCCTTTTCAGATTCCATCTAACTTTATGCCACCATATAATGAAACTGTGCACGTTTTTGAGAGAGCCTGTGAAAGAGAATTTGAAGCCATGCTTGCCTCTGATACAGCAGCTAGATACATACACATTTCTGGGACAGAAGCTGCTGCTTTAAAAGAACTTGAACAGAACTATGATATAATTATCAAGCCAGCTGATAAAGGGGGCTCAATAGTGATTCTGTCTAGAGATATGTATGTTAGGGAAATCACTAGACAGCTCAATGATATGGATTTTTATATCCTTCTTAAAAGTAACCCCACATATAAATTTAAACAAGAAATAGATATGTTCATTTACTGGGGTTATTTCCACGATTGAAGCCAATTTTCTCACTGTACCCAAACCAGTTAGAGCCTGTATTTACATCTTGTCTAAGATCCATAAGAATTACTACAATCAACCAGGAAGGCCAATAGTAGCGGGGATAGGTTCACTTACTGAACCATTGTCTAGATATGTTGATGCCCATATCAAACCGTATGTTGTGACCTTACCCTCATTTATTAGAGACACTACTCAGATGTTAGGCATACTGGGAGAAAGGCAGATTGAAAAAGAATGGTTTCTTGTTTCGATGGACATTACCTCCCTTTATACTAATATTCCCCATTCGGGTGGTATAGAGGCTCTTGACTACTGGTTATCCTTGGATTTAAATCTCACAGATTCCAAAAAACAGTTCCTATTAACCTGTAGTGAACATGTATTGACCAAGAGTGTATTTCTTTTTGGAAGAGATATGTATAGACAAATTAAAGGTACGGCTATGGGAGCAACGTTTGCCCCTAATTATGCCAACCTTTATCTGGGCAGATGGGAAAAGATGTATGTCTACGATGTACAGAATAATCCTTTTCGTGACAAGATTGATATCTGACGTCATTTTATTGACAACATCTTTATGGTATGGACTGGCACACAGGCAGAATTAGGTAATTTTGTTGAATTCCTTGAAACAACTGATTCTAATTTAAAATTCACTGTGCAGAGTGACATTGATAGTGTTTCCTTTTTGAATTTAAAGATTTCTAAAAATTTAGATGGCACTTTGAAAACTGACCTGTTCCATAAAGATACTGAATGGAATTCACTTTTATTAGCATCTAGCTGCCATCCATACCATATGATTAACAATATTGCCAAAGCCCAATTCTATCAGGCACGGAGAAACTGTCCTGAAGACAGTGATTTTTTTGCCCAAGGAAATGAAATGTGCAATAGATTCATTGCAAGAGGTTATTCATCCAAGCATGTAGGTCAAACCTTTGAAGACACTTAGGATATTAAAAGGGAAACATTATTGTTGGGGAAATCAAAACCAGTGGAGTCTTCTAAGATGAACTTTGTTACCAATTTCACTAGACACACCCATAAAATACAGAATATTGTTTCTAATAATTGGCATATTTTGGAACATGAGCCTCTCTTGTACGAAGATGTTAAGGAAAAACCTTGTTTTGTTTTTTGCAGAGATAGAAATATTAAAGACAGACTACTACATAGTCATCTTATTGATAAAACAGAACCTGCATTTAAAACCTGGTTGCCACCCTTACCTGCTGGAAACTTTAGTTGTGGGAATTGTAAGTGTTGCCCTTATATTTTGAGAACTGACATATTTACTACACATAATAATTCAAAAGAATTCCGGATTAGGGAATTTTTCAATTGCAATAGTAACAATGTTATATATTTGGCAATATGTGAATGTGGGTCTTTTTATGTTGGCAAGACCAGCAGACAATTTAAAATAAGGGTAGGTGAACATCTTCGATCTATTGCAAATAATGATGTAAAGAATGCATTAGCAGTTCATGTCAATACTACAAGAGATTGCAAGCATTGTTTCAAGTTTTACGCTTTTGAAAGGGTAATATTGGGGCCACATGGTGGGAACCTGGATGAAAAACTGCTCTATCGCGAATCCTTTTGAATTTTCACTTTGGGAGCCTTGAAACCTCCTGGCCTTAATGACAGGATTGATCTATTATCATGTATTAAGAGAAAGACATAATTGTGTTTTGTATGGTAGAAATGTACTGACATCCCCTGGTGGGATTAGAACCTGTATAACTTACATATTGATATATTTTCCATTTTCATACACTGAATTGTGAATTATTTTGTTAATAGTCCCTTAGATATATACTTTTTTTGACATGTTATTTCATATTGGTTTTTCAGGTTACAGTGAATATATGCGTTCCTTCGTTTCTGCATCCCTCACTTCTAAATAATATTATGGATATAAAATTCATGGTGATCCTTTGGTGGTAATGTTAAATGCACTTAATATCATAATATTGTTGTTTTCTGCTCCATATGTAATACTTTGACATATATTATGTCTTTTTTACTGATACATAAGCATGTGTCTCTAAGTTACATATGAACACTATAATAATAGAGGTGAATACATTATATGTGCTGCCTAATGGAAACTCTATATAGCCTTCTAGTTTTTTTCTCTCCCTTAAGTAATACTGATTATTATTATTATTACATATTATTTTTAAACTATTCATATACATAAAGAAAGAACTATTACATACATGGACCCTATGTTTTACATAATTTTGTTATATGTTTTTGTTGAATTGTTTCACTGGCACTTTAAATTTAGGATGCTGATTTGCTATAAAAGGGGTCTGTGTAGATGACTGGTCATCCTCCTGATGACGCAAATTGTGCGAAACCGGTAGAGGTTGTGCTGCTCATTCACCTGCGTGTATTATTATTTGCGGTTTTTTATCATTAAATATTGCCTTTTGTGGATCTCCGAGTGGTGTGGTTTATTGTTGTGACGTTATGTATCCTTGTATACACTCACACACTCTATTCACTGTTTGAGCTGTCTTGCAGTTTTGTTACTTTTTGTACCTATAGAATATATCTTTTTGCCTCTCAATCCTATTACAACCAGCCATAACATTTCAGTTATTTCAGAATTTGCTGCTATACCTACAGATGTACATTGTATTTCACTGTTCACATACAATGCCACCCCACCCACCACCACATCCTCTATCCCTGTCCTTGCTATACAGCTGATAACTGGCTATTTCCATACACCAGGAACTGTCCTTAGACCACCAGGTTTCAGTGACTCCTACTATATCCAAGTTCTCCTTACTGACTATGTATTGGAGTTCAGCCATCTTGTCTTTCTTGAGACTTCTTGCATTAAAATATAGGACTTTAGCCTCCATGATGACCTTCTTCGATTTGGCCACATTAATCTGGGGTACTGGGTTTAATCTTGTCCTCCCCCCCCTACTAGTTTAAATGTATTCCATTTTTTAACCAGAGGGCAAGTACTCTACTTCCTTTAAAACTCAAATGCAAGCCATCTATGCAATATAGGTCCCCTCTGTTGTGAAATGTATCCCAGTGTCTTATAAAGTGCATTTTCATTTCACATGACCAATTACAGAGCCATGCGTTGGTAAGGCACAGCTTTTTTTGTACATGGGGGATGCTCTAAGTACTAGTAAAATCTCAGACACTAGGATTTCACTTCCCTTACTAGATAATTTGTCTACAAGGGTACTAAAGTCCTGCTTAAATAAAGGTAAAGATTTATTCATAATGTCATTAACCCCAATATGGATTACTGCGAAATGCTTTTCTCCCACCCCTTTAAAGATGTTGTCCACCATATTGGTGAGATTGTTTGCCCTAGCTCCTGGGAAACTACACACCATTGTGTTAGCTTTGTTATCATTGCAAATGTATTTCTCATTAAACTTGATAATGGAGCAGAGTGGGACAAATCAGGTAGCCAGGTGGCCAATGGCAACTTAAAAAACTGGTTTGGCTACCATATTTTGAAACTTATTGGTCAACTTGGCTACCTGCCTACAAAGTGATTCTTGAGCCGTTAAAAAGGATGGCCATTTAAAAATATTGGTTTGGCAACCAAATTTTGAAAGCTAGTGGCCAAATTGACCACCAACTCACAAACTGATCTGTCCCACCCTGTAATGGAGTCATCTAATACAATGACTTGTCTAGGTATATTATTTGTTATTGGTAATACTGCAGGGTTAGGTTTAACATCCAATGTTGGAGTAATATCAATATCTACCTCAGTATCAGTTATGTTATCTGCAATAGCAGAATATCTATTGCTTATATGTATTGCTATATCACAGGCTGGACTGAACCCTTTACCTTGCTTATCTAAGGGCATGGCAGAGTAAGCAGGTGAGGGTGATTGTGTACTCATTCCTTTATATACATCATCATCATGTAATTGGTATTCATTCGTAGGGTTATGCTGTGGTGGTTCTAATGGACTCCTATCTCTTTTTTTCACAGAAGCAGCTGGGTACCAATCATTTTCCACATCTGCCTCATCACCATTATCAAGTGTGTTTGCATTTATTACTCTTATCACCATCTTCTGATACTGATGTGCCAGGATTAATTATGGAAGATAAGACCCTTATTTTGTTTGCCATGGCTAGCTATTTTCCAAGCTCTCCAACCTTTGCTTACAATTCTTGGATTAATTCTTTGTTATGTGTACATTTGTCACTTATGTAATTTCTATAATCAGTTTTGATACTAACCATTGTATGCATGCTACAGTCAATGCATTTGGTGCAGAGATTCCCATTAACTGTTAGGCTAGAGAAGGCCATGATCAGCCATCTTGGCATAAATTACCTGCTCTCCAGATTTGTTCTCCATTTCCTCAGCTGTTTCCCTACTTCCACAGGTAAACCCACTGTCTTACTATCTCACCATTCAAGGCAGACACATGCAGGCATGCTAACAGGTCTCTCTGCACATGTCTCCAGACATGACAACCTCACGTGCCCCGCTCGAGCTCGCCCTGCTCGCTTGGTGCAACAACTTATATGGGAAACCCTAAAGTAATCAGGGAGTCACGTGCAGACGCCATTACACGCTACTATTAAACTGGTGTGAATTAATTTAAAAATAAAATCAGTTTCTCATGGAACACTTCACAGTGATCAGTTTACAGCCTCTCCCTTAGCTATAAACATTTAATTATGCCATGTAGCACTGCTACTACCTGAACAACTGGTCCAAGGATACCCTCTCTCTTAGACCCTAATTTTAATAAAATGTTTTATTCAATTCAACAGTCCCAGATAAGATATTTCACTGCCAGACCTGTCTCACCACTATCAAGCAGTGGTCCCACAGTATGTGGAGAGTGGTATGTCTGAAGAAAGCCCTTGGGGATAGAATGGGAAAGAAAGTATAGAGGAGGAAAGGGCACATCTTAAGGGAGCCATAACAGAAGACATAAGCCTTTGTGTTATGCAAAAAAGTAAAACAAAGATGAAGAAAATACTTCTGGTTCTCAAAGGAGGTGGCAGGGAGGGTGAGGGAAAAAAGGTTAGCATTCAGAAGGTACAAAGGAATGCAGAGGGAGAAAGGAAAAAGAATGTATCTAAAAAAGCTAAAGGAGGCGATGAAAGCAGTCAGAAAAGCAAAATCACAGACAGAGGAAAAAATAGCCAGCCAAGGCAAATAAGAAATGTGACAAAAACTTTTTTAGATTCATTAGAGAAAAGAGAAAAAATAGAGGGGGTGGATTGTGAGATTAAAAAGAGAAGTGGGGGGGGGGGGCAAAAAAGGGGGAACAGGAGAAAGCAGAAATCTTGACCAAATATTTTTGTTCAGTGTTCATTAGGGGTGGGCAAAAGTGGGGTTATCCACTTTCATGGAACTTCCACAAAAATCTGGAAACTTTTATTGAAGTTTCTAAAATTCTGCCTGTGGTGGAGCAAAAAAATTCTGTGAATGTTTTAGGGAAATTTTGACCTGTTCCCCTCAAAATCAAATATGCCCTGGTGGCTAGCTGTCCCTTCCCCCCACCGGATCACCTGCCTGACTTGTAACAAAATACCCCTGGTGGATGCATCCCTCCCCCCAACCCATCAACAGCCCACAAATGCCCTGGTGGTTAGACATCCATCTCCTCCACCCAGTCACCCACCCATACAGTGTCCAGTAACACTCCCCCATCCCTATCTCTGTCTATAGTCTGTCTGACTAAGTACCATAAAATTCCTTGGTGATCTAGTGGTTTCAACCCCCCCATCCCCGATCCCTAGTCCCTGAATAATTATTTAATTCCTTGGTGGTCTAGTGCCCCCCCACCCCAGCAGGTGAACCACCACCCCACTCCCACCCCTATCCTGAACTCCCAGTGGCAGATCTGCACAGCCCCTCCTTCCTCACCATGGTTAGCCACTTCCACTGAGCCTGTCAAATGAACACATACTTGTATGGAGAACATGTTCATTCACTGACAGCCCAGCGGGCAGGCCTGCCATGGTGGAGAGAGATGGCTGTGCTGGTCCACCCACTGGGGTTAGGGATGGGTGTGGGAGTGGGGTGGTGGGACATCTTCTGGGTTGGGGGTGTGGGGGCACTATATCACCAGGGAATTAAATAATTATTCAGGGACTGGGGATCAGGGAGGTGGAGAGGGGGTTTAAACCTCTAGACCACCAGGGAATTTTACTGTACTTAGTCGGACAGACTACAGATGGAGATAGGAATTGGTGGGATGTTACTGAACACTGTACAGGTGGGTGACTGGGTGGAGGTAAGGGACCACTAGCCACCAGGGAATTTGAGGGCTGATGACAGGGTGGGGGGAGGGATGCGACCACCAGGGGTATTTTGCTATAGTTTGGACAGGTAATCCAGTGGGTAGGAGGGACCACTAGCCACCAGGGATATTTTCTTTAAATGTGGGGCTGGTAGGGAAAGGGACCACTAGCCACCAGGGCTTTTTTCAGGGAATTGGGTCGGGCTGTCTAGCGGGTGATCACAGACAGAAATTCTGTGGAAGTTCAGAAATGGATTTCCAAACTTTCATGGCAGTGAAAGTCAGACTTTATCTCGAATTCCTCCTTCCAAAAATTTTTTCCCACAGGGATAGTGTTCATATTAGAAAGGGAAGGGAAGGGGCGACAGCTAGGTGTTATAAGCACTAAGGGGTGGGGTGTAGACCCCAGTCCATTTAATGTAGAGGGAGTCCTAAAGGAACTAGAAAAACTGAAAGTAGATAATGCAATGGTGCCTGAGAGAATTCTTCCTAGAATTCTTAAGGAACTTAGAAAGGAGCTAGCAGCACTGCTGGCAGCCCTGTTTCAACAAACTGTTATAAACAGGTGTGGTTCCAGAAGACTGGAAGAGGGTGAATGTTGTCCCTCTGTATAAAAGTGGGAGCAGGGAGGAGACTGGTAACTATAGGCCAGTCAGCCTAACCTCAGTGGTAGGGAAATTGATGGAATCATTACTCAAGGAAAATATTGTGACATACCTTAAATCCAGCAGACAGCAAGATGTGAAACAGTATGGTTTTAGGGCAGTCCAGTCTTGCCAAACAAACCTGATAGATTTCTTCGACTGGGTGACAAGGGAGATAGTTCAGGAAGGGGTGGTAGATGTGGCCTACCTGTATTTTAGCTAGGCCTTTAATACCGTCCCTTATAGAAGGATAGTAGAAGGAGCCAGTAATACGATGCTGATTGAGGAGGACACCAGTTACAACACTCTCCAGTGTTTGTGGAATTAAACACAGGTAGCAGGGTTACACCACATGTTTTATTTCTACAAAAGGTATGCTATAGTGCCTACAATGTAGTGCGTAACCTTATCAGAAATGCCTATTGCACTCCTATCCTGGGCAGATTGCCTGCCCTTTCTCTTTCTGTTTCCCCGTAGGTGGCTCAGCCAGTGAAGACGGCCTTCTGCTGATCTTGACAAGATCCATGAGCATTAATATAGAGAAGCTGAAAACTAAATTGCTGAAACAGAGAGGACCAGTCGGACGGTTGCGTAAGGCCTTAACTTGCTAAAGCGAGAAGATTTGCAACAGACCCAGAAAAAAAGAAGTTTATTACAGAAGTCGCTTATTACTGATCTACTCTGCAAAACAAGATTATTAAGGGCCGTATTAAACACATTAAATTAGCTCACTTAAAACTGTCATTGATGTTGTTGTTACCCATGTGTTTTTTATAACCACATTAGTAGACTTTTCCCTTTTTACTTTTATTTATTTTCATATATTTTATAGATATAGCTGATTTTGCACCTTTTCAACAAAGCCTGGCCACATGACCAACTTTCCATAACTGTGCAGGTGTTGAAACTGTCATTTATATCAACCCAGACTCATTTGTTAAGTAACATGTGTGTCTTCAGACACAGGTTTCAGGCTGGTAGCTGCAAGCCATTTTTATATCTTTTTATAAAATAAGATATTCATATGGGCCATTGTAGTATTTGGTATTTTGGTATTTCTTCAAAGTGAGCCCTCACTGCGTATTGCTTTGGTGAACTTGTCAGTCATCTTGAGGAGGCATTTGTTGGTCAGTGAGGATTATAAGAAGGAATATATTAAGCTTCTTGAAGAGATCCTTTTTTAAAAGCATCCGTATAAACTGGAACCAGAGTAAGTTCTGTTTTATAATATTAATTCTTTGAAGAGAGTATTTTAGCTGAGTATAGAGGACAGTCCTCCAATTAATTCTGTTTATTTTGTTTATCCAGTTATATACTGTACTACCTGTGTATTATTTAAGCATCAGCTGCTGTATTTTTACTAAAACTGTTATTTTAATTGTTTTAGTGTTGTCCCCGAAGAAATGGTGGAGAATCCTATTCAATAAAAGCCTTAGTTTGGTCATTACATGCAAGGAATTTACTGAGAAACTTATTAGGAACATATTATTACTGAGCTATTTTTCATCTTGACAAAGAACTCAGACAAGGCATAACAAATATTCCTATGGTCTTCCTTTATACTGCATGGGTCCAGTGATAATAGACTACTGCTTATGTAATTTACCTTACTTGATTCTTCCCTGAAATACATTCAACAGATCACAAACCCGAGGGGGGGTATATTTTTACTTTCTAGGGTAAGAAGAGATAGTCCATTTTCCTTCCTGGCAAAATCTTTAAGGAAATGAACTCTTTTGACCTGCCTTGTTTTTTTTTTTTGAGCACCAGCTACAGGTAGTTGCTGTGGCTACAGGAGAGACAGGGAGGGGAGAAGAGGGGGAGGAGTAGCTCTCTATGTACAGTAAGGAAAGGGATAAAAGCAATTGAACAAAAGAGTAAGCAGGAAGAAGCAGAGGCACTATGGGTCACCTTAGAGACTTGAAATGGCACCATAATCCACAAAGGGGTTATATACAGACCCTCATGTCAGGGGGAGGAATGGACAAGGATATGATAGAAGGCATTCTTAGGATGGTAGAGAAAGGGGAAATACTGTTGATGCGGGACGTGAATATGCCAGATGTTAACTGGAGCACCTTTGCTGCAGCCACATCCAAGAACAGGGTCATTCTCAATGCCATACAGGTGGCATGCCACAGACAGCTAGGTTTGGAACCCACTCATGAGGGAACAATCTTAGACATCATACTCTCAAATGGGGACAGTGAAAGGATCTTAGATCTAGAAGTGGGTAGCCATCTGGGAACAAGTGACCACCAAACAGCGTGGTTTATGATAAACTCAGCTACAGAGTCAAGCCATACACAAGTGAGGGTACTGGACTTCAAGAGGGCTGACTTTGGCAAGATGGGAGAGTGCCTTAGAAAAGAACTAGCAAACAGGCTAGACGGAGGGGTGGAACAACAATGGGGAAACATCAAAACTGCCATCACAGAGGAAACAAGCCTTTGTGTGAAGCAAATAAACAAATCAAAATGAAAGAAAGAGCCACTATGGTTCTCAAAAGAGGTAGTGGGGAAGGTTAGGGAGAAAAAGATAGCATTTAGGAAGTATAAGGTAGGACAGAAGGAGCAGGACAGAGAACTGAACCAATTAAGGCAGAAGGAAGCAGGGAGGGAAGTCAGAATAGCAAAGGCCCAAACTGAGGAAAAGATAGCCAATGTGGTTAAGAAGGGGGATAAAACCTTCCATAGGTACATCAGGGAGCATTGAAAGACAAAGGGAGGGATAGTGAGGCTGAATAGAATGGAAGGTGGGTGGGCAGAGAGGGACTGTAAAAAAGCAGGGATACTGAACGAATACTTCTGCTCAGTATTCACAAAAGGGGAGCATGGGGAGGTGCCTAATCCAATATTTATTTTTATTTATTTCGTTTTTGTTGACTGGGTAAGTGCACTAGACAAATTCTGCTATTTTCAGGCATGACCGGGTGAAGGGGGATACAGATGAATGCCAACTGACTTTGAACCAGATTAAGCTGTTGTGGTATTTTAGTGAATGGGAGGAAATTTGGCCAGAACACTGGGGGAATTCCCCTACTCTGCTGTAGGGGGACCCTCTAGCCATTTGGCTGCTAGCCAAGATGGTGGACACTAGTCAGATACCTGCAGCACAAGCTGTTGCTGAAGAATCTGTTGTAGTGTTGAACGATATTGTGGAAATGCTTTCAGCTCCTGATCTGCCTTCTAGTTTGGATTCTGCTGCTGTGCAAACTAAGGATTATATTCCTGTAAGTGCTTCTACCAATTTAAACTTTCCTGTGACTGTACCTGATTTACCTAGTGACTCTTACTCGGAGGTAGCCGCTCTCTCTGGGCCCCATGTCAGAAAAAAAATGGCTCTTAAGACAGGATTTTGCTGCTGAAGAACACTTATTCTTTCAAAAAAGGGCTCAACTTGAAACTTCACTTTAGAAGCTGCGCTCTGACAGCAATGCCTCAAATGTCAATCCGAAACAGCAGGATGCTACTGACGTGCCCACTCCTGTAAACAAGTCGAAGAGCTGTGCGGCGCATGTAGAAGCCGCTGAAGCAACAGGAACTTCCACTAATTCTTTTCCATTATTGCCCTCTGAAGATATTGCATTGGGAATGGCAACTGCAAGTCCAGTTGGGACTGGCCTAAGATGCTTTGTGGAGTCAGCGGCTCCTGTTGAGGGATCCTCGGCCTGGTCAGTTCCTACAGCACTTCAAGAAGCCGGCTGGCAGTTTGATGCACTTACATGCCAGTGGCTTTCTGGCAATACACCTATTACTGTACCCACTCTGCCTGCTCCTATTCCTTCAATGTTTTCAGCTGATGCTGCCCTTTCAGCCTTGGAAGTGCCTTCAGATTTGGCCTTAGCACAGAATCCTGAATTGCCTTTTTTAAAACTAGCAGTTCCTCCTCCACTTGCTGGGGCCGAGTCTACCGGTGAATCTTCCACACTCCAATGGCCTTTAAGCTTAATCAATGAAACTGCACCAAAAACTTTTGCCTCACTGTTTAAAACTCCCATATTCCCAGCAAAGAGACACAATGCTGTTCGTCTTACCTATACTGGAGGCATTGACTCTCCGTATAGGCTTTTGTTGCCAGAATTCTTCTGAAGGATTCCATAAAATTTCTTGTAACTGAACTCTATGCCTTAATTCATGTCTCTGGGGAGATGACTTCTGATGTCAGTTTTAAAACTGTTCAGGGTTTGAAATGATTTTGGGTCAAATACAATCAATTGAAAAAATCATCTTTATGGTCCCCCTTCCTTGTTACACTTTTATCTAAGCCTTCCCACAAGTTTATTACTGTGCTCTTTAGAAATGAAAGGGTGAGTGTCCAGGACCAGATCATCTGGCTAAAACACCGCTGTACCTTGTTGGCGGATCCTGAAGCCATCTTTGATTCAGAAAATATCTGGACTGGGGGTTGGAAAGTGAAAGTCATGCTTAAAACAAATGACACTGGTCCAATTCATTTACCTAATTCTTTTTTTCTAGGTCGAAATAGGGGGATTCTTTTTTATGCAGGACAGCTGAAGATGTGTTATAATGTGGGTCTTTGGAACACCTCAGTAGTGCATGTGATTTGGCTAGATGTGTGATATGTGGTGGCTTAGGTCATTTAAGCTCGTCCTGTCTTAATGAGTGTAAATACAATCTTTGTCGGGAATTGGATGATACATTTCAGAATTGTACTGCTGCTGCACACAGCTATCCTGATCAAGCTGATGGAGCTGAACAGCGCTTGTTAATTGCATTGCCACAAAAGAAAGTGAGTTGTTCAGGGATTTCTACTCCTGAACTCTTGGATGGTTCTGTTATTTCTCCTTCAGCTCCCCATATAGTTGAGCCCCACTCCACTCCTAAACCCCCCTGACAGACCTGACTGCAGTTGCTGACCCATCTTCTACTTCTGAGAGCCTGCAGCAGCCTCTACTACAAGTCTCTTGCTCCACTGCTCGTGTGGTGCAGGACTCTGGTATGCATCCCCCTCCTACTCCGGGAAAGAATCCTGGCACTAGGGTCACCAGACAATCTGTCCGGGATTCTATAGACAAAGTGGTGTTTCCACAGTCTACAGCTATCCTGACTTCAAATAAGTTTGATGTATTACAATCTGAGCATTCTGACATGGATTCTGATGTTTCTTCAATGGACTCCTTGGTACCTGAAGGTACTACTGATATTGAGGGGACAGTTCATCCCCGGGGTCAACAAAAAGAAAAGCAAAGGTTAAACTAAAAAATACGGACAAGCTTAGCAGGAAAAACCCTTATAAAAAGACTTAATGACTGAACCCTTTTCTTTTCACACCATTAAATCAATCAATCTTTATTTATCCAGGCGAAAACACCATTGAGACAACTCATTTGCAAGGTGGACCTGGTACAGTTATAGGGTATACAAAAGGTAGATAACGTGTATATAAGGCACAATAAAATACAGTCTTACACATAGGGTATAGTTAGTATAATATTTTAAGCATATAATACATGACATAACCGATACAAGCTTACAATTTGGATCATAGTTTGTACAACATATTCAAAAGGGAGAGAGAAGCATGATTTTTCAACAATACATATGTTTGCATTAAATAAGTCAAACTGCGTCAAATAGTACAAGACAACATACCACCCTGTGACCACAAATTCCAGATAGTAGAAGCAATAGGAGAGCTGGTCACTTGGAGAAAAGGAGGAACTCAAGTGTGGATTATCTAATGATGGCAGTTGCATACTTCTTTAAAGGTTGCACCATTAATGTGAATAGTATTAAACAGGTAGCTAGAAGGAGAATTATTTTTTCCATTCTAGCTCATTTTCATCTAGGCTTCTTTTTTTTGCAGGATACTCGCTTGCATACACTGCATGAAATTCCATTGTCTTCTAAGGCCTGGTACTTGGGTCCGTCCTTTTGGTCTTTAAGTACAAAGCCTTGTGCTGGTGTGGGTATTCTCTTTAAATATCCTGACACCAAAGTTTTAAAACTTTTTGACCTACTCTCTGGTAGGGCACTGGTTTGGATGTTCTTATCCAGGAAGTACCTTATCACTAAATTAATCTGTATGCCCCTCAACAAAAAGCTCAACGATGTGCCTTGTTTCGATTACTTGAACCCTACTTACATACCCCTTATAAGATAATTTTTGCTGGAGACTTTAATTGTCCCATTACTGCTAAACAAGGTAAACAATACTGTGACTCTAACTTACTGTTCCAAATAGTTCTCAAAGCAAATTTATTGGATGCAGCCTATCATCATATTAATTTGGCCCTTCCTACTTTCCATAAAGGTCCTATGACCTCTAGAATCGATTATATTTTTGTTTCCCCTACTTTCCCCATTCAGACTGCCATGGTTTCAGCTCCTGAATTTACAGACCATCATATCTTCTCTGTGAGCACTGGGGTAACTATGAGGCAACAAAGAGGCTTTGGTTTTTGGAAATTCAATACCTCCTTGAGGTCAACCCCACATATTTCCTTATTCCTCCATAATTTTATTTTAGTACAGAAGACTGTTTATTTTTTTTTTGATTCTCCCACACTTTGGTGGGAAGATACTAAGTTTGTACTGACAAAGCTATGTAAGCAGCTCAGTAGTTGGGTTGCTAGGACTGCTTATCTTGACTACCTACAGGATAGAAGATTGTTACAACAGCTTTATTCAGACTCTTTTGAGACGGGTCAAGACTTAACTTCCATCTCTCAACTCTCTGAGAAAATAGTTCATTTCCATGCCACTAAAGCTAAAGCTTTATTGTTTCAACAGCAATTTTGCACTAAGGGTGAACTGGCAACCGCTTGCCCGTATGAACACTGGCAACCCCAACTGCATAAAAAGACCATTTCTGCAGTTCGGGATCATTGTGAGAATGAGTGTCATGACATAAGGGATATCATCAAGATTGTTTCTGCTTATACTACCCTTAAGTATAGTTCTTTGGCGGTTTCTGTTACAGGATTGCAGTCTTTTTTTTTCAAAATGTGGCTATCTCATCGCTGGAGGACGCAGAAGTACAACTTTTAGTATCTCCTATTTCTGTTTTAGAAGTTAAAATGTCACTCTCCTCTATGGTTGAAAAAAAATCTCCTGGTCCTGATGGTATCCCTACAGAACTTATGAAATTTGTGGGTACCATTTGTTTAGAGGAATTAGCTTTAGTCTTTAATAATATTTTGAATACTGGGGTAGTTCCTTTGTCTATGAACTCAGGGAGTCTGACCAACATTTATAAAAGTGGTGACAAATTTGACTTGAATAATTGGTGCCCTACTATACTTCTAAACTCTGATTTTAAACTGCTTATGAAAATTCTGGCACATAGGCTCTTGTTGGTAGCTATGAAATTGATTGCTTTGGCACAAGCCTATGCTATCCCTGGTAGAAGAATTCAAACACAACTTTTTCTCTTGTAACAGCTGGTTGAACAGGGGAAACTGGGGGCTCTAGATGGTTACCTTCTTTCCCTAGACCAATCAAAAGCCTTTGATCGAGTACATGATGATTTTTTATGGATTATTATGGCCCATTATAATATCCCTATGACTATGATTCATTGGTTTCAATGCCTGTATCGTACAGCTACTATTTGTCCAGTTGTCCATAGTTGGAAGGTTCCTCTTATTCCTTTAAAGAGGGGTGTACAACAAGGTTGTCCCCTTAGTCCAATTTTATATTCTTTTTTTATTGATCCCTTTTATGGAAAATTAATGATTCTAGGGAAGTAGACCATGTGTTATTTCATAGTCAAGCTATTTCATATAAAATTATGGCTTATGCAGATGATATGCCACTTCTAGCATGTGATGAGCCTTCTGTTCATTCCAGTTTGGCTATTTGTTCCAAATTTGGTGAACTCACGGGAGCTGCTCTAAATATTAATAAATGTGTGGGACAAAGACTGCAATATGCGTTACATGCTTCGGGATCTATTGCAGGTATCTCTATTATCACAGACCCTCTCAACATTTTAGGCTTATGTTGGGGCAATGTAGAATTGGATCTTTTTAATTGGGAAAATAAATTAATTTTGGGCAAACATAAAGTTTTAATGTAGAACACATGGAAATTTGGAAAGGAAAAAGGGTGTTTCTCATTCAAACTTGTTTGCTACCTGTTTTACTATACCTTAGCTATGTTTTTCCTCCCCCCTAAATCTTTGGAAGTTAGGCTTTTAGGCATCTTCTTTCAGGCCTGCTGGGGTAGTCACCTAAACCCAATAAAACAAAATATTCTCTATTTTCCTATTAAACAAGGTGGATTTAATATGCCTAATCCCATTCTTTTTTTCAATTTTTTTTCTCCATAACAATATTCAATCTTTATTAACTGATGATACTCAAGACTGGGAAATGTTTTTAAGACCAAAATGTATACAATGGCTCGAGTTATGGGAATCTCAATCCCTGAAATGTTTTAAGAGATCTGCAGTGACTCCTGAGTATATTAGATGCACCTTTTTGTGGATTAAACAATGGAACTTGTTGACGCTTTATGTCCTAAATCTATCTGGGAAGCAATAGTATTTGGGATTTTCACTGGTTGGCCTGTCATGGCAAAATTAATGTTAAGTCTAATTAAAAACATAAGGCCCAGCAGGAAAGATTTTGTGCTCAGCCTGACTGCTTTCAATAGGAGGAAACAAATGAGCATCTTCTGTTCTCCTGTACTTTTATTTCTAACATTTGGGCCTTTGTAGTGCATGAATGTGATTAGGTTATCTTCTTGACAATCTCTTTTGAAAATCTGATGTTTGGATCTTTTGATGTTTCATGGACATGTAAATGGCAGTATAGCACATTGCAAGTGTTCATGACTGTTTTTAAATGGCAGATTTGGTTTGCTACAGTAGATGTGCTTACACGCTACAACAATGGGATGGAACATTTCTGGAATTGCTTCTGAAAATAGTGCATCAACTGAAATGTATTTATAAGAATGAGAAATCTTCTATGTCCACCAGTACATTGCTGGAGTTATGGATTGGATTCCCTTGGATCACAGACTCTGATGCTCCTATTACTTGAAATTGTTATTGCCTATGTCCTTTTCCTGTTTATGCAATGATTTGATTTGCTTTGCCTGAATCTTCTTTTAGTAATTCTCATGTTTCCTTAGCCTTTTGTTTGAATTTGCACTTTTGACTTTCAAAATAATGATTTCCCCTACTCTCATGGGGGGGGGGGTATTTATTTTTTCTGGGGTTATACAGTATACAAGAGTTTTTTTGCTTGTAGTGTGTCATAATGCTCATTTAGATTATCTTTTTTTTTTGGTTTTAGGTGGGGATATATTGTTTGTTTTTGTGTACACTTTGTATCTTGTATGATGTAATACTTCTTTATGTTCTTATGATTTTGTGCGCTGCAACACTGTTTGGCTTGTAAACTTATTTTGTTCTAAAATCCACCTGAACTACCACCAGAACAGGCAGATGGGACCTCGGTTTAATTTCTCATCTAAAAGACTGCATCTCAAGAGTGCAGCACCCCACCCTCTTGCTGCACTGCAGTGTCAGTATTGGGATATTAACTCAAGTGCCTGGTGTGGGGATAGAACCCAACAGAAGCACTCTGGACAGGGAGGTTGATCCCAGTCCTTTCACAGAAGAAAGGGTTCTGAAAGAACTCCTAAAATTGAAGGTGGACAAAGCAATGGGGCTTGACGGAATTCTAAAAGACTTAAGGGGAGAACTAGTGACACAACTGACTATCCTTTTTAACAAATCATGGGAGGATGGTGTGGTACTTAAGGACTAGAGGAAGGCAGATGTGATTCCTCTTCACAAAAGTCGGAGCAAGACAGAGGCAGGAAACTAAAAACCTGTCAGTTTGACTTCTGCCATAGGGAAAGTGATGGAATCACTTCTGAAGGAAAGAATTGTTGAGTACCTAAAGGCCAGTGGGGTACAGGACCCAAGGCAGCATGGGTTCACAACAGTAAGTTCATGTCAGAAGAATCGAATTGATTTCTTTGACTGGGTGACCAAAGTAGTAAATCGGTAAGGGGCTGAGGACAAGACCTACCTAGATTTTAGCAAGGCATTTGACATAGTCCCACACAAAAGATTAATAATCAATTATCCAGCCTGGGAGTGGATTCCAGGGTGGTAGCCTGGGTAAAACATTGGCTGGACAACAGGACACAGAAGGTAATTGTAAATGGAATCCACTCTGAAGAAAGAGGGGTTACTAGTGGGGTACCAAAGGGTTCAGTACTGAGTCCAGTCCTTTTTAATGTCTTTGTAATTGACATTGCAGAGGAACTGGAAGGAAAAGTATGCCTCTTTGCAGATGACACAAAGATATGCAACAGGGTTGATACACAAGGAGGCATGGAAAGGATGACAAGGGACTTGGCAAGGTTGGATGAATGATCAGAAGTATGGCAGCTTAGATTCAATGCAAAGAAGTGCAAAATAATGCACCTTGGGAACAAAAACCCAGGGGAAGATTATACGATGGGGGGAGAGGAGTTAATAGCAACAACAAAAATGGAAAGGGACCTGGGGTAATCATATCAGATTACCTTGAAGTTAGCAAGCAATGTGAGAAGGCAGCAGGGAGAGCTGGGGAGAAACTGTGATGTATAGGGAGAGGCATCACTAGCAGAAAACAGGAAGTTGTTATCCCTCTGTACAGAGAGTTGGTGAGACCCCATCTGGAGTACTGCATCCAGTTCTGGAGACCCCATCTCTGCAAGGACATAAACAGGATGGAGGCAGTCCAGAGAAGGGCAATTAAAATGGTGCAGGGTCTGCAAGAGAAGCCATACAAGGAGAGACTAAAGGAGCTTAATATGTATACCCTTGAGGAAAGGAGGGAGAGGGGGGACATGATAGAAATTTTTAAGTACCTCAGTGGAATCAACAAAGTCAAAGAGAGTTGCATCTTTCAGAAAAAGAAATGTGCAAAAACAAGGGGACACAATTTGAAGATAGAGGGAGGACAGCTCAAGGTCAATGTGAAGAATAATTTTTTCACAGAGAGATTGGTGGATGCATGGAACAGCCTTCCTGAGCAGGTTTTGGAGTCTAAAACTGTGGGAGAATTCAAGAATGCATGGGACGGACATAAGGCAATTCTTGTGGTGGTAGGAAGAAATAGGCTGTTGGTTAACTAGGATCTGCAGCTTATCCTGCAGATAAGGAAATGGGCAGACTAGGTTGGCCAAGTGGTCCTTATCTGCTGTCAAAGTCTATGTTTCTATGTAAAACAACTTGTATAGATTAGATTCATTTGGTTCACCATTTTTTCTTTGTTATAACTAGTCTGAAGCAATGGTTCATACTAGGTTACAAAGGTTACAAAATAGTGACGTATCGCCATTACAAGATCTTTCTTTAAAGCAAAAGAAATCTGTCAGGAGACAGTCCAAACTAACTGAACATATAGTGTTGCTACAGAGTAGTTCAAAGACCTCAATTCCCAGAGCTGAAACCACAAACATCCCTCAGGTTGTCAGACACATGAATAACATCAAGGGGCCTAAGGGCTGTATAAAGTTGGTTACTACACCTCAGTTAAATATTGTTGGGACTGAGGAACCTCATAACATTACTAGGGAGGCAGTAATAACCTAAAAAGCATCCTTTACTTTTGATTATGACGTACAGGATAGTGTCCATGAAGGAAGGTCCAAAGTTGCAGCCAATATTTCTAACATTCTAGCCCTCTCCCCAAATCAAACAAATGACTATTCTTTACAGGGGGGACCAATAGTAGAGCAATCCAGCATTGAGAAATCTCCTAAATGCTGGTATTAAAGTAGTTATGAGTCTAACGAGGGTCAGGAAAAGGAGGGCATAATCTACAAAATAGGAGAAGTAATTTATGAATTACAACAAACTATTAATGGACTGAAACAGCTGGAAGAACTAACAGTAGCCACACATATTTTATAAAGTGTGCTAAAAATGCAGACCAAGTCTGTAGTAACAGTGAAATCTTTAAACCCACATGTCTAATTGAAAATGTTATACATTTATTTTAAAAAATACCCATAATGTTCATTTAATATTAATGGAGCAACTTGTCATTAATAGGAGTATTCTGGAAAGTTTAAGAGTAGATGTGACAGTTAACAGGGCCAAAATAGACAAGATATCTATGTTAGATGGGAAAACAGTGGAAGTAAATGAGACTTTAAATGTAGAAGACAGCACCATACACATGACTCCCCACCTAGTTAACCAAAATCCAAGAGAAAAAGAGAAAAGAGAAAAAGAAAACAAAGAGGAGAGTTAAATATTAAAGGGAAAACTGCCCCTAATCAGAATCAGGTCACTATAGATACAAGTGGTACCACAGAAGATGATAGACCTCACCTTATTTTAACACAGGATGGTAAATCTCCTAATGGGACTTCTCCTATACCAGTAGAACACACTGCTAAATCTGATTTATTGATATAATTAGATATTTTAGAACAAGAAATTAAAAAACTAAATCAACAAGGTGCACATTCAGCTATCTTTCTATGGAAGAGCATAAATGCTCCTTTATCTTATAAGGAAAGTAGCAATTATGAGGCACAAAAAGCTTGGGCTCAAGAAGCTGAGTGTACAGTTAAGGCATGTACCCAGGACAATTTTAATTATACATCACCATTTAATGATAGGATTGGCTCTAAACAAACTAACTGGGTGGAATCCTATCCACTTATTAGATGATATGGGCCATTAAACTGGAGTAACTTCAACCCATCTCAGTTAGAAGTTGATGTAATCCAGTATTTAAGTAAAAGTCTGGACATTAACCTCACAGAGAACGACATCCTGGAGATAAAAAAAATATCCTAATAACAGAAGCTACTTTGATAGATATACTGCTGTTATCCCCTAGATTGGCAAATTATATTTTGGTGAACAGTTGGTTGATACAAGAACCAGATTTGATTATTACTTTCCTCACCCTTGAAAAAGGGACCTTCGGGGCTCAGTGGACCTACCCGGTTACCAAAATTGAATAAATAAATAAATAAATAAATAACAGAACATTATTTAACAAAAGGGATAGAGAAATTGAAAAGGAAGTCATCCTCACTGTGTTTGGTATGTCCCCACTGAGACAGGAAAATGATGTCAAACTAACTAAATCCATAAAGGACTTACTAGTTAATGTTCTGAGAATTCTAGTGGATAAACTGGGTCATATCTCAGCTACCAGAGCTCATGTAGACAGCCAAATAAATATAAAAGTTTCAGACAAACCCCAAATTGGCTGAATGTATCATGAGGAAAGCTAACATCTTTGATAATATGGGGCTTAATCTGGTGGAATCATATATTTTTAAAACATCAGGGATAACTAATGCTGTAAGAGATAACAGCAACAATGTCAATAGTCTGTCACTGAGTGAAAGATTTATGATGATGGCAGGATATGGGAACAACTGACTACCCATAGATTATATGCCCCCAGTTAATACATTGGATAACAAAGCTCAGGGGCTAACTTTCTTGACATGGAATATTGCAGGATGGTCCACGCATATAATTGACATTGAATGTAAAACTTTCCTTGTGCAATATGATTTTGCGGGCCAGATATTCAAAGCTCAGCACCGGGCAGAATGCCGTTGCACTGGCCTAGCGCTGACTGTGTGCCCAATTGCAATACTGAAAGGTACAGGTAGTGCTGGCACTAGGTGTTAGCGCTGATGCTAAACCATAATGTATGCAGGGGTGCACCGGCATATTCAAAAGAATAGAGTTGCGCTACAGGCATTAGCGCGACCTGTAGCATGGCGCTAGTTACTGCTGAAGAAAATCTGCCGGTAATGCAGCGCTAATGGCAGCAGTGCCCCCCCATCAAGAAACCCGACCCCCCCATGTCCAGTAACAGCAACACATATCCCTGGTGTTCTAGTGGTCCCCACCCCAGCATGATCCCCAACTCCTGTCCCCCATAGAATATCTATCAAAGTGAGTTTTCACATGCTGATTGATACTACCCTGTGGAGCCTGATTGGATGGCTATGCACCCAATAGTTCTGGGTTGCAGCTCAAATACACTCGCACTAGTGAGCGGGTTAAGTGTGCGCGGGGTCGCGATCAGAGACACGCACATCTGCACGTGTTCCATGTGTTCAGCGTGGTTAGAGTGTGAGTGTTTTACCGACTATGACGTAAGTCCGTTTACATTCTTACCTTGTGTGTACCTTTTAATGGTACTTTAGGGCAAAACTAATCTACTGCATTTATCATCCTCTACGTAAGTTTGTAACATCATTTAATAGGCCAGTTCACTTATTTGATTAGTATTTCCTTTCTGCCCTTTGTTGCTAAGGTATCAGCGCTCTCCTAAAAATGGCAGAAATTATAAAGTTCATGGATAGAAAGGAAAGCATTCAATGCACTAGATGTCTAATGTATGCCTTCACTCCCAGCTCCTTCACACAGGGTGGAGATATCTGTGCTAAATGTTCTGAAAATGTGTTCTTCAATAATGAGCTTCAGTCTTTTAGTACTAGATTGCTGGCACTGGAAGAAAGTTAAAGGGAAATGCAATTTAGATATAGCTCTAATTATTCTCAGTGCTCCAAATGTTTTCCTACTGTAAACTCTGACTCCCTAGTTAGCTCTGTCAATGTACCTCTACCTGGACAACCTACTGATACTGGTCCTTTATATGTAATGAATTGTAACTCATCTTTAAAAAAAGGTCTAGAGAATGCAAAAATGAATGTGATGATACTTTTAATGAAGTTTGGTATGAAGTTCAGAGTAAAAGAACATTTAAAAAGGGGTGCAAAGCAGCTGCCTTTTCATCAGATATTTCTAATAGGTTTCACAGCCTCACCCTAGACACAGAGACTCCTGACATGCCCAATGAGGGAGTGAAAAGTAGTACAATGATAAATACTGTTGATATACAAGGCACTCTGGGTGATTCTTCTAAAACACAAGAGTCAATTGGCATATGTCCACTTCCATCCACCATTCCCCTTATCCCTTTGCTTGCTGGACCTAGTCCTATCCAGCCAAGCTGTAGTAGTTCATCTGTTGATCATGATTTTATTATGGACAAAGCCCCAAGTGTGACTGATCTGAAAAGACAAGTTAATGTGTTAGGCGGTTCTCTGTTAAAACATTTAGATAGGGCTATTTGTGCTGACGATAAGGCTAATCACACCTGTTCAACTTTCCGTGGGGCTAGAATTTCTGATATTACTGGAATGGTCAATAACATCCTTAAAGACTGTGGGTCTACCCCTCTATTAGTGCTCCATGTAGGCACAAATAATATCATGCATGATGATTTAGATGATATAAAAAAAGACACGGTGACTCTGTTCAATCGCTTATATAACTTCACCTGTTATATTGCATTCTCAATTCTCTGAAATTTTATCAATCTCTAGAGCATCTTATCAGATTAATTGTAAAATTAAACATTAGAATGAGTGGCTACGTAAATGGTGTCTCTGACAGTCCCAGATCTGTATCACACATTGGGAAGAATTTGTTTATAGACCTTATCTATTTGCAAGGGATGGTCTTCACTTGACTAACAGTGGAAATACCCTCCTTAGCAAACATATTCTTGACTATGTGTCCAAGAATTTAAACTTATAGAGTTGGGGGTGAAACCACAGGTCCACCCCCATCCTGTCATGCTCAATAACAAGTGTAATTATCATCACCTCAAGGAATTAAAATGTTTGTATTTTAATGCTAGGAGTCTCAATAACAAAATAGATGAATTAAAAGCAATTGTTGCTCTAGATAATGTCAATATAATATCAGTTACAGAAACCTGGGTTAATGATAAACTTGACTGGGTCTGCCATATTCCTGGCTTTACATCTTATTTTCTCAACAGAAAGAATAGGAAAGGTAGTGGGGTGGCCATATTCTTGAGAGACACATTACACTCCATTGACATTTCTAATACAGTCAGAAATCCATCTATTATTACAGAATCCATTTGGGTCAAAGTCTTGCTTAATAAAGTGTAAACTGTCATGTCTGGAACCTGTTATCACCCTCCTAACACTATCCCAGCATACTTTGACAGCATTGTCCCCAAAATTGACAAGGCTTGTACCTAGCGGAATATTGTGTTGATGGGTGATTTTAATATTGGTGATGTTGATTGGATGAATCTTATGGCTGAATCAAGTTTAGGGAATACATTATTGGATATTAGTGAACAGTGTAACCTTATACAATGTATTAAAACAGCTACTAGAGGGAGTAATATTTTGGATCTAGTATTCCATAATAAAAATTTAAATGTAAAAAATGTTAGGATCCATCCTCCTGTTGGCAATAGTGATCACAAAGCCCTTAGTTTTTTTATTAGAACAATCTTTAAATATAGCTCACAATTCCACTAAAATTTATTTATATGAAAAAGCAGACATCATTAGTATGAAGGCTCAGTTGAATAACATAAATTGGATGGATATTCTTTCTACAACTAATATAAGGGGATATTATGCAAAATTTAATGATACCATCTGTAAATTACATGATGCATACATCCCTTTCAAAATAAAAAATACAAGTGTCCGTCACCATTCTAAATGGATGACATCCAATATAAAAAAAACTTTTCAAACAAAAAAAATAAGACATTCAAAATATTTAAAAATTCCTACTCAAGCTAATTGGAATTCCTATTTGTTGATTAAAAAAATTAAAAATAACATCCAAAAAGCTAAGAAAATATGGGAATGCAAATGTGCCTCTGAAGCTAACAAAAACTATTCGAAGTCCTTTTTTCTTATGTTAATTCATTAAAAAAAAACACTTGCCATGTGGGTCCATTACAATCTGAGGATAGTATTATTCACTTCCCCAGTGATATGGCTAATTTCTTTAACTCTAAATCCTGTGAAATTTTTCACGAAAATCAGAACAATGTGACACTGAGTACCTCTCAAGACAATTCTATATCAATATCTGAAAATATAATTCATAAGAAACTTCTACAACTTAAGGGTAAAACCAGTATCATACCAGATAATATCTCTGGTAATTTTTTATTCCTTCTTGCTGATTGTTCATTGTAACTATTAAAATTACTTTTTGAGCAGTGTATTAACTCATTCTGTGTCTCAGAACCTTGGAAGACAGCCTTTGTGATCCCTATTTATAAGAAAGGTTCCCATAACAACTGGGAGAATTACAGACCAATTAGCCTTACTTCCCTATTATGTAAACTATTGGAAGGACTCATTAAAGATATGATTTCTGTAACTCTGAATTAGGGATAGTAGTCAGCATGGTTTTAATAAAGGCTATAGTTGCTTGACCAACCTGCTCTGCTTTTATGAAGATGTCAGCCTTCAATTGGACAATAGAATACCCTATGATATAGTGTTTATCGATTTTAGTAAAGTCTTCAATTCTATTCTCCATTGGGCTATTTCTAAAAAGTTAAGCACTCTTCCGATAAACTGCAATATCATAAGCTGGATAGCACAATGGCTGGTTGGTCACACTCAGCAAGTGCTGATTAATGGTCATCTCTCAGATATTGGTCAAGTCCATAGAGGTGTGCCACAAGGGTCTGTTCTGAGTCCATGTTTATTCCAGACTTTTATTGCTGATTTAACTCAGAATTGTTACACAAAATCTTTAAAATATGCTGATGATATTAAAATTGGTGAATCTAGTATTGATTATAATAGTGTCATGACTATTCAAAAAGATTTGGATCTCATAACTGATTGGGTCAAGACATGGGATATGAAACCAAACCATGATAAGTGCAAAGTTATGCACTTTGCTCTTCCTAGCTTATGTCATGTATATAGTTTAGATAACAAACCTCTTGGAAATACCTTAGTGGAAAAAGATCATGGTGTTTATATTACGCATGATTTTTTACCAGAAATGCAGATAAATAAAACTATACAAAAATCTAAAAGTGCTATGTGGTCTATACTTAAGAATATTAAATCTCGGGATGAGAGAGTGCTCATGCCTCTATGCAGAGCTTATGTTCGTCCCAATTTGAATTACGCATTCCTGTTTTGGTGTCCTTTCAAGAAGCAAGACATTATTCAAATTGAAAAAGTCCAAAGAAAATTTGCTAAATATATCAAAGGGTACTCTGATATGCCATATGACTTAAGACTTACATCCCTGAATTTAATATCACTATCCACCAGACGTCTGAGGGGGGACCTATTATTTATGCTTGATATTGTTCAGGACCCTCTCCTCATGTTTAATATGGGTATGGACTTTAAAAAAATAATGTTCTTAATATTAGGGTACACCCCCTCCAATTGCAAGGTTGGGGTTTTAATCTCATGCCTCAAAAATATTTCTTTACAGTCAGAGTTATTAACCCTTGGAATGCATTTCCATTAAATATTATTATTAGTGATTCAAAATTAACATTCAAGTACAGATTGGATAAATACATTCTTTCTAATGCCAATGTTAAATATTATTTATTATAGGAGTATTTATGGGTCTCCAAGCCCCCTAGCTCCTTACCTTCCTAGTATGAATTCTAGTATTTCCCTGGTAGTCTAGTGGTTCCCCCCACCTCCCAGCATGCTTCTCGACCCCAGTTCCCCTTAGATTACATCCATTACCATGGTAGTCCAGTGGTACCCAACACATGGCAGCGCCACCCCCACTCATCCCACCTATATGCCACAAATCGAGCCAGTGCCCAGCTCAGCCCTCCTCACACCACCATGGCCAGCTGCTGACTGAGGAATGAATGAGCTGTACTGTAATGAATGCAGTACAGCTCATTCATTCCTCAGTCAGTGACCAGCTGTGGTGGTGTGAGGAGGGCTGAGCCAGTCGCCAGCTTAAGTTGTGGCAGATGGGTGGAATGAGCGGGGTGGCACTGCTGGGTGTGGGAACCACTAGACTACAAGGAAAATTATGATGTTATATGGTGAACAGGGGTCATAAAATGTGATGGGGGTGGAGGGAACCACTAGACTACCAGGGAAATATGATATTTTACAGGGAACGGGGGTCAGGAAACATGCTGTGGGTGGGGGGAGCCACTAGATTACCAGGGAAACTATGATATTTTATGGGGAATGGGGGTCGGGAAATGTGCTGGGGATGGGGGAACCACTAGATACCAGGGACATTAGGATATTCTACAGCGAACTGGGGTCATGAAATGTGCTGGGGTTGGGGGGATCGCTAGACTGCCAGAGAATACAGTAATTCGAATGGCTACCGGATCAGGAATCATGACGGGGGCACTAGACTACCAGGGTGTTTACAACAAGAGGAACAGAGCCTTGATGGCTCAGATGGACTGCTTGGCCCACCCAGCCTTCCCAGTCCCCAACAATATTGTGCCTTTGTGGATCCTAGTATGCCTATGGCCTATGTCCCCCCTTGTCTCATGCCTGTTCCATGCAGTCATGAAACCCCCACTGTTATTGCACCCACAACTGCTGTGGGGTGCCACTGTTGTGGGGGTGGGACTGTCTCCCAATGCACATTTGGATGCAGGCAGTACATATATATATATATCTGTATATATATATGTGTGTATATATATATATATATATATATATATATATATATATATATACACACACACACACACACACATATCCACATATATGCAGGGCTTCATATCTATGGCTGTATGTTGATGGACATATCTCTATCTACTGTTATGGTATGCTTGCAGTGCTGTAGGAGTCAGGTGTATGTACTGCTTGTGCCTTCCAGCACCCATATCCTGCCACATCCAGCCTATTCTTCCAATCCAACCAACAGGGGATACTGTGGGCATGGCTTAGCCTGCAGTGTCCAGCCTATACTTCCATTCTGACCGAAAGGTGGCTTTGTGTGCTCCATGCAGTAGCGCTGGGCAAACCACATGGTAATATCTGCTAAGCAGCAGTTTATGAGATGCAAATGTACCTGTTTGCCCACAGATTACCTGAGTAGGCTCATTTGCGTGGGGGCTTTGAATATAGCTCCTGTTTGCCCTGGGCTAACCAGTTTCCTGGGCTAATGTGTTAGCACTGTGCAATCAGGTTAGCTCGGGCAAGCCTCACTGGGCAAACCTCGCTTCAGCATAGCACAGTTCTGCAATGTGTGTCTTACATTGTTGTTCGCAGTAGTTGTGAGACATCTCTATGCAATCACACGCAATGTTCTCCACCTGCAACACTGGCTTTCTCCAGGGTCTAATGAGCTGAAGTGTCAGTGTGCACTTCCTTGTTGCTATATTCAGTGCTGTCTTATTCCTGGGCTATTTTTGCCTTACACTCCTGGCCGTTTGCCCAGCTTCCTTTGCTTGCTATATTCAGCTGGTTTTGCTCTGGGCTATTCCTTTTGAATATTGCTTGCTTTTTGCTCTGGGTTAGGTTTGCTCACCAGGCAGTGCTAATATAGCCCTGGAGCACAGTTTTGAATATCTGGCCCTGCATGTTTGCAGAAAACATGGTGTTCAGATAATGATGAAATTATTCTGAATGGTTGCAAGTACTATCAAGTTCCAGGTTCAAAAATAACTAATTATGGCAGACATTCAGGAGGTCTGATAGTCTTTTTGAAAGTAGTAAGTTTAACAAAGTGATGAAAAAATCAACTTGTGCAAATGTAATTGCTACATATATATACATATATATATATATATATATATATATATATCTCAAGGTTGGGAATTTAGACATATATGTTATGAACTGCTATGTACCCCCTGAAAATTCAATTTTTTATTCTGAAACAGTATGGAATGATATAGCAATTGAGGCTTTGAACATTTATCAAGATAATTCAGCTGTTTGTATTTTGCTGTTGGGTGATTTTAATGCCTGAATAGGATCATTTTATGGACTGGTAGAAAATCTGATGTAATATATATATATTATGGTAGCACGGTAGTGCTATCATAGTTAGGGTTGAGGAGCCATTTCTATGTTAAACCCCAAAACTTTGCACCTTAATAACTTTGCAACTGTTTGACGGATTTCCCTGAAATTTGGAATACATGATCAAGAACTATAGGCCTTGGGATCTGCCAAGTTTTGTACTGGTGAGATATACGGCTATGGAGTTATTAAGCATGATCTGTGCGCGCGTTTACGCTTTTTCTGGAATTCTATGGACGCGTCTATAGGTCGTACACAGTTTGTGCTAATTAGCCCAAAATTCATGTAACGGCGGCTGGGGTACCCGATGTGTCTTTAAAGATTTCATGAAAAATATTAAACGGTTCAAAAGTTATTCAAAACAGTTTCCATTATAAGTCAAAGGAAAAGTTAAAAGTTTGACAGTGTCGCAAATGCATTTTTACTTTCGCAAATGGGCCTGTTACTTTCGCAAATTGGCCATTTTGTTTTCAGTTGGTGATCAGAGAAATGGTTGGCATTTAAATTTGGAAACCCTCTAGCAATCTAATTCTTTTTGTATTCACCTAGTAGGACCCTGAGGATGCTTGCCATGTCTTTATTTTGTGGTAAAACACCCCAGAAATATGTTTTCAAATTTCTGGAAAAGTAACACCATAAATTACTTTCGTGCTCACGAAAAGTGTCGAACTTTTACGAAAGCTTTATGAAATTGCAACTGTAGTTTTCCATCTGTGGAAGTGACAGCGATTCTTTGGCACTGCGCTGCAAAAGAACCGCTTGGGAGTTTGGGCTGAAATTTGAGGAATGGAGTTACATCTCACAGATGTGCCGCTCAGTGTTGTATTGAAAAATATTACACGGCAGCAAAGTTACAGCACTCCAAATTTGACGGTTTTTCCCATAGGATAACATTACAGCGCCGACGACATAGAAATCTTTGGCACCCTGCTGCAAATTAACGGTTTGGTCTTTTTTCCTGAAATTTGAAGGGAAGACATCCAACAGCCCACAGATGTGCCTTTCAGTAGTTTGGTGAAAAAATATTACACGGCGGAAAAGTTACGGCACTCCAAAGTTGACATTTTTTCCCATAGGATAACATTACGGCGCCCGACGCATTACAGAAATCCTTTGGATCCCTGCTGCAAAATAACGGTTTGGTCTTTTTTCCTGAAATTTAGAGGGAAGACAGCCAACAGCCCACAGATGTGCCTTTCAGTGGTTTGGTGAAAAACATTACAGGGAGGCAAAGTTATGGTGCTCGAACTTTTCTTTTTTCCCATAGGATAACATTACGGCATTCGGCCAGCCAGGGCCCGTATCTCGGAAACGGTGCGAGATACGGACTTTTCATAAGAAAATTTCTTAGCCCCCTATTGGGGACTAAGTACAAAATTAGCCAGGACAGTTGTAAATAATATGACTTTTAAATTTTTTTCCTACGTCGTACGGTTCCTGAGATATAATGTATTTAGTATTCCAAGTTCTCATTTTCTGCGCCGATACTCATTATTATGCATACATTATTTGTACACACTGTCTTTCTCTATGCAGGTTTTGGGGAAAACCAGCCTGTGCGGTTACATTACTGTTGCCTTCCCTTTCGCTTGCAGTTCAGTACCCGTTCACTTACAGTTGAGCGTCCTGCGCCACCATATGCGTTATCACTGCGTTTTCATTTGCGCTTGCGTTTCTGTTATTTTTTGCCATTTGTGTCTACAGTACTGTTTCTCTTTCTGTTTCACTTTGCGTCACCATGCCCATTGACATTTCCATTTGCAGGCACCATGTTACTATGTGAGAACACATCACGTGGCAGACTGTACCCGTCTATGCCACCGTGTGCATTGCCCTTTCTGTTGTCATTTGCGCTTGTGTTACCATGTGCGCCACTGTTAGTGCTTCTGTTTGCATTGCTCTTCCTGTTACTATGCCACAAGACATCATGTGGCGGAAGTATGGGGCCCTTTGGGCCCTGCGCTCCCACCGCCGCATTACATTCACTATTTCTCGTTATCATTCTCAAAAAGAAGGGAAATTAGAGGCAAAAACTCCGCTTAATGGCATTAGTTAGGTTGTTCCACAGCTTATTAGGTGTGGAGGAGGGCCCGCTGTTAGGTTGAAAACCCTAACTCCGAATTCACCCCCCCCAGCACCACACACACACACACACACATTCAAGTATGGGGGAGGACCAAGTCAACACAACCAATGACAGACATCCAGCAGCAAGTGACAGAAATAACGAACAATTGTCTAAATGTACTACGAGACATCCCCACCCACCTGACCAGGTACTGCATGCTCAGTGGAGATCAACAGCAAAACTCAGGCCATGTACACCAAACGTACACATCCCTGATTGCAGCTGCACACAACGCATCACTACCCAGTAGTTGTGTGGCCTACTTCACCGATGCCCCACCACACCACAACTGGTACTGTGCGTTAGTCAATATAAATGCTGAAGGTGCATGATGACAGTTGTAGGAAGATTTTAACACTAGTGAGTATACATTAATTAAGAGAAGCACATAAATTAAGTACAAGACACTACCATGCTCAAGATAAAAGTAGTGTTACATTTAGTAGGTGATTTACATAGTAGTACATTTACTGCAATGGTTTACTCAAGATAGAGAGGCTGATGTAAACGATGGAAAAGCATTGCCTGTTCAACGCTGAGAAATCTGTACTGCCAGTATCACATGCATTCTTACTGATGAAGGTGTACTGCTGATGTACATACATAGACCTTCAGTGTGTTTCAATACTAAAGATGCAGTAAGTATTCTTTGTAAGAAACATTGTAATTGCATGGATCAGGCCAAGCAACTTCTAAATATCATAGCACTACTGAGCCAACAATGACGTACCTGTATCGGAGATGTATATAGGATAGATTTTACTGTAGGCACTTACTGAGTATGTTGTACCTGATAAAGACAATCTCATTGCATCTGTGATGACTAACTTATTCAAATAGTAATACATTTACTATTGTTGCAATGAGTGATCTATGCCACTTATGGACACAGTGTAATTTTTTTTTAACAGTTGTTTCATACTCAGGCTGTATGCCTAGTGTTTGGGCTTGCCACACTTCTATCACTAAAACTATCAAAGTGATAACTATGTTAATTGTGGTACAACAGGAATCAAGTAGGTATGGTGTAGATATAAACAGAATGTCTTTTAGTATTGATTTAACTCACAATGGGGTAAGTGTACTAGGATAGCAGGGGTTATTCTCTATCACTGACTCTGTCAGTTATAATCACACTAAGGTTTCGATGACTGTAATGATCAAAGTTACACTGTTCATCTTTATGAGTGCATATTCACAGCCATTCTCCAGTAACTAGACAGTGTATGGTGTAACTGGGTGGGACACTGTGTTGCAAAGCTGCTGCAGTGCCTAGCAGAGGGAGAGTATCTACTCATAAAAACAATTAAGCAATAAGGCATGACCAACAGTTATGTTAAATGGTCTGTTAATCACCCTGTAGGGGTTTAATGTTGAATGAGGCATAGCCGAGTGCCACATGTCGCTAGACAGTGATAAACTGACCATTAACCATAATACCTGGGAGTGGCTTATTGCTATCATAATAAAACTGTTTTTAAACAACATTAAACCATGTTCATCATATGGTTAGGCCTCATATGTACTGTATGTTAATAAAACTAAACATAAGGCTGTTACAATGTTTACAGTCAATTGAAAGCTGCATTTCTCAAACCCTTGTTATAATCAGAGATATTATACCTGTACAACTCCTTGGTTTTGCTGAACTGTATTGCTCAGGTGGCCCACCACATGTGGTGTGGTCTGAGTGTGGGACATCGGTAGGTAGGCAATGCAACTACTAAGTGTGAATGCGTTGTGTGCAGCTGCAATCAGGGATGTGTGCGTTTGGTGTACATGGCCTGAGTTTTGCTGTTGATCTCCACTGAGCATGCAGTACCTGGTCAGGTGGGTGGGGATGTCGTAGTACATTTAGACAATTGTTTGTTATTTCTGTCACCTGCTGCTGGATGTCTGTCATTGGTTGTGTTGACTTGGTCCTCCCCATACTTGAATGTGTGTGTGTGTGTGTGTATGTGTCTGTGTGTGTGTGGTGCTGGGGTGAATTGGAGTTAGGGTTTTCAACCCAACAGCGAATTTCTCACTTTTGTCGCTGTGGAACAACCCTAACTAATGCATTAAATGGAGTTTTTTGCCTCTAATATATATATAAATATATATATATATAAATATATATATATAAATATATATATACACACACACATATATACATCCAGTTACCAAATTAAGAAAAATAAATACAAAGGATATTAAAATTAATAATAATGGTAAAAAAATTAATGGATTTTATGGTGGAATACTCATTTTATCCACTAAATGGTAGACTGTGGAGTGATACAGAAGGTGAAATCACATATTATACAATGGCAAGAAAGAATCTTGGACTGTGATTGGTCAGTTTGGGGCTGGACCCCTGGAGTTATCCCAGCATGACACCACAGGTCTAGTCTCAGCAATGTGAACCAATGCAGATGATTTTTTGGATGATGAGCCTGAAGATTTTTTGGATGATGAGCTTTTTTTTTTTGCATATCCTCTTAAGAAACAAAAATATGTTTCCACAATAATAAAAACATTCTTTAAAATTATTTTTTTATTTTATATATAACAACGAGCCATTGTATAATAGGAATAATACATTCCAGGGTGTGTGTCGTTTGGGATAATGTCACGCCTGGGGCATTGGATGCACTCGGCCTGTGGCCTCGTGCCCAACCCCCCAGGTATGGCATTATACCAGCACAACACACACCCTGTCATGCATTATTTCTTTATTAATCTGCAAGGGGTGCTTCCTTAGTAGATTATGCAATACGGTCTGGCCATGCCAATATGTGGAAATCTTTATCTATTCCAGAGAGGGCAGAAAGTGAACATTTCCCTATCCTCCTGGAGTTTAATACCCCAAAACAAACCCAAAATGATCCAGATATAGCCCCATTATTATTTACTGAGCTGACAGCAGCTAAAAGAATTATTTGGCAACATAACTCAGATGTTGATATATTATCACTTTGGACAAAATCTTCTCTCACAGAAAAATATGCTGACTTATGGGAGATGGACATACAGTCTCTAATACATATGTTGAGTCATCTCATTTCTGAAATTCAAAACCATCTGGAAAGCAACTTTAATGCCTATTCAACCACAGCCACTAATTGGTTTGACGCTGACTGTAAAAGAAAAAAAAGCTTCAATTAGGAAATAGACTACAAGTTATCAAAACTCTAGGGCCAAATAAGTTCTGGCTCAATTAAATCAAGAGAAAAAGAACTACTGTATAAAAATCTGATAAAACAAAAAAGTTATTATATCATAATAAATTATGGCAGCAAATGTTGGCTGCGGTTGAGCAAAATAACATTAAGGCATTCTGGATCTTGGTGGCTAAAGGCTGTAACAACATTAAAACAGAAATTGATACTTTATTACAGAAGATAAATGCACATTATTTGTCCATTTTTTATGATCCTCCAGAATGTGAGTCTAATAGGGAAATATCATTGGTACAAGAAGGCCCTATGATAATAACCACTGATGAAATATACTTGGCAATTGCTACGTTAGAAAACCAAAAAGCGGCAGAACCTAATGGGATCCCAGCAGAGGAATTCCTTTGTTCCCCATAAATTTGGGTCAAATTCTTAGTCATATTTTTCAACAAGTGTATAAACCTGAACTCCAATCCTTATTCTTGGAGAGGAGCTAACATTATACCAATACACAAAAAGGGAAACCTCTCTGATCCTACTATGTATAGGCCTATTAGCCTATTAGATGTGGATCTAAAAATATTTTCTAGAATTTTATTGGAAAGATTAAAACATGAGGTGACAAAACTAGGGGGCTAACAGACTATCAGGCAGGCTTCAGAACAAATTACTCAACACTGGATAATATATTCATTTTGAGACATTTAATTGAGAAATATGTAAGACTCAGATATAAAAAACTCTATGCGGTCTTTATAGATTATTCATCTGCATTTGATTATATATCGAGATATATACTGTGGTCTATACTGGTGGAACAAGGTATTGAAAGTAACCTTGTAGCTGTAATTTCTCAATTATATTCAGATAACTGGGTCAAAATAAGTTTGGGGAGATTGGGTGGACTATCAGCATCATTCAGAATTAATACAGGAATTAGACAGGGCTGTGTGATGGCACCTTTACTATTTTCTCTTTGTACTGGTAAAATGTTAGGAGATTGTGAATCCACCAACTCTGACTCCCCAAACATTTCATTTTTACCATGCCACCAACTCTGACTACCCAAACATTTCATTTTTACCATGCCCCCTTTTGGACTATGTGGACAATATTGCTGTGTTTTCACTTACAAAATCAGGATTGCAGAAGAAGTTAGATTTTATTTATAGTAGATCGACTGATTGAAAACTAAAAATATATTTGAATAAAACCAAAGTTGTAATATTTGGTTCAGGAAAAAAGAAGGACTCAACTTATTGGCAAATGGGCAAGGAGAAATTAGAGGTAGTAAGACGTTATGTTTACTTAGGTATCCTCTTTCAGGAAAAC
Organism: Neoceratodus forsteri; assembly: GCA_016271365.2. NCBI lineage: Eukaryota > Metazoa > Chordata > Ceratodontiformes > Ceratodontidae > Neoceratodus > Neoceratodus forsteri. Next base: position 1,050,464,363 of record CM057459.1, on the reverse strand, counting down.
TGTAACTGGACATTACATATCAAAATGCTTCTAGAAAAACTAAAAAAAGATCATAGCAGAACTTACCTGATTTAATGTAAAAAATAGTGGAATGACCATTAAGCCATTAATTCAGGTGATAAGGACAAAATTTGACACCAAACTTTTACATGGCTTAGATATTTGTGATTATCAGAATCTAAACAGACTAATGTCCCCTCTATGTAAGTTCCTATGCACAGTTCTAAAACTGTGACACTCCTGCCAAATAGCATACTTGAGACTGGAAATGGGAATTGTGAACATAAGGGGCTTGATCGAGACAAGGAGAATTAACTATTGGATTAGAGTGCCCAGGCAAAATAGTACCATGTTACCAAATATTGAATTAAAAGAAAAAGAAGCATGGTACAACTTAGGTTACAAAAGCAGTTATTGGTTCACCACATTATTGAATATACTAAAAAAAAAAACAATAAAATGATGACCCTGAAGTACGCAGTCGACAAGGGTATCACACTTAGAGTAAAGTATAAAAAGTACATCACCAAAAGGATAACGAATAATTGGAATTCCTCAGATTTGAAAATCATTACAAACTCTCACTATTAAAGATGGTTCTCCCAAAACAATTATTATTTGGGGTTTAAACTCTATTTAGCAATATTAACATAGTTAAAATTAAGATCTGCAGTTTCCAATTACAAATTTGAGCAATGTCCAAGTAATATGTTAACCTATCATTATAAAAAACAGGTCTCCAATCAGGAGAGTGTGACTGCAGTAGAAAAGGTGAGGAAGATTTAATCCATATATTATGGGATTGCTCATGGTATGATAATCAAAGATTTTATTGGCTGAGTCCCTTCAAGAATAGTATATATCAGCTAGATAAACTAACTCTTATGAATATACTGTTCCACACTAAGGACTCACGGACTATCGAAAGACCAGCTAAATATTTGGCTGTGAGCAACAGAATAAGGAACAGAATTACTGCACCTTGATAAAGCTGGCTGCTGTTAGAAAGCCTATTTTAATTTTTTATAGGGCAAATATTTGTGTATATTTAAGCTCCTTTCAAGTGGTGTATTAGCCTTTGTTATACATATGTACTGAAGTATTACCACTCTCCCCTCTTTTTATGTCATATTGTGTAGTATGCATGTATTTATTGTTGAATGTTGTAAGATGAAATGTAATCGTAAAGGCGTTTTAGCTATATACAATAAAATGGTTGATTGAAAAGGATAATAAACAAGATGAGAAGCCTGGGAGTCGGATCCAGGGTGGTAAACTGGGTTAGAAATTGGTTGAGCGGTAGAACACAAAGGGTGGTAGTGAATGGAGTTCAGTTCGAAGACAGGGAGGTGACCACTGGGTTGCCTCAGGGATCGATGCTATGCATAGTCCTCTTTAATGTCTTCATAACTGACATTGCAGAGGGGCTGGAGCGGAAGGTGTGCCTCTTTGCAAGTGACACAAAGATCTGTAATAAGGTTGACACACTAGGAGAGGGGGGGTTGGAAAGAATGAGAAGGAACTTGGGCAAGCTGAAGGAATGGTCAAATGTACGGTAGTTGAGATTCAGCACAAAAAGTGCAGAATAATGCAGTTAGGCTACAGGAACTTGAGGGAGGAGTACTCAGTGGGGGGGGTACTGACAGCCATCAATCAAGAAGGGGATTTATTGATGATTATATCTGAGGATCTAAAATTTCACAAAAGTAGGAGCAGGGCAGAAGCAGGAAACTAGTAACACCACTGACTACCCTTTTTAATAAATCATGGGAGGATGGGGTGGTACCTGAGGACTGGAGGAGGGCAGATGTGATTCCCCTTCACAAAAGTGGGAGCAAGACAGAGGCAGGAAACTACAGACCTGTTAGTTTAACCTCATCGATAGGGAAAATGATGGAATCACTTCTGAAGGAAAGAATTGTCGCCACAGGACCCAAGGCAGCATGGATTCACAGTGGGAAGGTCATGTCAGATGAATCTAATAGATTTCTTTGACTGGGTGACCAAAGTAGTAGATCAGGGAGGGGCTGTGGACATGGCCTACCTAGACTTTATCAAGGCATTTGACACAGTCCCACACAAAAGATTACTATACAAGTTAGTCAGTCTGGGAGTGGGTCCCAAGATGGTAGCCTGGGTAAAGAATTGGCTGGAGAATGGGACACAGAGGGTAATAGTAAACGGAGTCCACTCTGAAGAAAGGAGGGTTACTAGTGGGGTACCGCAGCGTTCAGTACTAGGACTGGTCCTCTTCAGTGTCTTTATAAGCAACATTGCAGAGGGATTGAAAGAAAGTATGCCCTTTGCAGATAACACAAAGATCTGCAACAGAGTTAATACACAAGGTGGGGTGGAAAGGATGAGAAGGATTTGGCAAGGTTGGAGTAATGGTCAAATGTATGGCAGCTTAGATTCAATGCTAAGAAGTGCAAGGTAATGCACCTGGGAAATAAAAACCCAGGGGAAGAGTACACAATGAGGGGTGAGATACTAACAACAACAAAAATGAAAGAGACCTGGGGGTAGTCATATCGGATGACCTAAAGGTGGGCAAGCAATGTGAGAGGGTAGTATGAAGGGCTGGGAGGATACTGGGATGCATAGGGAGAGGCATCATCAGTAGAAAACAGGAAGTTGTTATCCCTCTTTACTGACAGCTGGTGAGACCCCATCTGGAGTACTGCATGCAGTTCTGGAGACCCAATCTCCACAAAGACATAAATAGGATGGAGGCAGTCCAGAGGAGGGCAACTAAAATGGTGCAGGGTCTGCACTGGAAGACATATGAAGAGAGACTTAAGGAGCTTAACATGTATAGCCTCAAGGAAAGGAGGGGGGGACATGATAGAAACTTTCTAGTACCTCAATGGAATCAACAAAGTCCAAGAGGGTAGCATCTTTCAGAAAAGAGGTGCAAGAACAAGGGCAAATTTGAAGATAGTGGGGGGGCTGAGGTAATGTAAGGAGGTATTTTTTCACAGAGAGGTTGTGGATGCATGGAACGGCCTTCCTGAGGAGGTTGTGTAGTCAAAACAGTGGTGGAATTCAAGCATGCATGGGACAGTCATAAGGCAATTCTAGGGGGTGGGGGTAGGAAGAAGTAGGCTGTTGGTTAACTAGGATCTGCAGCTTATCCATTAGGTAGGGAAATGGGCAAACTGAGTGGGCCAAGCGGTCCTTATCTGCTGTCAGATTCTATGTTTCTATGTTTCTATGTAAAAGTGGCTGCATAGTGTGGAAACATTAGTTAGAAGGGTCAGTAGGATGTTGGGATACATACAGAGAGGCATCATCAGTAAAAAAAGGGAGGAGGTGATGCCACAATACAGATCATTGGTAAGGCCTCATCTGTAGTACAGTGTCCAGTTTTAGAGTCCACATCTCAGAAAGGACATAGAGTGGAGGCAGTCCAGAGAATGGCTACACAAATGGTGCAGGGGCTGCACCAGAAATCACATGAGTAGAGGCTGAAAGACCTCAATATGTATTATCTTGCAATGAGGAGAAAGAGTGGGGCATGACAGAGATGTTCAGATACCTTAAGGGGAAAAATAAGGTATGGGGGTAGCATCTTGCAGAAAAGAGGATGGATAACAACTATGGGACATGATATAAAGTTGGTGTGAGCTAGAATCAGGGGGTAATATGAGATAGTACTTCTTTACAGATACGGTGGTGGATGCTTGGAACAGCCTCTCTTCAAGGGAGGTGGGGGCAAAAAAGGTGAAGAAATCCAAAAATAAGTGGGACAGACACAATGAAACCCTAGTGATAGGGATGAAAGGGAAAGCCACAGATCAGCTACAATCTTTGTAAGTAAAGGGTAGAGAAAATGAGCAGACTAGATAGGCCAGGCAGTCCTTATCTGACAACAGTTTCTCTATATCTGTGTACAGTATACATAAATTTGCAGTTCATTCAGTATGCTGTTAAGAGAGAAAAACAAAAGTAGATGCATGTCAATGTGTCTGTAATGAAAACCATAATACCAGTGTATTCAGTATAGAGAGACACAAGTACACTGGGAAGAGGGGATGTATTTGAAAATAATATTCATAGTAATTACATCAATAGGGCTCTATTTAGAAGCAGATGAGTCAGCAGACTTCCACTAAAGTGTGCAAATAGGGAAAATGCTCAAGTACCATGACAGGAGTGGAGTGCCTGGCCAAGGAAATGTTCACAATATTTCACACAGAAGGAATATGCAGAGGGACATCATTGTATATCAGGAGGAATGGAGTTCCATAGCTTTGGAGCAGAGTATGCAAAGGATGCTGCACCAGCACAAATCTTAACTCTAGGGAGAGTGAAGAAGGTATGTTCAGTTGATCTCAGGGGGTAGCCATTTTCAAGAAACAGGAGAGGGGAGGCAAGGGACTGAGGCTGAATGTTTAGGTATATGTTAAAAATGACACCTCTGTAACTATGGTCACTCAGGAGTGGCAGGGGGAGTCAACACAGCTTATCACAAGGGGAGCAATTGTGAGTGAGTCTAGATGACTTTGACACAATGCAGCAAATCTTTTTATATGTGACATCCCATTTTAAGAGTGGGACTTTTGAGGCTGCGGAGTACACTGGGGCTCCATAGAGAAGTTCGGTGAGTAGCATCCCTCTGGCAATAGTGAGGCATGCCTGTGGTGTCAGGTCTCAGGCCACTTTATAAGAGATACCTAGCATGGAGCTCACAGATTTGCAGACACCCCTAACATGAGACACATAATCAAGAGTAGGGTCACAGTGATTCTAAGGTATGTAAAGGAGAAAGTGGAAGGGACAATGGGGCGATCCTGGCATGCTACAGATAGAGAGGATAGGCATACTCTGAGTCTGGAGGATGTGAGGAAGAGCATGGATAGAGTTTTGGTGGTATTGAGGATTACAGATAACCAGGTGTGAACAGACTGTATGTCAACTGTCAGGTGCTAGTTGATCTGATAAGTGTTCTTGGAGCTGGTTTAAAGGACCAGATTATCAGCACAAAGTATGGCTGAGGAATGGGTTAGACTATGAGTAACAGAGTTATTGTGCAGTTCAAACTGCAGTGAACCTCGTATGGAGCCTTTGGGAAAACCCATAAGAGTAGGTGGAGGGTCCAATAGGGAGGACTCATACATTACACTTTGGGGTCTGTTTGCCAGATAGCTACACAACAAGGGGAGAGCAGTTTGGGAGATACCCAGGTTTGCAAGTTTGCTAGTGAGGAAGGTGTGATCAAAAATATCAAAGGCTCTAGATCAATAAAAACAGCACCTGTGAGGTTACTGGTGTCCATTGCAGAGGACATTCTGTTGGTGAAGGTGAGGAGGGCAAAAATGGTACTATGCCCTCTACAAAAGTCATGCTAAGTATGAGATATAAGGTTATAGGCAGAAAGGTAACTTGCAAGCTGCAAGGGCACTATCGTCTCCAATATTTTATTTAGAAAAGGTAGAATAGCAATGGACCTGTAGTTATTTAGGATTCTGTGGTCTCCCTTTGTTAAAAACTGGGACAACATGTGAGATTTTGCATGCATCAGACACTATGCCTGTGGCGAGGGATAGATTGATGAGCTTATCTACTAGAGAGTCTAACTCCTTGATGGCAATTTTCAGAGGTTTTGGTTCAATACTGTCTAGGCCCACAGATTTGGAGTCAGGAATCCACATAAGGAGTTTATGGACCTCTAAAGGCCTGACTCATTTAAAGTAGAAGGGGAGTTGAGATTGGGTTTGCATAGACCCAGAGCAGGTGCTAGCTTGTAAGGTAGTAGGGGGCATGTTGCAGGAGGCACTCATATATGAGTTGAAGTCTGAAAAACTTGAGTTGAAATCATCTCCTATTGTCATATTGTTATTGCAAAGCACCCCATTTATTAACATATCAAGGGATGAGTAATTTCCTTGCTAAGCATTTTTTTGATTTGCTGCCAAAACAGTCTGGTGTCTTGGGCAGTGGCACTAAAAAGCATTATATAGTGATTACTTTATTTTTCCTGACTTCACTTTTGCATATGTTATGCAACACTCCATAGGCAGACCAGTCGGGGGTGATAAGGAAGCCCTAAAGGCCTCACATCTCCTGCCACATTCAATAAATTTTTTGACTCATTGTCAAGCCATTTTGTAACAGGGGCATGCACCTTCCTTTTGGTAAATGGGGTAAATTTGTCTTGCATGTTGGCTAACACTGTTGTGAAGAAATCAGATCCTGAATTTACCTCAGTGACATTATACAGGCAGGACCAGTCAGTATTAACTACTGCCAGCATAAAGAGATCAAGGTCCAGATTAGCCTATTTCTGGAAATGAATAACTCCTGCAGGAGCCTTTGGTAGTTTTGCATGCCATGCACAAAATATGGGGGGGAGGGGGGTGAGGGGTGGTCATGAATCGCATGAGCCAGGACTCCTGAGATTTTAATTCTATCTGGCTTAGGTGTTAGAATCCAGTTGATTAGTGTCTGTGTACTGCCATTGTTGGAGCACCTAGTAGGCTCAGTAATCTCAGTAATGACTAAACTGATGGATTTGATTAGGGAGGAGAGAAAGGTCAAGCATCGAGTAGGAGGAAAAAATTTATATATATATGTGTATCTATATCTATCTATATATATATATATATATATATATATATATATATATAGATAGATAGATATATATTAAATATACAGAAAAGGTGAAGCTTTTTTTCACCACCCCAGGTTAGTTCACCACAGTAACAATCCACGGGTGGTTCTTGAGAAAGGAGGTGAGCTGGGGCTGTTACCTTTAAGTGGGACCTATGACGTATTAGTGTACTTCCCCCTTTTATTAGAGTCAGGGTGAGCCCAGTGAATAGTACTACTGTATATCCTGGGAGAGCACACGACTATCTGGTGTGAGTGGTTTTAACCAAGTCTCTGTTATACCAAGGATATCAGGTTGGTAGTGTGTGACCCACTCTGATAGTTTATCAAGATTGGGGAATAGGTTTCTAATATTATTATAAGCAGTTTTGAAGTTTTAACATTTTGCCATGGTGCAGGGTTAAGAGCAGGAGCAGCTGAGCCAGGACCTGGGTTTAGCTCAACATCACTAGAAAGTAGTAGACCAATAAGGGCTGGGAAAGAAGGAGACAGGATCTAATAAACAGGTGTAAAAGGTTACAGCACCATTTCTATTGTTTAAGGATTGCTGCCATCCATAAGTAACAGTGAGATGACAACAAGACACTAGTTGATACCATGGGGAGTGGTGGATTATAAGATTGAACATAGTGAAGTCATGGCATTCATAAGGTTCAACACTAGGCATGATCAGCAGGTGGAAGTGGGTCAGTGAAACTGAATAAACTACAGAGGCTAAGTGAGAACTATACATTCCAAATAACCAAACCCACAATGGTAAAATAATCGTGAAGGTAGTGATTGATTGTGATGCACCGGATGCCTCTATGGGGCTTCTTTTAGTAATACATTTGAAGGACTTCTCTTAGGGAGCAATAATACAAACTGAATCAAGATAAGTAACTCTACTTGGAGAGATCCTGGAGGAACTTGTGATATGAGGCTCACATAAGGACACTTTTACTCTTAAGTGAAAAATGCTATAAGTGCAGATTACAAGTGACATTCATTTAAAGTTATATGTTGGTGAAAAGCTTAAGAACCTGTATAGCACAATCTAATAGACAAGTCACACGATATACTGTAAGTAGTATGTCAGCTTACATATTATAGGACTATAGCTTGGTGTGCAGGCATTAGTCAGACTTGTGTGTGAGAGGACCAGTATGCATAGAGACTCACCCCTGTAACAAATTACATAAACCTAGGGGCCCAGATATTCAAACTGCTCCCAAAAAGTGTGCAACAGCAGGAGCAAGCACAAGTCCACTGCGCTCATGCACAAGAAGCGCGATATTCAAAAACGGCGCAGGCCAAGATGCGCCTGCTGCACACGACTGAATATCATACCACCTGTGCCATAGCACAACCAGGGATGTGCAGTTGCGCATTTCTGATGCACCATAGCGCAACCAGGGATGCTCCGTGGAGCAGGGCAGCAATGCAACAGCACAATCTGGGATGCAGGAGCTCACCACCCATGCCACAGATAGGCAGAGGAGCACACAGCAGAACAGACATCGTCCTCCACACCCCATGCACTGCACAACCGGGGGAGAGCTGGAATAACCACCGGCCCATGGATACCAGCAACCAACCCACAGCCGGGGCATGGTGCCCCAGCAAACCCCTTGGCAAGCTGTCACTGGCACACAAGGAGGGCCGACCACCCCATGCCACACCATCCAACCAATGCAGAGCACACCCTGCACCACGGTCACCATACACCCTTCCCAGGAGTAGCGCCCAACAGTGCAGGACACCCCATGCATGCCACCACCCTCAATATGACAATGCAACCCTGTGCACCACGTAGCCATGCAAGGCAGCCCCACCATGTGTACCCTGCAGTAGGCGACAGCAGACACAGTGCCACCCTGCATGTCCCCCCGAGGCACAGCTGAGAGACCGACCATGCATCACCACACGAGGTACCCCGCATGCGACAGGGCATTCCCCAGACCCCACCACCAGTGGTACGGCACCCTGCACACCCTCCCAAGGACACATCCCATCCCAGCACTGGCCACAACAGCCAGCACAGACACACACAGTGTTGCATGGAAGCATGCGCCGCACAGGATGCAACACAGTGCATGGACAAACACCCACCCATGCCCAAGGTCACACCAACACAGGGACACAGTAGCGGGTCAACCAAGCCGCTGGCATGTGGCCATGGCTGCTGTGTACACACGTCCAGCACCCCTACATGGCACAGGTGTGCCAGCCACCCTGCGCAGGCACCATGAAGCTGTATGCCACCAGCATGCAGCCGGAGCACAAGTGACAGACACTGGAGCACATCCCCTGCAACAGACACAAGTGACAGCATGGAGGGGGGACAACAACAGCGGAGGCCACAGTGCCACCGGAGGCAGACATGCACCATACTTTTGATGGGAGGCAACCTGGCATTGTGCCAGGTACTGTTGTTATCCAGCGTGGACAGCCACCACAGACATGCCAGCAGACCGTGCATATCACAGACATGCAAGGGTGTCAGCTGCACAGGCCATGGATGGTCTGACAGGTGTGCCATGCACACAGTGCATGCACTGAGGACCACTGCACACAGGCATCCAGTGCACGGAGAACAACACACAAACCACAGACAGTGACTGATCCCCTTGCCCACATCATAGGCTGCTCCCTTCTGGACACACACACAAGCCCATGCGTGCACCATCCCTGATGCCATGCACACCACTGCAGCTGAGCACCTGTAGCCCACTGCAAATCAGAGACCACCACAGTTGTCATAACAAAACAAATGTATTACAAACAGGTAATCAAAACAATTATTTACAATTATGTACAACGGGGGGAAGGGCCACATACCAGGTGGGGGCGAGTAAGGGGCAGGGGTGAAGACAGGAGAGGGAAGAAGGGGTGAGGTGAGTCCAGGTGGGGAAGGAAGTCTTGGGGCATGGATGGGCCATCCATCTGCCCCACTCTGCTTCCATGTGGCGCCGATGTCTCCTACGCCTCTTCACCCAATGTCGGTCCATCCTTTGGAGGAGCTCCAGGGTCACCCTCACCACCTGTAGCAGCTTATGTAGTCTCCTCTCGATGGCCTGAAATTGCCGTCCACGTAGGATGAGCGAGCAGAGTCAATACATGTGACTGTCCAGCCCCCTGCAGCCCATCCATTGTGCATGGCATACAGCCATGTGCCACACCCCTGTGATGGTGTGCGACCACCCACAGTGACTGTGTCCACAAGACCTGCCAACTCAGGCACCCACAGCCATGTGGACCACTGCTCAAACCCACCGCCCATGTCCCACACAGCACCACCGTGGCCGTACAGTGACTTGGTTATGCGGTGTGAAGGCAGAGGCACAGCCACGTACCAGGCGCACTCATGGACCACCATTGACGCACTCCCAGACATGCAGTGCCACGGACAGTGCTGACTGTAACAAGTTGCATGCATGACAGTAGTGTCAATGGGTGGTGGCCATGCCCGCTGCCTGCTCAGTTACACAGCATGCAATAGTAATCATGGATCTAAGGCACTCACCATCATCAGGCTGGTCCCTGCACTTCTGCAGACCTTCACCCCTCCCGGCCTGCTGGTCCTCCTGGCGGCACCTCCTCTTCCTCGCCAGCCTGCGCTCTTCTGGGCCTAAGTGCAAACATGGAGAGGAACATGTACAATCCGTAGCAAAGTCCCCTGCCTCCATGTGTGCAATCCACACGGACATACCCATCTACCCCCACCTGATACCACCACCACGTACAACACTGGACACCTCCCTGCTGTGCTGGACACATGCAACCTTGACACCAGATGGATCTATAACAGTGTATGGATGGGGCAACTACCTGGCCGTGGCTCCTGCGCCCTCCTGGCATGTCCCACAGGCGGGCAAATCCGGTCCCTGCACCTGAGGTCCCGCAACTGTGGCTGACACTGCTCTACCATGCGCTCGATTCCTGCGGGCCTCCTCCAGCACATCAGCCACCTCCTGCCAAACTGCACTCCTGGCCCTGTCCAGGGGTGCATCACCATATAGAGCACCAGCATGGGACTCTACAATGGCCACCAGATTTGCTAATTCCACCTGGCTCCACATAGCAGTCCTTCTCTGTGCCATCTCAGCAGATAGTTGGAGTCAAAATGGCACCCGGCAGCACGGTCCGGCCACGTGCAGATGCTGTGCAGTACAGTGCTGCCATTCCCTATTGCACTGTCACTGAACAGCACGATAGTGGTGCACCCATGCTGGATACATGGTGCCTAGGGGGCAAAGGTCGGGCACAGGTTCAAGGGTCTCTCGCGCACGGACAGCCACAGAGTGATTGGAACCCAATGCGTGTAGTGCAATTGGGTGCCTGTGTACCACCTCCTGTAGCAACCTACAGTGCTGTGGCCCCAGTGTGCCTACAGCACCCCAGTGCCACAGCGCCATATATGAGAGCAGTGCAGTAGCCCACTGGCAACACAAGGTTATGCCCTGCATTGCCTCCGCACAGCACACAGCAGCAGCGGCAGGCATCTGCATCATCATTATCCCGGGCATGCGCAGTTCGGTGTGTACTGCACATGTCACAGAACTGCGCTCTTGGCTGAGGACGTTCCACACAATTGCGCAAAGTGCAACAGCGCGATATTCGGCTGGCATGTGCAAATCAGCTAATCAGCCATTCAATGGCACAGACACTGCATTTCCATCCACTTAAAAATGCACCTCGCTTCATTTGCATGCATTGCGCTATAAAACTGCAACATTGGGCTCCACTGGCCATAGTCAGTTACTGCAGTCTATTGTGGTGAGTTGCATGCTGTTTGGGAGTGTGGACTGTGGTGTTTGGGACATGCATGGGACTGCACAGTCACAGGTAACACCTATCATTCTCACAGGATGAATAATGACCGATGGTGAGGTGGAGGAAGAGGAACAGAGACGTGGACGGAAGAGGAGGCCTAACATCACCAAGACAGAAACAGATGCCCTGTTTGAGGCCTACCTCGACCAGGAGCCGCTGCTCAGCGGACGCCAGGGAACACCACAGGCCCATGCTGCTGCATGGGAAGAGGTGGCACGTGTTGTCAACCTGCATGGCAGCCACCAGCGGTCCGTGCAGGAGTGCAAAAAGAAGATGGACACAGACAGGCAGAGGATTAAGGAGAAGATGGCTGCCATCAGGGCAGCATGGTCTGCGACTGGTGGGGGACAGCCGGACGTGCAACGCCTGACCCCACAAGAAGAGCGGGTTGCTGGCAGCATGCAATGTTGTGCCATCGAGGGTGATCCGGGTGGTGGATTCCAGATGGGTGGTTGCCCGTCACTGCATGGTAGGTCCTGGTCTGTCAATGGGGGGGACAGGGTAGGTCACATACATTAATGCTACTGTTTTTCCTTACAGCCCCTGAGCATCTACATGGGTCAGCGGTGGTGGCTCCACTGAGGCAGTAGCATGGAGATAGAGGAGGGCCTGTCCACCTCCACAGGCATACGAGGGTCAGAGCAACAGTGGGCCCACCAGAACATCTGGACTGATGTTGGTGGAGCAGGTTCGGAGGAGGCCCTGCCCGTGTCCCAGCGTGCCAGCGTCCATGGATGCCAGCATGCTCAGACTCGGGCTGGTGCCGGATCCGTCACTGATGATGATGGAGCTACCGTCATGAGCAGTGATACATGTGGGCCACAGGATGGCCACACAGCAGGTGACATCACTGGCATGGCCGTGGGTGGTGCCACCATGGAGGCCTGCATGACATCACAGTCCCAGCCTGTGCCTGTCTGCACCAGTGGGGCAGCACTGATGTGTGTCCAGGACAGTGGGAATGTTGCGGCCACTGCGGCAGCACCGCTGAGCCCTGGAGAGCGGCAGCCAGAGGGGCAGTGTCAGCAGTCGACCAATGGCCATGGGGGTACAGTGTCAGGGGGCGGTGTCAGTGCACCACCTGTGGACATGCCCAGGTCTGGCCCTGGTGTGCAGCACCCACCCTCAAGGGGTGCTGACCATCAGGGCTGCGAACACCATGATAGACAACATGGCGATCAGGCAGATGACCTCTTAGATGAGCACACCCGCATACTCCAAGCATCAGTCAATCAGCAGGTGCAGCTTGTGACGGCGGTGGATGCACTCAGTGCGGCTCTGTGCCAGGCAGAGGAGTGGTGCAGCAGAGACACCGCTCTGCTCCTGGCAGGGATGGACTGGTTGCGGGAGGATGTGACCGCTGCCATTGACAGGCAGACACAGGCAATCACAGCTGTCATCGCCACAATGGTCACACAGTTATTTGTCCATGCATCACAGACACTGTGCAGTGCAATGTCCACCCCCCATTCCTGGCATCGTGCGACACCCTCCTTGTCGACACCGGGTTCAGCTGTGAGCATCCCAAGCTTGCCTGGCGCAGGCATGTTCAGTGTGCTGCAGACCCCTGCATGAGCATGGTCACATTCACGCAGTGGAACCCCTGGGGGACCATCAGTGCCACCCCATGAGGCCATTGGTCAGCCTGTCACTGCTGGCGGGTCTTGGTGGGACCGCCCATGCATCAGTGGTGGCCATGGCACTGTGGCACATGACTGACCTGTCTCCCATCATGGCTACTGTCTGATGCTGCCCTGTGTGCATTGTGTTGTTCAGCGTGCAATGCACAGGTGGGATACCCGGCCCTGCAAGCATGCACACATTCCATCTGCACACCCTTCCGGTTGCTGTCCACTGTGACATGTGCATGATGATGCCTGCGTTGAGCTGTCTGCCACTGTGCAATGATGGCCAGCATCTGACACATGCACAATGACAGGCACTGGGCGTAGTGGTCTGTGGACATGTGTGTGGCTAGGGGTGGTGGTCGGGGTCGGCATGCCTCCTACCCTTTGTGCATGTCTTGTGAGGTGTGTGTGTGTGACTGCGTGCTGTGTTAGACCTTGCCCATCCCTGGCGGTGTGTGTGTGGTTCCATGTTCGGCCAATTCCCTTAATGACATGCACCCCTGGTGTTTGTCCATGCGTGTTTGTTGGTTGTGCCTTTGCCACTGGTGGTTGCACATGGTCCCATGACTTACCTGGGTTGGCTGAAGTGCTCCTCTGTGATGGTGTCCCTGTGCAGCTGTGCCAGAGAGATCAGTCGGGGGTTCCTTCGCCCAAGGGGGGGTGCCCATCACCATCTTCACCAGCGTCCTCATCGTCCCCATCGCTGTCCACCTCTTCGACCTGTACGGCTATCCCACAGTCATTGGCCATGTTGTGCAGGATGCAACAGGACAGGAATAGCCCACAGGCCTTTGAGGGGCTGTACTGTAGGGCACCGCCAGATGTGTCCAGGCAATGGAAACGTGCTTTCAGCATCCTGAACATTGCATGTGGTGGCTAGTGCCTCATTGTAGCATTGCTGTGATGGGGTCACGGGCCACCGGTATGGTGTGAGCAGCCAGAGATGGAGTGGGTATCCACTGTCACTTGTGTGTAGAGGATGGAAGTTAGTTTGGTGATCAGCTTCACCTTGCCTTGGGCCATCTAGGCCAATACCCATGTCACCTCTAACTATGCCCCTCCCAAACTCCATGTCTTTCTGCGTGGTTTGCATACTCACCCACTAAGTGGGGATGTCCCCACTCTCAAATCTGTGGCACAGTGCTAACTGGTGCCAAATGAAGGCATCATGTGCTCCCCCAGGTTGCGTGGCACAGACATTGATTATGCGCCCCCTGGCATCGCACACCACCTGGCAGTTGATGCTTGCATACCCCCTTCTGATTCATGTATGCAGCCCCTTTGGGGCCAGGTGGTGTTCGGATGGCCACATGGGTGCAGTCTATTGCCCCGAGCATGCCAGGCATACGTGCTACCCTGTGGAACTCCTGTATGTTTGCTGTTCGCTCTGCCAGTGTGCTTGGGAAATGGATGTACTCTGCAGCATGTGGCAGCAGTGCGCTGAGGAATTGGGTCAGATAGCGTGATGCGGCCGACTGGGTTTTGTCTGTCATGTCCCCTGTTGGTCTCTGGAACATACCCGTGGTGAGCAGGCACATGCAAGCTGTCACTTTGGTCTCCACTGACAGAGCATGGATCCGTTGTGTGGGTGCCTGCATCACATCACTGCACAGCTCACAGAGCTGCCTCAGAATTGCCCGGTTCAGGCGGTACTGGCCCACGATCTCGGTATCGTTGTACAGCTCGAAGCTGGTGTGGGCTCGGTACTGCCTGTTGGGGGCATACCGCCGACAGGCCCTTCCATGGCCACGCCCCCGTGCTGCCTGGCTTTTCACCCCCCTCATAACTGCCTCCATCTGGATGGTGGCACTGGCCAAGTCCCTGGCTTGTGTTCCCCCCCCAGCAGCTGTTTCTGTGTTCCCCCCACTGTCCTTGCTGCTACTTTCCCTGCACCGGGAACACCTTCCTGTGGTGACCTCAGTGCAGTGTGGCACTTCCCTCTTTTGCACTGCACTGTGGCAGTGGCTCCCCCCACCTTCCCTGTTCCTGGGGGTTCCAGGTGCTGTGTCTCTGTCCTGCCCTGTGTGTGTGTTGCCTGTGTGGCTGCCTCTGGTTCAGCAACATGTGCCTTCCCTGTAGCGTTCTTGCACCTCTCTCTTGTTCCTTTTTATTTTGGCTCATTTCTGCTATCGCGCAACTTCCGCTTGCTCCCCTATTGCGCATGGCGCATTCTGTTGAATATCGCACTGCTCCATTTATGCATGGTTCCTCCCCCTTCAGTTGCGCATGCATTCATTATCATTGTGCTCTTGCGCAATGTGATTTGGGGGGTGCATCTGCCTCCTGCTGAATATCACAGAATGGCGCATTTTCGGACTTGCGCTGGTGCATCCCTATTGGGTATGGCGCAACCCTTTTGAATATCTGGGTCAGGGTGTACTATGCAGTAGCTAGAAACCACATAGTTGAAAAAACAGAAAGTGGAAGTAGCTTGCAGACAACTGCTCACAGCTGTTTGTATGTCAGCATGACATACTATGTGGCAAGGCTTACAACAGTTTTACAGGCTTACAAGCACTTTGTGTGTCAAGGTAACACAGAAAATAGCATGACTTAAATGATGTGTCCTTTTTATGGCCTATGAGTCTCATGCAGACAGGCAGGGTAGAAGCACTTTAGTGCAGCATGGCTGGCCAATGGCCAGCCCCTACAGCTGACACCTACAGTGTGACACCCTTAGTGCTGTGGCCCTTATCACTCTTGACCACTAGGGTGGAGGACCGTTAACCACTTCACACCGACACGCCACTTTCGTGGCGCATTTCAGCTTTGTTTATATTTGAATCAGCTGACTTACAAGCCTCTAAAACTTGCCGTTTGATTTTGTTCCAAAGTGTAGAAAATCAAATAAAATTTCAGTTGCAAACAACAAAACACTGATCTGGGCAATATTTTTTGAAAGATTTAAGTTTATTTCAGCACTAAACTTAATATTTGTTATGCTTGTCGAAACCGGAAGTGTCTAGGAGCGATCGGGAATTTGAGAAATGCCGGTGTCATTTCTAAAGTATATTTTTATTGCTCCTTTGATTAGCAGTGATATTATCTGTGGTCATGAGCCTTACTGAGTGCCACCAAAATAAATAAATGAATGAAATGTGTACACCACATGTTACACGGAACTGCACACCGCATCGAGGAGCTGGACAACCAGATGTGATCCCTGTTCTCTTCCTATGATCATACAAGCCTTCTACATGAACACGAGTCATCCTACAAAATGAGGTGGTGAGTGTCAGAAATATAGGGTGCTATTGATTTTTCCTCTTTTCTTGAGCTCTGTCTTTCAGTACCTCCACCGGACTTGTGGTTCCTGCAAGTTTATTTTTGAAACAGCATACAAGCCCTCTACACGGCCACTAGACCTTCTGCATTGTGATCAACCTCTCGCTACTGCTTCTCTTTTCCCACCATAACTGGTGATGCTCTCTCTGCAGGTTTATTTTCTAAGACCATCTACATGCCCGCTACATGCCCAACTTACTATACTGTAATTCCAGTAATTTCACCCTCTCTCTACTGTTTCTCTTTTTCTACTACAACTGGTGATGTGCTGACTGCAAGTTTATTTTGGTAAGTGCATACTCGCCAGTTACATGCCTGCTACACGCCCCCTGTATCCTTCTACAAAATGAGCACCACTACACCTACTGTATTTTGCCTTGGACTATTACAATAATTTCGCGCTACTGCTACTCTTTTTCCACCCCATGACTGGTGATGCTGTCTTCCAGTACCTCCACCGGACTTCTCTCGATTATGTTGCCTGCAAGTTTATTTATTGAATTTCATGATTGTGCAAACAATGCATTACTCTGTGATCAAAGCACCCCCCCTTCACATTAGATAATGTATGTGAGCCTGGCTGATTTGCATAGTAGGAATTTGTTTTAGCATGTAGGAGAAAATAAAATAAAAAAAGATATTGGTGAATGGGTAGTGCTAGAGAAGGGGATGTTGTTGTCATACCTTTTTACTGCATATTATCTGAAGGGGGGTTGCTCTGCACTGAAAACACAGTGCATTTTTTGCACTGAATACACACTGTACTATAAACCTATTCTGTAAAACTGATTTGCATGGAAAACTGTATTTTTATCATCAATGCTTCAAGATAAAATTTTGTTAGATGCACTTGGACATGAGCTACTGCCCTGTTGAGACTGAAATGAAACCCCAAAGGCACAACCATGACCCCACATGTGTGGGAATCATATCTGTGTACACCTGTGTGGCTCTAAAAAATACAAAAAAATAATATTGTGCACACCAGGCTGGCACGTTATAGTTTGTGGCTTAGTAGCAAATACAAATCTAGTAAAGCACACAATTGACTCTTGACTCTTGACCTATAAAAAAAATCATATTCTCAATGCCCTTCTCCTCTTCTCTCCCCTCCCCTCCTCTCCTCTCCTTTCTTTCTACTGCTTTTCTTTTTTCCTCTAATCTTGTTCTCTTTTATTTTTACAGGTCTGACAGTATGAGGGCTCCTACCTTATTAGATAAGTATACATGTTTTCTATCATGTCTCTATTTCTCTGTCTCACAAGAGCTGCAGATTCTTTGTGACTTGTTTCTAATTTTTAATTTTTACAGGTACTTTGTAGTTACCTCTCTGGATTACAAACACCGCATTCTGAGGCAGGTAAGTCCATTTGTTTTACCTATTATTGGCTGGTGAACTGTAAATGGTGGCTGTGAGTGATGCAATCATAGCTAAGCACACCACATTGTAGCATATAATTCTTTTTTTGTATTTTGGTTTGTACCTCATAGTATAATTCATGATCTGGGTTGTTATCACATTGTTTTTTGCTCATTGTCATGTTTTTGTCGGTCCATACCACTATTTTCCCAGCCATGCCACTACATAGAAATAAAAGGTTTTCTGTTGTGGATGCAGTGGGACCAGGGCAACTACGAATGACCCTGTATGGACCGAATCGAGACCCCAACGCCACACCGGAGGTACACAAGCATCACAACTGTGATGTAAAAATGGCCTGCAATTCAGGTCTGATCACCCCTGTGGACCTCTAAAAATACAGAATCTAGGTTTCTGTAAGCCATGCACATCAATTGACAGTGCACAGGTACCAGGCAGTATAAAAAAAGTTTGATCTGGGTTTTTATCACATTGTTTGTCGCCACTGTTATGTTTTTTGTTGGTCCATAGCACTAAACACAATTCAGAGAAAACACTGAAATGAGGCCTTTTTTTCCCTAAAATCCATTTTCTCATCCATGCCACTTCATAGAGATGAAAGGTTTTTTGTTTTGGATGCAGTTGGACCTGGGCTACTGCAAATGACCCTGTATGGACCGAATCGAGACCCCAACGTGGCACCGGAGGTACACAAGCATCACAACTGTGGTATAAAAATGGCCTACAATTCAGGTCTGATCACCCCTGCAGACCTCCAAAAATACAAAATCTAGGTTTCTGTAAGCCAAGCACATCAATTGACAGTGCACAGGTACCAGGCAGTATAAAAAAGTGTGATCTGGGTTTTTATCACATTGTTTGTCGACATTGTTGTGTTTTTTGTTGGTCCATAGCACTAAACACAATTCAAGGAAAACACTGAAATGAGGCCTTTTTTTCCCTAAAACCCATTTTCTCAGCCATGCCACTACATAGAGATTAAAGGTTTTTTGTTTTGGATGCAGTTGGACCTGGGCTACTGCAAATGACCCTGTATGGACCGAATCGAGACCCCTACGGGACACCGGAGGTACACAAGCATCACAACTGTGATGTAAAAATGGCCTGCAATTCAGGTCTGAGCACCCCTGCGGACCTCCAAAAATACAGAATCTAGGTTTCTGTACATAAGCATCACAACAATACAATTCTGTACAATCACAGGTTGTGACTTGCCATAGCAAATGCTTATTTTCTCATCAACTGTCTTGTACTTGTACAAATACTTGTTAGCCATGATAAATGTTTCATACCTCAGTACTTTCCAGCCTTTGACACTCACAGTGATTCACTTGTCTTCTTGCTTTCCCATCATTTAGTCATCTGAATTGCTGCACACAGAATTTCCTGTGAGCTTCTAGAATTGCTTCCTGATTATCCCCCTCCCCCTAAAGTCATCTGCTCTCTGTCTCTCTCTCACTCTCTGTGTCTGTCTCTCTTTCTCCCTCTGCTGGTTTGACTGTGATGCAGCACAGATAAATGTTTTTTGTTTAAGTTATATTCGTAATAATTATGAGAATAACAATGGTTTATGTGGTACATATTTTTTTCAATACCTACATTTCAGTGACTTTCAGTGTAACCCCAGGAAACAGTTTCATTTGTCCATTGATTCAAAGTATTTGGTAAACAATCTGTAGTCTGTCAGACAATAGTACCTCAGACAGATTTTGCATAATTGTTTGTGAAAATACAAAAATGACATCAAGAAAATCACTAAAGACGGCTAATGAGGCATTGAAGGATATTTTTAATGACAGTGATGATCCAGCCTCAAGTGAAAACAGCAGTAGTTCGGATTCAGATACTGAGGTAATGTGGCCATCACTCAATAATATAAAAATACAGGACACAGGAAACAGAATGACAGAAAAAACATGTTTGGTGGTGTCTTCGGCGCCAACAGATGATCATGTTCTGGGTGGTACACATACAAGGATGGTAAATAAGAAAATGTCATCCAAATGTACAACACCTTCACTGTCTGTGGCAACACCTTTGTGTAGAAGTAATGTCATAACACAAAGAAGAAAAAAAAATTTTTGTGGAGCAAGTGCTAGTGTTGAGAACATTGATGAAACACAAATAAATAAAACCAATCACAAAATCAGAGTAAAACAAATGACAACCTTTCAAGGCAGAATAAGAGCAAAAAAATCCCAGGCTCGTACTCACTTACAAGCAGCACATGAGAAAGAAAACCTGAGTGATGAAGATTATAGTCCATCAGCAAAACAAAGCAAACATGTTGCCCAAAAAGTAAGCAGTAACAGAAAAACCAAAACAGCACCAAAAAAAAACTTTTAGTGACTCTTCTGAAACCGAATGGTCACTCACATTGACAGATACATGTATCATTCCATTTTGTCTTCCTATCGGTGTGATTCACCGCTTCACAGGTGAATTTACTGAAGCTGCAAAAATGTCAAGCTTTTTCTCTGAAGACATATACGAGAAGATTTCGTGGAGAACAAATTTTATACTGCTGCTGTGAGAAGTGCAAAACCTGAGAAACATAAAATGCCTTGGGAGCCAACAAATGCAGAAGAGAAGAAAGCATTCATTGGATTATGCATAATCATGGGCATTGTACACCTGCCAAGATTATCGATGTATTGGTGCTCTGAGAAATTCATTAAACAACCAGATGTCAGTCAGATCATGACAAGAGACCACTTCAGTATGCTTGGAAGATACCTGCATGTAGAACAGGACATCAGTGATGTAGGTATTTGTGGCTCAGTTCCTAATGACAAACTTAGTAAAGTAAGGAATTTCCTTGACATGACAGTACCAAAGTTTCAACTGAATATGCATGTGACAAGGAGCTGACTACTGATGAGGCAATGGTTCCATAGAAAGGACGCCTTTCATTTGTACAATATAAGAAAGCTAAGCCCCAGAAATGGGGATTGAAAGTATGGGTACTTTCTGAGGCCAAATCTGGGTGCATTTCGAACTTACAAGTGTACACTGGGAAACATGTGATTGAAAATACAGATGCAACAGACACAACACTTCCTACAAGAGTTGTCTTAACATTGACAGAAAAACTAACGAATACGTATCACCACCTGTACATGGACAATTACTATACAAGTCCAGAGCTACTGAGGATGCTATTGATGAAGGGACTGTATGGATGTGGCACTATCTGTTCAAACAGGAAAGACTTCCCGAAGGACATCATAGCATCCAAACGAGAAGTTAATAAAATGGAACGTGGCGATATGGAATGGAGAACTAATGGACCATTGCTGGCCACACGGTGGTATGATAAGAGGGCAGTATACTGCTTGTCATCAATCCACAATTCACATGATGGCAGAGAGAGACATTGCCAACTGTAGACCGGGTGCAGAAAGACGGCACTACTGTGGCTCTACCTTGTCCTGCACCACTTGTAGATTATATGAAGCATATGAGGGGAGTTGATAGAGGAGATCAAATGATCTCATTATACAACATCCATCACCGGGCAAAGAAATGGTGGAAGTGACTGTTCAGTTACATTATTGAATGCTGCCTTCTGAATGCTTACATCATTTATAAATCACATTGCAGAGAAAGTAATATGGACACAGATGCAATGTCACACACAATACATCATCCAGAAGCAGAGACAATTTGTCATTTAGACTCGCTGTGACACGAGAACTCATTGGAGTGTTTAGTTCCAGAAAAGTGCACGGAAGACCATCAGTTACACCACATCCGGATCGTATGATGAATGCAACACACATGCCAGTAATCAGTGAGACAACCCAGCAGTGTTTTGTCTGCAATGAGACAAGGAAAAGAGTGGAAAGGACCATCGTGAGGGAAGACACAGGTCTCGTTTTGCCTGTAAACAATGTAGTGTACATCTGTGCCTTTCAGCAGAAAGAAACTGTTTTGAGAAATACCACACTGTGATGAACTACTGGCAATGATAAGGCAAGTAGATATTCCATTTTTGTAACTTTTCTTATAATGACTGTTCGGCCCCTTCCTATCCCCTTCAGCACAGATTCACAGGTATATTGATGTGAATTTCTAAGCCGAATATGCTTCATATGTTTTTCTAACTGTACTTATTTTCAATTCTTTTACAGTCTATCAATCTGCATTGCCCATGGAAGCATAATGACAAACAACAGTGCATCTTCATCAAATTCAGTCCTGGCAAAGGAATGCGTCAGTTTGTACATAGTTAGCACTGGCTGGTGCATCACCAGAGACTGATGATAAAAAAAGTAACCAAATAGCAAAATGTTTTCTGTCCATGTCCATATTCAGTCATAGTTGTAGAGTATTAATAATGTTATCGTTTCATGTTATTCAAAATTAGGAATAAATAACAATGTTAAAAAATATCATTCACATTTGTTGTGTCCATTTTGTGATCAAAATTGTGTTGTCTGTGCTCCTGTAGTGTAACGTGGGGGTCATATGTTGGTCAATACTGGGCCAACTGTTATACCCCAGTCAATTCAGCACCCAAAACAGGAAGCATTAGGCCTCTTCCGTGTTGCACTGCTGAGAAAATGAGTTTTAGGAGTAGGGAGGCCGGAAACTGATGATATCTGAGAGATGTGTGGCGGGCTGTAGACTAACAAAAACACACGAGAATGTGTCACAAACTCAGTGATACCTACTCAGATCATACTTTTTCATACAATAGGGTGTGAGGTTGTCACCCTGAGTCATGCCTGAAGAACCCAGACCTACATTTGATATTTTACTGGCCAACAAGGGGCACCAGAACTTGATATTGACACCTTTTTGTGATCAAAGTTGTGTTGTTTGGGCACCTGTAGTGTGACATGGGGGTCTCATGTTGGTCAATACTGGGCCAACTGTTATACCCCAGTCAATCTAGCACATAAAACAGGAAGCCTTAGGCCTCTACCATGTTGCACTGCTTAGAAAATGAGTTTTAGGTGTAGGGAGGCCTGAATTTGATGACGTGTGAGAGTTGTGTTGCAGGCTGTAGACAAACAAAAACACACAACAATGTGTCACAAACTCAGTGATACCTACTCAGATCATACCTTTAATACAAAATGGTGTGAGGTTGTAACCCTGAGACAAGCCTGAAGTAACCAGACCTTCATTTTGTATTTTACTGACCAACAAGGGGCACCAGAACTTGATTTTGACACCTTTTTGATATCAAAGTTGTGTTGTTTGTGCTCCTGTAGTGTAACGTGGGGGTCTCGTGTTGGTCATTATTGGGCCGACTGTTATACCCCAGTCAATCCAGCACCCAAAACAGGAAGCCTTAGTCCTCTGCCATGTTGCACTGCTGAGAAAATGAGTTTAAGATGTAGGGAGGCCTGAATTGGATGATATCTGAGAGTTGTGTTGTGGGCTGCAGACTAACAAAAACACACGAGAATGTGTCACAAACTCAGTGATACCTTCTCAAATCATACTTTTTCATACAATATGGTGTAAGGTTGTCACCCTGAGTCATGCCTGAAGTGTCCAGACCCACATTTGGTATTTTATTGTCCAACAAGGGGCACCAGAACTTGATTTTGACACCTTTTGGGGATCAAAGTTGTGTCGTTTGTGCACCTGTAGTGTGACATGGGGGTCTCATGTTGTTCAATACTGGGCCAACTGTTATACTCCAGTCAATGCAGCACCCAAAACAGGAAGCCTTAGGCCTCAACCATGTTGCACTGCTGAAAAAATGAGTTTTAGGTGTAGGGATGTCTGAATTTGATGATACGTGAGAGTTGTGTTGCGGGCTGAAGACTAACAAAAACACGCAACAATGTGTCAAAAACTCAGTGATACCTACTCAGATCATACTTTTTCAGACAATATGGTGTGAGGTTGTAACCCTGAGTCATGCCTGAAGTACCCAGACCTTCGTTTTGTATTTTACTGACCTACAGGGGGCACCAGAACTTGATTTTGACACCTTTTTCTGATCAAAGTTGTGTTGTTTGTGCTCCTGTAGTGTGATGTGGGGGTGTCATGTTGGTCAATACAGGGCCAACTGTTATACCCCAGTCAATCAAGCACCCAAAACAGGAAGCCATAGGCCTCAAACATGTTGCACTGCTGAGAAAATGAGTTTAGGTGAAGGGAGGCAAGAATTTGATGATATCTGAGAGTTGTGTTGCGGGCTGTAGACTAACAAAAACACACAAGAATGTGTCACAAACTCAGTGATAACAACTCAGATCATACTTTTTCATACAATATGGTGTAAGGTTCAACCCTGAGTCATGCCTGAAGTAACCAGACCTACATTTGGTAGTTTACTGGCCAACAAGGGGCACCAGAACTTGATTTTGACATCTTTTTGAAATCAAAGTTGTGTTGTTAGCGCACCTGTAGTGTGATGTGGGGGTCTCATGTTGGTCAATAAACGGCCAACTGATATATCCCAGTCAATCCAGCACCCAAAACAGGAAGCCTTAGGCCTATACCATGTTGCACTGCTTAGAAAATGAGTTTTAGGTGTAGGGAGGCCTGAATTTGATGACATCTGAGAGTTGTGTTGAGGGCTGTATACTAACAAAAACACACAACAATGTGTCACAAACTCATTGATACCTACTCAGATCATACTTTTTCATACAATATGGTGTGAAATTGTAACCATGAGTCATGCCTGAAGTACCCAGACCTACAGTTGGTGTTTTACTGACCAACAGGGGGCACCAGAACTTGATTTTGACACCTTTTTGTAATCAAAGTTGTGTTATTTCTGCTCCTGTAGTGTAACATGAGGGTCTCATGTTGGTCAACACTGGGCCAACTGTTATACCCCAGTCAATCCAGAACCCAAAACAGGAAACGTTAGGCCTCTACCATGTTGCACTGCTGAGAAAATGAGTTTTAGGTGTGGGGAGGACTGAATTTGATGATATCTGAGAGTTGTGTTGAGGGCTGTAGACTAACAAAAACACACAACAATGTGTCACAAACTCAGTGATACCTACTCAGATCATACTTTTACATACAATATGGTGTGAGGTTGTAACCATGAGTCATGCTTGAAGTACCCAGACCTTCATTTTGTATTTTACTGACTAACAGGGGGGCATCAGAACTTGATTTTGACAACTTTTTGTGATCAAAGTTGAGTTGTTTGTGGTCCTGTATTGTGATATGGGGGTCTCATGTTGGTCAATACAGGGCCAACTCATATAACCCAGTCAATGCAGCACCCAAAACAGGAAGCCTTAGGCCTCGTCCATTTTGCACTGCTGAGAAAATGAGTTTAAGGTGTAGGGTATCCTGAATTTGATGATATCTGAGAGTTGTGTGGCGGGCTGTAGATTAAGAAAAACACACGACAATGTGTCACAAACTCAGTGATACCTACTCAGATCATAATTCTTCATACAAAACAGTGTGAGGTTGTCTCCCTGAGTGATGCCTGAAGTAAGCAGACCTACATTTGGTATTTTACTGTCCAACAGGGCGCACCAGAACTTGATTTTGACACCTTTCTGTGATCAAAGTTGTGTTGTTTGTCCAATTGAAGTGTGACATGGGGGGTCTCATGTTGGTCAGTACATGGCCAACTGTTATACCCCAGTCAATCCAGCACCCAAAACAAGAAGCGTTATTCCTGTTCCATGTTGCACTGGTGAGAAAATGAGTTTTAGGTGTATGGAGGCCTGAATTTGATGATATCTGAGAGTTGTGTTGAGGGCTCTAGACTGACAAAAACACACAACAATGTTTCACAAACTCAGTGATACCTACTCAGATCATACTTTTTCATACAATATAATGTGAGGTTGTAACCCTGAGCCATGCCTGAAGTATCCAGACCTTCATTTTGTGTTTTACTTACCAAAAGTGGGCACCAGAGCTTGTTTTGACACCTTTTTGTGATCAAAGTTGTGTTGTTTGTGCTCCTGTAGTGTGACGTGGGGGTCTTATTTTGGTCAATACAGGGCCAAATGTTATACCCCAGTCAATCCAGCACCCAAAACAATAAGCGTGGGGCTCTACCATGTTGCACTGCTGAGAAAAGGAGTTTTCGGTGCAGGGAGGCCTGAATTTGATGATATCTGAGAGTTGTGTTGAGGGCTGTACACTAACAAAAACACACAACAATCTGTCACAAACTCAGTGATACCTTCTCAGATCATACGTTTTCATACAATATGGTGTGAGGTTGTAACCCTGAGTCATGCCTGAAGTACCCAGACCTTCATTTTGTATTTTACTGACCAACAAGGGGCACCAGAACTTGATTTTGACACCTTTTTGATATCAAAGTTGTGTTGTTTGTGCTCCTGTAGTGTAACGTGGGGGTCTCGTGTTGGTCATTATTGGGCCGACTATTATACCCCAGTCAATCCAGCACCCAAAACAGGAAGCCTTAGTCCTCTGCCATGTTGCACTGCTGAGAAAATGAGTTTAAGATGTAGGGAGGCCTGAATTGGATGATATCTGAGAGTTGTGTTGTGGGCTGTAGACTAACAAAAACACACGAGAATGTGTCACAAACTCAGTGATACCTTCTCAGATCATACTTTTTCAAACAATATGGTGTAAGGTTGTCACCCTGAGTCATGCCTGAAGTGTCCAGACCCACATTTGGTATTTTATTGTCCAACAAGGGGCACCAGAACTTGATTTTGACACCTTTTGGGATCAAAGTTGTGTCTTTTGTGCACCTGTAGTGTGACATGGGGGTCTCATGTTGTTCAATACTGGGCCAACTGTTATACTCCAGTCAATGCAGCACCCAAAACAGGAAGCCTTAGGCCTCAACCATGTTGCACTGCTGAAAAAATGAGTTTTAGGTGTAGGGATGTCTGAATTTGATGATATGTGAGAGTTGTGTTTCGGGCTGTAGACTAACAAAAACACACAACAATGTGTCAAAAACTCAGTGATACCTACTCAGATCATACTTTTTCAGACAATATGGTGTGAGGTTGTAACCCTGAATGCATGCCTGAAAGTACCCAGACCTTCGTTTTGTATTTACTGACCTAAAGGGGCACCAGAACATGATTTTGACACCTTTTTCTGATCAAAGTTTTGTTGTTTGTGCTCCTGTATTGTGATGTGGGGTGTCATGTTGGTCAATACAGGGCCAACTGTTATACCCCAGTCAATCGAGCACCCAAAACAGGGAGCCATAGGCCTCAAACATGTTGCACTGCTGAGAAAATGAGTTTAGGTGTAGGGAGGCAAAAATTTGATGATATCTGAGAGTTGTGTTGCGGGCTGTAGACTAACAAAAAGACACAAGAATGTGTCACAAACTCAGTGATACCAACTCAGATCATACTTTTTCATACAATATGGTGTAAGGTTCAACCCTGAGTCATGCCTGAAGTAACCAGACCTACATTTGGTAGTATACTGGCCAACAAGGGGCACCAGAACTTGATTTTGACATCTTTTTGTGATCAAAGTTGTGTTGTTAGCGCACCTGTAGTGTGATGTGGGGGTCTCATGTTGGTCAATAAAGGGCCAACTGATATATCCCAGTCAATCCAGCACCCAAAACAGGAAGCCTTAGGCCTCTACCATGTTGCATTGCTTAGAAAATGAGTTTTAGGTGTAGGGAGGCCTGAATTTGATGACATCTGAGAGTTGTGTTGAGGGCTGTATACTAACAAAAACACACAACAATGTGTCACAAACTCAGTGATACCTACTCAGATCATACTTTTTCATACAATATGGTGTGAAATTTTAACCATGAGTTATGCCTGAAGTACCCAGGCCTACAGTTGGTGTTTTACTGACCAACAGGGGGCACCAGAACTTGATTTTGACACCTTTTTGTGATCAAAGTTGTGTTGTTTGTGCTCCTGTATTGTGACATGGGCATCTAATGTTGGTCAATAGAGGGCCAACTCATACAACCCAGTCAATGCAGCACCCAAAACAGGAAGCCTTAGGCCTCTACCATGTTGCACTGCTGAGAAAATGAGTTTAAGGTGTTGGGTGGCCTGAATTTGAAGATATCTGAGAGTTGTGTTGCGGGCTGTAGATTAAGAAAAACACACGATAATGTGTCACAAACTCAGTGATACCTACTCAAATCATAATTCTTCATACAATACGGTGTGAGGTTGTCACCCTGAGTCATGCCTGAAGTAAGCAGACCAACATTTGGTATTTTACTGAAAAACAGGGGGCACCAGAACATGATTTTGACACCTTTCTGTGATCAAAGTTGTGTTGGTTGTAAAATTGTAGAGTGACATGGGGGTCTAATGTTGGTCAATACATGGCACACTGTTATACCCCAGTCAATACAGCACCCAAAACAGGAAGCGTTTGGCCTCTTCCATGTTGCACTGCTGCGAAAATGAGTTTTAGGTGTATGGAGGCCTGAATTTGATGATATCTGAGAGTTGTGTTGAGGGCTCTAGACTGACAAAAACAAACAAAAATGTGTCAAAAACTCAGTGATACCTACTCAGGTCATACTTTTTCATACAATATGATGTGAGGTTGTAACCCTGAGTTATGCCTGAAGTATCCAGACCTTCATTTAGTGTTTTACTTACCAAAAGTGGGCAATAGAGATTGTTTTGACACCTTTTTGTGATCAAAGTTGTGTTGTTTATGCTCCTGTAGTGTGACGTGGGGGTCTCATGTTGGTAAATACAGTGCCAACTGCTATACCCCCAGTCAATCCAGCTCCCAAAATAATAAGCCTTGGGGCTCTACCATGTTGCACTGCTGAGAAAAGGAGTTTTAGGTGCAGGGAGGCCTGAATTTGATGATATCTGAGAGTTGTGTTGCGGGCTGTAGACTAACAAAAACACACGAGAATGTGTCACAAACTCAGTGATACCTTCTCAGATCATACTTTTTCATACAATATGGTGTGAGGTTGTCACTCTGAGTCATGCCTGAAGTATTCAGACCTACATTTGGTATTTTACTGACCAACAGCGTGCACCAGAACTTGGTTTTGATACATTCTTGTAATCATAGTTGTGTTGTTTGTGCTCCTGTAGTGTGAGGTGGGGGTCTCTTGTTGGTCAATACATGGCCAACTGTTATACCCCAGTCAATACAGCACCCAAAACAGGAAGTCTTAGGACTCTTCCATGTTGCACTGCTGAGAAAATTAGTTTTAGGTGTAGTGAGGAATGAATTTGATGATATCTGAGAGTTGTGTTGAGGACTGTAGACTAACAAAAACACACAACAATCTGTCACAAACTCAGTGGTACCATCTGAGATCATACGTTTTCATACAATATGGTGCGAGGTTGTAACCCTGAGTCATGCCCGAAGTAACCAGACCTTCATTTTGTATTTTACTGACCAACAGGGGGCACCAGAACTTGATTTTGACACCTTTTTGTGATCAAAGTTGTGTTGTTTGTGCTCCTGTAGTGTAACGTGGGGGTCTCATGTTGGTCAATATTAGGCCGACTGTTATACCCCAGTCAATCCAGCACCAAAACAGGAAGCCTTAGGCCTCTACCATGTTGCACTGCTGAGAAAATGAGTTTTAAGTGTAGGGAGGCCTGAATTTGATGATATCTGAGAGTTCTGTTGCGGGCTGTAGACTAACAAAAACACACGAGAATGTGCCACAAACTCATTGATACCTACACAGATCAGATTTTTTCATACAATATGGTGTAAGTTTGTCACCCTGAGTCATGCCTGAGTTACCCATACCCACATTTGGTATTTTACTGGCCTCAAGGGGCACCAGAACTTGATTTTGACACCTTTTTGTGATCAAAGTTGTGTTGATTGTGCACCTGTAATGTAATGTGGGGGTCTCATGTTGGTCAATACAGGGCCAACTGTTATACCACAGTCAATCCAACACCCAAAACAGGAAGCCTTAGGACTTTTCCATGTTACACTGATGAGAAAATGAGTTTTAGGTGTAGGGAGGCAAGAATTTGATGATATCTGAGAGTTGTGTTGAGGGCTTTAGTCTAACAAAAACACACAACAATGTGTCACAAACTCAGTGATACCTACTCAGATCATTCTTTTTCATACAATATGGTGTGAGGTTCTAAACCTGAGTCTTACCTGAAGTACCCAGACCTACATTTGGTATTTTACTAACCAACAGGGGGCACCAGAACTTGATTTTGCCACCTTTTTGTGATCAAAGATGTGTTTTTTGTGCTCCTGTAATGTGATGTTGAGATCTCATGTTGGTCAATACAGGCCAACAGTTATACCCCAGTCAATGCAGCACCCAAAACAGGAAGCCTTAGGCCTCTACCATGTTGCACAGCTGAGAAAATGAGTTTTAGGTGTAGGAAGGCCTGAATTCGATGATATCTGAGAGTTGTGTTGCGGGCTGTAGACTAACAAAAACACAAGAGAATGTGTCACAAACTCAGTGATACCTACTCAGATCACAATTCTTCGCCTGTCTGATTGTGAGGTTGTCTCCTAATTATGCCTGAAGTAAGCAGACCTACATTTGGTGACTACTGTCCAACAGGGCACCAGAACTTGATTTGACACCTTTCTGTGATCAAAGTTGTGTTGTTTGTCCAATTGAAGTGTGAAATTGGGGTCTCATGTTTGGTCAGTACATGGCCAACTGTTATACCCAAGTCAATCCTAGCAAACAAAACAAGAAGCTGCTAGGCCCCTCTTCCATGCTGCACCGCTGAGAAAATGAGTTTTAGGTGTATGGAGGCCTGAATCTCCTGACATCTGAGAGTTGTGTTGAGGGCTCTAGACTGACAAAAACACACAACAATGTGTCAAACTCAGTGATACCTACCAGATCATACTTTTCATACAATATGATGTGAGGTTGTAACCCTCAGGTCATGCCTGAAGTACAAGACCTTCATTTTGTATTTTACTGACCAACAGAGGGCACCAGAAGTTTTGGCCCTTTTGTAATCAAGTTGTATTTTTGTGCTACTGTAGTGTAAAATGAAGGGGTCTCATGTTATGGCCAATACTAGGCGACTGTTATACCCAGTCAATCCACCCAAAACAGGAATCCTTGCTCTACCATGTTGCACTGAGAAAATGAGTTTAGGTGTAGGGAGGCCTGATTGGTGATATCTGATGGTGCATGCAGGCTGTAGACTAAGAAAACCTGAGAATGTCCACGACTCAGAGGTACCTACTCAGATCATACTTTTCATACAATATGGTGTAGGTTGTCACCCTGAGTCATGCCTGGAGTACCCATACCCATTGGGTATTTACTGGCCTGCAGAGGCACAAGAACTTGATTTTACCTTTTGTGATCAAAGTTGTGTTGATTGTGCCACATGGTGTAACGTAGAGTCTCATGTTGGTCAATACAGACCCAATATTATACTGATCAATCCAGCACCAAAACAGGAAGCCTTAGGCCTCTTCCATGATGCTGCTGAAAATGAGTTTAAGTGTAGGGAGGCCTGAATTTGATGATATCTGAGAGTTGTGATGAGGCTTTAGACTAACAAAACACACAACAATGTGTCACAAACTCAGTGATACCTATAGATCATACTTTTCATACAATATGGTGTGAGGTTCTAACCTGGTCATACAAGTATCTGACCTACATTGTTTACTGACCAACAGGTGGCACCGAACAGTTTTGACACCTTTTGTGATCAAAGTTGTGTTGAGCTACTGTAATGTAGCGTAGAGGTCTCATGTTGGTCAACACAGGACCAACTGTTACAGTATGCAGCACCAAAACAGGAAGCCTTAGGCCTCTATCATGCTGCACTGCTGAAAATGAGTTTTAGGTGTAGAGGCCTGAATTTGATGACATCGGAAGTTGTGTTGAGGGCTGTATACTAACAAAACACACAACAATAATCACAAACTCATTGATACCTATCAGATCATTTTTTCATACAATATGGTGGAAAGTATGGAGTCATGCCTGAAATAACCAGACCTACAGTTGGTGTTTACTGACCAACAGGGCCCAGAACTTAGTTTGCACCTTTTGTCAAGTTGTATTATTTCTGCTCCTGTAATGTAACATGAGTATATGTTGATCAACACTAGACCAACTGCATACCCAATCAATCAGAACCCAAAACGGAAGCGTTAGCTCTCTGCATACACTGCTGAAAATGAGTTTTAGGTATGGGAGGACTGAATTTGATGATATCTGAGAGTTGTGTTGAGGCTGAACTAACAAAAACACACAACAATGTCACAAACTCGATACCTACTCAGATCATACTTTTTAATACAATATGGTGTGAGGTTGTAACCATGATCATACTTGAAGTAGACCTTCATTTTATTTTTACTGACTAACAGGGGCATCAGAACTTGATTGACAACTTTTGTGATCAAAGTTGAGTTATTTATGGTCCTGTATTGTGACATAGGGTCTCATATTGGTGCAATACAGACCCAACTCATATAACCAATCAATACAGCACCCAAAACAGGAAGCCTTAGACATAATCCATTTTGCACTGCTGAGAAAATGAGTTTAAGGTGTAGGGTATCCCGAATTTGATAATATCAAAGTTGTGTGGTGGGCTGTAGATTAAAACACGACAATGTGTCCTAGCTCAGTACCTACTCAGATCATAATTCTTC
The DNA here is from genome assembly GCA_016271365.2 of Neoceratodus forsteri. NCBI lineage: Eukaryota > Metazoa > Chordata > Ceratodontiformes > Ceratodontidae > Neoceratodus > Neoceratodus forsteri. The sequence continues at coordinate 1,050,432,104 of CM057459.1, read as the reverse complement.
ATAAAACAGTATGAGGTTGTCTCTGGTGATGCCTGAGTAAGCAGACCTACATTTGGTATTTACTGTCAACAAGCACACAGAACTTGATTTGACACTCTGTGATCAAAGTTGTGTTGTTTGTCCAATTAAAGTGTGACATGAGGTCTCATGTTGATCAATACATAGCCAACTATTATAACCCATCAATCAGCACCCAAAACAAGAGCGTTATTCCTGTTCCATGTTGCACTGGTGAAAATGAGTTTTAGGTGTATGGGCCTGATTTGATGATATCTGAGAGTTGTGTTGAGGGCCTCTATGGACGGCAAAAACACACAGCAATGTTTCACAAACTTTCAGAGCAATACTACTATGAGGATCATACTTTTCATACAATATAATGTGAGTTGCAACCCTGAGCCATACCTGAAGTATCAGACCTTCATTTTGTATTTTACAAAAAGTGGGCACCAGGTGATTTTGACACCTTTTGTGATCAAAGTTGTGTTGTTTAATGCTCTGCGGTGTAGTGGGGACTTATTTGGTCAATACAGGGCCAAATGTATACCAGTCAATCCAACACAAAACAATAAGCGCAGGCTACCAGGCCACACTGCTGAGGAAAAGAGTTTTCGGTGCGGAGGCCTGGTGATGATATCTGGAGTTGTGTTGAGACTGTACACTAACAAAACACACAACAATCTGTCACAAACTCAGTGGCCTTCTCAGATCATACGTTTTCATACAATATGGTGTTGTGAAGTTGCCAATGACAACCCTGAGTCATGCCTGAGTACCCAGACCTTCATTTGTTTTACTGACCAACAAGAGCACCAGAACTTGATTTTGACACCTTTTGATATCAAAGTTGTGTTGTTTGTGCTCCTGTAATTAGAGGATAGTCTGTAGTAGTCATTATTAGGCCACTAATATACCCATCAATCCAGCACCAAAACAGAAGCCTTAGTCCTCTGCCATGTGCACTGCTGAAAATAGGTTAAGATGTGGAGGCCTGAATTGAATGATATCTAGAGTTGTGTTGTGGGCAGCAGACTAACAAAACACCACGAGAATGTGCAAACTCAGTGATACCTTCTCAGATCATACTTGCCAAACAATATGGTGTAAGGTTGTCACCCTGAGTCATGCCTGAAATTCAAGACACATTTGTATTTGTTGTCAACAAGGGCACCGAGCCCAGTTTTGACACCTTTTGGGATCAAAGTTGTGTCTTTATTGCACCTGTAATGGGGGTCTCATGTTGTCCAATACTGGGCAACTGTTATACTCCAATCAATACGCACCCAAAACAAGCCTTAGGCCTCAACCATATTTGCTGAAAATGATTTTAGGTGTGGGATGTCTGAATTTGATGATATGTGAGAGTTGTCTGCGAACAGCCAACAAAAAACACACAACAATGTCAAAACTCAGTACCTACTCAGATCATACTTTTAACAATATGGTGTGAGGTTGTAACCTGAGTCATGCCAAGTACCCAGACCCGTTTTGTTTACTGACCTACAGAGGCACCAGAACAGTTACGACACCTTTCTGATAAAAGTTTTGTTTGTGCTCCTGTAGTGTGATGTGGGGGTGTCATGTTGGTCAATACAGACCAACTCTTGTACCCCAGTCGAGCACCCAAACAGGGGCCATAGGCGGCCTCAAACATGTGCACTGCTGAGAAATGAGTTTAGGTGGGGAAGCAAGAATTTGATGATATCTGAGGTTTATTTGCGGGCTGTAGACTAACAAAAGACACAAGAAGGGTAACAAACTCAGTGATACCAACTCAGATCATACTTTTCTTACAATTTTTCTTTGAGAAAATGAGTTTAAGAGTATGGTGGCCTAAATTTGAAGATATCTGAGAGTTGTGTTGCGGGCTGTAGATTAAGAAAAACACACGATAATGTGTCACAAACTCAGTGATACCTACTCAGATCATAATTCTTCATACAATACGGTGTGAGGTTGTCACCCTGAGTCATGACTGAAGTAAGCAGACCTACATTTGGTATTTTACTGACCAACAGCGTGCACCAGAACTTGGTTTTGACACATTCTTGTGATCAAAGTTGTGTTGTTTGTGCTCCTTTAGTGTGACGTGGGGGTCTCTTGTTGGTCAATACACGGCCCACTGTTATACCACAGTCAATACAGCACATAAAACAGGAAGTCTTAGGCCTCTTCCATGCTGCACTGCTGAGAAAATGAGATTTAGGTGTAGTGAGGAATGAATTTGATGATATCTGATAGTTGTGTTTAGGGCTGTAGACTAACAAAAACACAAAACAATCTGTCACAAACTCAGTGGTACCATCCGGGATCGAACGTTTTCATACAATTTGGTGTGAGGTTGTAACCCTGAGTCATGCCTGAAGTACCCAGACCCTCATTTTATATTTTACTGACCAACAGGGGGCATCAGAACTTGATTTTGACACCTTTTTATAATCAAAGTTGTGTTGTTTGTGCTGCTGTAGTGTAACGTGGGGATCTCATGTTGGCCAATACTAGGCCAGCTGTTAAACCCCAGTCAATCCAGCACCCAAAACAGGAAGCCTTAGGCCTCTACCATGTTGCACTGCTGAGAAAATGAGTTTTAGGTGTAGGGAGGCCTGAATTTGATGATATCTGAGAGTTGTGTTGCGGGCTGTAGACTAACAAAAACACAACAATGTGTCACAAACTCAGTGATACCTACTCAGATCATACTTTTTCATACAATATGGTGTGAGGTTCTATCCCTGAGTCATACCTGAAGTACCCAGACATACATTTGGTATTTTACTGACCATCAGGGGGCACCAGAACTTGATTTTCACACCTTTTTGTGATCAAAGTTTTGTTGTTTGAGCTACTGTAATAGTGACGTGGGGGTCTCATGTTGGTCAATACAGGGCCAAAAGTTATACCCCAGTCAATGCAGCACCCAAAACAGGAAGCCTTTGGCCTCTACCATGTTGCACTGCTGAGAAAATGGGTTTTAGGTGTTGGGAGGCCTGAATTTGATGATATCTGAGAGTTGTGTTGCGGGCTGTAGACTAACAAAAACACACGAGAATGTGTCACAAACTCAGTGATACCTTCTCAGATCATACTTTTCCATACAATATGGTGTGAGGTTGTCACTCTGAGTCATGCCTGAAGTACCCAGACCTACATTTGGTATTTTACTGACCAACAGGGTGCACCAGAACTTGATCTGGGCACCTTTTTGGGCTCAAAGTTGTGTAGTTTGTGCTCCTGTAGTGTAACGTTGGGGTCTCATGTTTGTCAATACTAGGCTGACTGTTATACCCCAGTCAATCCAGCACCAAAACAGGAAGCCTTAGGCGTCTTCCATGTTGCACTGCTGAGAAAATGAGTTTTAAGTGTGGGAGGCCTGAATTTGATGATATCTGAGAGTTGTGTTGCGGGCTGTAGACTAACAAAATACCCGAGAATGTGCTAAAAACTCTGCCATTTCCTACTCAGATCAGACTTTCGCTTCAATATGGTGTGAGTTGTCACCTAGGTCATGTACCCTGGTACCCAGACCCACATTTGGTCTTTACTGGCGCTAAAGACACCAGAACTTGATTTTGACACCTTTTGTGATCAAAGTTGTGTTGATTGTGCACCTGTAATGCTTAACAAAATATCATATTTGAGTGTCAGGGTCAACTGTTATACACAGTCAATCCAACACCCAAAACAGGAAGCCTTAGGCCTTTTCCATGTTCCACTGATGAGAAAATGAGTTTTAGGTGTAGGGAGGCCTGAATTTTAATGATATCTGAGAGTTGTGTTGAGGGCTTTAGACTAACAAAAACACAAGAATGTGTCACAAACTCAGTGATACCTACTCAGATCTTTCTTTTTCATACAATATGGTGTGTGGTTCTAACCCTGAGTCTTACCTGAAGTGCCAGACCTACATTTGGTATTTTTTACTAACCAGCAGGGGTACCAGAACTTGATTTTGCCACCTTTTTTGTGATCAAAGATGTGTGTTACTAACCCTGTAATGCTGACGTTGAAAGGGTCTCATGGTCAATACAAGGCCAACTATTTATACCCCAGTCAATACAGCACCCAAAATAGGAAGCCTTAGACCTCTTCCATGTTCCACTGCTGAGAAAATGAGTTTTAGGTGTAGGGAGGACAGAATTGGATGATACCAGAGAGTTGTGGTGAGGGCTGTAGACTAACAAAAACACACAACAATGTGTCACAAACTCAGTGATACCTACTTAGATCATACTTTTTTATACAATATGGTGTGAGGTTGTAACCATGAGTCATCCCTGAAGTCCCCAGACCTTCATTTTGTATTTTACTGACCAACAGGGGGCACCTGAACTTGATTTTGACGCCTATTTGTGATCACAGTTGTGTTGTTTGTGCTCCTGTAGTGTCACATTGGGGTCTCATGTTGGTCAATAAAGGGCCAACTGTTATACCCCAGTCAATGCAGCACCCAAAACAGGAAGCCTTAGGCCTCTACCATATAGCACTGCTGAGAAAATGAGTTTGAGGTGTATGGAGGCCTGAATTTGATGATATCTGGGAGTTGTGTTGAGGGTAGTACACTAACAAAAACACACAACAATGTGAAACAAACTCAGTGATACATACTCACATCATACTTTTTCGTTACAATATGGTGTGAGGTTGTAACCCTGAGTCATGCCTGAAGTACCTAGCCCTTTTTTGTGTTTTACTGACCAACAGTGGCCACAGAACTTGATTTTGACACCTTTTGTGATCAAAGTTGTGTTGTTTTTGTCCTGGTGTGATGTGGGGGGTCATGTTGGTCAATTCAGACACAGGCCGTGTTATACCCAGTCAATCCAGCACCCAAAACAGTAAGCCTTAGGCCTCAAACATGTTGCACTGCTGAGAAAATGAGCTTTAGGTGTAGGGAGGCCTGAATTTGATGATATCTGAGAGTTGTGTTGTCGGCTGTAAACTAAAAAAAGCACACAACAATGTGTCACAAACTCAGTGATATATACTGAGATCAAACTTTTTCATACAATATGGTGTAAGGTTGTCACCCAGAGTCATGCCTGAAGTACCCAGACCTCCATTTGGAATTTTACTGGCCAACAAGGTGCACCAGAACTTGATTTTGACATCTATTTGTCATCAAAGTTGTGTTGTTTGTGCACCTGTAGTGTGACGTGGGGGTCTCATGTTTCTCTATACAGGGCCAACTGTTATACCCCAGACAATCCAGCACCGAAAAGAGGAAGGCTTAGGCCTCATCCATGTTGCACTGCTGAGAAAATGAGTTTTAGGTGTAGGGATGCCTGAATTTGATGATGTGTGATATTTGTGTTGAAGGCTGAAGACTAACAAAAACACACAAAAATGTGTCATAAACTCTGTGATACCTACTCAGATCATACTTTTTCATACAATATGGTGATAGTTTGTCCCCCAGAGTCATGCCTGAAGTACCCATACCTACATTTGGTGTTTTACTAACAGGTGGCAACCGAACTTGATTTTGACACCTTTTTGTGATCAAAGTTGTGTTGATTATGCACCTGTAGTGTAACATGGGGGTCTCATGTTGGTCAATACAGGGCCAACTGTTATACCCCACTCAATACAGCACGCAAAACAGGAATCCTTAGGCCTCTTCCATGTTGCACTGCTGAGAAAATGAGTTTTAGGTGTAGGGTGGCCTGAATTAGATGATATCTGAGAGTTGTGTTGAGGGCTTTAGACTAACAAAAACACACAACAATGTGTCACAAACTCAGTGATACCTACTCAGATCATACTTTTTCATACAATATGGTGTGAGGTTCTAACCCTGAGTCATACCTGAAGTACCCAGACCTACATTTGGTATTTTACTGAAAAACAGGGGTCACCAGAACTTGATTTTGACACCTTTTTGTGATCAAAGTTGTGTTGTTTGTGCTCCTGTAATGAGACCTGGGGGTCTCATGTTGGTCAATACAGGGCCAACTGTTATGCCCCAGTCAATGCAGCAGCCAAAACAGGAAGCCTTAGGCCTCTACCATGTTGCACTGATGAGAAAATGAGTTTTAGGTGTAGGGAGGCCTGAATTTGATGATATCTGAGAGTTGTGTTGTGGCTGTAGACTAACAAAAACACACCAGAATGAGTCACAAACTCAGTGATACCTACTCAGATCATACTTTTTCATACAATATGGTGTACGTTTGTCACCCTGAGTCATGCCTGAATTACCCAGACCTACATTTGGTATTTTACTGAACAACAAGTGCCACCTGAACTTGATTTTGACACCTTTTTGTAATCAAAGTTGTGTTGTTTGTGCTCCTGTAGTCTGACAAGGGGTCTCAGGTTGGTGAATACAGGGCCAACTGTTATACCCAGCCAATCCAGCACGAAAGAGGAAGCCTTAGGCCTCTTCCATGTTACTGCGAGAAAATGAGTTTAGGTGTAGGGAGGCCCTGGATGATGATATCTGAGGTTGTGAGGCCAACAGATTAAACACTCAACAATGTCTAGACTCCAGTGATACCTACTAGATAATTCTTTTTCATACAATATGGAGTGAGGTTGTATTACTGAGTCATGCCTTAACTTCCCAGAACTTCATTTTGTATTTTACTGACCAACAGGGGGCACCAGAACTTGATTTTGACACCTTTTTGTGATCAAAGTTGTGTTGTTTGTGCTCCTGTAGTGTAACGTGGGGGTCTCGTGTTGGTCAATACTGGGCCGTCTGTTCTACCCCAGTCAATGCAGCACCCAAAACAGGAAGCCTTAGTCGTCTACCATGTTGCACTGCAGAGAAAATGAGTTTAAGGTGTAGGGAGGCCTGAATTGGATGATATCTGAGAGTTGTGTTGTGGGCTGTAGACTAACAAAAACACACAAAAATGTGTCACAAACTCAGTGATACCTTCTCAGATCATACTTTTTCATACAATATGGTGTAAGGTTGTCACCCTGAGTCAAGCCTGACGTGTCCAGACCCACATTTGGTATTTTACTAGACAACAAGGGGCACCAGAACTTGATTTTGACACCTTTTTGTGATCAAAGTTGTGTTGATTGTGCACCTGTTGTGTGACGTGGGGGTCTCATGTTGGTCAATACATGGCCGACTGTTATACCACAGTCAATCCAGCAACAAAACAGGAGAGTTTGAGCTCTACCTGTTGCACTGCTTAGAAAATGAGTTTTAGATGTAGGGAGGCCTGAATTGGATAGATATCTGAGAGTTGTGTTGTGGGCTGTAGACTAACAAAAACACACAAAATGTGTCACAAACTCAGTGATACCTTCTCAGATCATACTTTTCCTACAAGTATGGTGTAAGGTTGTCACTCTGAATCGTACTAGAGTACCAGACCCATTTGGTATTTACTGACTAACAGGGGCACCAGAACTTGGTACAACAGCTTTTGTGATCCAAAGTTGTTCTGTTTGTGCTCCTGTAGTGTGACGAGGGGATGTCATGTTGGTCAATACAGGGCCAACTGTTATACCGCAGTCAATACAGCACCCAAAACAGGAAGCCTTAGACCTCTTCCATGTTGCACTGCTGAGAAAATGAGTTATAAGTGTAGGGAGGACAGAATTTGATGATACTAGAGAGTTCTGTTGAGGGCTGTAGACTATCAAAAACACACAACAATGTGTCACAAACTCAGTGAAACCTACTCAGATCATACTTTTTCATACAATATGGTGTGAGGTTGTAACCATGAGACATGCCTGAAGTACCCAGACCTTCATTTTGTATTTTACTGACAAAAAGGGGGCATCAGAACTTGATTTTGACACCTGTTTATAATCAAAGTTGTGTTGTTTGTGCTCCTGTAGTTTGACGTGGGGGTCTCATGTTGGTCAATACATGGCCAACTGTTATACCCCAGTCAATTCAGCACCCAAAACTGTAAGCCTTAGGCCTGTACCATGTTGCACTGCTGAGAAAAGGAGTTTTAGGTTTAGGGAGGCCTGAATTTGATGATATCTGAGAGATGTGTTGTGGGCTGAAGACTAACAAAAACACACAACAATGTGTCACAAACTCAGTGATTCCTACTGAGATCTAACTTTTTCATACAATATGGTGTAAGGTTGTCACCCAGAGTCATGCCTTGAAGTACCTAGACCTACATTTGGAATTTTACTGTCCAACAAGGGTCACCAGAACTTTATTTTGACATCTTTTTGTCATCAACGTTGTGTTGTTTGTGCATCTTTAGTGTGACGTGAGGCTGTCATGTTGGCCTATACAGGGCCAACTGTTATACCCCAGTCAATCCAGCACCGAAAAGAGGAAGCCTTAGGCCTCTTCCATGTTGCACTGCTGATAAAATGAGTTTTAGGTGTAGGGAGGCCTGAATTTGATGATATCTGAGAGTTGTATTGAGGGCTGTAGACAAACAAAAACACTCAACAATGTGTCACAAACTCAGTGTTACCTACTCAGATCATTCTTTTTCATACAATATGGTGTGAGGTCGTAATACTGAGTCATGCATTAACTACCCAGACCTTCATTTTGTATTTTACTGAAAAACAGGGGGCACCAGAACTTGATTTTGACACCTTTTTGTGATCAAAGTTGTGTTGTTTGTGCTCCTGTAGAGTAACGTGGGGGTCTCGTGTTGGTCAATACTGGGCAGTCTGTTATACCCCAGTCAATCCTGCACCCAAAACAGGAAACCTTAGACCTCTTCCATGTTGCACTGCTGAGAAAATGAGTTTAAGGTGTAGGGAGGCCTGAATTGGATGATATCTGAGAGTTGTGTTGTGGCTATAGACTAACAAAAACAGACGAGAATGTATCACAAACTCAGTGATACCTTCTCAGATCATACTTTTTCATACAATATGGATTAAGGTTGTCACTCTGAGTCAAGCCTGAAGTGTCCAGACCCACTTTTGGTATTTTACTGTCGAACAAGGGGCACCAGAACTTGATTTTGACACCTTTTTGTGATCAAAGTTGTGTTGATTGTGCACCTGTAGTATGACGTGGGGGTCTCATGTTGGTCAGTACAGGGCCAACTGTTATACCACAGTCAATCCAGCACCCAAAACAGGATGCCTTAGGCCTCTACCGTGTTGCACTGCTAAGAAAATGAGTTTTAGATGTAGGGATGCCTTAATTTGATTATGTGTAAGATTTGTGTTGAAGGCTGTAGAGTAACAATAACATACACAAATGTGTCATAAACTCAGTGATACCTACTCAGATCATACTTTTTCATACAAAATGGTGAGAGGTTGTCCATCTGAGTCATTCCTGAAATACCCAGACCTACATTTGGTATTTTACTGACTAAGAGGGGGCACCCAAACTTGGTTTTGACACCTTTTTGAGATCAAAGTTGTTCTGTTTGTGCTCCTGTAGTGTGAGGAGGGGGTCTCATGTTGGTCAATACAGGGCCAACTGTTATACCCCATTGAATCCGGCTCCCAAAACAGGAAGCCTTAGGCCTCTTCCATGTTGCACTGCTGAGAAAATGAGTTTTAGGTGTAGGGATGCATGAATTTGATGCTATCTGAGAGTTGTGTTGTGGGCTGTAGGCTAACAAAAACACTCAACAATGTGTCACAAACTCAGTGATACCTGCTCATAACATACTTTTTCATACAATATGGTTCGAGGTTGTAACCATGAGTCATGCCTGAAGGACCCAGACCTTCCTTTTGTATTTTACTGAACAACAGGGGGCTTCAGAACTTGATTTTGACACCTTTTGTGACCAAACTTGTGTTGTTTGTGCTCCTGTAATGTGACGAGAGGGTTTCATGTTGGTCAATACAGGGACAACTGTTATACCCCAGTCAATGCAGCACCCAAAACAGGAAGCCTTAGGCCTCTACCATGTTGCACTGATGAGAAAATGAGTTTTAGGTGTAGGGAGGCCAGAATTTGATGATATCTGAGAGTTGTGTTGCGGGCTGTAGACTAACAAAAACACATGAGAATGTGTCACAAACTCAGTGATACCTACTCAGATCATACTTTTTCATTCAATATGGTGTAAGGTTGTCACCCTAATTCATTTCTGAAGTACCCAGACCTACATTTGGTATTTTACTAGGTAACAAGGGTCACCAGAACTTGATTTTGACACCTTTTTGTGATCAAAGTTGTGTTATTTGTGCTCCTGTAGTGTAACGTGAGGGTCTCATGTTGGTCAATACAGGGCCAACTGTTATAACCCAGTCAATCCAGCACCAAAAACAGGAAGCCTTAGGACTCTTCCATTTTGCACTGCTGCGAAAATGAGTTTTAGGTGTAGGGCGGGCTGAATTTTATGATGTCTGAGAGTTGTGTTGTGGGCTGTAGACTAATAAAAACAAATAACAATGTGTCACAAACTCAGTGATACCTGCTCATATCATACTTTTTCATGCAATATGGTGTAAGGTTGTAACCATGAGCCATGCCTGAAGTAACCACACCTTCATTTTGAATTTTACTGACCAACAGGGGGCACCAGAACTTGATTTTGACACCTTTTTGTGATCAAAGTTGTGTTGTTTGTGCTGCTGTATTGTGACGTGAGCTTCTCATGTTGGTCAATACAGGGCCAACTGTTATACCCCAGTCAATGAAGCTCCCAAAACAGTAAGCCTTAGGCCTCTACCATGTTGCACTGCTGAGAAAATTAGTTTTAGGTGTTCGGAGGCCTGAATTTGATGATATCTGAGAGTTGTGTTGTGGGCTGTAGACTAAGAAAAACACACGACAATGTGTCACAAACTCAGTGATAGCGACTCAGTTCATACTTCTTCATACAATACAGTGTGTGGTTGTCAACCTGAGTCATGCCTGAAGTAACCAGACCTACATTTGGTATTTTACTTACCAACAGGGGGCATCAGAACTTGATTTTGACACCATTTTGTGATCAAAGTTGTGTTGTTTGTCCTATTGTAGTGTGACATGGGGGTCTCAAGTTGGTCAATACAGGGCCAACTGTTATACAACAGTCAATCCAGCACCCAGAACAGGAAGCGTTAGGCCTCTTCCATGTTGCACTGCTGAGAAAATGAGTTTAAGGTATATGGAGGCCTGAATTTGATGTTATCTGAGAGTTGTGTTGAGGGCTATAGACTAACAAAAACACACAACAATGTGTCACAAACTAAGTGATACCTACCCAGATCATACTTTTTCATACAATATGGTGTAAGGTTGTATCCCTGAGTCATGCCTGAAGTATCCAGACCCTCATTTTGTGTATTACTTACCAACAGTGGGAACAAGAACTAGATTTTGACACCTCTTAGTGATCAAAATTGTTTTGTTTCTGCTCCTGGAGTGTGACTTGGGGGTCTCATGTTGGTCAATAATGGGCCAACTGTTATACCCCAGTCAATCCAGCACCCAAAACAGGAAGCCATATGACTCAACCATGTTGCACTGCTTAGAAAATGAGTTTTAGGTGTAGGGAGGCCTGAATTTGATGATGTGTGAGAGTTGTGTTGAGGGCTGTAGACTAAAAACTCACAACAATGTGTCTAAACTCAGAGATATCTACTCAGATCATAATTTTTCGCCACAATATGGTGTGAGGTTTGTCACCCTAGTCATGCCTGAAATGCACCAAAACCTACATTTGGTGTTTTACTGACGATCAGGGTGCACCAGAACTTGATTTTGATACATTTTTGTTATCAAAGTTGTGTTGTTTGTGCTCCTGTAGTGTAACGTGGGGGTCTCATGTTGGTCAATACTGGGCCGACTGTTATACCCCAGTTAATCCAGCACTCAAAAGAGGAAGTCTTAGACCTCTACCATGTTGCACTGCTTAGAAAATCAGTTATAGGTGTTGGGAGGACTGAATTTGAAGACATCTGAGAGTTGTGTTGCGGGCTGTAGACTAACAAAAACACACAACAATGTGTCACAAACTCAGTGATACCTACACAGATCATACTTTTTCATATAATATGGTGTGAGGTTGTAACCCTGAGTCATGCCTGAAGTACCCAGACATACATTTGGTGTTTTACAGACCAAAGGGGACACCAGAACTTGATTTTGTACTTTTTTGTGATCAAAGTTGTGTTGTTTGTGCTCTGTGATTATGCGTGGAGGTCTCATGTTGGTCAATTCTGGGCCAGCTGTTATACCCCAGTCAATCCAGAACCCAAAACAGGAAGCCTTAGGCCTCTACCATGTTGCACTGCTGAGAAAATGAGTTTTAGTTGTAGGGCGGCCTGAATTTGATGATATCTGAGAGTTGTGTTGCAGGCTGTAGACTAACAAAAACACACAACAATGTGTAAAAAACTCAGTAATACCTACTCAGATCATACTTTTTCATACAATATGTTGTGAGGTTCTAACCCTGAGTCATCCCTGAACTACCCATACCTACATTTGGTATTTTACTGACCAACAGGGGGCACCGGAACTTGATGTTTACTCCTTTTTGTGATCACAGTTGTGTTGTTTGTGCACCTGTAGTGTGACGTAGGGGTCTCATGTTACTCAATACAGGGCCAACTGTTATATCCCAGTCAATGCAGCACCCAAAACTGGAAGCCTTAGGCCTCTACCATGTTGCACTGCTGAGAAAATGAGTTTTAGGTGAAGGGAGGCCTGAATTTGATGATATCTGAGAGTTGTGTAGAGGGCTGTAGACTAACAATAACACACGAGAATGTGTCACAAACTCAGTGATACTTACTCAGATAATACTTTTTCATACAATGTGGCGTAAGGTTGACACCCTGAGTTATGCCTGAAGTACCCAGACCTATATTTGATATTTTACTGGCCAGCAAGGGCAACCAGAACTTCATTTTGACACCTTTTTGTGATCAAAGTTGTGTTGTTTGTGCTCCTGTAGTGTGATGTGGGGGTCTCATGTTTATCAATACTGGGCTAACTGTTATACCCAAGTCAATCCAGCAGTCAAAAAAGGAAGCCTTAGGCCTCTTCCATGTTGCACTGCTGAGAAAATGAGTTTTAGGTGTGGGGAGGACAGAATTTGATGATACCTGAGCGTTGTGTTGCGGGCTGTAGACCAACAAAAACACACGACAAAGTGTCAAAAACTCAGTGATATCTACTCAAATCACACTTTTTCATACAATATGGTGTGAGCTTGCAACACTGAGTCATGCCTTAAGTTCCCAGACCTTCATTTTGTATTTTACTGACCAACAGGGGGCACCAGAACTTGATTTTGACACCTTTTTGTGAACAAAGTTGTGTTGTTTGTGCTCCTGTAGTGTAATGTAGGGGTCTCATGTTGGTCAATACTGGGCTGACTGTTATACCCCAGTCAATCCAGCATGCAAAACAGGAAGTCTTAGGCCTCTACCATGTTGCACTTCTGAGAAAATGAGTTTAAGGTGTAGGGAGGCCTGAATTTGATGATATCTGAGAGTTGTGTTGCGGGCTGTAGACTAACAAAAACACACAATAATGTGTCTCAAACTCAGTGATACCTTCTCAGATCTTACTTTTTTCATACAATATAGTGTAAGGTTGTCACTCTGAATCATACCTGAAGTGCCGAGACCCACATTTGGAATTTTACTGGCCAACAAGGGGCACCAGAACTTGATTTTAACACCTTTTTGTGATCAAAGTTGTTCTGTTTGTGCTCCTGTAGTTTGACGAGGGGGTCTCATGTTGGTCAATACAGGGCCAACTGTTATAACCCTGTCAATTCAACACCCAAAACAGGAAACCTTAGGCCTCTTCCATGTTGCACTGCTGAAAAAATGAGTTTTCGGTGTAGTGAGGCCTGAATTTGATGATATCTGAGAGTTGTGTTGAGGGCTGTAGACTAACAAAAACACACAACAATGTGTCACAAACTCAGTGATAACTGCTCATATCATACTTTTTTCATACAATATGGTGTGAGGTTGTAACCATGAGTCATGTCTGAAGTACCCAGACCTTCATTTTGTATTTTACTGACCAACAGGGGCACCAGAACTTGATTTTGACACCTTTTTGTGATCCAAGTTGTGTTGTTTGTGCTCCTGTATTGTGACGTGTGCATCTCATGTTGGTCAATATAGGGCCAACTGTTATACCCCAGTCAATGCAGCACCAAAAGCAGGAAGCCTTAGGTGTCTACCATGTTGCACTGCTGAGAAAATGAGTTTTAGGTGTAGGGAGGCCTGTATTTGATGATATCTGAGAGTTGTGTTGCGGGCTGTAGACTAAGAATAACACACGACAATGTGTCACAAACTCAGTGATTCCTACTCACTTCATACTTCTTCATACAATACGGTGTGAGGTGGTCACCCTGAGTCATGTCTGATGTAACCAGACCTACATTTGGAATTTTTCTGGCCAACAGGGAGAACCAGAACTTGATTTTGACACCTTTCTGTGAACAAAGTTGTGTTGTTTGTGCACCTGTAGTGTGACTTGTGGGTCTCATGCTGGTCAATACTGGCCCATCTGTTATACCCCAGTCAATGCAGCACCCAAAACTGGAAGCCTTAGGCCTCAACCATGTTGTACTGCTGAGAAAATGAGTTTTAGGTGTTGGGAGGCCTGAATCTGATGATATCTGAGAGTTGTGTTGCGGGCTGTAGACTAAGAAAAACACACGAGAATGTGTCACAAACTCAGTGATACCTACTCAGTTCATACTTTTTCATACAATATGGTGTAAGGTTGTCACCCTGAATCATGCCTGAAGTACCCAGACCTACATCTGACATTTTACTGGCCAATAATGGGCACCAGAACTTGATTTTGTCACTTTTTTGAGGTAAAGTTGTGTTGTTTGTGTTCCTGTAGTGTAACGTAGGGGTCTAATGTTGGTCAATACTGGGCCAACTATTATACCCCAGTTAGTCCAGCACCCAAAACAGGAAGCCTTAGGCCTCTTCCATGTTCCACTGCTGAGGAAATGAGTTTTAGGTGAAGGGCGGCCTGAAATTGATGATATCTGAGAATTGTGTTGCGGGCTGTAGACTATCAAAAACACACTAGAATGTGTCACAAACTCATTGACACCTACTCAGATCATACTTTTTCATACAATTTGGAGTGAGGTTGCCACTCTGAGTCATGCCTGAAGTACCCAGACCTACATTTGGTATTTTACTGGCCAACAAGGAGAACCAGAACTTGATTTTGACACATTTTTGTGATCAAAGTTGTGTTGTTTGTGCACCTGTAGTGTGACGTGGGGATCTCATGTTGGTCAAATATCCATCGATTGTTATACTTCAGTCAATCCAGCACCTAAACAGAAAGCCTTAGCCCTCTACCATGTTGCACTGCTTAGAAAATGAGTTATAGGTGTAGGGAGGCCTGAATTTGATGATGTTTGTGAGAGTTGTGTTGAGGGCTGTAGACTAACAAAAACACACGAGAATGTGTCAGAAACTCAGTGATACCTGCTCAGGTCATACTTTTTCATACAATGTGATATGAGTTTGTCATTCTGAGTCATGCCTGAAGTACCCAGACCTACATTTGGTATTTCACTGGCCAACAAGGGACAGCAGAACTTGATTTTGACACCTTTTGGTTATTAAAGTTGTGTTGTTTGTGCACCTGTAGTGTGACTTGGGGGTCTCATGCTGGTCAATACTGGCCCATCTGTTATACCCCAGTCAATGCAGCACCCAAAACAGGAAGCCTCAGGCCTCTACCATGTTGCATTGCTTAGAGAATCAGTTATAGGTGTAGGGAGGCCTGAATTTGATGATATCTGAGAGTTCTTTTGCGGGCGGAAACTAACAAAAACACATGAGAATGTGTCACAAACTCACTGATACCTACTCAGATCATACTTTTTCATACAATATGGTGTAAGATTATCACCCTGAGTCATGCCTGAAGTACTCAGACCCACATTTGGTATTTTACTGGCCAACAATTGGCACTAGAACTTGATTTTGACACCTTTTGGTTATTAAAGTTGTGTTGTTTGTGCACCTGTAGTGTGACTTGGTGGTCTCATGTTGGTCAATACTGGGCCAACTGTTATACCCCAGTCAATCCAGCACCCGAAACAGAAAGCCTTAGCCCTCTACCATGTTGCACTGCTTAGAAAATGAGCAAGGCCACTGTTTTTCGGTTTTTACCGGAAAACCTGGTAAAATTCCGGAATTAGGGTTGCCTGAGAACCGGTAAAAACAAAGATTTCATGGAATCTGGCATTTTATATCAGATCAGTAAATCTACAAAACTTGTATTTTTCTTATAATTCCTTCCTGTACTAGTTTCAGTTTGCTTTATTTAAGGCTCTGCATATTAAGCTTTCTTTAATTCTGATTCTTTATTCACATACTAAAAGAATGAAAGCAGAATACCGGTAAAATCCGGAAATTAGAGTAACAATCACCGGTGCAATTCCGGAATCTGATGTCTTGAAAATGGAATTTCATTGTTTTATTCACCGTAAATCAGTGGCCTTGAAAATGAGTTATAGGTGTAGGGAGGCCTTAATTTGATGATGTGTGAGAGTTGTGTTGAGGGCTGTAGACTAACAAAAACACACAAGAATGTGTCACAAACTCAGTGATACCTACTCAGATCATACTTTTTCATACAATGTGGTATGAGTTTGTCACCCTGAGTCATGCCTGAAGTACCCAGACCTACATTTGGTATTTTACTATCCAACAAGGGACAGCAGAACTTGATTTTGACACCTTTTGGTTATTAAAGTTGTGTTGTTTGTGCACCTGTAGTGTGACTTGGGGTCTCATGTTTGTCAATACTGGGCCAACTGTTATACCCCAGTAAATGCAGCACCCAAAACCGGAAGCCTTAGGCCTCAACCATGTTGCACTGCTTAGAAAATGACTTTTCGGTGTAGGGAGGCCTGAATTTGATGATGTGTGAGAGTTGTGTTGAGGGCTGTAGACTAACAAAAACTCACGACAATGTGTCACAAACTCAGTGATACCTACTCAGATCATAATTTTTAATACAAAATGGTGTGAGGTTGTCACCCTGAGTCATGCCTGAAGTACCCAGGCCTACTTTTGGTGTTTTACTGCCGAACAGGGTGCACCAGAACTTGATTTTGACACATTTTTGTTATCAAAGTTGTGTTGTTTGTGCTCCTGTAGTGTAATGTGGGGGTCTCATGTTGGTCAATACTGGGCCGACTGTTATACCCCAGTCAATCCAGCACCCGAAACACAAAGCCTTAGCCCTCTACTATGTTGCACTGCTTAGAAAATGAGTTATAGGTGTAGGGAGGCCTGAATTTGATGATGTTTGAGAGTTGTGTTGAGGGCTGTAGACTAACAAAAACACACGAGAATGTGTCAGAAACTCAGTGATACCTGCTCAGATCATACTTTTTCATACAATGTGATATGAGTTTGTCACTCTGAGTCATGCCTGAAGTACCCAGACCTACATTTGGTATTTTACTGGCCAACAAGGGACACCAGAACTTGATTTTGACACCTTTTGGTTATTAAAGTTGTGTTGTGCACCTGTAGTGTGACTTGGGGGTCTCATGTTGGTCAATACTGGGCCATCTGTTATACCCCAGTCAATGCAGCACCCAAAACAGGAAGCCTCAGGCCTCTACCATGTTGCACTGCTTAGAAAATCAGTTATAGGTGTAGGGAGGCCTGAATTTGATGATATCTGAGAGTTCTTTTGTGGGCTGAAACTAACAAAAATACATGAGAATGTGTCACAAACTCACTGATACCTACTCAGATCATACTTTTTCATACAATATGGTGTAAGATTATCACCCTGAGTCATTCCTGAAGTACTCAGACCCACATTTGGTATTTTACTGGCCAACAATTGGCACTAGAACTTGATTTTTACACCTTTTGGTTATTAAAGTTGTATTGTTTGTGCACCTGTAGTGTGACTTGGTGGTCTCATGTTGGTCAATACTGGGCCAACTGTTATACCCCAGTCAATCCAGCACCCGAAACAGAAAGCCTTAGCCCTCTACCATGTTGCACTGCTTAGAAAATGAGCAAGGCCACTGTTTTTCGGTTTTTACCGGAAAACCTGGTAAAATTCCGGAATTAGGGTTGCCTGAGAACCGGTAAAAACAAAG
Source organism: Neoceratodus forsteri (assembly GCA_016271365.2). NCBI lineage: Eukaryota > Metazoa > Chordata > Ceratodontiformes > Ceratodontidae > Neoceratodus > Neoceratodus forsteri. The sequence continues at coordinate 1,050,414,117 of CM057459.1, read as the reverse complement.
ATTTCATGGAATCTGGCATTTTATATCAGATCAGTAAATCTACAAAACTTGTATTTTTCTTATAATTCCTTCCTGTACTAGTTTCAGTTTGCTTTATTTAAGGCTCTGCATATTAAGCTTCCTTTAATTCTGATTCTTTATTCACATACTAAAAGAATGATAGCAGAATCCCAGTAAAATCCGGAAATTAGAGTAACAATCACCGGTGCAATTCCGGAATCTGATGTCTTGAAAATGGAATTTCATTGTTTTATTCACCGTAAATCAGTGGCCTTGAAAATGAGTTATAGGTGTAGGGAGGCCTTAATTTGATGATGTGTGAGAGTTGTGTTGAGGGCTGTAGACTAACAAAAACACACGAGAATGTGTCACAAACTCAGTGATACCTACTCAGATCATACTTTTTCATACAATGTGGTATGAGTTTGTCACCCTGAGTCATGCCTGAAGTACCCAGACCTACATTTGGTATTTTACTGTCCAACAAGGGACAGCAGAACTTGATTTTGACACCTTTTGGTTATTAAAGTTGTGTTGTTTGTGCACCTGTAGTGTGACTTGGGGTCTCATGTTGGTCAATACTGGGCCAACTGTTATACCCCAGTAAATGCAGCACCCAAAACCGGAAGCCTTAGGCCTCAACCATGTTGTACTGCTGAGAAAATGAGTTTTAGGTGTTGGGAGGCCTGAATCTGATGATATCTGAGAGTTGTGTTGCGGGCTGTAGACTAAGAAAAACACACGAGAATGTGTCACAAACTCAGTGATACCTTCTCAGATCATACTATTTCATACAATATGGTGTAAGGTTGTCACCCTGAATCATGCCTGAAGTACCCAGACCTACATCTGATATTTTACTGGCCAATAACGGGCACCAGAACTTGATTTTGACACTTTTTTGAGATAAAGTTGTGTTGTTTGTGCTCCTGTAGTGTAACATAGGGGTCTAATGTTGGTCAATACTGGGCCAACTGTTATACCCCAGTTAGTCCAGCACCCAAAACAGGAAGCCTTATGCCTCTTCTATGTTCCACTGCTGAGGAAATGAGTTTTAGGTGTAGGACGGCCTGAAATTGATGATATCTGAGAATTGTGTTGCGGGCTGTAGACTAACAAAAACACACTAGAATGTGTCACAAACTCAGTGATACCTACTCAGATCATACTTTTTCATACAATAGGGTGTAAGGTTGTCACCCTGAATCATGCCTGAAGTACCCAGACCTACATCTGATATTTTACTGGCCAATAATGGGCACCAGAACTTGATTTTGACACTTTTTTGAGGTAAAGTTGTGTTGTTTGTGCTCCTGTAGTGTAACGTGGGGGTCTCATGTTGGTCAATACTGGGCCATCTGTTATACCCCAGTCAATCCAGCACCCAAAACAGGAAGCCTTAGGCCTCTTACCATGTTGCACTGCTTAGAAAATCAGTTATAGGTGTAGGGAGGCCTGAATTTGATGATATCTGAGAGTTCTGTTGCGGGCTGTAAACTAACAAAATCACATGAGAATGTGTCACAAACTCACTGACACCTACTCAGATCATACTTTTTCATACAATTTGGAGTGAGGTTGCCACTCTGAGTCATGCCTGAAGTACCCAGACCTACATTTGGTATTTTACTGGCCAACAAGGAGAACCAGAACTTGATTTTGACACATTTTTGTGATCAAAGTTGTGTTGTTTGTGCACCTGTAGTGTGACGTGGGGATCTCATGTTGGTCAATACTGTTCCATCTGTTATACCTCAGTCAATCCAGCACCCAAAACAGGAAGCCTTAGGCCTCAACCATGTTGCACTGCTTAGAAAATGAGTTTTAGGTGTAGGGAGGCCTGAATTTGATGATGTGTGAGAGTTGTGTTGAGGGCTGTAGACTAACAAAAACACACAAGAATGTGTCACAAACTCAGTGATACCTACTCAGATCATACTTTTTCATACAATGTGGTATGAGTTTGTCACCCTGAGTCATGCCTGAAGTTCCCAGACCTACATTTGGTATTTTACTGGCCAACAAGGGACACCAGAAATTGATTTTGACACCTTTTTGTGATCAAAGTTGTGTTGTTTGTGCACCTGTAGTGTGACGTTGGGGTTTCATGTTGGTCAATACTGGGCCAAGTGTTATACCTCAGTCAATCCAGCACACAAAACTGGAAGCCTTAGGCCTCAACCATGTTGCACTGCTTAGAAAATGAGTTTTAGGTGTAGGGAGGCCTGAATTTGATATAGTGTGAGAATTGTGTTGAGGGCTGTAGACTAACAAAAACAAACGAGAATGTGTCACAAACTCAGTGATACCTACTCAGATCTTACTTTTTCAAACAATGTGGTATGAGTTTGTCACCCTGAGTCATGCCTGAAGTACCCAGACCTACATTTGGTATTTTACTGGCAAACAAGGGACACCAGAAATTGATTTTGACACCTTTTTGTGATCAAAGTTGTGTTGTTTGCGCACCTGTAGTGTGACGTGGGGGGTTTCATGTTGGTCAATACTGGGCCAACTGTTATACTCTGAGTTATTCCAACACCCAAAACAGGAGCCATAGGACTCAACACATGTTGCACTTAGAAAATGACTTTTGCCGGTGGGATGCCTGAAATTGATGATGTGTGAGAGTTTAGTATTTGAGGGCTGTAGACTAACGAAAACTCACGACAATGTATCACAAACTCCAGTGATACCTACTCAGATCATAATTTTTAATACAAAATGGTGTGAGGTTCTCTCCCTGAGTCATGCCAGAAGTACCCAGGCCTACTTTTGGTGTTTTACTGACGAACAGGGTGCACCAGAACTTGATTTTGACAAATTTTTGTTATCACAGTTGTGTTGTTTGTGCTCCTGTAGTGTAACGTGGGGGTCTCATGTTGGTCAATACTGGGCCGACTGTCATACCCCAGACAATCCAGCACCCAAAGCAGCAAGCCTCAGGCCTCTACCATGTTGCACTGCTCAGAAAATCAGTTATAGGTGTAGGGAGGCCTGAAATTGATGATATCTGAGAGTTCTGTTGCGGGCTGTAATCTAACAAAAACACATGAGAATGTGTCACAAACTCACTGATACCTACTCAGATCATACTTTTTCATACAAAATGGTGTAATGTTATCACCTTGAGTCATGCCTGAAGTACTCAGACCCACATTTGGTATTTTACTTTCCAACTAGTGGCACTAGAACTTGATTTTGACACCTTTTGGTTATTAAAGTTGTGTTGTTTGTGCACCTGTAGTGTGACTTGGGGGTCTCATGTTGGTCAATACTGGGCCAACTGTTATACCCCAGTCAATCCAGCACCCGAAACAGAAAGCCTTAGCCCTCTACCATGTTGCACTGCTTAGAAAATGAGTTATAGGTGTAGGGATGCCTTAATTTGATGATGTGAGAGTTGTGTTCGGGCTGTAGACTAACAAAAACACGAGAATGTGCTCAGAAACTCAGTGATACACTACTCAGATCCATACTATTTCACTTTAATATGGAGGTCATACTTTTCATACAATATGCTGTAAGTTGTCACCCAAGTCATGCCTAGCACCCAGACCTACATCTGGTATTTTCGGTAACATCGGCACCAGAACGATTTTGACACTTTTTGAGACAGTTGTGTTGTGAACCTGTAGGTAAGTGGGGTTAATATAGGTCAATACTGGGCCAACTGTTATAACCCAGTTAGTCCAGCACCAAAACAGGAAGCCTTAGGCCTTCCATGTTCCACTGCTGAGGAAATGAGTTTTAGGTGAAGGGCCGAAAACGATGATATCTGAGAAGAAAGATGGACTGTAAACTAACAAAAACACTAGAATGTGTCACAAACTCACTGATACCTACCAGATCATACTTTTCATACAATGTGTTGCGAGATTGTCACCTGAGTCATGCCTAAGTACCAGACCTACATTGGTATTTTACTAACAACAAGCTGCAGAACTGATTTCCCCTTTTGTGATCAAAGTTGTGTTGTTTAGCACCTGTAGTGACGAGGGTCTCATGTTGGTCAATACTGGGCCAACTGTTATACCAGTCAATCAGCACCCAAAACAGGAAGCCTTAGCGCCAACCATATTGCTGCTTAGAAAATGAGTTTTAGGTGTAGGGAGGCCTGAATTTGATGCCAGGTGAGAGTTGTGTTGAGGCTGTAGATAACAAAACACATGAGGCCACAAACTCAGTGATACCCACCAGATCATAATTTTTCATACAATGGTAGGGTTGTCACCTAGTCATGCCTGGTACCAGACCCACATTTGCACTGACCAACAAGGACATCAGAACTTGATTTTGAACCTTTGGTTATTAAGTTGTGTCGCTTGAAAACTGTAGTTTGACTTCAGGTCCATGTTTGTCTCTGGGCCAACTGTTATACCCCAGTCAATGCAGCGCCCAAAACCCAGTCTGAGCCCTCAACCCGTTGTACTGCTGAGAAAATAAGTTTTGGTGTGGAGGCTGAATTGTTGATATCTGAGAGTGAAGCAGGCTGCAGACTAAGAAAACACACGAGAACAAAGCTCACACTCAGTGATACCTCTCAGAACACCTTTTCATACAATAGGTGTGGTGTCACCTGAATCATGCAAGTACCCAGATCTACATCTGATATTTGACTTAAAATAGACACAGAACGGTTTGACACTTTTTGAGATAAAGTTGTGTTGTTTGTGCTCCTAGTGTAATAGGGGTCTAATGTTGGTCACTTGCCAACTGTTATAGTTAGTCCAGTACAAAACAGGAAGCCTTAGGCCTCTTCCATGTTCCACTGCTGAGGAAATGAGTTTAGGAAGGCGGCCTGAAATTGATGATATCTGAGAATTGTGTTAGGACTGTAGACTAAGAAAAGCACACTAGAATATGCCACACTTACTGACACCTTCAGATCATACTTTTCTAATTTGGTGAGGTTGCCACCTAGTAATGCCTGAAGTACAGACCACCATTTGTTATTTGCAACAAGGGCACAGAACCTGATTTTGACATTTTTGTTATCAAAGTTGTGTTGTTTGTGCTCCTGTAGTGCGTGTGTGTCTCATGTTGGTCAATACTGGGCCATATATATACCAATGCAGCACCCAAAAACTGGAAGCAGGCCTCAACCATGTTGTACTGCTGAAAAATGAGTTTTAGGTGTTGGGAGGCCTGAATTTGATGATATCTGAAAGTTGTGTCAGGCTGTAACTAAGAAAAACACCAGAAGATGTCACAAACTCAGAATGCCTAATCAGGTCATACTTTTCCATACAATATGGTGTAAAGCTATCACCCTGAGTCATGCCTAAGGACAGATACCATATTTTCTGGCAAATAAGGCACCAGAACGGTTACGACACTTTTTTTAGATGTTGTGTTGTTTGTGCTCAGTGTAAAATCAGGGTCTAATGAGTCAATATCACTGTTATACCCCAGTTAGCCAGCAACCAAAACAGAAAGCAGGCCTCTCCATGTTCCTGCTGAGGAAATGAGTTTTAGGTGTAGGCGGCCCGAAATTGATGATATCTGAAAATTGTGTTACGGGTCAGACTAACAAAACACACTAGAATGTGTCACAACCAAAATACCTACTCAGATCATACTTTTCACAATGTGGTGAGGTTGTCACTGGAGCCAGCACCAGACTACATTTGGTATTTACTAGCCAACAAGCTGCACCAGAACTGATTTTGACACGTTTTGTGATCAAAGTTGTGTTGTTGTGCACCTGTAGTGACAGAGTCTCATGTTGGTCAATACAGGGCCAACTGTTATACCAGTCAATCAGCACCCAAACAGAAGCCTTAGCGCCAAACATGGTACTGCTTAAAAATGAGTTTCAGTGTAGGGAGGCCCAATTTGATGATGTGTGAGAGTTGTGTTGAGGGCTGTAGCCAACAAAAACATGAGATATGTCACAAACTCAGTGATACCTTCTCAGATCCTTTTCATAGATGTGGTAAAGGGTTGTCACACAGGTCATGCCTGAAGTACCCAGACCTACATTTGTATACTAGCCAACAAGGGACATCAGAACTTGATTTTGACACCTTGGTTATTAAAGTTGTCGTTTGTGCACCTGTAGCCTGACTCTCATATGCGAAATACTGAACAACTGTTATACCCCAGTCAATACAGCACAAAACCGGAAGTCTTAGGCCTCAACCCTGTTGTACTGCAGAAAATAAGTTTTAGGTGTTAGAGGCCTGAATCTGTTGATATCTGAGGTTGTGTTGCAGGCTGTAGACTAAGAAAACACACGAGAATGTGTCAGAAACTCAGTGATACCTACTCAGATCATACTTTTCATAAACAGTGTAAGGTTGTCACCCTCAATCTTCCACGAAGCAGACCCACATCTGATATTTACTGCCAACAACGGGCACCAGAACTTGATTTTGACACTTTTATAAAAGTTGTGTTGTTTAAGCTCGTAATTATTTTAGGGGTCTAATGTTGGTAACACTGTACCTTTATACCCAGTTAGTCCGCACCAAACAGGAAGCCTTGCCTCTTTCACGTTCCACTGCTGAGAAATGAAAGCCAGGCAGGCGGCCTGAAATTGATATCTGAGAATTAAAGGGACTGTAACTAAGAAAACACTAGAATGTGTTACAAACTCACTGATACCTATTCAGATCATGCTTTAATACAATTTGGTGTGAGTTGCCACCTAGTAATGCCCGAAGTACCCAGACCCCATTTGTTATTTGCTGGCCAACAAAAAGCACAAAGTCAGTTTGACACCTTTTGTGATCAAAGTTGTTGTTTGTGCACCCAGACGCCAACGTCGCAAGTTGGTCATCACGGCCTCTGTTATACCTCAATAATCAGCTCCCAAAACGGAAGCCTTAGCATCAAACATGTTAACTGCTTAGAAAATGAGTTTCAGGTGTAGGAGGCCTGAACTTGATGTGTGAGAGATGTGTTGAGGCTGAATAACAAAAAACAACAGAATGTCCAAACCGTGACACCTACTCAGATCATCTTTTTCACACAATGTGGTGAGCTTATCACATAAGTCATGCCTGAAAGTACCCAGACCCACATTTGTATTTACTGGCCAACAAGGGACACGAAATTGATTTTGTCACCTTTTGTGATCAAAATTGTGTTGTTTTACGGTAGTGTGACGTGTTTATGTTGGTCAATACTGGGCCAACTGTTATACCCAGTTAGTCCAGCACCAAAAGAGGCCATAGTACTAACCATAATCACTGCACGAAATGACTTCGGTGTAGGGAAACCTAATTGATGATGTGTGAGAGTTGTGTGGGGATGTAAACTAAAAACTCACGACAATGTCCAAACTCAGTGATACTCTCAGATCATAATTTTCACACAAATGGTGTGAGTTGTCACCCTGAGTCATGCCTGAAGTACCCAGGCTACTTTTGGTGTTTACTGACGACAAGGTGCACAGAACTTGATTTTGACCATTTTATTATCAAAGTTATTGCTGCTCAGTAGTGTAACGAGGGGGTCTCATGTTGGTCAATACTGGGCCGACTTTATACCCCAGTCAATCCAGCACCAAAACAGGAGCTTTAGGCCTTACCATGTTACACTGCTTAGAAAATCAGTTATAGGTGTAGGTAGGCCTGATTAATAATCTGAGAGTTCTGTTACGGCTGTAAACAAAAACATGAGAATGTCACAAACTCACAATACCTACTCAGACATACATTTCGCTACAATAGGTTAAAGGTTATCACCCTGAGTCATGCTCAAGTAATCAGACCATTTAGTATTTTAGCCAACAAGTGGCACTAGAGCAGTTTTGACACCTTTGCTATTAAAGGATTGTTTGCACCCAGTATGACTTAAATCTCATGTTCGCCACTGGGCCAACTGTTATACCCAGTCAATCCAGCACCGAAACAGAAAAGCCCTCTACCATGTTGCACTGCTCAGATAATGTTACAGGTGTAGGGAGGAATTTGATGATGTGAGAGTTGTGTTGAGGCTGTAGACCAAGAGAAAACACGAGTGTGTCACAAACTCACTGATACCTACCAGATCATACTTTCATACACACGTAAGGTTGACACCTAGATGCCTGAGTACGACCATCTGATATTTTACTGGCCAACAACAGGCACCAGACTTGATTTTGACACTTTTTGAGATAAAGTTGTGCTGTTTGTGCCCCAGTAAAAGTAGGGTCTGTTAGTCGACTGGGCCAACTGTTATACCAGTTAATCGCACCAAAACAGGAAGCCTTAGGCCTCTTCATATTCCACTGCTGAGGAAATGAGTTTTAGGTGAAGGCCTGAAATTGATGATATCTAAGAGTGTGTTAGGGCTGTAGACTAACAAAACACCTAGAATGTCACAAACTCACTGATACTACTCAGATCATTCTTTTTCACACAATTTGGTGAGGTTGCCACCTGAGTACACCTGAAGTACAGACCTACATTTGTTATTTGACACAACAAGAACACAAAACTGATTTTGAACTTTTGTGATCAAAGCGTTGTTTGTACACCCAGGACCCTAACCTATGTTGATCAATACTGTGCCTTCTGCCTCAGAAAATCCAGCACCAAAACAGAAGCCTTAGGCATCAACTATGTTACACTGCTTAGAAATGAGTTTTAGGTGTAGAGGCCTGAATATGATGTGTGAGAGTTGTGTTGAGGGTCAGACAAACAAAACACATGAGAATGGAACAAACTCAGTGATACCTACTCAATCATACACACCATACAATGTGGTATGAGTTGTCACCTGAGTCATGCCTGAAGTACCCAGACCAATTGGTATTTACTGGCCAACAGGAACACAAAGTGATTTTGACACCTTTTGTGATTAAAGCTTGTTGTTTGTGCACCTGTAGTGTGATGTGGGGGTTCACAAGGTCAATACTGGCCACTGTTATACCCAGATTAGTCCACCACCGAAAAACAGGAAGCCATAGCAATCAACCATGTTGCACTGCTTAGAAAATGAGTTTAGTGTAGGGAGCCTGAATTTGATACAGTGAGAGTTGTGTTGGAGGGCTGTAACTAACAAAACACATGAGAATGCTTACAACCCAGTGATACCTACCAGATCATATTTTTCATACAATGGGAAAGAGTTGTCACCTGAGTCATGCCTGAAGTACCCAGACCTACATTTGGTATTTTATCCAACAAGGACATCAGAACTGATTTTGACACCTTTGGTTATTAAAGTTGTCGTTTATGACCCAGGTTTGACGGGTCTCATGTTTGTCAATACTGACCAACTGTTATACCCCAGTCAATGCAGCCCAAACGGAAATCTTAGGCCTCAACCCTGTTGTACTGCTGAAAATAAGTTTTAGGTGTTGGGAGGCTGAATCTGTTGATATCTGAGAGTTGTGTTGGGCTGTAGACTAAAAAACACAGAATGTGTCACAAACTCAGTGATACCTATAAGAGCATACTTTTCTACAATATGGTGTAAGGTTGTCACCCCAATCTGCAGAAAGTACCCAGATCTACATCTGTTTACTTGCAACAAGCACCAGAACTTGATTGACACTTTTGAGATAAAGTTGTGTTGTATATACACCAGTGTAATGTAGGGGGTCAATAAGGGTCATCTCAGCCAACTGTTATACCCAGTTAGTCCAGTACAAAACAGGAAGCAGGCCTTCCATGTTCCAATGCTGAGGAAATGAGTTTGAGGCAGGGCGGCCTGAAATTGATGATATCTGAGAATTGTGCGGACTGTAGACCGAAAAACACAAGTGTGCCATAAACTCACTGACACCTACCAGAATCATACTTTTCATACAATTTGGTGTGAGGTTGCCACTCAGTAGCCTAGTACCCAGACCTACATTTGTTATTTACACAACAAGGCACAGAACTTGATTTTGACACATTTTGTTATCAGTTGTGTTGTTTGTGCCCTGTAGTGTAACGTGTGTGTCTCATGTTGGTCAATACTGCCAACTGTTATACCCCAGTCAATGCAGCACCAAAAAACTGGAAGCCTTAGGCTCAACCATGTTGTATGCTAAGAAAATGAGTTTTAGGTGTTGGGAGCCCGAATTGATGATATCAGAGTTCTGCTCGAGCGTAGACTAAGAAAAACACAAAATGTCACAAACTCACTGTCCTACTCAGGTCATACTTTTCATACAATATGGTGTAAAGTTGTCACCACAGTCATGCCTAAAATACAGACCTACATCTGCATTTTTCAAAATGCACCAGAACTTGATTTTGACACTTTTTAGATAAAGCTGTGTTGTTTGTGCCCAGCAGGTAACGAGGGGTCTAATGTAGGTCAATACTGGCCAACTGTTATACCCAGTTAGTCCAGCACCAAAACAGGAAACCTAGGCCTCTTCATGTTCCACTGCTGGGAAATGGTTTAAAAGTGTAGGACGGCCTGGTGATATCTGAGAATTGTGTTGCGGGCTGGAGATAACAACACACTGAATGGCCAAACCACTGATACCCACTCAGATCACATTTTTCATACAATGTGGTGTGAGGTTGTCACCCACAGGTCATGCCTGCAATACCCAGACCTACATTTGGTATTTTACTAGCCAACAAGCTACCAGAACTTGATTTTGACATCGCTTTTTGTGATCAAAGTTGTGTTGTTTGTGCACCTGTAGTGTGACAGGGGGTCTCATGTTAGTCAATACAGGGCCAACTGTTGATACCTCAGTCAATCCAGCACCCAAAACAGGAAGCCTTAGGCGTCAGCCATGTTGCACTGCTTGAAAATGAGTTTTAGGTGTAGGGAGGCTGAATTTGATGGATGTGAGAGTTGTGTTGAGGGCTGTAGATGAACAAAACACATGAATGTGTCACAAACTCAGTGATACCTACTCAGATCATACTTTTTCGCACCAATGTGGTATGAGGTTGTCACCCTGAGTCATGACCAAGTACCCAGACCTACATTGGTATTTTACTGGCCAGCAAGGGACATCAGAACTTGATTTTGACACCTTTGGTTATTAAAGTTGTGTCGATTGAGCACCTGTAGTTTGACTGGAGTCTCATGTTTCTCAATACTGGGTCAACTGTTATACCCCAGTCAATGCAGCACCCAAAACCGGAAGTCTTAGGCCTCAACCCTGTTGTACTGCTGAGAAAATAAGTTTTAGGTGTTGGGAGGCCTGAATCTGTTGATATCTGAGAGTTGTGTTGCAGGCTGTAGACTAAGAAAAACACACGAGAATGTGTCAGAAACTCAGTGATACCTACTCAGATCATACTTTTCATACAATATGGTGTAAGGTTGTCACCCTGAATCATGCCTGAAGTACCCAGACCTACATCTGATATTTTACTTGCCAATAACGGGCACCAGAACTTGATTTTGACACTTTTTTGAGATAGTTGTGTTTGTGCTCCTGTAGTGTATTTTAGGGGTCTAATGTTGGTCAATACTGCCAACTGTTATACCCCAGATTAGTCAACACCCAAAACAGGAAGCCTGGGCCTCTTTCATGTTCCACTGCTGAGGAAATGAGTTTTAGGTGCAGGGCGGCCTGAAATCGATGATATCTACGGTGTGTTGCGGACTGTAGACTAGAAAAAACACACTAGAATGTGTCACAAACTCACTGATACCTATTCAGATCATACTTTTTAATACAATTTGGTGTGAGGTTGCCACTCTGAGTAATGCCTGAAGTACCCAGACCTACATTTGTTATTTTACTGGCCAACAAGGAGCACCAGAAATTGATTTTGACACCTTTTTGTGATCAAAGTTGTGTTGTTTGTGCACCTGTAGTGTGACGCGGGGGTCTCATGTTGGTCAATACTGGGCCTTCTGTTATACCTCAGTCAATCCAGCTCCCAAACCAGAAGCCTTGGGCATCAAACATGTTGCTTTTCTTAGAAAATGAGTTTCAGGTGTGGGGAGGCCTGAATTTGATGTGTGAGAGATGTGTTGAGGCTGTAGACTAACAAACACCACCCAGAATGTCACAAACTCAGTGATACCTACTCAGATCATACTTTTCATACAATGTGGTATGAGTTGTCACACTGAGTCATGCCTGAAGTACCCAGACCTACATTGGTATTTTACTGGCCAACAAGGACACCAGAAATTGATTTTGACACCTTTTGTGATCAAAGTTGTGTTGTTTCTAAGACCGGTAGTGTGACGTGGGGGTTCATGTTGGTCAATACTGGGCCAACTGTTACCCCAGTTAGTCCAGCACCCAAAACAGGAAGCCATAGTACTCAACCATGTTCACTGCAACGAAATGATTTCCGATTGTAGGGAGAACAAATTTGATGATGTGTGAGAGTTGTGTAGAGGATGTAAAAAAAAAACTCACGACAATGTGTCACAAACTCAGTGATACCTACTAGATCATAATTTTCATACAAAATGGTGTGAGAGTTGTCCTCTGAGTCATGCCTGAAGTACCCAGGACTACTTTTGGTGTTTACTGACAGAACAGGGTGCACCAGAACTGATTTTGACACATTTTACTTATCAAGTTGTGTTGTTGTACTCTAGTAGTAATAACGTCGGGGTCTCATGTTGGTCAATACTGGGCCGACTGTTATATACCCCAGTCAATCCAGCACCCAAAACAGGAAGCCTTAGGCCTCTACCATGTTGCACTGCTTAGAAAATCAGTTAGGTGTAGGTAGGCCTGAATTTAATGATATCGCAGGAGTTCTGTTAAGACTGTAAACAAACAAAACACGAGAATGTCCTGACTCATGATACCTACCCAGATCATACTTTTCACTACAATATGGTTTAAGGTTATCACCCTGGTCATGCCTGAAGTACTCAGACCCACATTTGGTATTTACTGGCCAACAAGTGGCACTAGAGCTTGATTTTGACACCTTTTGGTTATATAAAGTTGAGTTGTTTGTGCACCTGTGGTATGACTTGGGGGTCTCATGTTCGTCAATACTGGGCCAACTGTTATACCCCAGTCAATCCAGCACCCGAAACAGAAAGCCTTAGCCCTCTACCATGTTGCACTGCTCAGAAAATGAGTTATAGGTGTAGGGAGGCCTTAATTTGATGATGTGTGAGAGTTGTGTTGAGGGCTGTAGACTAAGAGAAACACACGAGAATGTGTCACAAACTCAGTGATACCTACTCAGATCATACTTTTTCATACAATATAGTGTAAGGTTGACACCCTGAATCATGCCTGAAGTACCCAGACCTACATCTGATATTTTACTGGCCAATAACAGGCACCAGAACTTGATTTTGACACTTTTTTGAGATAAGTTGTGTTGTTTGTGCTCCTGTGGTGTAACTGTCGGGGTCCATGTTAGTCAATACACAGGCCAACTGTTATACCCAATTAGTCAGCACCCAAAACAGGAAGCCTTAGGCCTCTTCCATGTTCACTGCTGAGAAATGAGTTTTGGGTGGGAGGCCTGAAATGATGATATCTGAGAATTGTGTTGCGGGCTGTAGACTAACAAAAACACACTAGAATGTGTCACAAACTCACTGATACCTACTCAGATCATTCTTTTTCATACAATTTGGTGTGAGGTTGCCACTCTGAGTAATGCCTGAAGTACAGACCTACATTTGTTATTTTACTGGCCAACAAGGAGCACAAGAACTTGATTTTGACACTTTTTTGTGATCAAAGTTGTGTTGTTTGTGCACCTGTAGTGTGACGCGGGGGTCTCATGTTGATCAATACTGTGCCTTCTGCTATACCTCAGTCAATCCAGCACCCAAAACAGGAAGTCTTAGGCATCAACTATGTTGCACTGCTTAGAAAATGAGTTTTAGGTGTAGAGAGGCCTGAATTTGATGATGTGTGAGAGTTGTGTTGAGGGCTGTAGACTAACAAAAACACATGAGAATGTGTCACAAACTCAGTGATACCTACTCAGATCATACTTTTTCATACAATGTGTAGTATGAGATTGTCACCCTGAGTCATGCCTGAAGTACCCAGACCTACATTTGGTATTTTACTGGCCAACAAGGACACCAGAAATTGATTTTGACACCTTTTGTGATTAAAGTTGTGTTGTGCACCTGTGGTGTGATGTGGGGGTTTCATGTTGAATCAATACTGGGCAAACTGTCATACACCAATTAGTCCACCACCCAAAAACAGAAACCATAGCAATCAACCATGTTGCACTGCTTAGAAATGAGTTTTAGGTGTAGGAGGCCTGAATTTGATGATGTGAGAGTTGTGTTGGGGCTGTAAACTAACAAAACTCACGACAGTGTCACAAACTCAGTGATAACTACTCAGATCATAATTTTCATACAATATGGTGTGAGGTTGTCACCCTGAGTCATGCTAAGTTCCCAGGCCTACATTTGGTGTTTTACTGATGAACAGGGTGCACCAGAACTTGATTTTGACACATTTTGTTATCAAAGTTGTGTTGTTTCTGCTCCTGTAGTGTAACTGGGTGTCTCATGTTGGTCAATACTGGGCCAACTGTTATACTCAGTCAATGCAGCACAAATCCGAGCCTAGGCCTCAAACCATGTTGTACTGCTGAGAAAATGAGTTTTAGGTTTGGGAGGCCTGAATTTGATGATATCTGAGATTGTGTTAGGGCTGCCAGCAGAGAAAAACACGAGAATGTATCACAAACTCAGTAATACCTACTCAGATCATACTTTTCAGACAATATGGTGTAAGGTTGTCACCCTGAGTCATGCCTGAGTACCCAGACCTACATCTGGTATTTTACTGGCCAATAGCGGCACTAGAACTTGATTTGAAACTTTTTGAGATAAAGTTATGTAGTTGTGCTGCTGTAGTTTAACGTAGGGGTCTAATGTTGGTCAATACTTGGCCAACTGTTATACCAGTTAGTCCAACACCAAAACAGGAAACCTTAGGAGTCTTCCATGTTCCACTGCTGAGGAAATGAGTTTTAGGGTGAGGGCGGCCTGAAATTGATGATACTGAGAATTATGTTGCAGGCTGTAGACTAGCAAAAACACTAGAATGTGTCACAAACTCACTGATACCTACTCAGATCATACTTTTCATACAATTTGGTGTGATGTTGTCACCTGAGTCATGCCAAAAGTACACAGACCTACATTTGGTATTTACTGGCCAACAAGGGCACCAGAACTTGATTTTGACACGCTTTGTGATCAAAGTTGTGTTGTTTGTGCACCTGTAGTGTGATGTGGGGTCTCATGTTGTTCAAAACTGGGCCAACTGTTATACCTCAGTTAATCCAGCACCCAAAACAGAAATCCTTGAGGCCTCAACCATGTTGCACTGCTTAGAAAATGAGGTTTAGGTGTAGGGAGGTCTGAATTTGATGATGTAGAGTTGTGTGAGGGCTGTAGACCAACAAAAACACCGAGGAATGTGTCACAAACTCAGTGATACCTACAAGATCATACTTTTTCATCAATGTGGTATGATTTTGTCACCCTGAGTCAGACCTGAAGTACAGTCCCACATTTGGTATTTTACTGGCCAACAAGGGACACCAGAAATTGATTTGACACCTTTTGTGATCAAAGTTGTGTTGTTTACGCACCTGTAGTGTGAGCATGGGGTTTCATGTTGGTCAATACTGGGCCAACTGTTATACACAGTTGGTCAGAACCCAAACAGGAAGCCATAGTATCAACCTTGTTCACTGCTCCAAAATGACTTTTCGGTGTAAGGAGCCTCAATTTGATGATGTATGAGAGTTGTGTTGAGGGCTGTAGACTAAAAAAACTCCGACAATGTGTCCAAACTCAGTGATACCTACTCAGATCATAATTTTCATACAAATGGTTGGTTGTCACCCTGAATTCATGCCTGAAGTACCCAGGCCAACTTTGGCAGTGCTTTACTGACGAACAGGGTGCACAGAACTTGATTTTGACACATTTTGACTGTCAAAATTGGATTGTTGTGCTCAGGAGTGTAGCATTAGGTTCGCATGTTGGTCAATACTGGGCGACTGTTATACCCCAATCCAATGCAGCACCCAAAACAGGAAGCCTTAGGCCTCTACCATGTTGCACTGCTTAGAAAATCAGTTATGGGTGTAAGAACTGAATTTGATGATATCTGAGAGTTCTGTTCCGGCTGCAAACTAGCGAAAACACATAGAATGTGTCACAAACTCACTGATACTACTCAGATCATACTTTTCATACAATATGGTTTAAGGTTATCACCTGAGTCATGCCACAAGTACTCAGACCCATTTGGTATTTTCCTTGCCAACAAGTGGCACTAGAACTGATTTTGACACCTTTAGATTATTAAGTTGATTTGTTTGTGCACCTGTAGTATGACTTGGGGTCTCATGTTCGTCAATACTGGGCCAACGAATAACCCAGTCAATCCAACACGAAACAAGCCTTAGCCACTCTACCATGTTGCACTGCCGAAAATGATTTATAGATTGTAGTGAGGCCTTAATTTGATGATATGTGAGGAAGTTGTGTTGCGGGCTGTGAATCAAGAAAACACACGAGAATGTGTCACAAACTCAGTGATACCTTCTCAGATCATACTTTTTCATACAATATAGTGTAAGGTTGTCACCCTGAATCATGCCTGAAGTACCCAGACCTACATCTGATATTTTACTGGCCAATAACGGGCACCAGAACTTGATTTTGACACTTTTTTGAGATAAAGTTGTGTTGTTTGTGCTCCTGTAGTGTAACATAGTGGTCTAATGTTGGTCAATACTGGGCCAACTGTTACACCCCAGTCTATCCAGCACCCAAAACAGGAAGTCAGGCTCTTCCATGTTCCACTGCTGTGAAAATGAGTTTAGAGTGTAAGGCCTGAAGATGATATCTGAGAATTGTGTTAGGGCTGTAGACTAACAAAAACACACTAGAATGTGTCACAAACTCACTGATACCTACTCAGATCATACTTTTTCATACAATTTGGTGTGAGGTTGCCACTCTGAGTAATGCCTGAAGAACCCAGACCTACATTTGGTATTTTACTGGCCAACAAGGAGCACAAGAACTTGATTTTGACACCTTTTTGTGATCAAAGTTGTGTTGTTTGTGCACCTGTAGTGTGACGTGGGGGTTTCATGTTGGTCAATACTGGGCCAACTGTTATACCCCAGTCAATCCAGCATCCGAAACAGAAAGCCTTAGGCCTCTACCATGTTGCACTGCTTAGAAAATGAGTTAAAGGTGTAGGGAGGCTTTAATTTGATGATGTGTGAGAGTTGTGTTGCCGGCTGTAGACTAACAAAAACACACGACAATGTGTCACAAACTCAGTGATACCTACTCAGATCATACTTTTTCATACAATATGCTGTGAGATTGTCACCGTGAGTCATGCCAGAAGTACCCAGACCTACATTTGGTATTTTACTGACCAACAGAGTGCACAGAACTTGATTTTGACACCTTTTGTGATCAATTTGTGTTTGTGCTCCTGTAGTGTGACGTGGGGTTCTCTGTTGGTCATTACGGAATAACTGTTATACTGATCTGCAGCAACCAAAACGGAAGCCTTAGGCCTCACCATGTGTTGTTGCACTGAGAAAATGAGTTTTGGTGTAGGGAGTACTAGATTTGATGATATCTGAGAGTTGTGTTGTGGGCTGTATAATAACAAAACACACAAGAAAGTGTCACAAACTCAGTGATACCTACTCAGATCATACTTTTTCATACAATATCGTATAAGGTTGTCACCCTGAGTCATGTCTGAAGTACCCAGTCGTACATTTGTTATTTTACTGGCCAACAAGGGGCACCAGAACTTGATTTTGACACCTTTGTGTGATCAAAGTTGTGTTGTTTGTGCATCTGTAGTGTGACGTGGGGGTCTCATGTTGGTCAATACAGGGCCAACTGTTATAACTCAGTCTATCATGCAAAACCTGGGAAGCTTGAAGCCTCTACAATGTTGCAGTTCTGAGAAAATGAGTTTAGGTGTAGGGAGGCCTGAATTTGATGATATCTGAGAGTTGTTTTGAGGCTATAGACTAAAAACACACGAAAAAAGTCACAAACTCAGTGATATCTGCTCAGATCATAGTTTCATACAATGTGGTATGTGTTTGTCACCCTGAGTCATGCCTGAAGTACAGAACTACATTTGGTATTTTACTGGCCAACAAGGACACCAGAACTGATTTTGACACCTTTGATTGATTAAAAGTTGTGTCGTTTGTACGCGGATTTGACTTGAGGTCATGTTGCTCATCTGGAGCCAGCTGTTATACCCCAGTCCTACCGCTTCCAAACGAATTCTTAGGCCTCAACCATGTTGTACTGCTGAGGAAATGAGTTTTAGGTGTGGTGACCTGAAATTGATGATATCTGAGAATTGTGTTGCGGGCTGTAGAATAACAAAACACACTAGAATGTGTCACAAACTCACTGATACCTACCAGATCATACTTTCCTTACAATTTGGTGTGAGGGGCCACTCTGAGAAATGCCTGAAGTACCCAGACCATTTTGCATTTGTTATTTTACTGTGGTAGCGAACTGAGAACTTGATTTTGACATCTTTTTGTGATCAAAGTTGTGTTTATGCACCTGTGGTGTGTTGAGGGTCTCATGTTGGTCAATACTGGGCCTTCTACTATGCCTCAGTCAATCCAGCACCCAAAACAGGAAACATGAGCATCAACCATGTTACTGTAGAAAATGAGTTTTAGGGTGTAGGGAGGCCTAGAATTTGATGATGTGAGAGTTGTGTTGAGGGCTGTAGACTAACAAAACACACTAGAATGTGTCAACAAACTCAGTGATACCTACTCAGATCATACGTTTTCATGCAATGTGGTATGAGTTTGTCACCCTGAGTCATGCCTGAAGTACCCAGACCTACATTTAAGTATTTTACTGGCCAACAAGGGACACCAAGTGATTTTGACACCTTTTGTGATCAAAGTTGTGTTGTTTGTGCACCTGTAGTGTGACGTGGGGGTTTCATGATGGTCAATACTGGGCCAACTGTTATACCCTAGTTAGTCCAGCACCCAAAACAGGAAGCCACAGCAATCAACCATGTTGCACTGCTTAGAAAATGAGTTTTAGGTGTAGGGAGGCCTGAAGTTGATGATGTGTGAGAGTTGTGTTGTGGGCTGTAGACTAACAAAAACTCATGACAATGTGTCACAAACTCAGTGATACCTACTCAGATCATAATTTTTCAACAATGAATGGTGAGGTTGTCACACTAGGTCATGCCTGAAGTACCCAGGCCTACATTTGGTGTTTTACTGATGAACAGGGTGCACCAGAACTTGATTTTGACACATTTTTGTTATCAAAGTTGTGTTGTTTGTGCTCCTGTAGTGTAACGTTGTGTCTCATGTTGGTCAATACTGGGCCAACTGTTATACCCCAGTCAATGCAGCACCCATCCAGGCTGTAGGCCTCAACTGTGTTGTACTGCTGAGAAAATGAGTTTTAGGTGTTGGGAGGCCTGAATTTGATGATATCTGATAGTTGTTTTGCGGGCTGTAGACTAAGAAAAACACACGAGAATGTGTCACAAACTCAGTGATACCTACTCAGATCATACTTTTTCATACAATATGGTGTAAGTTTGTCACCCTGAGTCATGCCTGAAGTACCCAGACCTACATCTGGTATTTTACTGGCCAATAACGGGCACCAGAACTTGATTTTGACACTTTTTTGAGATAAAGTTGTGTTGTTTGTTCTCCTGTAGTGTAACGTAGGGGTCTAATGTTGGTCAATACTGGGCCAACTGTTATACCCCAGTTAGTCCAGCACACAAAACAGGAAGTCTTGGGCCTCTTCATGTTCCTCTGCTGAAAAGAGTTTTAAATGGTAGGGGTGGCCTGAAAGTGATGATATCAGAGAATTGTGTTCTTGCGGGCTGTGAATTGCTTTCAAGCACACTAGAATGTCTGAAACTCACAGATACCTACTCAGATCATACTTTTTCATACAATATGGTGTAGGTTGTCACCCTGAGTCATGCCTGAAGTACCCAGACCCACATCTAAGTATTTACTGGCCAATAGCGGACACCAGAACATGATTTTGACACTTTTGAGATCAAGTTGTTGTTTGTGCTCCTGTAGTGAAATAGGGGTCTAATGTTGGTCAACATGTGCCAACTGTTATACCCAGTTAGTCCAGCACCCAAAACAGGAAACTTGTAGACTCTTCCATGTTCCACTGCTGAGGAAATGAGTTTTGGGTGTAGGGCGGCCTGAAATGATGATATCTGAGAATTGTGTTGCGGGCTGTAGACTAACAAAACACGTAGGATGTCACAAACTCACTGATACCCACCAGATCATACTTTTCATACAATTTGGTGTGATGTTGTCACCCTCAGTCATGCCTGAAGTACCCAGACCTACATTTGGTATTTCTACTGGCAAACAAGGAGCACCAGAACTTGATTTTGACACCGCTTTGTGATCAAAATTGTGTTGTTTGTGCACCTGTAGTGTGATGTGGGGGTCTCATGTTGACTTAATACTGGGCCTTTATTTATACCTCCAGTCAATCCTTTCAAAACAGGAATCCTTAGGCCTCATAATCACTATTTTTAAAGAGGTTTAGGTGTGGGAGGCCTGGTTGATGTGTGAGAGTTGTGTTGTGACTGTGTACTAACAAAAACACACGAGAATGTGTCACAAACTCAGTGATACCTACTCAGATCATACTTTTTCATGAAATGTGGTATTTTGTCACCCTGAGTCTTGCCTAAGTACCCAGACCTACATTTGGTATTTTACTGGCCAACAAGGGACACCAGAAATTGATTTTGACACCTTTTGTGATCAAAGTTGTGTTGTTTGCAGCACCTGTGGTGTGTGGGGGTTGTGTTGGTCAATACTGGGCCAACTGTCATACTTGAGTGAGTCAGCACATAAAACAGGAAGCCATAGTACTCAACCATGTTGGCACTGCAACCGAAAAAATGACTTTCGTGTGTAGGGAGTCCTGAATTCTAAGTGATGTGTGAGAGCCAAAGGAGGGCTGTAGACTAAAAAACTCCGCGACAATGTGTCACAAAACTCAGTGATACCTTCTCAGATCATAATTTTTCATACAAAATGGTGTGAGGTTGTCACCCTGAGTCATGCCCCGAAGTACCTAGCTTTGGTGTTTTACTGACGAACAGGGTGCACCAGGAACTTGATTGGAACATTACTTGTTATCAAAGGTGTGCTATTTTGTGCTCCAGTAGTGTAAGCGTGGGGGTCTCATGTTAGTCAGCCTAGGCCATTTATTTCTAGTCAATCCAACACCCAAACCAGAGCCTTAGGCCTCTACCATGTTACTACTTAGAAAATCAGTTATAGATGTAGATAAGCCTGAATTTGACGATATCTGAGAGTTCTATTCGGGCTGTAACTAACAAAAACACATGAGGAATGTGTCACAAACTCACCGATACCCACTCAGATCATACTTTTTCATACCATATGGAGTAAGGTTATCACCCTGAGTCATGCGTGAAGTACTCAGACCCACATTTGGTATTTTACTGGCCAACAAGTGGCACTAGATCTTGATTTTGACACCTTTTGGTTATTAAAGTTGAGTTGTTTGTACACCTGAAGTGTGACTTGGGGGTCTCATGTTCGTCAATACTTGGCCAACTGTTATACCCCAGTCAATCCAGCACCCGAAACAGAAAGCCTTAGCCCTCTACCATGTTGCACTGCTTAGAAAATGAGTTATAGGTGTAGGGAGGCCTTAATTTGATGATGTGTGAGAGTTGTGTTGAGGGCTGTAGACTAACAAAAACACACGAGAATGTGTCACAAACTCAGTGATACCTGCTCAGATCATACTTTTTCATACAATGTGGTATGAGTTTGTCACCCTGAGTCATGCCTGAAGTAACCAGACCTACATTTGGTATTTTACTCTCCAATAAAGGGACACCAGAACGATTTGACACCTTTTGGTTATTAAAGTTAGTATTAGTTTGTACACCTGTAGTGTGACTTCAGGTCTTATGTTGGTCAATACTGGGCCAACTGTTACACCCCAGTCAAAGCAGCACCCAAAACCAGAAGCCTTAGGCCTCAAATATGTTGTACTGCTGAGAAAATAAGTTTTAGGTGTTGGGAGGCCTGAATCTGATGATATCTGAGAGATGTGTTGCGGGCTGTAGACTAATAAAAACACACGAGAATGTGTCACAAACTCAGTGATACCTACTCCGATCATACTTTTTCATACAATATGGTGTAAGGTTGTCACCCTGAATCATGCGTGAAGTAACCAGACTTACATCTGATATTTTACTGGCCAATAACGGGCACCAGAACTTGATTTTGACACTTTTTTGAGATAAAGTTGTGATGTTTGTGCTCCTGTAGTGTAACATAGGGGTCTAATGTTGGTCAATACTGGGCCAACTGTTATACTAGTTAGTCCAGCACCCAAACAGGAAGCCTTAGGCCTCTTCCATGTTCCACTGCTGAGGAAATGAGTTTTAGGTGTAGGGCGGCCTGAAATTGATGATATCTTAGAATTGTGTTGCGGGCTGTAGACTAACAAAAACACACTAGAATGTGTCACAAACTCACTGATACCTACTCAGATCATACTTTTTCATACAATTTGGTGTAAGGTTGCCAATCTGAGTCATGCCTGAAGTACCCAGAGCTACATTTGGTATTTTACTGGCCAACAAGGAGCACCAGAACTTGATTTTGACACATTTTTGTGATTAAAGTTGTGTTGTTTGTGCACCTGTAGTGTGACGTGGGGGTCTCATGTTGGTCAATAATGGGCCATCTGTTACACATCAGTCAATCCAGCACCCAAAACAGGAAGCCTTAGGCATCAACCATGTTGCACTGCTTAGAAAATGAGTTTCATGTGTAGGGAGGCCTGAATTTGATGATGTGTGAGAGTTGTGTTGAGGGCTGTAGACTAACAAAAACACACGAGAATGTGTCACAAACTCAGTGATACCTACTCAGATCATACTTTTTCATACAATGTGGTATGAGTTTGTCACCCTGAGTCATGCCTGAAGTACCCAGACCTACATTTGGTATTTTACTGGCCAACAAGGGACACCAGAAATTGATTTTGACACCTTTTTGTGATCAAAGTTGTGTTGTTTGTGCACCTGTAGTGTGACGTGGGGGTTTCATGTTGGTCAATACTGGGCCAACTGTTATACCCCAGTTAGTCCAGCACCCAAAACAGGAAGCCATAGCAATCAACCATGTTGCACTGCTTAGAAAATGAGTTTTAGGTGTAGGGAGGCCTGAATTTGATGATGTGAGAGTTGTGTTGAGGGCTGTAGACTAACAAAAACTCACGACAATGTGTCACAAACTCAGTGATACCTACTCAGATCATAATTTTTCATACAATATGGTGTGAGGTTGTCTCCTGAGTCATGCCTGAAGTACCCAGCCTACATTTGGTGTTTTACTGCCAGACAGAGTGCACACCAGAACTGATTTTGACACATTTTTTGTTATCAAAGTTGTGTTGTTTGTGCTCCTGTAGTGTAACGTGTGTGTCTCATGTTGGTCAATACTGGGCCAACTGTTATACCCCAGTCAATGCAGCACAAAAAAACCGGAAGCCTTAGGCCTCAACCATGTTGTACTGCTGAGAAAATGAGTTTTAGGTGTTGGGAGGCCTGAATCTGATGATATCGAGAGTTGAGCTGTGGGCTGTAGATTAAGAAAAACACACGAGAATGTGTCACAAACTCACTGATACCTACTCAGATCATACTTTTTCATACAATATAGTGTAAAGTTGTCACACTGATTCATGCCTGAAGTACCCAGACCTACATCTGGTATTTTACTGGCCAATAACGGGCACCAGAACTTGATTTTGACACTTTTTTAGATAAAGCTGTGTTGTTTGTGCTCCTGTAGTGTAACGTAGGGATCTAATGTAGGTCAATACTGGGCCAACTGTTATACCCCAGTTAGTCCAGCTCCCAAAACAGGAAGCCTTAGGCCTCTTCCATGTTCCACTGCTGAGGAAATGAGTTTTAGGTGTAGGGCGGCCTGAAATTGATGATATCTGAGAATTGTGTTGCGGGCTGTAGACTAACAAAAACACACTAGAATGTGTCACAAACTCACTGATACCTACTCAGATCATACTTTTTCATACAATGTGGTGTGAGGTTGTCACCCTGAGTCATGCCTGAAGTACCCAGACCTACATTTGGTATTTTACTGGCCAACAAGCTGCACCAGAACTTGATTTTGACACCTTTTTGTGATCAAAGTTGTGTTGTTTGTGCAACTGTAGTGTGATGTGGGGGTCTCATGTTGGTCAATACAGGGCCAACTGTTATACCTCAGTCAATCCAGCACCCAAAACAGGAAGCCTTAGGCGTCAACCATGTTGCACTGCTTAGAAAATGAGTTTTAGGTGTAGGGAGGCCTGTATTTGATGATGTGTGACAGTTGTGTTGAGGGCTGTAGACTAACAAAAACACATGAGAATGTGTCACAAACTCAGTGATACCTACTCAGATCATACTTTTTCATACAATGTGGTATGAGGTTGTCACCCTGAGTCATGTCTGAAGTACCCAGACCTACATTTGGTATTTTACTGGCCAACAAGGGACATCAGAATTTGGTTTTGACACCTTTTGGTTATTAAAGTTGTGTCATTTGTGCACCTGTAGTTTGACTTTGGGGTCTCATGTTTGTCAATACTGGGCCAACTGTTATACCCCAGTCAATGCAGCACCCAAAACCGGAAGCCTTAGGCCTCATCCCTGTTGTACTGCTGAGAAAATAAGTTTTAGGTGTTGGGAGGCCTGAATCTGTTGATATCTGAGAGTTGTGTTGCGGGCTGTAGACTAAGAAAAACACACGAGAATGTGTCACAAACTCAGTGATACCTACTCAGATCATACTTTTTCATACAATATGGTGTAAGGTTGTCACCCTGAGTCATGCCTGAAGTACCCAGACCTACATCTGTTATTTTACTGGCCAATAACGGGCACCAGAACTTGATTTTGACACTTTTTTGTGATAAAGTTGTGTTGTTTGTGCTCCTGTAGTGTAACGTAGGGGTCTAATGTTGGTCAATACTGGGCCAACTGTTATACCCCAATTAGTCCAGCACCTAAAACAGGAAGCCTTAGGCCTCTTCCATGTTCCACTGCTGCGGAAATGAGTTTTTGGTGTAGGGCGGCCTGAAATTGATAATATCTGAGAATTGTGTTGCGGGCTGTAGACTAACAAAAACACACTAGAATGTGTCACAAACTTACTGATACCTACTCAGATCATACTTTTACATACAATATGGTGTAAGGTTGTCACCCTGAGTCATGCCTGAAGTACCCAGACCTACATTTGGTATTTTACTAGCCAACAAGGGACACCAGAAATTGATTTTGACACCTTTTTGTGATCAAAGTTGTGTTGTTTGTGCACCTGTAGTGTGACGTGGGGGTTTCATGTTGGTCAATACTGGGCCAACTGTTATACCCCAGTTAGTCCAGCACCCAAAACAGGAAGCCATAACCATCAACCATGTTGCACTGCTTAGAAAATGAGTTTTAGGTGCAGGGAGGCCTGAATTTGATGATGTGTGAGAGTTGTGTTGAGGGCTGTAGACTAACAAAAACTCACGACAATGTGTCACAAACTCAGTGATACCTACTCAGATCATAATTTTTCATACAATATGGTGTGAGGTTGTCACCCTGAGTCATGCCTGAAGTTCCCAGGCCTACATTTGGTGTTTTACTGATGAACAGGGTGCACCAGAACTTGATTTTGACACATTTTTGTTATCAAAGTTGTGTTGTTTGTGCTCCTGTAGTGTAACGTGGGTGTCTCATGTTGGTCAATACTGGGCCAACTGTTATACCCAGTCAATGCAGCACCCAAATCTGGAAGCCTTAGGCCTCAACCATGTTGTACTGCTGAAAAATGAGTTTTAGGTGTTGGGAGGCCTGAATTTGATGATATCTGAGAGTTGTGTTCCGGGCTGTAGACAAGAGAAACACAAGAGAATGTGTCACAAACTCAGTGATACCTACTCAGATCATACTTTTCATTCAATATGGTGTAAGGTTGTCACCCTGAGTCATGCCTGAAGTACCCAGACCTACATCTGGTATTTTACTGGCCAATAACGGGCACCAGAACTTGATTTTGACACTTTTTTGAGATAAAGTTGTGTTGTTTGTGCTCCTGTAGTGTAACGTAGGGGTCTAATGTTGGTCAATACTGGGCCAACTGTTATACCCCAGTTAGTCCAGCACCCAAAACAGGAAGCCTTAGGCCTCTTCCATGTTCCACTGCTGAGGAAATGAGTTTTAGGTGTAGGGCGGCCTGAAATTGATGATATCTGAGAATTGTGTTGCGGGCTGTAGACTAACAAAAACACACTAGAATGTGTCACAAACTCACTGATACCTACTCAGATCATACTTTTTCATACAATTTGGTGTGATGTTGTCACCCTGAGTCATGCCTGAAGTACCCAGACCTACATTTGGTATTTTACTGGCCAACAAGGAGCACCAGAACTTGATTTTGACACCGTTTTGTGATCAAAGTTGTGTTGTTTGTGCACCTGTAGTGTGATGTGGGGGGTCTCATGTTGTTCAATACTGGGCCAACTGTTATACCTCAGTCAATCCAGCACCCAAAACAGGAATCCTTAGGCATCAACCATGTTGCACTGCTTAGAAAATGAGTTTCAGGTGTAGGGAGGCCTGAATTTGATGAGGTGTGAGAGTTGTGTTGAGGGCTGTAGACTAACAAAAACACACGAGAATGTGTCACAAACTCAGTGATACCTACTCAGATCATACTTTTTCATACAATGTGGTATGAGTTTGTCACCCTGAGTCATGCCTGAAGTACCCAGACCTACAGTTGGTATTTTACTGGCCAACAAGGGACACCAGAAATTGATTTTGACACCTTTTTGTGATCAAAGTTGTGTTGTTTGTGCACCTGTAGTGTGACGTGGGGGTTTCATGTTGGTCAATACTGGGCCAACTGTTATACCCCAGTTAGTCCAGCACCCAAAACAGGAAGCCATAGCAATCAACCATGTTGCACTGCTTAGAAAATGAGTTTTAGGTGTAGGGAGGCCTGAATTTGATGATGTGTGAGAGTTGTGTTGAGGGCTGTAGACTAACAAAAACTCACGACAATGTGTCACAAACTCAGTGATACCTACTCAGATCATAATTTTTCATACAATATGGTGTGAGGTTGTCACCCTGAGTCATGCCTGAAGTTCCCAGGCCTACATTTGGTGTTTTACTGATGAACAGGGTGCACCAGAACTTGATTTTGACACATTTTTGTTATCAAAGTTGTGTTGTTTGTGCTCCTGTAGTGTAACGTGGGTGTCTCATGTTGGTCAATACTGGGCCAACTGTTATACCTCAGTCAATGCGGCACCCAAATCTGGAAGCCTTAGGCCTCAACCATGTTGTACTGCTGAGAAAATGAGTTTTAGGTGTTGGGAGGCCTGAATTTGATGATATCTGAGAGTTGTGTTGTGGGCTGTAGACGAGAGAAAGCAAGGAGAATGTGTCACAAACTCAGTAATACCTACTCAGATCATACTTTTTCATACAATATGGTGTAAGGTTGTCACCCTGAGTCATGCCTGAAGTACCCAGACCTACATCTGGTATTTTACTGGCCAATAACGGGCACCAGAACTGGATTTTGGCACTTTTTTGAGATAAAGTTGTGTTGTTTGTGCTCCTTTAGTGTAACGTAGGGGTCTAATGTTGGTCAATACTGGGCCAACTGTTATACCCCAGTTAGTCCAGCACCCAAAACAGGAAGCCTTAGGCCTCTTCCATGTTCCACTGCTGAGGAAATGAGTTTTAGGTGTAGGGCGGCCTGAAATTGATGATATCTGAGAATTTTGTTGCGGGCTGTAGACTAACAAAAACACACTAGAATGTGTCACAAACTCACTGATACCTACTCAGATCATACTTTTTCATACAATATGGTGTAAGGTTGTCACCCTGAGTCATGCCTGAAGAACCCAGACCTACATCTGGTATTTTACTGGCCAATAACGGGCACCAGAACTTGATTTTGACACTTTTTTGAGATAAAGTTATGTAGTTTGTGCTGCTGTAGTTTAACGTAGGGGTCTAATGTTGGTCAATACTGGGCCAACTGTTATACCCCAGTTAGTCCAGCACCCAAAACAGGAAGTCTTAGGGGTCTTCCATGTTCCTCTGCTGAGGAAATGAGTTTTAGGTGTAGGGCGGCCTGAAATTGATGATATCTGAGAATTGTGTTGCGGGCTGTAGACTAACAAAAACACACTAGAATGTGTCACAAACTCACTGATACCTACTCAGATCATACTTTTTCATACAATTTGGTGTGATGTTGTCACCCTGAGTCATGCCTGAAGTACCCAGACCTACATTTGGTATTTTACTGGCCAACAAGGAGCACCAGAACTTGATTTTGACACCGTTTTGTGATCAAAGTTGTGTTGTTTGTGCACCTGTAGTGTGATGTGGGGGTCTCATGTTGTTCAATACTGGGCCAACTGTTATACCTCAGTCAATCCAGCACCCAAAACAGGAATCCTTAGGCCTCAACCATGTTGCACTGCTTAGAAAATGAGGTTTAGGTGTAGGGAGGCCTGAATTTGATGATGTGTGAGAGTTGTGTTGAGGGCTGTAGACTAACAAAAACACACGAGAATGTGTCACAAACTCAGTGATACCTACTCAGATCATACTTTTTCATACAATGTGGTATGATTTTGTCATCCTGAGTCATGCCTGAAGTACCCAGACCTACATTTGGTATTTTACTGGCCAACAAGGGACACCAGAAATTGATTTTGACACCTTTTTGTGATCAAAGTTGTGTTGTTTGCGCACCTGTAGTGTGACGTGGGGGTTTCATGTTGGTCAATACTGGGCCAACTGTTATACCCCAGTTAGTCCAGCACCCAAAACAGGAAGCCATAGTACTCAACCATGGTTCACTGCACTGAAAATGACTTTCGTGTAGGGAGGCCTGAATTTGATGATGTGTGAGAGTTGTGTTGAGGGCTGTAGACTAAAAAACTCACGACAATGTGTCACAAACTCAGTGATACCTACTCAGATCATAATTTTTCATACAAAATGGTGTGAGGTTGTCACCCTGAGTCATGCCTGAAGTACCCAGGCCTACTTTTGGTGTTTTACTGACGAACAGGGTGCACCAGAACTTGATTTTGACACATTTTTGTTATCAAAGTTGTGTTGTTTGTGCTCCAGTAGTGTAACGTGGGGGTCTCATGTTGGTCAATACTGGGCCGACTGTTATACCCCAGTCAATCCAGCACCTGAAACAGAAAGCCTTAGGCCTCTACCATGTTGCACTGCTTAGAAAATGAGTTATAGGTGTAGGGAGGCCTTTATTTGATGATATCTGAGAGTTCTGTTGCGGGCTGTAAACTAACAAAAACACATGAGAATGTGTCACAAACTCACTGATACCTACTCAGATCATACTTTTTCATACAATATGGTTTAAGGTTATCACCCTGAGTCATGCGTGAAGTACTCAGACCCACATTTGGTATTTTACTGGCCAACAAGTGGCACTAGAACTTGATTTTGACACCTTTTGGTTATTAAAGTTGAGTTGTTTGTGCACCTGTAGTGTGACTTGGGGGTCTCATGTTCGTCAATACTGGGCCAACTGTTATACCCCAGTCAATCCAGCACCCGAAACAGAAAGCCTTTGCCCTCTACCATGTTGCACTGCTTAGAAAATGAGTTATAGGTGTAGGGAGGCCTTAATTTGATAATGTGTGAGAGTTGTGTTAAGGGCTGTAGACTAACAAAAACACACGAGAATGTGTCACAAACTCAGTGATACCTGCTCAGATCATACTTTTTCATACAATGTGGTGTGAGGTTGTCACCCTGAGTCATGCCTGAAGTACCCAGACCTACATTTGGTATTTTACTAGCCAACAAGCTGCACCAGAACTTGATTTTGACACCTTTTGTGATCAAAGTTGTGTTGTTTGTGCACCTGTAGTGTAACGTGGGGGTCTCATGTTGGTCAATACAGGGCCAACTGTTATACCTCAGTCAATCCAGCACCCAAAACAGGAAGCCTTAGGCCTCAACCATGTTGCACTGCTTAGAAAATGAGTTTTAGGTGTAGGGAGGCCTGAATTTGATGATGTGTGAGAGTTGTGTTGTGGGCTGTAGACTAACAAAAACACATGAGAATGTGTCACAAACTCAGTGATACCTACTCAGATCATACTTTTTCATTCAATGTGGTATGAGTTTGTCACCCTGAGTCATGTCTGAAGTACCCAGACCTACATTTGGTATTTTACTGGCCAACAAGGGACACCAGAAATTGATTTTGACACCTTTTTGTGATCAAAGTTGTGTTGTTTGTGCACCTGCAGTGTGACGTGGTGGTTTCATGTTGGTCAATACTGGGCCAACTGTTATAACCCAGTCAATCCAGCACCCGAAACAGAAAGCCTTAGGCCTCTACCATGTTGCACTGCTTAGAAAATGAGTTATAGGTGTAGGGAGGCCTTAATTTGATGATGTGTGAGAGTTGTGTTGCCGGCTGTAGACTAACAAAAACACACGACAATGTGTCACAAATTCGCTGATACCTACTCAGATCATACTTTTTCATACAATATGGTGTGAGATTGTCACCGTGAGTCATGCCTGAAGTACCCAGACCTACATTTGGTATTTTACTGACCAACAGGGGGCACCAGAACTTGATTTTGACACCTTTTTGTGATCAAATTTGTGTTGTTTGTGCTCCTGTAGTGTGACGTGGGGTTCTCATGTTGGTCATTACAGACCAACTGTTATACCCCAGTCAATGCAGCACCCAAAACAGGAAGCCTTAGGCCTCTACCATGTTGCACTGCTGAGAAAATGAGTTTTTGGTGTAGGGAGGCCTGAATTTGATGATATCTGAGAGTTGTGTTGTGGGCTGTATACTAACAAAAACACACAAGAATGTGTCACAAACTCAGTGATACCTACTCAGATCATACTTTTTCATACAATATGGTATAAGGTTGTCACCCTGAGTCATGTCTGAAGTACCCAGTCGTACATTTGTTATTTTACTGGCCAACAAGGGGCACCAGAACTTGATTTTGACACCTTTTTGTGATCAAAGTTGTGTTGTTTGTGCATCTGTAGTGTGACATGGGGGTCTCATGTTGGTCAATACAGGGCCAACTGTTATACCTCAGTCAATCCAGCACCCAAAACAGGAAGCCTTAGGCCTCTACCATGTTGCAGTTCTGAGAAAATGAGTTTTAGGTGTAGGGTGGCCTGAATTTGATGATATCTGAGAGTTGTGTTGAGGGCTATAGACTAACAAAAACACACAACAATGTGTCACAAACTCAGTGATACCTACTCAGATCATACTTTTTCATACAATATGGTGTGAGGTTGTCACCCTGAGTCATGCCTGAAGTACCCAGACCTACATTTGGTATTTTACTGACCAACAGGGGGCACCAGAACTTGATTTTGACACCTTTTTTTGATCAAAGTTGTGTTGTTTGTGCTCCTGTAGTGTGACTTTGATGTTTCAGATTACTGCATGCAGAATTTGTTTTAGTATGCCAGGTCACAATGTATTAAATATAGAAAACCTTTTGTCTCTATCTTGTGGTACTGCTGAGAAAATTATTTTTTACACAACATGCACTATTTATTAATATTCTAACTGAAAAAAATGCAGGTGTGAAGGGGTCAAGTTAGAAATAATTATATAGTGGCCACGTGACCAAGTGGCCCAATGTTTGTTGGAGATTGGTTCAGTGGCAGCCTAGGAGTTGGTGGGAAGGTCCCACTCTTGCAGCTGGGCTTGTCTGGCTACTTGCTATGGTGATCGATCGGGTGGGGTAGGTACGGCCATGCACACCCTCTCAACCCTTCTGGCTGGAGCACTAGTGAGGCAGATTGGCTTCTAGAAAGCAAGTGAATGACAGCAGAAGTAGTGCTGAAATCAGAACTTGGTTTGATTTTGGTGGGCTCGTAAGTCCAGCCCCTGTACTGTCCCAGTCTGCTGGTGATTGGTGCAGTGACAACCCGGGAGTCGGTGAGAAGGTCTCACCCTTGCAGCTGGGCCAGGCTGTTCACTTGCAACAGTTATTGGTAGTGGTGGGGGCGGTGGGTAGATGTAGCCTTGTGCACCCTCTCAATCCCCCTGGCTGGAGTACCAGTGTGGAAGATCAGCCACAAGTAGGTGAGTAAATGAGAGCAGCAGCAGTCCTGAAATCAGAGATAAGTAGTTTGTGTTGTTTTGGTTTTGGAAGGCTGGTACATTCTGTCCCTGCAGTATCCTGATTTCCACTGGCGATTGGTGCAGGACTGACCCTAGAGTCAGTGGAAAGGTGCCAGTCTTGCAGCTGGGCTGTACTTTTCACTTGCTATGGTGATTGGTTGGGCAGGTTGGGTAGATGTAGCTGTGTAAACCCTCTTGACCTCTCTGGCTGGAGCACCAATGCAACAGGTCAGTCACAAGAAGACAAGTGAATGAGAGTGGCACCAGTCCTGAAAACAGAGCAAAGACTTTTGTGTTGTTTTGGTGGGCTTGTATGTCCAGCCCCTGTAGTATCCTGATGTCCACTGGCGATTCGTGTGGTGGTGACTTGGGAGTCAGTGGGAAGGTCCAGTCTTGCAGCTGGGCTGGTTTGGTCACTTGCTATGGTGATCAGTGTTGGGGGGGATGATGTAGCTATGCAGACCCTCTTGATCTTTCTGGCTGGAGCACTGGTACAGCAGATCAGCTGCAAGAAAGCAAGTGAATGAGAGCGGCAACAGTCCTGAAATCAGAGCTAAGACTTTTGTTTTGGTTTGGTAAGCTCATAAGTCCAGCCCCTGTAGTATCCCCAATGTCTGCTGGTGATTGGTTTGATGGCAACCTTGGAATCAGTGGGCAGGTCCTTCTTTTGTATCTGGACTGGCTGCTTGCTTGCTATGATAATCGGTGGGGGGAGGAAGGGAGGGTAGATGTAGCCATGCACACCATCTCAACTCCTCTGGCTGTAGCACCGGTGTGGCAGATCGGCCACAAGAAAGAAAGTAAATGAGAGCAGCCGCAGTCCTGAAATCAGAGCTAGGTCTTTTAAAGTCATTAAAAGGCATATTGCTCTGCACACTAGGAGGGTGAGGGCTACAGTGGCAGTGCTCATCCTTTTCCTTTGTTGTATATAATTAGTAGTTCACTGTCTGCTCCCGGTCCTCTTATATTGTGTCCCTTGTGTCTGGTGGCACTTCTCCCAATCCACATTCCTGTGATTTTTTTCATAGACATGTCACAACTAATTAATCCAATATGCACACTGGTATACCACTCCAGTTTTTGTGTCAGTGAAGCAGCATCTAGCCAAGGAAGTGAGTAGAGGCTATGTGCCAGCTGTCTCCACAGGAGAAAGGAAGGGGTTGGTTTGCTCTGGGGGGATGGGAGCCACCAGACCCAATGTTGATGCTTCATAGGAATGGGGAGATGGAAGTTACTTACCAGATGCTAGGAATATGACTAACAGAAATGGGGGGAGAGAAGGCATACCACAAGATATTAAGGATATTACTACCTGGGACAGCAAGGGGGAATGGCACTCTATTTTCTCTTGGTTAAGACATACCTTTGGCCAGCCCGGTGGTGCTGAAGGTTGAGGTGCTGGACACCACACCTCATGCTATGCCAGTGACCCAGGTTCGCGAGTAAGCCTGGGTGCTGGGGATCGGTACAGGAGGGAGAAGGATCGAGCATCAAAGGGACAGCTCTCCTCTCCCTGGGGTGGGATCCAGGGATTCCCTGCTGCAGCAGTGACCCCTGGTGGAGATTGGAGGTTTCACCTTCTGGGGATCTAGTGGGGACGAGCACGGCAGGTGTCTATTGGGCTCTGCCTGCATGGTGACGCCATTACGAGCTTGCGCTCGTAGGGGGAAATAAAGAAAAAAAGTGCCTCCCAGTCCTCCAGTGAGATTACAGAGGCCCCCAGAGGAATGCCACACATCCTACTAGCTGGCTGAGATGCACCCGGGCCACTCCTTGCCAGGCCCATTCAGATCCAGGTAGGTACTTCACACTTAGGCGATTAACCATCAGGGGTAGGATGGAACCAGCCTCGGAGGTGATATAGAGGATCAAGCCTGCCATGGAGTATATGCAGAAGGAGTGAGCCAGGGAGATGCAGGGTGTTCAAGCTAGGAGTAGTGGTCTATCTGAGAGGATACTCTTGAAGGATGCCCGAGGAGGTCAGGAGTATAAAGAAAGTCAAAAAAAAAAGACATACCTTTTGTAGTATTAATTAGCACTAAACAAACAGATTATTAGCACTTCCAAAAAGATTCGGGTATGACAGTGTGCCCTGTATGCGTAACTCTGTCTGTCCTTAGCATGTACTACTGGGGTAGCATCCTGTTAATGCACTAGCACATTTGGTGGATGATAATTGTGACTTTCAATATGATACCTCATATGTCAAACATGCAAAGTGCAGTTAACATGGCCCAAGCCATGCAAGCACTACACTAAATGTTTAAATATGCTGTCCTCGGTGTTCTATTTGTAAAAGTTGAAGAAAACATCATTGTAAATTAACTCTGCTGTAGTTTTGGTTATCAAATGTGCTATTGATTGTGTATTAGATTTAGATAATACCTCTGCTTCAATTCACAGGTGTTAAAATAAGTTGCATTTTGTATAAGTAACATGTAATGGCCAGTTAGCTGTTCTGCAAGATGGATCTGAATGGCTTATAAAGTATGGAATACTCATTTTCGTGAAATTAAAGTTCAATGCAATTTGCAGTACATATTTTAAAAATGCAGCTTGATTGAAATAGATGTACAAAGTACATTTAAAGAATTGTGTTTTGTTTCCATAAATGGAGACACTTTTAAATCCATAAAATACTGTACTGAGCTATTTCAACTCTTAAATTGTTGCAGATAAAAAATTAGAGACTTTTATTAAATTATGGCATCTGTAGAAGAAATTTGACTTAAGTGGCTGTTGGATATGTAAACATCGGGCGACTCATAAAAAAAAAAAAAGAAATACAACCTGGAATTACAGGTGCTGTAAATCTGGGCAGAAAGCCCCAAGCACTACGAAGCACAGCAAACTCACACTCAGGAACCAAATGGATTACGATATGTGTAAAAGAAGGTATTTTTCAAGAAAACCTAGTAGTGGTTGAAGCACTACAGCTTTGTCTAGTCCTCAAACTGTGGTCAGTGCAATTAATTAAATAAATGCTGTTTCTTTTGCATATATGGTAGTCTGATTTTTTCCTCAGGATGAGCTTGATGTGTTTTGGGTATGCAGATATGGCTAATAAGATGGATGCAGGATGGATTCTTTAACTTTAATCATTATATAAATGTAAAAGCTAAAAGGCAAACACACTGTACCTCAGGGCACTTGTTGCCCAGCAGATTATTAACAAGCATTTGTCAGTGCCAAATGTTGTCTTGCTGGCATTGGCATTGGTAGTGCAGGAGTTAGAGATGCATAATAGGAATGGCAGTAAAGTATTGAAGTGACACCAAGCTCACCTTGCAAAGACTGACAGGTGCTGGGGTTTGCCTTTGGGTCATCAGCTATAACACTCATGCCATTTTACCTCACCCTACCCTGTAGACACTGACAAGTATTGTGGTGTGCTTTGGGGTTTCTGGGCATTATACTTACCCCATTCCATAAGGAAATATGCTGAGGTGGGTGCAGTATAGGAGAATGGGGTGAATTTTGTGGCCGAACACTCCAGGCACACAACGATGACTGTCACTGGCTGCAGGATGGGGGTTGAGGTGAAATGGTGTGAGCATTACAGCCAATGATCCCAAGTCACATCCCTGATGCCTGTCAGCCTATACAGGGTGGGGTGACAGTTGGAAACCATAATGCTGTAGGTGTGTGTTGGTATTTTCACTCCAAATTTTCAACATGGGCTTTTTGTGACCCCACCTCATGAAGAGTGGCACTATCAGTTTGTTAGCTGAAAGGTGGTTATGCACAGTGGCTATGCCATTTGCTGACACAGAGACGAAAACTCATTTTGGGCAGTATGTGAGAAATGACAACTGTATTGTTCATGAGAAGTTGTAAAAAAATGGTAATGTTGAAAATCTGGAGTGAAAATATAAATAATTGGTGAAGTCATGAGCATGCATAGAAAGTGTGCAACACATGTCCGTAACCCAATTATTTTTGGGAATTTTTTAACCGCATTTTCAACATAAGCATTTTGGGACCTCCCCTCATGGACAGTGTCATTGTGATTTTGTTAATTTGTCCCAAAAGTTAATTTCCCACAATGACCACACCATTGTGCACCACAGGTGCAAAAACACATTTTGGGCAGGATGTGAAAAATGGCAGCTGTACTGTTCATATGGAGGTGCGAAAAAATGCCAGTGTTGGAAATGTGGCATGAAAATATTGCAAATTTGTGAAGTTACAAGGGTGCATGGAAACTGTGCACCATACACATGTAACACAGTAACTTTGAGGACTTTCATCACCAGATTTTCAACATAGGCATTTTAGGACCTCTGCTCTTGAACATTGTCACCGTCATTTCCTCAAACTGTCCCGGAAACTGATTTTGCATAGCGACCGCGCTATTCTGCTCTGGATGTGTGAAAACACATTTTGGCAAGGATATGTAAAATGACAGCTGTACTGTTCATGAGGAGGTATAGAAAAATGCCAATTTTGAAAATCTGGAGCGAAAATATTACAAATTCATGAAGTTATGAGAGTGCGTGGAAATTGCACAATGCAAGCTCGTAGAACAGCCATTTTTTTGATTTTTTCAACCAAATTTGCAACATAGGCTTTTTGAGAGCCCCCCTCATGAACAGTGGCACTGTTGTTTTGTTAATCAGTCCCAAATATGATTCCATGCAGTGACTGCAAAATCAACTTTCGGGACCGAATAATGCCATGCCAGTGACTGAATTCATGAGGAGGGGTCCCAAAAACCACATGTTGAAAATTTGGTGTCAAAATTCCCAAAAATGCCTGAGATATGCACCAAAGTTGAAAAAACCCTATTTATGCCATTATACAGCTTACTGGCATTTCTTCAGTTCGTGGTTGGCTTTGAGGACTGCAGATGTGTTCCCGGTGCACCAAAGATAATTGCGCTGGGCTCCGGAGATAAATATGGGGTGAGGGGGGTGTGGGGATGCAGGGTGTGCAGTGGGTGGGCACAGGTTGTGGGAGGGGCAGGGAGACCACGAGGGACAGTTTTCTTTTTTACATGGTGAAAAAAAAAAGAAAAAAAAAGGGAACATCACTGAATGGTTTTTGGTTTTTTCAGGCACATTTGGCATGCTGGGGTGAGCTCCCAACATGTCTCCTGATTGTTTTTGGGGAGCTGTAGTTGATGGGGGATTGGGCACCCCATCGGCACATGAGGGGGCAAGAGCCAAGGGGGGATTGTGCAACCTCCTTGGCATACAACAGATGGGGGGACACATTACGCAGATGGGGAGTGGGCTTCCCCGTCAGCTAAATAAACAGGGGTGGGGGACTGTAGCCAACAGGAATTGGGCCCCCCATTGGCAAAGGAAGACTGTTGGGGGCTCATGATGCTGAGGGGGATTGGGCATCCCCTAGGCACACACTGGGGGGGTCATTATGCTGACATGAGGTGGGCTCCCCCATCGGCAAATGAAGTGGAATGGGGAATGCGACAGGGGAATGGGGCACCCTTGTCAACATGTTTATGTGGGGAGGCTGTGCCACTGCAATGAGAAGCTTGCTTCTCATTGCAGAAGATGTTTTCTTAGATGTGGTCTCCACATTACATCTTGCTGCTGTGGCATCTGCATGCTGTCTTACTGGCAAATGAGGGATGCACCTACTGATGCATGCCCTGCATTTGCCCACAGATACTCTACCTCCAAATCTGCTCCTAATGCAATATGTTGGCTGGGGCACAAGCATGAGCCAACATAAAGAGGCGTATTTTCCAAGAACAATATCAATCCATTTAAAGAATTATAAAGGTAACTACTTGAGCAAACCATGTGCTCCATTTGCTATTGATGTGCAATGTAAACTTGAGGGACACAGAAGCTAGTCCTGAAAAGCAAGGGGATCAATTCTCAAAGGGCAGTGCAAGCTGTACCAATGGCAGTTTGCACCAACTGCTGGTGTGCCATGGACCCTGTGCCCAATTCTTTATCAGGCAGGATCCCAATGGCAAAGTCTCACAGCTTGCAGCAAAGGTGGCTGTGTACCAAAGACACAGTGCACCTGAAAGATTTGCCGCAAGGTTTGGGTGAGGTTGGGAGGCATGCAAAGTAAGCCCTAGTAGAATTGCAGACCCCCCCCAGCTCTGATCCCCTTTTAACTGAATGTACTCACATCCCTTGTGGTCTAGTGGACCCCTCCAGCCATGATCCCCTTTAATTAAAAGTACTCACATTCCTGGTGGTCTAGTGGACCCCTTCCCTCTCCCCAATCTGTTTCTAGTTAAATGTAATCACATCCCTGGTGGTCTAGTGGACCCACCTCAGCCCCAGTCCCCTTTAATTAAATGTACTCTTGTTCTTGGTAATCTAGTGGACCCCCTCCCTGTCCCTGAACCCCTTTTAATTAAATTTAATCACACCCCTGGTGGTCTAGCAGATCCCTCTCCCTATCTCTGATCTGCCCTTTTAAGATATAACTTTCCTTAGTGGTCTAGTGGACCCCTCCCGCCCCCCAGCAGGTGAGTGTCCCCACTTCCCTGTCCCATCCCTGAGCCAGTGACCAGCACAACCCTCCACTCTCCACCACAGCTGGCTGCCAACTGAGCTTTAAATAAACGCATACTCTACAATCAGCTGTTACAGTACAAGCTCATTGACAGCTTAGTCGGCAGCTGGCTGTGGTAGACAGTGAAGGGCTGTGACAGTCACCGGCTTGGAGAAGGGACAGGGGAGTTGGGTGGTGGGGCACTGCCTGCCAGAATGGGGCGGGGGTGTGGAGTCCACTAGACCATCAATTAAAGTTATATATTATTCAGGCAGATGAGGGATAGGGAGGGGATCTGCTAGACCACCAAGGATGTGATTACATTTAATTACAAGGGGACCAAGATAGAATGGAGGGATCTGTTGGAACTAACAGGGAGATCTGGGATGGGGAGGAGGAATACAGCACATGTTCATCCTGCCCAGGGATGGCTTCAGGGGTGACACAAGTGTCTAAACCCTCCCAAAGGACACACATCTAAGTACCCTTAGACCATCCCTGGCTGGCCTAACCTTGCTTAGAAATGTGCTCTCTGGGAAGATTTAGAGAATTCCAAATTAGTGGATAAGGCAGCCTACATCTGCTGCAAGCCGCTTAGCACCATGCTGTAGCCCATTTTGTGACACAATAATGGTGCAAGCCCCCTTTTATGTATGCAGCCTGCATTTGGCACAGGCAGCATTTAAGAATTGCTCCTGGTGCACCATTTGGCGCAAGCCACACCTTGCGCCATTGCTTGTGGCGCAATCCCCTTGAGTCAGTAAGGGGAACTTTGAGAATCAGGCCCAAGGTGTCCTTAACATGACAGTTGCATGCTTTATACAACTTGCAATAAGGGCTACAGGAAGTGTTCTTTAAATGGTGATGTTCTTAATAGTTGGGTTTTACTTTATAAATGGCCACTAAAGTGCTTGAAATCCACAAAGCACAATTAAGTTGTCAAGACTGCACAAAGATGAAAAACATATTTTGCATGGGTATTTTCAGCTCATATCATTTAACAGCTGTTACTGTCTAGTTCAATAAATTATGGTCAAAGTGGTGATCC
The DNA here is from genome assembly GCA_016271365.2 of Neoceratodus forsteri. Classification (NCBI taxonomy): domain Eukaryota; kingdom Metazoa; phylum Chordata; order Ceratodontiformes; family Ceratodontidae; genus Neoceratodus; species Neoceratodus forsteri. The sequence goes on along the minus strand of CM057459.1, from coordinate 1,050,374,415 downwards.
ACACATAAATAATAAATAACTAAAAGTAGTCTGTTTTTATTATATTGGCAATCCATATTTATGTGCTTCCTCTCTGTCACGTTATTGGACAAACTCAAGTATCTCTGATTTACCACTGATTTGTAAGTTATGAAAGTCATTTCATATTTATACAGACATTTCAGTCACTATATTTGTGTTCAGAAGTTCCAATCACTGATGCTACACTACTGACTAAAAGGTTACATATTAAGGAAGTAGTCTTCTTCCAGTTTAGCACCTTGGAATCTGTGGAGATATCTTATACTCTGTATATAATTGCTCCACATGTTTCTCTTTGAAGAAATATCGCTCAGCAATATGTGAGCAATGCATTCCTTCCTACTAAAACTCAATTAAACCTCTGGGAACATGACTCTGTTAAAAAAAAAAAACATTGAAAGATTTGATGCAAAGAAGGTTTAGTCTCTATTGATATAAATAGAATGGTGATAATGGCTTTATGAAAAATGTGCGTTTATAAAATACACAACAAATGGCCATGCATCTGTTTCTTCCTAAACTTATTACATAATTCCCTGCAGACTACAGTGTGATGTCTAAGTTGGCAAAACTTGAAAGCCACATCCAATTACAACATGTCCACAGGGGTAGACTCTTCACCTAGCAACTTTATTGTCTTTGATTTAGTGAAATTACACTGGGGATTTTAGTTCTTGTTCTTGCCTTATAAATTTATTACAGAAGACTGAATTGAATTTATTACATCATTTTATAACATGTATGAACAGAATAAGGCTGTTTTATTTTGGTATTTTACATGGAAGATACTAACTTTCCTTTTAAATTATGCATTTTTTATGCAGTTTGCTATTAAAGTGTTTCTCCAGGGCAGTCCACCTGAGATGCAGTATCCCATCAGTAGTAGTGTCCTACTTCATCTTACTCCTACAGAAAAAGAACTAAAGTTCAATACGAATGAATCACTCTAAATCAGTCTGCAGATTCCTTTAGGATTTTAACAAAGGTCTCTTGGTTTGTAATTATGCAGTCTAACAGTTACTATATATCATGATATTGTGTATTGCCCAGTTTAACCCCTCCCAAAAGCCAACTAACTGAGACATTATTTTGGAAAATAATTGAGAAAGAACAAAGAAATGGTCCAGAAAAATATTTGAGCTGCAATCAGGTGAAAGAAGATTCATATATTTAGTGCAAAGCAAATGCTTATGTTAGGATTACAAAGCTATAAATGTAGAAAATGTGGTGTTGGGGTTTTCAAAACTAATGTTAACCCCACTCCCTCATTGAGTATCCATCAGACCCGATGTCAAGCTACGGGTCCAGGGCTGTTTCCCATTAGTCAACTGAGTCAGGCTGCAATTTTATGGCCATGCCTATGGGTGCCTTATAGCTGTCTTAATTGACAAAGATCATAAACACAGAAATAGGCTTAAAATGCATGGCTCCAGACCTGGAGCTTGCTGTGTAAAATCAAAAGAGTGTACCGATTGTGCATGACCTGAAACCTGTGAGCCCACTGTGAAGCAGAAGATCCATGGGCACAAAACTAGACCTTTAACTTGTTTTGCACAGGGGTCTGTGGACACAAGAAGCAGCAGATTTGTGATACATGCTTCTCACCTGTAAATTTCTTCCTGCTGGGCCATGTGGGGACTACGTGAAACATCAGATGGATGGGGCATGGCTTCAGATGTGTAGCTTTAAACACTAGACCTGTATGGTTTGGCCCAACACCTGTAGTTTGGCCTTTGGTATGAGGGCAGAGTATTGGGAGGAGTGGGCATTATGTCTGAAACCCTAATGCCACATTTCACTGATTTTGGGGATTTGTAACTCTAACATATGCATTAAAAATTATATATATATATAATATATATATATATATATATATATATATATATATATATATATTTATACGTGTGTGTGTTTGTTTGCACCCCTATACTTAGGGTTGAGTTAGCACTTCAATGTTAAACTCAAAAATGTGCACTTTAATAACAGTGCAGCAGTTAAATGGATTTGCATGAAAATTGGCATGCTCTGTCAGATATCATAAATCTCTGTATGCGGCAAGTTACGTTCAGGTTGGATGTGCAGTTTCCGAGTTCCAGATAGGTGAAAAAAGTATTTTGTTGCCTGTTGACTTTACTGGGATTTTTCTTTAAACTTGCTGTGACAGGGTTAGTCCCTGCCACTAAATAAAAGTACCCATCCTTTATTTCTTTCTCTGGTTGCAACCACTTTCCTCCCCTCTTCTAAGGCTATCCTTGTATTTTCTGTATGGAGGCAGGCCACCTCCTTACACAGTCCCCCCCCCCCCCAACGCTGTTACCCTCTTCATGCTTTATTTCTCTTTTTCCTTGGGTACTCTTAAATATCAAGTTATTGACATAACAGATTAACTGACTGAAGTAACGGGTAAATACAGGCTCCATTTCCCATAAAATATTTGTTAGATTCCAACACTATTTACTGCTTCTGTCTAAAGTGGAGGACAGAATAGTATTCAATTGCAGTCTGGAATACAGACAGGAGACTATGTTATAAATTCTCATTTGGGAGTCCTGGAAGCAAGAGAGAGAGTTTTCTGGACTGAGCTTCCAGTTGTAAGCACTCTCCCTGTTGTAGCACATAGTAATGTTATCAAAATTAAGATTGGAGCCACATGTAGGCTCACCTAGAAATGTTTGCTCCTAAAACTCTTAGTGCAGAACAGCTTAGTTTGGTGGGAGCAGCTATTCAAAAGCAGGCCTCTGCCTTGTTGGGGAAATTGCAGCCAACAGCTTAACCTTGCAGTACAAATTGCTGTTTTAGTTCTGGTGCACTGAGACTTGTTTTTCTGTTTCTAACCTGCTAAAATAACTCGGTTTTGTTCACCTAGTTAAAGTATATGTATAAATATATATAAAGATTGTATAGCCTAAACAATTAGTTGCTGTAACCATTTAAAATTAACTTATGTTGCCAATGTAGAAGAAAGGAAAAGAAGCAGTCCAGTAGAAATATCTTTTCTGGTTCTGTGTAGTTGGAGTAGGGCCCTTGCTTAGAAGGAGGTCTGTTCACTGAGAAAGCCTGTGGCAGTCTGACTGTTCCTTTAGGGGATCAGCAGCCCCTAGTGGCCCACATTTACAACAAGAACCTGTCAATCATTGTCTGGAGAACATTCTATGGCATAGTAAAGCATTGACAAAGAATACTTTTAAGAGCTATACCTTAAAATAGGTTGTTTGTATCAGGTAGTACACTAAGGAATGTGTATAAAATAATTTTGGAAGCTATTAGAATATATTTTTATTTTGATGATGCTGTGTCACCTGATACAGGTAGGCGGGTATATAAATCCTACCTGAACAGATACCTGTTAGATAGGGTCAGTATCTTCTGACCAGTGGAGAGAGAAGGTTCCTGCTGTAAGGATTATACTTGTGTTACTTTACTTGAACACAGTTGCTTGTTATTTTTTTTATGTTATTTTCATTTTGACTTTTATGTTATTTGGATGGTGCAAGAAGAACTTGTTTATGAAGATTAATAAACATCCCACAAGGCAACATGGGTTGCACCTTAATTACTGAGTACTGTGTCCATCTGTAGAACCCACACCGTAACACTTGCCTACAGCCCAGACAGTTTGGAATCTTGGTCTGAATTTTCAGGGCAGAAAGGGACTGGCCCCACTGATGTGCCTTTTGTTAGTCTGGTGAAAAAGTAATATGCCATTTTTAAGTTATTGCAATTTAAAAATTTGAAAATATAATTTCTGAGCATGCTTAGTAAGCATTAAAATATAGATGTATAAAACAAAAAAAGGAATCTTGTTTCATATGGAAAAATTCCTTTTTCATATGGCCACCATCTTGTTTTCAGTTTTACCAGAGAAATTCCAATTTGGGACTGCCAAAAATGATAGTCTGGGGATGAACCAACATATGTAGCTTGCTTATTGGGACCTCCTTAGGTGCATGCTGAACTTTACTACTCATGAAATGCCCATAAAATTTGCTTTATTTAACATCGCAATTCTTTTTTTGTCTCAGTGTCATACAAAAAAGATCTTGTTTTATATGACGACTAACAAAAAAATTTATATTTTTTTCATATAGGAAATCAATGTATTTCAATGGGATTTTCAACTTTAGTACATAAGGCTGCCATTTTTGCAGATGATGACTGTTGTCAAGCAACTCCTGCATGAAAGGTGATTTCACAGTCATTTGGAGAATTTAACTTTCAGGCGGGATTTGCATAATGACAGTCATATTGTTCATGAGGTGGGGTCATAAGAAGGCTATGTTGAAACTCTGTGGTCAAAGTATGCCATTGCAGTTTCACTATGCATAGTCATAACTCTGGAAATTTTAAAAACTTTAACCCCAAATTTTCAACATACACTTCTTATCACTCCACCTCATGTATGTCACAGCTGCAAATTTTCAAATCCTGGCCAAAATATGTTTTTGCACCTGTGACATGGAATGGCATTGTAGTTGTATGGAAATACATTTTGGCAGGAATTTGAACATTTTTTGTACTAGGTACATGAGGTGGGGTAATAAGATGACTATGTTGGCAATTTGGTCACAGTTGTTCTATAAATTGGAGTGCAGGGCCCTTCCACAGTAACATACATATACACTTCTATGGAGGGATGGGAGTGCAGGGCCCAAAGAGCTCTCCGCTCCCACAGACAAATAAGATATAATGGATCCACGACAGGAGTCTGACAGAAATTCTGTCAAACACCCTGTCAGTGACACTGTCAGGTTGACTGCATTCAGTTCGCTACTGATTTCTTTGTTTTCTTAAGGGGGCTTCACCCCGAACACCCCACGTTGGGTGATGCACCCCCCGCACACCCCCACTTAAAGATTCTCAACTCCAGTCGGAGCTGACTGGGGGTGCAGGACCCCCAACAGGCAGCACCAGGTTCCAGTGGGTCTCCAACTACGGCTAGGTGCTGTAGTCGCTGTGGGGGACCTCGCTGGTGAAATGTCGCTGCGAGTGGGATAAACAAGATACAATTACACTGTCTCAATAAATAAGGATATTCTTTGCAAAAAACTATGTTAATGCATCAGTTAGGAGGGAAATAAAACATTAGGATTTCCAACCCTTACACCCCCCCCCACTGCACACACCAACAGGCATTGGGGGTGTACCTTGTGGTCATCAGCCATAACACTCACCCAGTTCTCCTATACTTTACCCATCTTAACTTATTTACTTATGGAATGGGGTGATGTTATGGTTGATGACTGAACAGAAAACCTCCGATACCTGTTGGTGTGTGAAGGGTGAGGGTGGGGTGTTAGGGTTGGCAACCTTATGTCATATTTCCCTCCTGTTTAGAGTTTGATATCAACCCTAACTGATGCATTAATGTAGTATGTAGTGTATATATATATATATATATATATATATATATATATATATATATATATATATATACAGGCTAGAAGGAGGTGTGGAGCAACAATGGGGAATCATCAAAACTTCCATCACAGATGCAACAAGCCTTTGTGAGAAGCAAATAAACAAATAAAAATGAAAGAAAAAAACACTATGGTTCTCAAAAGAGGTGGCTGTGAAAGTCAGGAAGAAAAAGATAGCATTCCGGAAGTATAAGGAAACACAGAAGGAGCAGGACAGAGAGCTGTACCAGTTAAGGCAGAAGGAAGCAGGGAGGGAAGTCAGAATAGCAAAGGCCCAACCTGAGGAAAAGATAGCCAACTCAGTTAAGAAGGGGGATAAAACCTTTTATAGGCATTGAAAAAGCAGGGATACTGAATGAATATTTCTGCTCAGTATTCACAAAAGAGGAGGGGGAAGTGCCTAATCCAATTAACAGAAGCACTCTTGATAGGGGGGTCAATCCCAGTCCTTTCACAGAAGAAAGGGTTCTGCAAGAACTCCTAAAACTGAAGGTGGACAAAGCAATGGGTCCTGATGGAATTCACCCCAGAATTCTAAAAGAATTAAGGAGGAACTAGTGAAACCACTGGCTACTCTTTTAATAAATCATGGGAGGATGGTGTGGTACCTGAGGACTGGAGGAAGGCGGATGTGGTTCCCCTTCACAAAAGTGGGACCAAGACAGAGGCAGGAAACTACAGACCTGTCAGTCTGATCTCTGTGGTAGGGAAAGTGATGGAGTCACTCCTGAAAGAAAGAACGGTTGAGGACCTAGAGGCCAGTGGAGCACAGGACCCAAGGCAGCATGAGTTCACAGCTGGAAGGTCATGTCAGACGAATCTAATAGATTTCTTTGACTGGGTGACCAAAGTAGTAGACCAGGGAGGGGTTGTGGACATGGCCTACCTAGACTTTAGCAAGGCATTTGACACAGTCCCACACAAAAAGATTAATAGTCAAATTAACCAGCCTGGGAGTGGGTCCCAGGGTGGTAGCCTGGGTAAAACATTGGCTGCACAACAGGACACAGGAGGTAATTGCAAATGGAGTCCACTCTGAAGAAAGAGGGTTACTAGTGGGGTACGCATGAGGTTCAGTATTGGGTCCAGTCCTTTTAATGTCTTCATCAGTGACATTGCAGAGGACTGGAAGGAAAAGTATGCCTTTTGCAGATGACACAAAGATCTGCAACAGGGTTGATACAAGGAGGCGTGGAAAGGATGAAAAGGGACTTGGCAAGGTTGGAGGAATGGTCAAGTATGGCAGCTAGGATTCAATGCAAAGAAGTGCAAAATAATGCACCTGGAAACAAGAACCCAGGGAAGAATACACAATGGGTGGGGAGGTAGTAACAACAACAAAAGGAACGGGACCTGGGGTAATCATATCAGATGACCTTAAGGTTAGCAAGCAATGTGAGAAGGCAGTAGGGAGGGCTGGGGGTATACTGGGATGTATAGGGAGAGGCATCAGCAGCAGAAAACAGGAAGTTGTTATCCCTCTGTGCAGACAGTTGGTGACCCCATCTGGAGTACTGTGTCCAGTTCTGGAGACCCCATCTCTGCAAGGACATAGACAGGATAGAGGTAGTCCAGAGGAGGGCAACTAAAATGGTGCAGGGTCTGCAAGAGAAGCCATATGAGGAGAGACTAAAGGAGCTTAATATGTATACCCTTGAGGAAAGGAGGGAGAGGGGGGACATGATAGAAACTTTTAAGTACCTCAGTGGAATCAACAAAGTCCAAGAAGGTAGCATCATTCAGAAAAAGAGATGTGCAAGAACAAGGGGACACAATTTAAAGATAGAAGGAGGGCAGTTCAGGGGCAATGTGAGGAAGTATTATTTCACAGAGAGGGTAGTGGATGCATGGAACAGCCTTCCTGAGGAGGTTGGTGGGGTCTAAAACTGTGGGAGAATTCAAGAATGCATGGGACAGACATAAAGCAATTCTTGTGGGGGGGTAGGAAGAACTAGGCTGTTGGTTAACTAGGATCTGTGGCCTATCCTGTAGGTAGGGAAATAGGCAGACTAGATGGGCCTAGCGGTCCTTATCTGCTGTCAAAGTCTATGTTTCTATGTTTCTATGTATATATATATATATATATGAGACAAAGAACCTCTGTGCACAAACACTGAGGCAATGGTTACCCCAAAGGGCATTTGACTGGGAAGCCAAGTTTCAAGGAAATACAAAATCACACATGCCCACACAATGCAAAGCATGATGGGCTGCATATGCAAATCACCACAGAATGTTATGCTGGTTCAACTTTAAGCAGAATTGCATGGTGCCGAAAGGCTTCTCACACAGTTTGCAAAGGGTGCTAACAGATGACATAGACACGTGTTTCATCCTACCAGGACTCATCAGTATGCCTCGTCTGTTTGACACCCCAGTGAAATGAACCAGCTACCCTAAGATGGTCTGTCTGAGTTATGTTGTGGTGAACCCCATTTTATATATATATATATAGGGCGCAACGGTTTATCTTACTTTTTGAGAAAGAATATTTCTAGAAGTACAGTGTAGCTTGTTTCAGAATGGAAATCAGTTATAACTTTATTTCTTCACATACTGCATTGCCCTGTGGACCATACACATATCAAGAGAGAAATCATAGGACTTTAAATATTTTGTTCCTGTATGACTTTACTCGTAGTACAAAATATAAGTGCTGCTTTACATCAGTTGTGTTTTGAACTTTGTGTTGTAAGGCTTTACGTATTTGGTTTATATAAGGCTTAAATGGTTTTTAATATTCAGCAAGTTATTCATTGGAAAAAAAAAAACAACTTTGTTTTTCTCTGCATTTCAACCATGTTCTTGACTTTCTTTTCCTTGGTGGAGTTTCAGGTGTCTTATATTTTCTAAAACATATGTAATATAATATGTGTGTACATAGATCATTAAGCCTGTTTCAATGTTTTTTGAGACAATTGTATTATTCTTTGCTACCTAAAACATGAACTGTAATTTTTTTTTTCATAAGCCATTTCAGGCATCTTGTTAGACTGTCTTCTGACAAACCACACAACTGGTAACCTTTAGATTTTAGTATATTTTTCTGTTTTTTTGTTGCTCAAGTTGAAATTTAACTTGAAAAAGGTGTGTTTTCAGGGTATCCCATAATATGGGTGACTCAAATTGAGTGATTCAATGTGAGCAACTCAGTCTGAGTACCTGTAGAACTACGGTGTATGATTAAATAGTAAGGGGACCTCTATGTAGTTAGTAACAAGGCACAGGTAGCGGGCGAAGGTTACAGGGCTTTGTTTGGGAGGGCTGATTCCAGCTGGCATTCTGGCTTGGTGGGTAAGGTGATGGTATGTGAAGGTGGTGGACTGGGATTTGGGAGTAGAATGGTGTGTTTTTTTGTTTTGTTTTCAGTGTTTTGGAGTTTAATTTGTTTTTTATTCCTACAGTAGTCCCATTCCCCCCTCGCAGGTTGCCTCCCAATGTTCTCCCCTGGTAAACATATAGCTTCCCATGGTGTAGCTCCCCCATGATTTCCTCAGTCCCCCAGTGTCACCTCCCCAGAGTTGATTATATTAGTAATGGGGGGGGGTGAGGGGAAAGCCCTCCACAAAGGGGGGGGTATGGGGGCATAGCCTCTCTCCACATAGAATGGAATTTTTATCATTCTTTTTGTAGAAATTAAGTGCTAATCACTGAGATTTTAAGGCATTGTGGTGTCGCTCATTCTTATTGCTGTCAGCAATATGTACTCACTGTTTACTTTGTCACTATTATTGGTGGCATTCTTATCACATGGCACTGTTTTCAAATATTTGCTCAAGTGGTTCAAGCATGCCTGAAATTGTAAACATTTAAGTATTAGAAACAGAAACAAAATGTTTTATGTCAACCAAGACACTTACTTTGATCAAATTCTAACAAACCACAAAGATCCTTATTTTTACTCTACCTCTTTTTTCACTATTGAGGACCAAAAAGAAAAGACACAAAATCAGCAAATTATAGTAAGTTCAGAAACTAATAACATTTATACCATTAAACCATTTTCCTCAAATTTGCCACATAATTTACCCCCTTAATTCAGAATACACTTACCAAGATTCACAGCCCTTGGGGTCTAAAATGACTGATTTAAGCTGTTAAAACCCTCATTTTTGACAGAACACTAATTCTACCAGAACATACAAGCTTCACTGTTCTGAGTAATATATCTATATATATATATATACACACATATACATACATATATATATATATATATACATGTATCTGTATCTATCTATCTATCTATATACATTTGTTTATTTATTATTTATTTATTACATTTTGATAACTGGGTGAGCCCACTGGGCCCTGAAGAACCCTTTTTCAGGGGTGACCCAGGGTTTACATGGTATAGCATACAGCATAAATACATTACATAAGACACATCAAGACATAATACAGGGTAATACATAGTTGCACTTCAGCTGGTTACATATGCTGAGTTAGCCATATAGGTTAGTGTAGTCATTGTAGGTACTTCCCTGGAAGATGGGGTGGGGGGGGGGGGTGTAAGGCCTGTGCATGTTGTGCTGTGATATGTTAGGCTTATGCTTGGGGGCCCCTTTCCTTTAGTAATTGCACTTGGAGGTGGCTGTCATATGTGCCTTAAGCCTTGTGCGAAAGCTGTTGATGGAGGTAGCTTCCTGGATTCTGGGGGAAGGGAGTTCCATAGTGCGGGGGCAATGAGGGCGAACGACTTGCCACCCACCATGGTTCTAACCATAGGCACTGCAAGGAGTGTCCGGTCCGTCGTGTGGAGGATTCTAGGGTTACTCTTTACGGCGATGAGCTTGGAGATGCTAGGAGGAGTGGAGGGGCTGAGTAATTAAAGGTTTGGCAGAGCAGGGGGTATTGGAGCCAGGCATCCCAGGAGGGCCAGTTTAGCTGGGACAATGTGTCACAGTGTTGGGTCCTGGGGACAGATTGTGTGGTGAACTGAGCCACCTTATGATAGAGAACTTGTAGTCTGTTCCTCTCTTGTCTGGCTACTCCCTGGACTACTGGGGCTGCATAGGTAATGGTTGGAAGTAGGACGCTGGTGGCAATGGAGGCCCTGGCAGCTGGTATCAACTGGTCTTTCAGCCTGTATAGAGTTCCAAGTTTAGCATGAATATTTTTGGTTACCTGGTCAATGTGTTCCTTGAGGGTGAAGCCCTGGTCCAGGGTAAGACCAAGGTATTTTATTGATTCAACCACCTTTAGTATGTTGCCTGATGCGGTAGTCAGTTGGAGGTGTTGGCTTCTATCATGACCCAGGGCTCTTGGGCCAAACAGCATGGCCTTGATCTTGTTAGAATTAATGATCATTCTATTAGTGACAAGCCATTTCTCTAGGGATCTCAGGTCATCTTGTAGACCAGAACTGAGATCTCCCAGATTAGAGGAGGGGTGGTAAATGACGGCATCATCCGCATACTGTACCACAGAGCTCCCACCACAGTGTTTACTGTGATCATTAGTGAAGAGAGAGAGAAGAGTTGGGGGCCAAGGATAGACGCTTGGGGCACCCCCTCTGTTAATGGGAGAGGCTCCAACAGGGAGTCTTTCCATTTTACCCTCTGTGACCTCCCGGTAAGGTAGCTGCAGAACCATGACAGGGAGTGGCTCTCTAGCCCAACATGGCTCAGCTTGGTAAGCAGCAGGTTATGGTAGACAAGGTCAAATGCCTTGGATAGATCAATGAAGACCACTCCGGTGGGGGTCCCCTTGTCCAGTTCTCTGAGAACATCTGTGGAGAACTTGATAAGGGAGGTGTCGGTCCCATGTTTGGTTCTGAATCCATGCTGGGAGGGAGCTAGTAGTTGATGGAGCTCTAGGGAGTCACGGAGTTGGCCGTATATCAACCTCTCTTGTATTTTTACCAGGCTGCAAAGTAGGGAGATTGGCCTGTAGTTGTTGGTTCACTCCCTCAAGCCTCCCTTGTGGACAGGAACTACATGAGCCAGTTTCCACTGTTCTGGGATGGCACCTTCAATTAGGGATCGATTGAAGAGCCAGGTCAGGGGCCTGGCTAGTGCATGGGCCCCTTCCTTTAGTATCCGGTGGGTGAATTCCATTTGCTCCCACAGATCCAGATGTTTTGAGGGACTTTAATAATGGGAGAACTTTGTTGGGTTTTACCAGTCTGATGTGGAAGGTTGGGCGGTCCAATCTGTGGAGAGGGCGAACATTCGGGATCAGGGGGAGGAGTGGCAGTCCCGCTTTGAACTTGTCCATGTTCGTGAATTGGTGGTTGAGAGCCATAGCAATGCTAGGGTCGTCATTTGTTAGTTGACTGTTTACCTCGATGGGGCCGTGTACAGTCCTGCCACTCCCCTTTATTAACCCATTTATATGAGCCCAGAAGAGTTTAGGGTTGCCTAGATTCTTTTTCTGTAGATGGGTGATATACTCTCTTTTGGCCACTTTAATGGCCAGTTTGCACCTATTTCTAAGAGTTTTATAGCACATTAGGCCACCAGATAGGGAGGAGAGCTTGTAGTTCTTCCAAGCTGTGTCCCAGTTTTTCATAAGGGATTTCACATGGGGGGTGATCCACTTGTAGCAGCTCCCCTTGGTGTGAAGTTTCTTCATAGGGGCAAGGTGGTCGGCCACTGTAGTGATAGTTTGCTGAAAGAATGCAGCAGCCTCATCCAATGAGGGGAGGAGTTTGATTGGACTCCAATCAATGCTGTTTAGGCAGCCTGTTAGGTGTTCGGGTAGTAAGTATGTGAAATCCCTTGCCACCAGGATTCGCGGGTGGAATCTGGGGGCCCTGTTTTTCCAGGTGCAGAAAATTGGGGATTGGTCACTCAGGGCATCTGCTAAGGTGCCCGCTGCCTGAATGTTGGAGGGTTTTCTCGTAAGCACCAAATCAAGCGTGGAGTGTTTTCCCATTTTGTAGTTCATTCTGGTGGGCCCTGCGATGACCTGCTCAAGGTCAGCTTCCTGAATCAGCCCTATTAGGGAGTGGTTGTCATGTGGGACCTAATTTAAAGTCCCCCAGAATAAGTATCTCAGAGGCTACCTCTTCGGAGATGTCCTTTAGGACCGCCTCGAGAGATGCACGAGCATTCGTTGTGGGGGTTATATACACATCCAATGTTGAGATGTTTACATGGGCCAAGGGTGATGCGTACAAAGATTGATTCACCGTCCGTGCAGGTGGACTGTTGCAGGTTGATCTGCACCTAGTTAAGGGTATCTTTTGTGTAGATTAGGACACCTCCCCCTCTTTTATTCAATCTGTCTTTTCTGTGGGAGAGGTACCCAAGGGCTGCAAGCTCATGGGAGAGAATATGAGTCTTGAGCCAGGTTTCAGATATGGCCAGGATGTCCGGGTTGTACCGGTCCAGCCAGGCTTGTAGTTTCTGCATCTTTGGTCTTAGGCTACATATATTCATATGCACAATCTGCAGGTCCTTTGTGGATGCCCATATATATATATATATATATTATGGTATCATGGTAGTGCTACTATAGTTAGGGTTGAGGAGCCATTTACATGTTAAACCTAAAATTTTGTACCTCAATAACTTTGCAACCATTCAATAGATTTGCCTGAAATTTGGAATACTTTATCAAGAGCCATACATCTTGGGATCTGCCAACTTTCGTACTGTTCAGATATACGACTGTGGAGTTATTAAGCATGATCTGCTTGCACGTTTGTGCTTTTTTGGAATTCTTTGCTCATCTCTACAGGTCGCATGGTTTGTGCGACTGGTCCACAATCTTCAGGGAACATGTGGTCAGCATCCCCTATGTGCCTTTTGAAGATTTCATGAAAAAATATTAAATGGTTCAAAAGTTATTCAAAAAACAATTTCCCATTATAAGTCAATGGGAAAAGCTAACAAAAAGTTTGACAGTGTCACAAATGCAGTTTTTACTTTCACAAATGGCCTTTTACTGTCACAAATCTGCCATTTTGTTTTCAGTTGGTCATCAGAAAAATGTTTGGCATTTAAATTTGGGGCCCTCTAACAACCTAATTATTTTTGTATTCACCTAGTCGGACCCTGAGGATGCTAGGCATGTCTTTATTTTGGGGTAAAACACCCCAGAAATATGATTTTCAAATTTCTGGAAAAAGTACTTTGTAAAGTACTTTCGCACTTGTGGCACTGTCGAATGAATTTGCGAAAGCTTTCGCAAAGTTCGACAGAACTTTTCCAGGCTGTGGGAGAATGATAGCAATTCTTTGCCACCCTGCTGCAAAAGAAAGGTTTGGTCTTTTTGGCTGAAATTTGGAGGGAATGCAGCCAACATCTCACAGATGTAACTTTCAGTGTTTTGGTGAATAAAATATTACAGGCAGCAAAGTTACAGCACTCCAAAGTTGACACTTTTTCCCATAGGATAACATTACGGCGTCCGCCGCATTACAGGAATCATTTGCCGCCCTGCTGCAAAATAACGGTTTGGTCTTTTGAGCTGAAATTTGGAGAGTAGAAAGCCAACATCCCACAGATGTGCCTTTTACTGGTTTGGTGAAAAAATATTACAGGGAGCCAAAGTTATCACACTCCGAACTTCTCTTTTATCCCATAGAATAACATTACAGCGTTTACCACGCCTTTCAGGGCCCGTATCTCGGAAACGGTGCGAGATACAGACTTTTTGTCAGAAAAATACTTAGCTCCCTTCTAGGGGCTAAGTAGAAAACTAGCCAGGAAAGTCATAAATCATATAACTTTTAAATTTTCTTTCTACATCTTACGGTTCCTGAGATATAAGCAATTTAGTATTCCAACTCCTCATTTTCTGCTCCGAGACCCATTATTATGGATACATTCTTTGTACTCACTGTCTTTCTCTATGCAGCTTTTGGGGAAAACCAGCCTGTTCGCTTACATTACTGTTACCCTTACCATTTCTGCTTGCAGTTCCGTAACCATTTCACTTACTGTTCCTGTCTACGGCACCATGTACTTTACCCTTCACTTTCATTTGCACTTGCGTTTGCATTATTTTAACCATTTGTGTCTACAGTACTGTTTATCTTTCTGTTTCACTTTGTGTCACCATGCACATTATCATTTGTGTTTGCGGGCACCGTGTTACTATGTGACAAGACATCCCGCCGCCACATTACATTCACTATTTCTCATTATCCTTCTCAAAAAGAAGGAAATTCAAAGGCAAAAACTCTGTTTAATGCATTAGTTAAGGTTGTTCCACAGCGACAAATGGCAAGAATTCGATTATTGATGTTGGAGCTCTCCCCTGCCCACACCCGCAACTGGCATCGAGGGTGTGGTTGGTTGACGGTTCTAACTCTCACCACATTCTCCTATACCTCTGCTTCTTCACACATCTGATGGGGTGAGAGTTAGGGCGGCAACCCCAATGCGCACCTCGATGCTGGTTAGTGGTGTAGCGGGGGGGGGTCCAAGAGGGACTTTCAACCCTAAAACCAAATTTCCTTCCTTTTGTCACTGTGGAACAACCCTATCTAATGCATTAAATGGAGTTGTTTGCCTCTCATATATATATATATATATATATATATATATATATATATAAATATCTCTATAATATATATATATATATATATATATATATATATATTTGCAAAAATATTTTAATTCATATGTTAGGGTTACAAAGCCAAAAAGGGAGGGAATGTAGCACTAGGGCTTTTTTAACTATAACACATGTCCCCTCTCTGGCCCCTACCCTTGTCACCCAATGCTAAGTTACAGGTCCAGGGCTATGTCCGATGGGTCTGTGTCTTCATTCTATAGCTCTGTATAAGTTCCCTATGAGTCTTCTGGTTCATGTAATGCCCACAAGATCGCTCACAACATTCTTTGTGCAGTACCATGTGGGCTTATTGTGGAGCATTAGATCATTCATAACCTTCTTTGTGCAGGGCCCTAGACCTGTAGATTAAAGCAACAGACATATGGTAAATGGCCTTGGATTTGTAGCTTGCCCAAGGATTACAAGGGGAGGAGCTGGTGAAAGAAGTGGCTGTTTTGTTTGAAAAAATTCCTGTTACATTTCTCTTCTTTTGTGGCATGTTAATGCAAAAGTATTGATTAATGCATTGTTTTTATATGACTGTTATCACATTTTGGAAAAAAAAAGTCATAACTTGCTTTGCACTGAAGAATACTAACTTTAGTCATCCAGGAGAAGAGACATACTGTACTGTAACATTCTTAGTATTTTTTCATGTATGATTTTAACTGCAGTACCAAATGCAAGTGTTCTTTTTCCCAGTCATGCTCTTGAATTTGTTTCATGTTTTACAGGTTTAAATATTTTGCTCATGTAGAACTTAACTGTAATTCATTTATTTGCAACAATTTTACAATTCCCAAAGAAAAGCAAGCAAAAAAAAAAAATAACGTTTTGCTTCTGGTCATGTCTACTTTCTTGCATTGTTTTTTTTTTTTTGTCTGTTTGTTTTTTATGAGTCTTATCAATTGAACAAGCTACCTCTGTGCATTTGATACATTCGGTAAAGCCCACCTTGATGATTTTCAAAAATAATTATGAATTTTCTTCTAATTAAAGCATTAACTATAATTAACTTTTTTTTCTATCAGCTGAGACTGTGTTGTGGCAAACCAAACAACTGTTAACCTTTAGTGTTAAGTTACTTGTTTCATATTTTTAGCTTTGAAAGTTTTTGTTTTCTTGTAAAAAAACCTTTGCATTTTTCAACTATTTTTTTCAGGTAACCACGCAAACACAAGATTTTAACATTTAAATACCAGATACTGCACAGCTTAAAAACAAAACCGTATTTTGTTCTGAAACTATAAAAAATGTCATATTTAATGTCAAGCTCTAATAAACCCATAAGTTTCATAATTTAACTCAGTATGTTTCTTGTTTCTTGTCACTATTTGTGGGCAAAATAACTTATATTGGGATTTTTTTACATAATTTTTCAAATTAACAACTTATGAACAAAATTCTCTGAAACATTATCAGTTAGTACTGAGAAACTACATACCAAAATTTATGATCCTGGAATGCAAGATTGTCAGGGATACCGAAATTAAGATTTTGTCAGCATAAAAGAACCTTCAGGCTGTTCAGTCTGCCCCTTATCCCTGCCTATTCTATCACCACTGACCTTAGCTGGTCATTGGTGTCACTCCCTCCCCCCTTTCCTCTAACTAATTTGTCCCTGTGCCTATCCCACACACACATGAAGCTCCCCAGTCTTTACCCCATAATGCCTTCTGACAGGCTGTTCCAGTCATCCACCATTCTTTCCATAAAGAAATATTTCTACATATCTCTCCTAAACATTTCCCCTCTTAGCTTCATTGCATGTCTCCATTTTCTGGTGCCTTCTTTTCTCTGAAATACACCATCCACTTGTACCTTGTTCACTTTTGTGAGGTACTTACAGGTTTCAATCATGTCGCCTCTCACTCACCTCTCTTCCAGGGAGTAAATGTTGAGTTAATTTTTTATTTTATTTTATTCTTTAATAACCAGGTAAGGCCCACTAGGCACAGGCTCCTATTTTCAGGGGTGATCCAGGAGCACTGGGGAGGTTAATTGACTTGCTCAGAGTTACATAGTATGCAAGTGGAGGCTGTGGAAATCAAACCAGGTTTTTCTACTGGATGTACCAGGCTCATTCAAAGCTCATTACTCTACTCTCTAGGCTATACTGCCAGCCCCAAGTTCCCAAGCCCCAGTTCCTGCACCCTTTCCATATATGACTTCTGCTGCAACTCCCACACCATTTTGGTTGCTCTCCTCTGTACTACTTCTACTCATTCAATGTCATTGTGAAGGTATAGCCTCCAGAACTGGACACAGTACTCCAGGTGGGGTGGCACTAGAGAGTGACACAATGGCAGCACAACTCCACTGTTCCTGCAAGACATCCCCCTCCCAGTGCACCCCAGTGTCCTGATAGAATGTCCCACTGCTTTGTCACGCAGCCCAGCTACCTTGACATAATCAGTTATGATAACCCCTTAGGTTTCTTTCTTGCTTGGTGACTTTAAGCTTGACTCCCCCCATCTTATTCATAGCACTTCGGATCTGCAGCCCTAAAGGTATAACCATGCATGTTGTGGTACTGAAATCCAGTTATCACCCCATAGATCACTCCTCTAGCTTCCTACTATTTCTTTGCATTCTCTCCACCCTTTCCTGAGTGTCAACCCTATTGCACATTTTTGTATCATCTGCAAAGAGGCACACCTTATCCTCAAGCTCTTCTGCAGTGTTGTTTATTAAGACATTGAAAAGGACTGCACCCAGCACTAAACCCTGTTGCACCCCACTAGTCAATCTCTTATCACATGAGTGGTTACCATTTAGCATCACCCTTTGCCTCCTATCCCTTAACCAGTTTATTTCCAGGCTTTTCATTTTCTCCTCTTCCCCCAAGCTTCTTAGTTTCTTTCCAAGCCTCCTGTGTGGCACAGGGTCAAAAGCCTTTCTAAAGTCCAGATAGGCCACATTCATTGCTTTCCCTTAAGCCACCTAATGGGTTACACAGTCCAATAAATCTACAAGATTAGTTTGACAGGACCTCCCCCTGTGAAACCATGCTACAGGTGGTCTTGTAGCCCCTTTGCCTCCAGGTGCTCCACAACACTTTCCTTCAGTGGTTTCTCCATCAACTTCTCCACCACTGATGTTAGACTGACTAACCTGAAGTTGCTAGCATCCTCCCTATTACTGCTTTTGTGCAGACAGTCCACACTGGCCCTCCTGCAGTCCTCTAGAACTTCCCCTATATCCCCTGAGGTGCTAAAAAGCACTGCCAGAGGGGCAGCTAGCACTGTTCTTAGTTCTTTTAGGATCCTTGGATCAATCACATCCAGCCCCATTAACTTACTCTCATTTAAGGCTTTCAGTCCTTTCCTGATCTTCTCCATTATGAATAGACTTGTGCCCACCCTCTCTCAGTGCTTATTGCAGCATGCTGATCCATACCCCAATCTTCTCCATGAAAACTAAGCAGAAGTAATCATTTAGTATTTCTGAGTTCTCTTGATCTTCCTCTGTACAGCCCCCCTGCCCTCCTGACTCTCACATTTCCTCTCCATGTCTTTATATTTTCCTCATAAACCTGATGGAGGTCTTGTCCACTTTTTTGACCTCCTTAGCTAACCTGTCCTCTGGTAGTGCTTTAGCTGCCCTGACCCCCTTCTTGCCTCCCTCTCTTTTGCTAGATAAACCTCCATGTCTTCATCCATCTGGGTCTCCATGTTTATTTTATTTTATTTATTTTAGTTTTTGTTGACCGAGTAAGCGCACTAGACAAATCCTGCCTATTTTCAGGCATGACCCAGGGGAGGGGGATACAGATGAATGCCAACTGACCTTGAACCAGATTTAGCTGTTAGTGGTATTTTTAGTTAATGAAGGAAATTTGGCCAGGACACCGGGGAAATTCCCCTACTCGACAGAGGGGAATACTCTGTCCAAGATGGCGTAACCTCCTGTGCTTGCTGCAGAGGTGGATGGGGAGGCAGGAGACTTGGTCTCAGCTCCTGTCTCTGGCTGTGTGGAGACCTCGACTGACACTTTTCTGATTGAGGAAGTGACTGTTTTGTCTGAAAGTACATCCCTGGCTGTATCTAATGTTGGAACTGTATCTCTCTCCCTGCCCTCATGGCAATGGACAGTATTACCTCTCTTGCTATTCCTGTGGTGAATGACACGTTTCTGGCACTTGTGGGTACGAAAATGCAGGACCGCGACGTTGGAGAGCGCTTGGCTGAGTCGGCCTGCCATTCGGCGCTACATACTCCGACTTTGCACAATGAACTACCGATTGTACGGAGTGCTGCTACAGATGGCGATTGCTCCTCCGCTCTTTCTGGGGGACTCACAGGGCTATCAGGGATGCCCTCTGTGCTGTCACCTGCATTGGAGAGTTCGATGCAGTTGGACCCTGTTACTGAAACGAGGTCCGCTTTGCAGATGCCGATGGACCGTTCTACTGGAAAACATGATATGCTCCCTGAGCCGCCCCCCCCGATGGGAGACCTTCTTTGCAAATCCCTGCACACACTGTTTATAATGGTGTAGAGCCTACCTGGTCGGTAGAATCAGGGTTGCGTGGTGCTGGGTGGATTCAGGAACCTGGACTTGGGCAGTGGGTCTCCGGTCAGTTCCCTATTAGGTCCCCCCATCCTGAGGACTTCCTGGAAGTGCAATAGGGGAAACCAGATTCACAGAGTTCCCCTGACCCCTTGAGCATGCTGATGGAACTTCAACTCACTCAGAATCCTGTTTTGGCCCTCGTGCAAGAGCCCACTTCGGCAGTCTGCCCTCCCTCTGATGGCAAGGCAGTAAATGTCTTGGATTCTGTTGCTACGGATAAGACACCTTCTGTGCAGGTGGGACAGTCTCGTTCTTTTTCCTCTTTGTTTCATCACCCTGTCCTTGCTGCGGAAAGACATAACGCTGTGAGACTTGTTTATAGAGGTGGACTTCCAGACCCTCCTGACTGCATGTATGTGGCCAGAACTCTGTTGAAGGACTCACTGAAATTTTTTGCCCATGAGATCTATGCTCTGATCCATGTATCAGGCGAATCCACATTTGATGTGAGTTTTCAGATGTCTCGTGGCCTAGACCGCTTCTGGGCTAGGTACCACGCCATGCGGAATACTGCTTTGTGGACTTCTTTTCAGGCCGTCCCCCTCTCGAAACCCACCTTTAAGACCATTACGGTGATGTTTCGTAATGAAGGTGTGGATGTGTCTGATATTGTTTACTGGTTGAAACAACACTGTAAGGTACAGGGCCAACCTGAAGCTATCCTGGACATGGAAAATATTTGGACAGGAGGGTGGAAGTTTAAGGTTCTGTTACATACCAATGACTCTGGCCCTGTCCATTTACCGAATTCCTTTTTCTTAGGTCGTGATAGGGGGGTCCTGTTTTACCCGGGTCAGCCCAAAGCCTGTTAGAGGTGTAGGGATCCCTCACACCTGAGTAATGTATGTGATAAGATAAAATGTAACATTTGTGGTGAGTTGGGCCATGTTGGGATTCATTGCCAGAATGTTAGCAGATGTAACCTTTGTGAAGAGCTAGGACATTCGTTTCAAACTTGCCACTGGTCTGCCCACGCTCAGGTGAATCATGATGGTGGTGTTGATCAACGCTTTGTGATTACACAGGCACAAAAAGCTTGGCTTCGTACCACAGTGGCTGCACCCCCTGTGGCGGTGGTGATCCCTGCTCTGCAGACCCCTGTGCCTGTGTCTCCCCAGGTCATTGCTCCTCAGAAGGCTGTTATTGTGAAACCCCAGTTAGAAGTGGAATCCCCCTCACTGACACATGCCCTGTCAGCTGCATCTGACTTAGCTCAAATCCCAGGTCCTAGTACTATGCCACTCCCCTGTGAACCTTTTACTGTCATGCGTCGGAGGTCTCTGAGGGCTGGTCCTCGTACTTCGCCGCCTCCTATGGAGACATTGCTGACCCAACCCATAGCCCTGTCTAACACCTTCAAGGTGCTTCAGCCATCTACTGACGACGCGGGTGGTGAGTCTGACACTTCCTCCATTGATGGCATTACAGATTCGGAGCTCCAGCTGGGCACCGGCCTCTCACAAAAGCGTAAAGGCTAGAGTTAAACTGAAAGGAAAGAATTTGGCTGGGAAGAGAAAGTCTTGATGTTTCTTGACACCCTACTTTTTGTGACATGGCGCACTTCGTTTGCCATACTATCAATGTAAACAGTATGAAACGTATGGAGAAACGTAAGTTAGTGTTCTCCTTCTTAAGACTTTTGCCATAGGGTATCTTTTTGTTGCAGGATACTAGACTCCATACGGTGCAGGAGATTAGGCAAGTTAAACAAGACTGGCTTTTGGGCCCATCGTTTTGGTTTATAGGCCTGGACCCCTGTTCGGGTCTCGGCATTTTACTTAATATTTTGGACTTTCGGTTACTTAAATTGTTTGATTTAGTTCCTAGTAGGGTCCTCATTTTGGATTTTGTTTTAGGTAACTGCCCGTACCAAGCCATAAACATTTATGCCCCACAAGTTAAGTTGGCTCGCATAGCCTTGTTTTCCTTGATTCGCCCCTATTTACACACGTCCTTCCAAGTAATTTTTTCTGGCAATTTTAACTGTGGCGTGAGCCTTCAGGACAAAAGTTTGTTTGCCACCACTAAAAAAATTTTTTGTCACTCCCATGAATTGGATAAACTAATTCGTACAGCGCATTTGACCGATGCTTACCTCTCTTTCACGACCAATCATACCCCCACATTTCAAAAGGGCATGTTGGCAACAAGGATTGATTTTGTCTTTTTGTCCCCTACGTTGCCAATAGGCTCCGCTCAGGTACAGGCAGTGGCCTTCTCTGATCACAAACTACTCTCAGTCGGAATAGGTTCAGTCGCCCCTTTTAGCAAAGGGCCGGGATTTTGGAAATTTAACAATGTTTCAAAGATTTCTTCTGTCTTTTCTTTCTGCTCATAAATCTGTGTTTATTTGCTATAACGATCCGATACGTTGGTGGTTGGATACGAAACATGCCCTGATTGTATGTCTGAAAAGTTACAGTCGACAAAAATGTAGGAGGGATTATTTGGCTTATTTACAGAAGAGAGCTCATCTCAAGTCGCTGCTTTCTATAGCACATATGACTGGTCAGGACCTATCTCTTCAAATACAAGCAATACGGAGGGATATGCTATGTTTTCAGTCCAAACAATCCCAAAAATTGTACCATCAACATAAATTCCACATGTCTGGACCACAGGACGTAGTTTGCCCCTTTGAGTCTAATTCATGTCTCGTTTCCCAGAAATCAATGCTGAGCCTAGCAAATTCTGTAGATGCCTTGTGCTCTACACGTTCTGAAATTCTGCAGATTGTGACGGATCACACGACCGCCATATTCTCCCCCTCCCAGCTACTATGGATGACATTGCCACCCTGTACCGGGATCTTGAGATCCCACTCCCTTCAAAACAGAATGTGGCTGTGGCTTGTGCTACCTTGACGGTGCAGGAGCTGTCTTCAGCGATTTCTTCGCTGCCCTTGCCGAAAACCCCTGGCCCGGATGGTCTCCCAGCTGATTTGTATAAAGTGTTAAATGTTCACTTGGCCACTGAACTGACTCAGTATTTAATGCCTTGTTGCGTGGAGGATATTCCATTAGACTTTACGAAGGTGCTTTGCTGTATGTCTACAAACAGAAGGGCTACATTCACCTCCTTGAGAATTGGCCTCTTTGCATGTTAAATACTGATTTCAAGATACTAATGAAAATTATCGTGAAGCGTCTGACTGGCATTGCAGCCGAGGTCCTGCACCCTGCCCAGTCGTGCTCTATACCTACCAGGCGAATCTCAGATCACCTGATTCTCCTACGGGAACTGTTTGCCCATGGCTTTGCAGGCCTGACCTCTGGTATCATTGTTTCAGTGGATCAGAAGGGGGCATTTGATTCGGTTAACCACGATTTTTTGTGGACGGGATTACGTTTTCTGCATATACCAGAAGACATGATACGATGGCTACAAAAGTTCTACAGGACGGCCACGGTGGTTCCTGTGGTAAATGGGTAGGTGGGACCTATGATTCCTGTTAAGAGAGGAGTCCTGTCAAGGCTGTTCTGTTAGTCCTCTGCTGTATGTCCTGCTTTTAGATGTCCTGCTTCAACGCCTGAATGTTCACCCTCAGATCCATGCCATCTCCTGCTCCACTATGCTTGCACTGTTTAAAGCTATTGCATATGCAGACGATATTTGTTTCCTAGTAGCTGATACATCCTCAGTGACGGCCTCCCTACAAGTATGTGCATTGTTTGAAACTTATTCAGGAGCCCATCTGAACTTTGACAAAAGTGTGGGTATTAGGTTGGGATCTGTCATGGCCCCGTTGTCCCACATTGGCCCGCTACATCTGGTGGAGGGCCCCATTCATATCCTAGAGGTTTATTTTGGGACCAGAGATTCTGATTTTTTTAATTGGGATAATAAATTGCGACAGGGTAAACTGAAAGTCGCCTCTTGGAATAGAGGGTCGATTGGGGAAAAAAATCGAGTTTATTTGATAAAGACCTTTTTGATTCCACTGTTTCTATATTTAAGTTATGTTTTTCCTATTCTGAAACAACTGGAAACAATGGTTTTCAGCTTGTTCTTTCAGGCATTATGGGGTAGCAGGCTGAACCCGATCAAGAGGAATGTCACTTATTTATCCGCTACAGAGGGAGGTGTTGGTATGATAAATCCTTTATTGTTTTTTTCTAGCATTTTTTTCATGGCCAATCTGCGACCATTTCTGATCAACTCTCAGAGGGGATGGGAAATTTGGTTTTATGATTTCTGTGGAGTTTGGTTCCACCAGTGGGAACACAACTCCTTACATGTGTTACGACACTCAGAAGGCACATCATTGTATGTGAAACATATGTTTTTATGCTTGAAACAATGGAAAGTATCGCCTCAGATGCTTATTGCTCATTCGCATAAGACCCTGTATAAGACTCTTCTCTCCTCTGTCTGTTTGACACAATCCCCTTTTGATAAATGTCCGGTCCAGCATCTTTCTTCCCTTTTATCTTTGTTGCAGTGTAAAAGAATACCTGCACACATGTGGGATTTTCATTGGCTATCTTGCCATGAACGGATAAATGTTAAAGCCAACCACAAACATAAACAGCATCAGGATAGATTGTGTTCTAGGCCATTATGCCCTGCTGCACTGGAGATGATCTCTCATCTATTTTTTGAATGTACATTAATTTGGAATTGGTGGGCCTTTTTGGCACGACAGTGGGCTACTCCGATATTCCAGTCTGTAACTTTTCAGATGCTTATGTATGGTGTTTCTTCCCCTCAATGGTCCTCCTGGCATGCGGATACTTTAAATCTTGTCTTCATTGTGATTAAATGGAACATTTGGATGGCTAGATGTCAGTTTGCCCTACAGCAGAAAGACTGCACATATTTGGAACTAAAGCAGGAAATTGTGAAAGATTTGAAAACCATCTACGAACTTGAACAGAACATGCACTCAGAGTCAAGCCTGCTTGCTTTATGGATTGCACTTCCTTGGATAACTGACTCAGATTTTGCTGTGACTTGATGGTTATTCCTTCGTTATACCTTTGTACTGTTTTTCTTTTTGGTTTGTAATTTGCTACATGCTGTATTACCTTTGTATTCTTTTTTCTCCCCCTGTTGTTTGCAGATTTTGTGCAGTACTGGTATGTGTTACACGATTTTCTGTCTCAATAAAACTTTCCCCTACTCTTGCCATTAGGGGGACAGGCTGTCTGAATGATGGCCAGTCTGTGTGAGACGCTGGAAGGAGAGGACGCTGGTGCAGTGGGGGTGCTTGCCTCAGCTCCCACTGTTACCTTTCCTCCAAATGAGGCTAAATTGCATTGTCAAACTGAGTTTGATTCTGACAAAGAGTTTCATGAGGCTCCTCTTTCTACCGAGTTTTTCACTCAAGTGAATATACAACCCTTTGCTGAGGAAGAAACTGCTCTTTCCAAAGGAATTCGTAAGTTACAAGAAGTTGCTATGGCAAATTTACAGCCCTCACTATTTCAGGAGGAGCTCATGGCTTTTAAAACTACTATTCCAGCTGTGCATGTGGCTACTAGAAGTTCTCACGACAAACAAATTGGTTCTGGTGAGTCTCTTTCACTTCATTCTACTGTTCAACATTCTAATCCCATGCTGCAAGAAATGCAACAGGCTGGCAGTAAGTTTGTTGTTACAAATGAGTGCCTAGAGCCTAAAACATCGTTGCACTGCTCTTTGGGTCCACAGACTTTTTCTCAAACGCAGCATGCAGTTAAATCTGTGGTTGGAAAGCCTAATGTGGAAGCCCGTAGGGGTACAGACAGCTTCAAGCTATTAAAGGAGCCTGTTTTGGTAGCTAAAGTAAGCGCTCATCTGCCGGCTACCTCAGAGAAACTCCCTGTCATAATCACTGCAAATGCTGTCAGCAGAACAGCTGTTGGAATGGTTGCAAGTGCTTCTGCAAAACAAGGTGCATTGGAATTAGCATATCCTGATACGCCCTATACTCACACTAACTCTCTCAATCTACAACAGGCTGACAATTTTAATGTTGTTTCAAACAAGTGCCTACAGCCTTTATCATCACAGCAGTTTAAGGGAAAAGATTCAAATACTATGGCCAAACAAACACTGTGGGGTACAAATGAAAATTACAGATCTGTAAAGGACTTGCGTTCCAAATCTACCCCTCTTAGTAAACCTGCCAGTTTTGTGTTAAGGCAATCAGTTACTGGAACATTTACTGTACCCCTTATGAAGGAAGCGATTTCCTTCCCTGATATCACATATCAATCCACTTCTGAATCTCAAGAAGGAGTTACAGAGTTTACCTTTCCTGCCAGACTTTCTCTGAAATAATCCACAAAGGGTATTGAATCCTCTGTGGCCACAAACCTTGTTCAAATGTCTGAATCTGAGAATACTTCTTCCCACACAACATCAGAATCCTGGACACAAGGTTAAGCTTTATCTGGGGCAGGATGGAAACAGGCCTCTTCAGGAACCTGGGTTCCTGACCAAACATGGGATGCTGATTTTACTTTTACTCAAGATGTACCAGTATGGAAGCCTGGGTTTCAGGTGAATACCTCTGTTGACCCAGTAGAATCTAGGATACAGCCCAGAGCTCTGGAGCCTCCCTTTATTACTAGGCCTATGGATCAACAAACCCCTCGGCCTGAATCTCCTGAAAGAACTAAGCCTGCTTCTAGAGTTACTCCACCACAAGAAGAGAGAGCTCCACCACCAGATCAAAAAACTCTTATGTCAGAACTGCTCCAAGAAGGAATGCTATTCACACTCATTATAAAGGGGGATTGGAGAATAGGCCTGATAGCTATTAGGTGGGGAAAACCTTGTTAAAAGATTCACTTCATTTTTCCCCAAAGGATGTTTTTGCCTTTATAAATATATCGGGGGAGATAATTTTGATGTGAGTTTTAGGTCTGCACATGCTCTTGACCTTTTTTGGGATAGATACATGGGCAAGTAAAGTTTTCACCATTATGGGCCCCCTTCTTGGTGATCCCTTTAACATAACCTTTAATAAAATTTGTGACAGTTATGTTCTGAAATGAGGGGGTGTATGTGGAGGATATTACCTTTTGGCTTTCACAGAAATGTGAGGTATTGCGTGCTCCTGATCCTATTTTAGACTCGTAACAATTTTGGACAGGGGGGTTGAAGTATAAAATTAAGCTCAGACAAACGGATTCAGGCATCAAACACATTCCAAATTATTTCCTATTGGGAAGAGATAGAGGGGTTTGTTTTTATGGGGGGCAACCTACAGCATGCTATAAGTGTGGCTCTAGGACTCATCTTTCTAGCTTGTGCGACCAACCCCGATGCGACAACTGTGTGGAAGTGGGACATGTCACAATGCAATGTGCAAATCATTCCAGATGCGATTTATGTCAGGAATATGGACATATGTTCCGTGAATGCCCCAGGGCAGCTAAAAACAAGGCCACTTGTATCAGTCCAGATTTACTGATTCAGAAAGCCCAAGATGCTGCAGGTTCTTCTCCCCCCCACCTCCCTCACCACCTCCGCCCCCACTTCTCCTCCCCCTTCCCCTACCCCCAGAGAAAGAATGGGAAGGCCTAAAGCACACTCATTATGTTCAGATCCACAAAAGCCTGAGCAGGCAGTAGTGGTAGCCCCTCTAGAGGTTGATTCTAGTATAGGTGAGCCAGAAACCATACAGTTGACACCAGTTTGTTATGCTGAGCCTGAAGCTTCCAAACAAAAGCAAGACGCTGCTGCTCCTGTTTCCCCCCTACCTAGGTGGAGGTCCTCACGGAACTTGCCACCTAAATCTCTTCCCCTTATGGTTAATGTTGAAACAAGTAATTCTTATGCAGTGTTATTTGCTCCATGGGGGGAGACGGATATGAATTTGGGAGACTCGGATTTACAAAAGTCCTCAGTTTCAACCATGTCCCAAATCATAGATCATTATAAAGAAAAAAAAAAGAAAGAAAGAACAATGGAATGCTTTTTTTTTTCTTAGACTAGCAACATGCAGTTGATTTGGGGATCTTTGAACATTCACAGTCTGTTAAATATTAACAAAAGGCAAGCACTGTTTCAATTAATATATGATTTATAAATTTATGTTGTGTTTTTACAAGAAACTTGGATGCAGTCTACTGCACAATTATTAGCTTTTAAATGGGAATGGCCCTGGGGACCCTCTTTTTGGTCATTTGGAACTGACTGTGTGGATGGCATTGGCATTTTATTCAATTCTTTTCAGTTTTCTCTTCTTAATTTAATCGACCTCATCCCAGGAAAGGTGATGATTCTGGATGGTAAATGGCTGAATACTACCTACAGGTATATTAACATATATAACCCTCAGAGTAAAGTGGCTAGAGTGGCATGCATGAAAGCAATTCAACCTTTTTTAGTCACTAGAGTAAAAATATTATGGGGAGGTGATTTTAATTGTTCTTTGCGTAGAACATCTCAGCAGAATAAAAAAAAATTATTGTGATTCCCAAGCTCTTGCTTCCATCGTAAGGTTGGCAGGATTGGTGAATTGTTTTGCATACTGCACACAGTGGCCTAGGGTATCTTTTATGAAGGGAAAGCTGCATACACTCATATATCATATGCTAGCATCCCCATCCGTACAAGTAAAGACCTTTAGAATGAAACCATGTGAATTTTCAGACCATCTATTTTTAATCTGTTCTCTATCCTCAGATAATTTATCAGATGGCCATAAAGGGAGATGGAAGTTAAATACATCTATTCTAGATTCTTTACCTGTAAAGATAGGAATACAGGCTTTGTTACAGGTCTGCTTGTCAGTAGTTTTTTTATGTACTGATGTAGGAGCCTGGTGGGCAGATACCAAATTAGACCTAAGTAAATGGTTTAAAAAACAATCGGTTTTAACCAAAAACCACAATTTTTTAAAGTATTTGTCTCTTAGGCAATAACTGCAGAGGTTGATTACTTTCTCCTATAACAATAAATTAGATTATTCAGAATACATTAAACAGCTGAAAAAAGATATGAGATCATATCAATATGACAGGGCTAAGACTTTACAAGCAATTCTAGTAAATGCTACAACTAAGACCCCTATTGGGGATCCCTTTGAGGCTTGCAAATCTTTAAGGGATTCATCCACTATTGATTATCTATTCAATATAGATGGGTAACATGCCACCACAATAGACCAGTTAAAAGACTTAATAGAACTCCATTACCACACTTTGGAAACTGATTCCTTCATAATGGAGGATTCTATAGTCCACTATTTAAGTTCAGTTAGCACTCCCTTGGTTTCTACTGCTGTCTCAGTTAACTAAGCCTGTTACTAAACAGGAAATTTTAGAGGTCATAAACAAATTGAAACCTAATATTTCCCCAGGGATGGATGGGCTCCCTAATCAACTTTATAAATGTTTCTCGGTAGAATTTAATGATTGTTTACTGCATCTATTTAATTATTTTCTAGAGACTAATTCCATTTTTACTTCCTTCACTGAGGGCATTTTAATACACCTGTTTAAATCTGGAGATAAGGCTGATATTATCAGTTGGAGGCCTATTACTTTATTTTGAATACAGATTATGAAATATTTTCAAGTATTCTTAATAATAGATTAAAGGCTTATGCAGCAGGTATACTTTCTTCTTATCAATTCTGTAATATTCACAATAGATGGATTCAATCAGCCTTAATGATTTTGAGGGATGTTATTGAGTTTTTATCTTTAACTGGAAGATCTGGGTGTCTTTTGGTTGTTGATTTTGAGAAAGCTTTTGATAGGGTACTGTATATTTACCCTATCTGTTTTCAGTTCTCCTAACTTATGAGGTTCCAGGAAAAATGGTGGATATAATCAAACTATTATATAAAAATAATATTGTTTTTCTATTCTTAAAAGGTTGTATTACCAACAGTTTTAAAATAAAAACAGGTGTACGTCAGGGTTGCCCCCTAAGTCCACTTTTATATGTTTTTTCACTGGATCCCTTATTGCAGGCCTTGGTAAAAAACTCAAAATGGACAGGGATAGTAGGGGATCCCTTTACAGACCAGCTTTATCTGAAAGCTTACGTGGATGGTTTAAATTTATATTTTTCATATGTATCTCAAATTCCTGTCTTTTTAGAAGAATTCCATCATTTTTCATTAGCCTCAAATGCAAAAATAAATCTACTAAAAACTAAAGGTTTATTGATAGGGGTGGCCGATCCTGTTGAGATAATATAAAATGGTATTTGTATTTCTCAAACTCCACAAAAAATATTAGGGATATTATTTGGCCCTCAAAACTTGCCTGTAGAGAATTGGACTTTGGCACTGGAGAATGTGGAAAAGAAGGTTACAAGGTGGAAACAGTGGAAATTCTCTAAATTAAAACGTATACATATTTTGAAGCAGTTTATTTTACCCTGCTTGCAATATGTAACAATGATTTTTCCTCTTCCACCTCAGTTAGAAACAAAAACCTACAGCATTTTCTTTCAAATGCTATGGGGGAATCATTTAAATCCAGTAAAGCGAGATTATACCTACCTAGGGAGGACACTAGGGGGTTTAGGGATGATAGATCTTATTACATTTTTGCATTCTTTGTTCTGTATAACTACTGTTAAAAGAGGGCTCTCTCCAGTACTAGGTATAGAAAAGGGGTGGTTGGATAAGGTTTCGGGACTATTTTTTTAAGCTTGGAAAGCAGGAGCCGCAAAATTAAATCCACATGTTTGTATTCCCAATTATTTTAGACCTGCAGCACAAAAATTATGTAAGTGGCAAATCACTAGAGACATGATCAAGACTAATAATACCCAGTCCCTGTATTCCTTGGTGATGGAAGCAATTTATCTGCAGGTTCCTTGTTTTACAAATTGTCCTTCTTCATTTAATGCTAAAATTTTAGCACAGTTTAATAATCCCAGGTTACCTCCTGGTCAATGGGAAACACAATGGTTGCTTGTGTATGGTAGATTAAATGTTAGCGGGAATGCAAATTACAAGGCCAAAGAAGAAAGAAATTGCCCTTATATGGAATGCATAAACACAGAAGAAACTATGGAACATTTTCTTTTGCAATGTTCGTATTTTACAGGTTTGTGGAAATATTTAGCCAAGCTATGGCAGTTTTCTTGGCTACAATTTATTACATATGATATTTTGGTTTTGGGAATCCATCCATTATCTTTAGCTGGTCTACATGGGGCAATTTATCTTTATTTCTTTGTTGTATTCATTATTATTATTATGGCAAGCTAGATGACAATGGGTCATCTATTAGCGGAAAATGTCATATGAATGTTACAGCATTTTGGTTACAAATGAACTTTTAAGGGTTTACTTACAAGATATGGTGGTGATTTCTTCAGGTAAGGTTACTAAGTGGTGGCAGGGTTTCACTCACTTTATTAAATATAAATAATTTACTATTAGTATAAAGTGTTTTGATTAGGGATATTGTGTTAATTTCAAATATTTTCTTTTTCATTTGTGTTTTTTTTCTTTTCCTCTGTGTTTATAATGTAATATGGTGTTGATTGATTTTTTTTGAGTTATATTATGTTTATTATTGCAATAAAAACTCCCCTACTCTTTTCGATAAGTGCCATGGGATCTTTAACATCCACCTGAATTACCAGCAATCCAGGCAGATGGGGCCTCGGTTTAACGTCTCATCTGAATGATGGCACCTCAGAAGTGCAGCACCCCTCTCATGCTGCCCTACAGTGTCAGTACTGGGATATTAACCCAAGCACCAGATGTGGGAACTGAACCCACAGCCCTCTGATCTCCCAGCCTCAGATGCAAGTGTGCTACCTACTGAGCCACTGACATTGTACTTACTAGATGCTATATTCTTCTCCTTCTTAGCCTTTGCCAAATCTTTAGAGAACCATAGTGGCCTCTTTCTCCTCTTTCCCTTGCATACCTTCTTCAAACAGCATTCCATTGCCTGGGCTATACCCTCCTTAATTTTTCTCTATTGAGTCTCCACTCCTTCTCTGCCTTCCCCAATTTGAAGCACTCTCATAGGCAACTTCCCATTTCCTTAAAATGTGCCCTCATGAAATCCAGGACCAATGCCTTAATGTTTTTTTTTCTGTCTTGTCCATTTGCCAAACCACACAGTATGGTCATCACCTGTCAAAACTCCCATTGTATTTATTTATTTACTTATTTATTTACAGTATGTATGTATGTATTTTTTAAACAAACAGTAACCAAACCTCACATACAGGTGATAGAACTGTGTTAATGAACCAGTTATGGTTCAACTTAATGCCACACAAGTAGGGACATATGGTGTTAGGATTTCCAACCCTAACTCCCCCTCAATATCAAATGGACAGGACCACACAAGCAACCACAGACAACCTACATTTGTGGCATTACATTGAACCCTAACCAGTGCATGACCACAGGTTTTTTTTTTTTGTTTTGCAAAAACATCTCCTCCTTTTGGAGAAAGTTATTAAAGTTTTATTACAGGAAAATGTGAAACTGCAGAAGCACTGGCCCCTAGCAGGACTGCACTTCTGAGGTAATAGGTACACATATGTGCAAGAAGATATACCTATCCACTTCTCTATGCAGACAGAAATCCATTTTTCTCAATGTGTGACACATTTTTAATGCTGAAACAGAACTTTGATTGTGTGTGCCATGGCTGTACAATTTCTATAGGGCCATTTGAGCCACATCCACTATTACTTCACTTTTGAGGACTTAAATTCTGACTGATGTATTAAACTATATTTTTTGCCAGGTTCATGAATAGAAATGTTTTGGTTTTATAATGTCACTGAAAAAGCTATTTCCTTTTTTTTAAAAAAACTCAACATTTTACTAGTTTCAGATATTGAAAATACAACATGCTACCATACAGGACAGTATACAGTTCAAATATGAATACATCCACATATCTGCATCTGTAATTGTCATGTACATAGCTGGCATTCCTCTTTTTTTGGAATTAATAGGTGATGGGTAAAGAAAAATAGTAATCTCCACAATGCAACCGAAAATGACAGTCTTTGTTGGTGTTTTAGATAGGGAGAACACGTAGGGAGAAAACAGTTATTATTAACTGCTATTTAAATCATTATACAGTAAGTAACCTTTAACATAGGGATACTCAGCCCCATATATAAACACCTTCCTCCTAAATTGCAGCAAATCATAGAAACACATTGAAAAAAGTTAGTGAAAGTAATGAATTTCAAACCTGCATAATGAGGAACATACAGTCAAAATAGGTACTGTAAGCTCTCTAAAATGGGGAGATAAACTCTCTCCACACTCAGTCAGCAGTATCACTCAACATCTGCAGAGTAAGAAAAAAGGAAGAACCATGGCATAGTTGAGCTCTCTGGATAGGGCTCAGTCAGACACACAACCATGTGGTTGGCATTGATTTAAACACATTATAAAAAAGAG
Organism: Neoceratodus forsteri; assembly: GCA_016271365.2. Lineage (NCBI taxonomy): Eukaryota > Metazoa > Chordata > Ceratodontiformes > Ceratodontidae > Neoceratodus > Neoceratodus forsteri. The sequence goes on along the minus strand of CM057459.1, from coordinate 1,050,341,547 downwards.
ATAGCCCCCACCAGTACTAGTACCAAGAAACTCAACATTGTTTTAACACATTAAGATCATTAAAACACATTTATACAATGGATAAAAAATTGCTTGTTCACAGACTCCTAAAAGTTTAAAGTTTTACTGCTGGTGCACTGAGTCTCTGATTAAGTGGTATGGTGGTGATGGCAATAGAGTTCTGTACAAAGCACAATGGATTATTTAAAAGCAAAAGTGAACCTTCCTCCATATGATCAGCAATGGTCTCTGGCTCCAAATCTCCCCAAACAGCACACTCAGTCTTTGTAACCCAGTAGCCAGTGTACTCTGGGTCTAAGTTCTGTCATGTCTTGCCCCTCAAAAACTATTCAGAAACATGCTGGCAGTGAAACCGAGTGGATAATTCCTAGGGTTTGGAGGCACTGGTGCATAACGTCAAATTTCTTCCTCCAAGCTCTGGTCTGGTATGACAAATACAGGAAAAATGTTATGTCCTGTCCCTTGATGAGGAGAATGTAGGCAGCTTTTTTAGTCAACTTTAGTAGTGCACAGAAGGGCCATCTGAGACTGCTGTGATGTGTTTAAGACACTCTCAGGTTCACTCTATAAGCTTATTTTAGTTAGTTCAGCTTGAACTGGTCAGGTAATTGTAGAAGTTCTGATATCCAAGTTTTTAAGTAGGACAACAGATCAAAGCCCTCTACACCCTGTGTACCCCAAACAAGCATAAATTTAGTTTTCCAAGGTTTCAGTGTGGCCCTGCAGCTGTGTGTTCTCTTTTGTGAGTGCAGCTACAGAAGCTGTCATCATGGTGAAGTGTTTGTTTGTACAGTATCTGTTACTCTGGCAGATAGATTCTTCAGCTGGACGTCACATGCTTCTAGCCAGGTCAAAGTTTATTTCATCTTAGAGTCCGTGGCCTGCATGGACACCAGAAATGTTTGCCATGGGGGATGGGGGTCTTCATATAAGAGAGGGCTTCCAGCTCTGGAACTACTCAATGCCTTAGTCTGCTGAATGGGCACTGCTTTAAAAATTCCAGCCTGCTGTCCTTTGGGGACAGTGATTCTGAAAAAGGCATCAAAATGTTCCTTTGGGGGGAAGGAACAGAGCTCTGCAGGTAAGATGACCCACTGGTAAACCTGAATGGAAAAAAATAAGGAGTAGCTATATTCAGATGGAAAGCACATATGAAGCAAATCTTGTCCTGAACATGGGTCTCTGATGCCCCAAGGTATTTACATTTATATTATATTTCACATCAAAATGAGTGACCAATCTGTGTTGTTGATGCTGATTGAGTCAAACAAGCAAAGCACTCACCAGTCCAGTTATTGCTTTAAAATGTTAATGGAGTCCACACAAGTTTTGAACTAAAAGGGGTTTTAGTGTGGCTGCATTCCACACAGGCTCTTAAATTACCTATAATAAAAATGGAGACTACTTTGCAAAACCTGCATGAACTCCATTAATATTTTAATGCAGTAACTGGACTGGTGAGTGCTTAGCTTGCTTGACTCTGGCTGTGGATGATACATATGGGGCTAGCAACCCCCTGCAGAGCACCAGGCTACAGTTTCTATTGTGCATACCTGCCTCTTGTTGTCGATGCTGATTGGCAGATATCTTCAGTCATTGTTGTGTCATCTTGCCTGATAAACAGTATATTTTTTCATCTTCTTCAACATTTTATCAGAGATTGGGTTTATCAAGAGGTGCTGGAAGCCTTCAAGGTGATGATGGAACACTGATTCATTCAAGGGTAAATTTAATTTATTTTTTGCTCATTTTAAAGTTATCTACCTGTAACCAGTTATGTCAATGGTGATTCTGACAGGTGTTAGCAGTTCTTTTGTTTTTAATTACTAATAAAAAAACAATACGTATGTGGTATTGCACAGATTAAGAATGTTATTATCTTTTTGTAGCATAGTTGGACACTAACAACATAATGGTATTATCATTACAGAAATAAAACACAACACAGTAAATAACATTTTCACGACATTCATTTTTAAGAAAATTAAAATTAAAATGAAAGCAAATTCAAAGCAAAAACAGCAGTTGTTCCTTGAGAAGACAAACACAAAAAAACACCAACAATGTAAAATAGAATTATCAGCAACTAATATACAAAGTCATCTTGAGAAAAATAACTGTTTTGCTATCTTCTATTTATATTGTGTACTTGTAAAATTCTTTACTCAACCCCTTAAAAAGAAATTCTTTGAAAAAAAAAACAGGAATTGTGCAGAAATAGCATACTAAGTTACCTATACCATATCTCTGCATGTAGTAAAAGTTTCATAAGAAAACCATCTGCCAATTAATAAGTCCATAACAAATAACATTACAGCTTACATATGATATCTGAATCTCATCACAATATGGCTGCATGCAGGTCACCTAAAGTATATACATGTGTACATCTCTATAATCATATTAGAATCAATAAAATAATTTTTAAAGCATTAAACAAACAGCATGAATCTTGTAGAGCATCAAACTATTAAAACTATTATGTCCTCATATACAACATATACGTATTATTATAGGGGTGCAGTAGCACCGCTATAGTTAAGGTTGATTAGGCTGTTTAATGTTAACCCCCTAACTTGCACCTTAATAACTTCCCCCCATTCAACAGAATTGCACAAAATTTTGCATACGCAGTCTTGGGACAAGGTCTCGTGATCTGGCAAATTTCATTGTGCTGAGATGTGCAGATTCTGAAATCAAAATAGTGCATTTCTTGGAAAACAATTGTGTTCTTTGCTGTTTTTTTATTTTTCATCACCTAGAGCCCAGACTGTATGGAATTTTGAACTGAAACTTTTAAGGTAGAATGGGCTTACCTTGGAATGGTGCCTTTTTGGATGGTTTGATGAAAAAGTAATAATCCATTTCCATTTTATAAGGATTTGAAATTTTAGTTCTGAGCATGCTCAGTAGAGTCTTTCAGATGTTTGATGTGAAAGAACAATATTCCAGCTCATGACAGAAGAAGCTTCTTTGAGTTTCTTACTTTGTGAACTGAAATTCTTCTTTCTTATGGACTTGATCTTGTTTCTTGATTTTAAAAAAGTGTTAAAAACCTAATAAAAATGATGTGCAATGCAGTCCTATTTATCCGACCTGCCTCGGCGACAACTAATTAGGTTGGATAAATGGGAGTTCATGTATCACAGGACTGGATCTTAGATGTGGTGTTTGGTGGGATAAAAAAAAACATCTTATTGTGCCATCATTTTTTATGACAGAGGGTATGTCTGGATGAACTGGAACTTTGTGCAGCAGGAGAACTGCCTTTAGGGGCAGATTTTTTTCTGAGGAGAAATCGCTTGGCTTCAGGGACAACATTTTCCTTAAACCATTTGTTGAACAGTGTGCTGTCCATCCAGGCATTCCTCTGGTGGAGGAAGCATTGCCATGTTAACATGGTGAAATCATGTGGGCTCCTTTGATTTACCAATAAGGAGAGGGCACAACTTGTGTTCACCAGTAGCACTGACACAGGCTAGGATGGTGACACAATCTTTGGCTTTTTTAAAGCCTGGAACATCCTTTTCATTCCTATGAGCAAGCATTTTGTCAGGTAAACAATGCCAATAGAGACCAATCTCTTTGGCATTGTAAATCTGATCCAACGTCAAAGCTTCAGCAATGATAAGAGCATTCAATTGCTAAGTGAAGGTAGCCACCCTTTCCTTAGCCATACTCAGGCACTCTCCATGCAGTCACAGCTGGCAGATACCATGGCACTTTTTAAATTGATTGAGCCAGCCATCTATCACAGTGAAAGCACCATGGTCACCCCCCAGCAACTCATGAAACTGAAGAGCTTTTTCTTTCAGGAGAGGGTCAGAGATGGGAGTTCCCTTTCCCTCTACTGGCAGAGACTCATCGTCATCATCTAAATACAGTCGATATTGAGTTGTATATCACAAACCGACACCAAGATATATGCTGGAAAAAATAAGGGTCTGTAAGGGCAAAAAAATGGATGTTTGGATAACAGGAAGTTCCAGATCAGTGGGGTACGGATTATCGGGACTGCACTGTATTTTCAAAAAACAAACACCGGAACCTGGATAAATGGGACCCATTTAGCTAGATAATTTTGCTTGTTTTTTGAAAACTGCTCTGGAAATATTTCTGGGCACCCAAAACTCCAGAGTGCCCACTTAGCAAGAGAACCTGTTCACTTACATTCTTGGCATGAGAACAGTGGGACTTTCTTTACTTATGAAGCTGAAGCTGGAGTCCTGCTGCTGATTTCAGTTTTAGCAGTGAGACAGCGATTGGGATTTCCATCTCACTCTCTCTCTCTCTCTCTCTCATCATTCCATCTATTTGTCTGTCAGTCTATTCATCTATCTATCTATCTATCTGTCTGTCTGTCTGTCTGTCTGTCTGTCTGTCTGTCTTTCTGTCTGATCATATATAAATAAGTAAAACTGCAGCCTCCTCTTTGTCTATGCAACTGATTAATTACAGCAGTGGATCTCAGCTGTTCTCATCCCCACGTTCTCACAAAAGGCTTAAGGTACTGCCTACTTCAATTTATGTTAATAACAGTTTTATTAGCAGTAATTTTATTAGTAACAAGAATCAAAGAAATGTCTTGAGAGAGTGTCACAATGGCCTGAGTTGATACTGACATCTGCTCTCCCATGCAGGCTCATCAGTTTGATTTCTGACAATAGATTTAAATGATTATCAGATGGAATAGAAACAGAAATGACTTGAATTACTAAATCCCGCAACTGTACTGCTGTTAATCTATTTCCAATGGCAGATATTGCATGGTAAACATCTTCCATGATGCTAACAGAATGGTTTTGCAATCAGTGTGAGAGGTGGATCTAGGCTGCAGCAATAAAAGTGAACTTGTGGTTTTGTTCCACAGTTCCTGGCAGTAAAAGTGACTTCTAACAAACAATTACAGGATGAATTACAGACTTATAGGCTGAGTGGGGGTGGCTGTACTTACTGACCTGGGTCACATTTTGACTGTGTCACTGTTGCAGCAAAAAGGCTGCTTTAGTTTGGGAGCCGCATTGAAAATTCAGCATAATGGGGATTTCACTATAGAGAGGTTCAGTATACCAAAGGTGTACTGTATCTATCTATCTATCTATCTATCTATCTATCTATCTATCTATCTATCTATCTATCTATCTATCTCTCGCTATCTGTCTAAATATTTATCTCTCTCTTTCTCTCTCTATCTTTCTACTTGATAATCTGTCTGTCTGTCTCTCAACCTATCCATCTATCTATCTATCTATCTATCTATCTATCTATCTATCTATCTATCTATCTATCTCTCGCTATCTGTCTATTTTAAATATTTGTTAAGCAGACCAGGGTGCCCAGCCGTGGTACCGCTTCCTTCTCTCTCCTCCTCTCAGAGTTGCCCCCCCTTACCAATTTTTTTTTATATTTAATATAATGGGACCAGGGTACTCACCCCTGGTGCCTCTTCTCTTGAAACCCCTCTGACCAGATCATCTGCCTTTCTTTTCCAAAATATACATGTCAGCATTGGGATGTCCACCACTGTGCTGCCAAACAGTAGCCCAGCACTAGGATGCCCAATCCCCAGTGTCAGAATATAATTGTCCCTGAAATAAGGAAAACTGTCCCTCAATGATTTCTTCTTCTTTTTACCCTTTGAAAAAAGGTATGTCACTGATTTGTCCCCCACACTGACCTCGCACTCTGCATGCAGCACCCACCAGCCCCTCATACCACCCTCACACCTTCACTCACCTGAACATGTTCCAGGGCATATAACCACTCTCTGAAGAATTGCCACGCTGCTGAAACCAGCAACTGCAATATGAGAAAATCAGGTAAGTGTGGTTTAATATATTTCAATAGGATTTGATTTTTCATTTAAAACTTTGTCATTTTTGCATATTTTTTACACCACATTTTTAACATGTCCTTTTTAAGATCTACCTCATGACAAATACTGGAGGAATTATGCAAATCTGGCCTGAATGGCAATTTTATGGTCACTTTGAAAAATCACCTTTCAAGCTGAATTTGAAGAATTTCACCACTCTTGTTCATGAGGTGGGGTCTTAAGAAGGCTATGTTGAAAATAGTGGGTCATATATGTAAAACTGACAAATTTATGAGTGTACACTAACATTTTTATACTCTCATACATAACTTTGGTAATTTTCAATACTTTGACCCAAAACTTTTAAACATAGCAATTATTTCACATAACCTTTGGCTGAATTGTGTTTTTACACCTGTGGCGTTGAATGATGTTTTGCTGGGGATTTGAACATTTTCACCTACCGGGTTCTCAAGGTGGGGTAATAAGAAGGTGGTTCTGAAAATGTGTCTACACATATGGTAAAATGCCCAACTTATGAGTGAAAGTTGCAGTAGTTCAATGTTTACTCATAACTTCAGTAATGTTTAGTATTTTAACTCCAGACTTTCAATACACTCATTTTTACACACCACCTTGTAAATGGGACAGGTGTAATTTGTAAAATAGGTTTCCACTCTTGTAATGCAAAATAATGTCATGTTTATAGGTGAGTCATAATATGGCCATCTTGAAAATTTGGTGTCAAAACACAGAACAAATATATAATTTGAAAAAAAGTACCAGTCTTGACCCAAGCAGGTATGGTTTGTGATCCCATACTGGTGAGGTGAGTTCACTGGCAAGGTCAATGATCCAGCTGGATGAATTGAAGGTGGGGAATTAAGCTGTTATGCTACACCCCCCAGCCAGAAAATGAAAGCAGCAGAGTTGCCTGCTTGGGCCTGGGAACTATAAAGTGAAGACAGCTGTTCTCTTGGCACAGAACCCTGAACTTCTGCATCCAAGAGTGGCAGAGGTCCCTGTGCATTGACTGACAGATGGGCTCTTTTCTCTGTGCATCTGCAGCCACATGGAAGCATATATGTGACCAGAGGGCCTGATGCTTCAACAGCCCACCAGACATCACCATGAATTCTTGACATCCGTCACTGCCCACAAGGTCCCTGCACTTCTGTAGGTAAATGGATTCTTCCTTTGGTGCAGGACCCAAAGTCCCCTGTGCATGTACATCTATTCATTCATGTCCAGAAGGGACTTACATGAATGAGGGTATGATTGTACTATCTCAAAAATAAAAGAAATTATTTGCAAAAACTTTGTTAATCCACCAGTCAGGGTTCAACTTAAGGTCCCAAATTAAGGAAATGTAACATTAAGGTTTCCAACACTAACTCTCCACCCCCATCCACAAATAGCAAAAGGAAAAAAAATTGGGTTTTGTGTCTCCAGATTCTTCTCAAAGTAGTAGTGTGGTCTTCCTTGGGGTTGTCAGTCCTTATGTCCACCCTGTTCCCTGAGCAGACAAGGTCAGACATTGTCTCCAGAGGGCACTGTATGAAAAAAAGCTGCAACAGATTGTGTCAGCAGCATGTGGCAAGGCATACTTTTCTATCTTTGAACAGAATATCATAATGAGGCACTAGCAAGGAGCTGTACCTTGTGCTTCAGACAGGAGGCTATAGGCAGGGGGGAGGGGGGAGCGTTAAGGCTGACAACCCCAAGGAAGATTCCACCAATGTTTCACCAAAACTATGGAGACCCAAAACCGTAATGTTTCCCTGCTTTCGTGGTGTTCAGTTGAACCCTACCTGGTGCATTAACATAATTGTGGCAATATAGATATCTACTATATATATATATATATATATATATATATATATAATATTAATGTTAAACCTCATATTATGCACATTAATAACTTTGCAACCGTATAACGGATTCGCATGAAATTCAGAATGCATGGTGTGGCATGGTAGATCTCTTGATATGCCAAGTTGTGTTTTGGTTGGACTTATGGTTTCTGTGCAGCAAAGCACTGAAAAATAATTCTTTCACAACTTTAGTCATGTTTTGTGCCCATCACGCTGTGACCAAACCGTTTGGTGTTTTGGTCTGAAATCTGGAAGATACAAAGAGCTCTGATCAAATAACAATCCAGCATTGGTTTGGTTAAAACATATTAATCTGTTCCAAAGTTATTTCATTTTCAATCTTGGGGTTCTGATTATGCTCAGTTCACACCAAGATTTATATGTATGTTTTGCGAAAGGGGATTGGCTCACGGTCAAGAATTTTGTCAGCTCACTAAAGGGGATTTAAAAAATCCTAGTCTGTGAGGAAAAATTCCTTGTCCATGAGCCACCATCTTGTTTTCATTTTTTCCCCAAACAAGATGTCGCAGCTTAATCCAAGGGTGACTTCTTGTTGCAATAAGGCATGAGTTTTGTTCAGAGTTATTCCTTCTACAAACCTATACCTTTACTGTGCTTCATTTTGGCCAAAAAAATGGCCATTTCAAATTTTGAAAGTCTTCTTTCGTGACTCACTTCTGATCCTCTTTCGTGAGCTGACATAATCTCAGTCCATCAGCCTATCCGCTTTCATGAGGCACCAAAATCTTTGACCATCACTTAGGGACCAGATGGCCCCTTCTTGCAGACAAGGACTGACTCACAGTCAAGGATTTTGCAACTTCACGAAAGTGGATCAGCTCGCAGGCAGAGATTTTGTCAGACCATGAAAGGGGATTTGGTTTTTGAATCCCCTTTCATGAGCTGACAAAATACTAGTCTGTGAGTTGTCAAAATCCCAGTCCACAAGCAATCCCCTTTCGTGAGGTAGCAAAATCCTTGACCCTCACTTAGGGACCAGATGGACCCTTCTCACAGACAAGGACTGACTCACGGTCAAGGATTTTGCAGCCTCACAAAAGTGGATCGGCTCGGAGACAGAGATTTTGTCAGACCTCAACCGTCACTTAGGGACCAGGTGGCAAAAATCTAACAGTCAAGAATTTATTGCAGATGGTGATTTTGACAGCTCATGAAAGGGGATTGATCTCATGGTCGGGGATTTTGCTACCTTGAGAACTAGGATTTTAAAAATGTTGCCACTGCACTGTAAATAAATGGTTTGGTCTTTTGACTTGAAATTTGTGGGGTATTAAGGGGATTCCCCAGAGATGCGAATTATGCTACTTAGATGTTGAAAAGTTAATCAGTTACATAGATACGCTATCATGAAGTTTTGATTTTTCCCATAGGATAACATGCCCATGGTGACTTTCGGTGCCCATATCTTGAAAACAAAGTAAGATATGGATTTTTGTTTCTACCTGCAGCTTAGATCACCTTTAGATCACAAGCAACAAAGAGCACTTGGCTAGGAAACAAACCAAAAGACACATTTAAATGTCAGAGGTGCAATGTGCGTAGTTACTGCAGTCCAGGTTCAGAATTTGTACACCACACCACACAAGTGAAATATGATATCAGGGAATTCATTAATTGTGACACTACTTTTGTGATTTATACGCTAAAGTGTGATTGCCATATCATGAACATTGGTAGGACCACAAGGGCTCTAAAACAGAGGGTACAGGAACATGTGAGGAACATCATTAACGTTAGAACAGATACACCTGTGGGCCTTCATTTTTCCATGTACCATAATTCTGATACCAAATGTTTGAAATTCATGGGAATTGACTGGCAACCACCATTAAAATATCGTGGGGATAGAACTAATGAACTGTTAAAAAGAGAGAGCAAATGGATTTATATGTTTAAAACTGTCAAGCCCGATGGAGTAAATGATTACCGGGATCTGAAAAAATTCTTGAAGGTTAAAAAGAAATGAATGTATTAATACAATTTGTTCACGATGTTTGCTTTGCCAATACCCAGTTTGATACAATATTCTTTTCTCTCTTTATTTTTCAGGATCCTAGAAGAGATTGTGCTCCTGTAGATCCCCAATGCAATGGAGGTATATTACTACCATTCTGTTGGATGAAAGCATTTTATTTGGTGATCACATTAAGACATATCTCTAGTCCTTTCATGTCGTCCCACTTTCTTTCCCTATTCTTACTTTCTCCCTCATTTTCTCCTTCCCACCCCCGGTTCTTTTTCATCTGCTTCTTTAGGGCTTTCTATCTCCTTTCTCTTTTAGCAATTTGCCTACTCTTTAGGAATTTTCTTTGCCCACAGTCTCTTTTTACTTTAAGACTGATATTATATAGATTAGCTGTTGTTTGAATGCAAAAAATGGAAATGGAAATTTATACAGCTTATCAATTCTTTATATCAGTTTAGTCTCATGACAAGGTGTTATGCATTATGTACATATAAGTTTAAGGCATTAATGATTTGTAAAAAAGGTTTTTTAAATAACTTTTGAACTATTTGGTATTTAAGGCACATTTTGATGATGTAATAATTTTGTATATATGATGCACTGTTTGTTCACTTAAGCCACACCCCCTGACAAAGGTTTGAATGCTAAAAGTGCTGGGGTAGCTGGCCCGACCGTTTTTGCACTGCAATAAATCACACACCTTTGTATTAACTGGATTTGGTGTGTTTCTTTTCATTTGGAGTGCTCGCTAGTATGTTTTTTGTTTAGACTGTTCTAAGGCAAGCAACCTTCTGCATGAGCACCCCCCTCTTTGTGTTTGCACAGCTTGATTATCCTCTTCTTACTAGCTCTTAGTAGCATGTTATTTTTTGCTGGACCATAGTTAGATCCTTGTAGATTTTGTATCCAGCATTTTAGAAGAGGTAATCTAGTAATTTAGGATGATACAGAGAGACAGAGTAAAATCTGCTTTCTTATATAGACTTTTAAGTACTGGATACTGATTTGTGTATTTTTATTTAGAAATGAAGTTTGGGACCCTGGGAGGGAGCGATCCAGTGCAAAGAATTTAAAAAGTCTTGGCAACTCTTCCCGCCTATATTCTGCAATTTTACAGTATTACACTTGCAAAGTCATACAGTCTTAGCAAAGTCTTCTCCAGTCTACATTTGAGAGAACTAAAGGATCTAAAGAATTATAAAAGTAAAGAACAAAGGATAAAGGAAAAGGAAATTCTGGACTAAATACACTAGTTGCTAACTGGGAGCTTGCTAGTATTGTTATTTTATCCCTAGGCTCAGAGATTTATCACACTATTGCTTTTTTTCTGCCTTGCTGTTATCATTCTATTACTTTAACTGAAATAAGCTGCAGTGGCTTGAGGAGATCTGGAAGAAATCAAAACCCTGCAGAGGATACAAGGCATAAGTTACAAGATATAAACTAAGCCACAAACTAAGCCATAAACTACTAGATTAATTGGAAGGCCTCAAGATAGGTGGTGGCAAGTGAGGAAAGTGTGGTGTTCTCAAGCTGTTCTTAAATTAAAAATTGGAAGATACTGCTGCTATTGATACTATTGATGTAACTGATGCTGCTGACTTTTTTTATTACTATTTTCTACACCCCCCACCCTGCAGGCACCACATCATTAGGAGCATCAATGAAGCCAGTCCCCCCACCTCTGCCACCTTACCTTAACTTCTTGGTCAACACCCATGGAACCTTGATGTGGTGGGGTGAGGTGGGATACACCTCATACAATCTAGTGTTGTTGGGGATCATGGAATCAGGCCGGTGGGGGCAATGAGAGGACTACCTTGATGTTCCATCTCCTCAGAGCCTGCGGGGCATTTTCCCTGTTTGTGGGGGAGTGGCATGCACCCTGACACCAAGGCATCACCGCCGATATCACAACTCCCCATCCCTCAACATTAGTTCAACACTTGCGGTGCCCCTGGATGCTGCCAGGGGCCAGTCAAACACCAAATGATGACCCTCTCCCTCCTTCCTGAGAGGAGAGCTGTCCTCTGGATGCTCGATCGTTCTCTCTCTCTCCTGCTGACCTCTAATGGCCCGGGCTTATTCAAGAACCTGGGTGGCCAGCATGGCATGAGGTGTGGCCTCCAGCAGCTCAACTCTCAGCACCACCGGGCCAGTGCTGCTGACTTTTTGATGACTTTTGATATCTGAAACTTGAAATTTTAATGTAGGAAAATACAGTATGTATTTTTTCTTTTTTTTTTTTTTACAACAAATTGCCTTATGCTGGTTTATACTGATCACTACTAATTACCAATTATACATTTAACTCAAGTATTAAGCTTAAGTCTAAAGGTTGATAGACCAGCTAGATGAGCTATAGATACAATGCTTGCACTTACTAGAAGTGGCAGAAATGGGGGAATCACGGTATTAACTTCAAAAAGAAGAAATCAAAGAAAAATGTCACCCCATTAAAACAAATGGCTATATCATGTGATGCCTTGCTAGTGAAAGCAGTGTTCCTGTCTCACTCCTGCTCTCCTGCTTACTTTTTGGCTTCAATTCTAGGTGAATTTTGCTTGAAGCAGTCTCTCTTCCTGAGGAGGAAGCACTTAACAGTCTACCGAGGCATCAGATCAGAGGACAAAATTCTTACCTTCGCCATGGAGGTTGACATGAAGCAGGAGCTCCTGTGCCATGCTCATCCTATTTCTCCCATCAAGGCCACTGCAAAAAAAGCCAGACAGAAGCCTGCTAAGCCAGCCTGCACACCTTCACCCAAAACCACCGCTACACTGCTTACAGAGGAGCACTTTCTGTTGGAGATGAAACCACTCCAAAAAGCTTTCCTTCTATTACCCTCGAATGTAGCTGCCTTGAAAAAAATTATGGTGGACGTCTTGAGACAAATAAGAGACAATGAAGTATGGGCTATATCGCTGGAAAAGTGGAGAGCGACTACGGACCCTGAGATCATAGCTGTGAAGACACAAATGAGCAAAATGGAGCTCAAACTGGAAGATCTCAAGGGCTGTAGTTGCCACAACAGTCTAATAATCATTGGTCTCCCGGAGGATGAAGAAGGGTCCTCCCCAGTTGTTTTTGCTCAAACATTACTGCAAAAGGTGACCGGTCCCTCACTGAATGGGCCCTCATATGTAGTGGAATGGGCCCACCGTGCACTGCACCCCAAACCAACTCCAGGATCATCCCCTAGTCCTTTCCTCCTAAAATTACTGAATTACTTGGACAAGCAACATATCCTGCTCAAACTGAGGGATGTACAATCATTGATGTGGGAGGGCCATAAGATGTGTATTGAGCAGGACCTACCTGCTTCAGTCTGACAAAAGAGGAGCTCATTCCATGCTACAATTTCCTGTCTTATTCCTGCAGGAATCCATTTTTGGATGCTGTATCCAACCAGTTAAAAGTCCAGGTGCAAGAGAGGTGGCACCTGTTCGGCTCCAATTAATAGGCGGTGAAAGAGCTATGGGGCTGATGCCAGATCTCTTCAAGAAGTGATTTGCTGCTCAATGGCTGGGGGTTTTCTATCGTGACATGTTTTTGTGAATGGAGCTGCAGGTGACCTGAAAATTGAGGGATAGTGGATAATAGAACAGATCCCCTTTGTGAAAGTTCCTGATCCCTCCTGACACTGTCTAGTGCACGTACCTTTGGATGAATCACCCAGAGCCCTTTGCTTTCACCTTAGTAGTGGTCTGTAAGCCAAGTCTTACAGTGTTTGTGGCTAGGACAGTAGAGGCATAGACCCAACGAGAAGATCATTGCCACTGGTTTCTGCAGCAATCTAGCACCAAACAATAGACTGGAGGTAATGGCCATGTTGCTGCTGCTTGATGGCGCACATAACCACGAGGCTATGGCTGAGATATTTTGCAATTAAGCCTGTTGCTTGAAGGTGTTCACAAACGTGGGGCTATAGCCAGCTCAGTCTAGTCCTGCATTTTCTACTTGCCTGAGCGCATGCTGAATTTGCAGAGGATGGGAATGTGAAGCTATGCTATCACCCTAGGGACCTAAATAGAATGTATGTTTTATTTGGACAAGGGAGCTTTTCCTTTAATTTTCTTCCATTTGTGAACTATTTACAGCTCCTGGACTTATAAGGTTGCTATAGGGCTACCTTAAAAGTTAGCATTAACTACATTACAAGCATTGATCTTTCCTAGTCAGATTGTTATTTGCTTAGGTTCAGAGGGGAGAGGTAGGTGGAGATCAAGTACCCCTCTGGGATACAAGAGGGTGTTTCATAGTTACCCTGAAATTCTAGAATGTTTGTCTTATTGTTAGTTTACATGACTTCTCAACACTATGTTAAGTGGGGGTGGGAAGGGGTCCTTAAATGTTGTTCCTGGCAATGTTGCAAACCATATCAAGGGGAAGTGGGGTTCACCACTGCTCATTTCACTATCTGGTTTAAATGAGTCTGGGTGCTTATTCAGTGGTTGGAAAAGGGTGTTTGTATACATTTTGTATAACTTTTTCAAACAAGGAAGTGGGGGGACAGGAGGGAGGGGGGTTGTTGTGGATTGTCTTGTCTCTAAGGTTTGGCTCTTGGGGGGGAGAAGAGGGTGGGACCCATGGTGTCAGTTGAGGGTATTCATCATGGTAGTTCTATAAATGGATTTCTATTATTATTTGTTTTTAAAGAGTATGGCTAATCATGCAAAAGTTGTCTCTTGGAATGTTAAAGGAGTGCACAACAAGCATAAGCATTATAAAATACTAAAACATTTACATGCAGTTAAAGGACAAATCTCTTTCTTGCAGGAGACCCACCTCCTTGATACAGAAGCAAATTTACTAAGGAGGTTACACGTTGATCAAGTTTTTGTGGCAGGGTCCAGTACACAGAGTATAGGAGTGGCCATACTCTTATCCAGAAACCTGGGTGGTTTAAATGTAACCAAAGTATTGTAGATCCCTTGGGCAGATATGTGTTTGTGATAGGTACCTTGGAGAGATCTGACATAGTCCTCAGATCCATCTACAGCCCTAATACGGACACTGCCTCCTTTTTTATGGACTTGCTTGCTCTCTTGTTACCTTTCCTGTCTACACCGCTCTTGTTAGGTGGTGCTTGGAATCTTCCCTTTTCCCCAGATGTGGACAGGACAGGCAAACAGAGGGTGGGCCTATCTCCAGCTGAAAGAGCTATAAGGGAGTTGATAGATAAATTAGGTTTGTGTGATCCTTGGAGGGTCTCACACCCCAGCCAACAGGAATACACCTTCAGGTCCCCAATGCATTGGACTTCCTCCCATATAGACTACTTTTTAATAAATAAATTACTCCTTCAAGGACTTATGGAATGCCAGTTCTCTCCAGAGGTCATTTCAGACCACTCTTTGGTGTTCTGTGCCATTTCAATATCTCCAAGTTACTGGGTGGAGACCGTCTGGAAAATTAACAATAGATTATTGAAGGATCTGTGGGTGTTAAATAAATTAAAATCCTGTATTGTGCAGTACACACAAAGTAACCTAAGCACCACAGGCTGGCCTGAGATGGAATGGGGAGGCCTGAAGTGTTTTCTAAGGGGTGAACTCATCTGGATTGCCTCTGTGCATAAACACAAATGGGAATCTCAAGTCAAATAATTACTGGACAAAATTAGCCAGTTGGAAAAGACTGTCTCCCTCTTGTCTGAGGAAAGGCATCGACAAGAATTGATCCGTGTTAGGGCATGGTATATTGACTTGATGGATGAAAAGTCGGAATACACCATTATTAATCCGTAGCCTGCCGCTGACATAATATCTTGTCCTAAAAACCTATGCATTCTAAATCTTCCGGCAGCCTAAGGGTTAAAACAAATTCCACTTATATTGACCAAGGGGAGAAGGCAGGCTGCCTGTTGGCACTGAGGGTAAGGCAGCAGGAAGCCTCTCGGTTGGTCACTGCAGTATGTTCTAAGATAGATAGCCACCTCTTATCAAATCCTAGGGATATTGGTGCTGAATTCCAGAACTTCTAAGAGGGCCTATATAGCACTCAACCTGACCCTCCTTCAGTGGCTCAGGTTGACGCCTATCTGGCCACATCAAACCTACCCATCCTCTCTAGAGAGCAACAGTCCTTTCTGACTTCTCCACTTTCAGAGGTGGAGATTAGGTTGGTCATTCATAATTTGCCACTGCACAAGGCTCCAGGCCCAGATTCCTTCTCCTCTAATTTTTATAAAGTACTGGAGGATGAGCTGGCCCCATGGCTACTTCATTTGTTCCAGGCTATTCTGGATGGTGAGTGTCAAGATCCACATCTTTTTGAAGCCCTTATAGTTGTCTCGCACAAGGAGGGGAGGGATTTGGAACAGGTCTCGAACTATTGACCCATCTCACTTTTGGACTATGATATCAAAATCCTTGCTAAAATATTCACAATCAGATTAGGTCATGTTATACCCTCTCTGATCTGGGTGGAGCAAGTGATATTCATGGTTGGTAGGTCATCCTCAGATCATGTGAGGAAATTGAATCACATTTTCTCCATATCCCAAACTAACACATTTGCAGCAGTACTGATGTCCTTAGATGCTGAAAAAGTGTTCAACAGGGTGGACTGGTGCTTTCTCATCAGAACTTTATGTAGGTTCGGTTTCCCTCCCCTCTTTGTGCAATGGATCAAGGCCCTATATACTAACCCCAATCCTGAGTCTATTGTAGCAGAACCTGTACCTCTTACTTTCCCCTCCACTCTGACACTAGGCAGGGTTGTCCCCTATCCCGCCTTCTATTTAATCTGTATCTGATGCCACTTTTGGCACAGCTTAAAACCAATCCGGAGATCCAGGGAGTGATAGTAGGCTCGCAGGAATTCAAGCTATCTGCATATGCTGATGATATTCTTGTCCATTTGACAAATCCAAGGGCCTAAATCATCAGGGCCTTGAGTTTGATTCAAGAATTCAGAGTTTTAGCCAACAATAAATTGAACTTGGAGAAAACCATACTCTTCCCCCTTAATTCGGTCACTTACCGTAGGGAGGTTGAGGGTTTAGGGCTACGTTGGGAACACCAAAAACTTAAATATCTGGGCATATTTCTGACTAATGATTCCAAATTCCTGAAGGTCAATAATTTGGATACTTTATTACATGCAATTCAACAAGCTCTAGATAGATGGAGGATGATGCCACTATCACTCTGGGGGAGAGTAAATTTAGTTAAAATGAACATTCTACCCTGTATTTTTTATCCCCTCAATATGTTGAATATATGTTTGCCTCAGGTCTAGTTCTCCAGGTTAAACTCCCTGATCACCAAGTTCATATGGAAGGGTAAACACGCCAGTAGGGCTTATAGGAAACTCACTGTCCCTGAAACAAAAGAAGGGTTGAAGCTCCCCCACTTCAAATGGTATTACTGGGCCAGCCATGCAGCAAAATATCTGCAATGGTCACAAAGGTGTGAAGATTTAGGCTCTATTCAGTACAGTCCTCTATGGTTAGGGCTGGAGAAAGAGCTTATTTTGACTCTAGGCCGCTCTTCCCTTGCCCTTCTTCATATTCACCCTAAGTTGCTCCCCCTTAACCTGGCTGAGGCACCAATTGGTACATCTGCCAGAGTCCACTCTCAAATGTGTGCCTCCCTGTCCTACAGGTATACACAAGATCCTACCCAGCCTTTAGTGGGTAACCTAAACTTTAAAATGGGGGGAAGTTGGTTAAAACTTCCTGGCTTCCCCAACTGGCTGAAGTCAAGATTGCTGACTTATTGCATGATGGTTGAATCAGGACATCAAATGACATTGTTAACAGTTTTAATCTAGGGCCCTACAAGACTTTTAAAGTGCTCCAGCTCAGACACTTATGAGCCATTTCTCAAATAAAACAAGACACCGAGGATGGGGGAAGGTTCCTGCAGCCACTTAGTGTCATAGCTACACAACCACATCCAGTTTCTGGTATATACAATGTACTTTCAGAGAGGGTCTTCCCACACTTAGTGGGGTCTTCTAGCTATTGTAATTCTCATTTCCCTGAGATTATACTCAGATGGGAAAGATTTGGAAAGACACCCACCAGTTTATTTCTCAGGGCAGATTGTGACTCATGCAATTTCAAATCATTAATAATATGTACTATACCCTGATCAAACTGGCCAAGATGAACATGATTTCCTCCCCAACCTGCACTCATTGCATGTAGGAGGTGGGTTCCCTATACCATATCTTTTGGGAATGCCCAAAGTTTGCACCCATCTGGGCCCTCATCAAACAGAGAGTAGACCCTCTACTGGGTATAGCTGAATATATAGAACCAAGAGCCTGCTTGGTGGGAGATTATTCCCTTACACACTTCACAAAGAAGAAATATCAGTTAGCATTGATGGCAATGTTGGTCAAGAAGTTGGTTAGATAGAAAAACCATAACCTATTCAGAATGGTTGAGGGAACTTTTGTTCAACCTCTTTGTGGATAAGGTAATTGCTAGTGTGTGCAATATGTTGCCTAGGTTTGAGACTTATTGGAGCAAATTGTAAACACTATATTCTATTTAAATATGCTGTACTAAATCAAGTCCACTGTGGCAATACTGATACCATGGGTGGGGCGAGGTGAGGGGGGGGGTTCATGTTTTGTCTGTGTAATCTCCTTGTTTGTGATTATGTTGTATTGTAAAATGGCCTGTTAGGGACAAAATAAAAGAAATAAAGCATTTTGAATAAAAAAAAAACAAGTGGCTAGTAGGGCTGTTGATAAAAATTGTAATAAAATGGCAAAAGAGAAAACAAAGCATAACATAAACAATAATATAGTAGATGATAAAACAGCAAGAATCATAAGCACATCAACCCCAAAAGGGGACATACTGAACTATCTGACTAAATCAAAAAAAGAAATTGGGGCAATAACATCAGGGATTAATTCAGATCATAAAATAAAGGTACAATTGGATGTTAATAATACTGATGGACAGACAGTAAAACACTCACTCAAGAGATAGAGGGCATACCAAAAATTGATTTTTCTTTGTTTTTTAAATAATTTATTGGTGCTGGACAGCAAAGTTAGGAGCATGAGAGAAACAACAAAGAAAATGGATGATATAATTATAACAGATGTGGCTAAAGAAGAAGGTCTGCACCAACAGTCGATAAATCAAAAAAATCATTTTGTGATGCTAGCTCATGGACAATGAGCCCAGAGAAGTATGACCCCTTAGAATACTGCCACGATATCTCTGGTTTAACAAGGGAAATATTAAACACCCTAAGGGATCCATTCAAGGCAACATTTTTGATGTTTGAGTAATTAATAGTTATAAAACAAGATTTAGCATTTTTGAAAGGGATAGACATTGAGAATAAAATAAAGATAGAAGAAGTAGAGAAACATATAAAGGACAGTTGCAATTACAATTGAGAGTAAGATTCACATAATCCAGAAACAAGAGAAGAACAGATATCTAGTTCATCACACAAGGAAGAAGTCCCCTGCATAGAGAAGGTTACTGATGATTCCATTGGTAATACTGAAGTTACCATTAAAGAAATGGAATATTCTGATATAACCAACATAAGAGTTAACACTATAAACATAAGTAATGAAGAGAATGAATGTATTATGCTGCCACATATAGGTATAAGGTAGGATAGTATCTGTAGAGAATGGGAGCAAACATTTGGGGACCTTTGGTATAAGGGCATAGAACAGGAGCAAAAATGTCAAGATAAAACTGCAAGGCAAAGAAAAGTAAAGGGAAGGAAGCAAAAGACTTAAAATCTCAAAAAATAACAGTGAACAAAATAATAGATAATCTTAGCAGAAAGGAGATACAGAAGAAGGAAAAAGAAATTAAATTCAGGCACAAAGCAAATGAAGGGGGCAGTAAATAAGAACTAACACCACAGGAAAGGAAATGAATTATAGAAGTAGAAAAAGATAATTCAGAGGTTGAAATAGGAAAGAAGGTTACTCAAGCTGTTGAGAGTACAGTAACAAGAAAGAAGGGAACAGTCAACAGTAACAAACAAAAAATCAATATAACACAAATAAAAATGTAAATGGGAAAGGAAAGGGTAAAAAGAGACAAGACTCTAGTAAAAGGAAGACAGATGGAAATCAACAAGATGCACCAAATGATGAGAAAGAGAAGAAGATTCAGATGAAGACACATCAGGATAAAATAGAGAATAAAAATGAAAATAAGAAAAGGAAATAGGAAACAATAGGGAATAAGAGGGGGAGTTTGTGACATTTGTATATAAAACAAAAGTCTCAGATTATACTCTACCTCTGTACAAAGTCTCATGTATTCTCAATGAAACAACTGAAAGCCTGACTCATATGATTAAAAAGCTACTTACATCTATTGTAACTGAATGCATACATGTGGTAGATTATATCAGTATCATCAGACCTGTGGTAAATTCTGAATTAGTCCTGTTGGTGACTGATCATTTTTTTTAATGAAAGCAATAGTAAACAAGAAGAAGGGGATTGCAAGGTTGGGAATTGAATTGGGTGAAGTCATTACATGTGATTCTCTATTTCTGAAGTTCTATAAAATAAAAGGTTTGGAAATGGGCACTCACAATGTAACAGTATCAATTTATGGACTCACACAGAAAAATATAGAAAATAAAAGAAACATCAAGGGTATTCTTTCAGATACCTTAAATACCATTTTGAATACACACATGTGCAATCAGGATATTAACAGAGCTATTAGATGGGAAAATGAGGGACAAATAACAATGTGGATAAGAAAGGGGAGATTATCAGAATTACTAGAGGCTAAGCAAAGAATATTAGATGAACTGGATATATCTGTGTATGTAAAGGATGTATATGAAGAACAGCATGGGAAATGCAGTATAGAGACAGAAAGAAGTATGCAATGGGAATACATAATTGAGACTTCTAATAAATATGAGGTATTGGCAAATGTTGACCCATGACCATCTAAATTTGGAATAATAAGAGGGAGGCCACTGGGACAAAATGAACAACAGAGCTCTACTGATAAGAAGGGTGATTTAAGACAAAAAAAAAGACATCTAAGTCTTATGATTCTACTCTTCTCCTGTCTTGGAATGTCTCAGGCTTATGTGACAAGTTAGAAGATCCAGAAATTGAACAATGTTTTAAAAATTTTGATTTTATCTTTATTCAAGAAACATGGATGATAGGGGACATACATTTAAATGGATATAAAACATACTGGAAAGGGTCAGGAAAGGCAAAAAAATACAGAAGAAATATAAGAGGTCTGGTTATATTATGTAAATTAAACAATGTTATAAAACAGAAGAAATTGATATCAATAGTGAAAGCATACAGGTGGCTAATATTAACAAGGGCAACAAAGAAAACTTAATAGTAATAAATATTTATGCCCAACCAGAAAATAATATGTATGGAGATAAATACTGGTTAAGGCACATAGAATCCATAATAGAAATATTAGAACAAGACTATCCCACATGTAACATATTCATCGTGGATGATATGAACACCAGGCTTGGCAAACTACAGGGAGTAGCAGAAGAGACTATTTCCTTTTTTTCCAATACAGAGAATGAAGCAATTTTTTGTGAGCATAAAAGAAAAGATCATAGAATGAATAATAAAGGATTGGAAATGTACAAGTTTTTTGTGGACAAAACATTTTATTACTTAATGGTAGGACCAAGGGAGATGAAGAAGGAAACATCACTTAGATGGGAGGAAATGGTTACTCACTAATAGATTACATGTGGGCAACTGTACAAATGACCCAACACTGTCAGAGTCTGGAAATAAAATTCAGACCAGAAAGTCAACATTCAGCACTAGAATTAAAGATAGGAGTAATGGGGATGTGCAAAACAATTATGCATACAATTCCATTAGAGATAAGAAAAATAAAATGTATAGGAGGGGGAATTATAAAAGGAAACAGTTTCTCTGATATGCTAGATAGTATGGGTATATTAGAGGAATTACAAAAGTTTATAGAAAGGAATGAAGATGACACTATATTGATATATTTTTGTTCAGTAATGGGGTAATATTTAATATAATAATAAAGGAAATAAATATTAGTAATTGAGAGGGTTATGTATGGGATAATGACACTTGTCAAAAAGCTAAAAAAGCATTAAATAAACAACTTTGAGTTTTAAAAAATAACCCCAGTCTAAACAATAATAAAATAATGAACATATTAAGGAAGAAATATAGGAAAATTTTAAATGAAAATAAATATAAATATATTCAGAAATTATGGATGGACCTAGAAATTGCAGTAGGAACTAATGATTCAAAATAATTCTGGAATGTAGCAAATAAAGGCATGAGTAATAATAATAATGCAGAGCCAGAAGCTCATATAGAATCAGAAGTATGGACAGATCATTTAAAAAAACTGTTGCACAAGTATGATTACCAGTATTTAGAACTACTGCTGAATCAAATTAATGAAACTGGAATTAAACCACAAAAACAAATAACAATCACTGAAGTGGAAAAAGCAAAAATTTATTTCATAGATATAAGGCACCAGGCCCCGATGGATTACCCATAGAGGCAATCTGGAGGATTAGGATATTATGGATACCTGTCTTATGTAAATTGTTTAATCATATTTGGTACATTGACAAAACACCAAATAGTTGGCATTTAGATACATTAGTACCACTATTCAAAAAGGGAGAAAGAAATAACCCTGAGTGCTACAGACCAATAAGTCTGATTGATAGCACAGCTAAAATACTTTAAAAAATCTTAATAACAGAATAACTGACTGGGCAAACAGAGAAAATACATTATATGAGGTCCAAGCTGAATTCAGAACAGGCCGTGCAACAACTGACCAATGTTTTGTATTAACTCATTTGGTTTACAAATACAAGGTGGTTAAGAAACAAAAACTGTATTGTACCTTTGTTGACGTAAAGTCAGCATTAGAAAGGGTGAATAGAAGATTACTGTGGGACAGATTAGGAAAGAAAGGGCTGGAGTTATCCTTATTGATTATGATTAAATTATTATAAGAGAATAATTAGACAAGTGTCACGTATAACAACAATGGGGAAATCAGTCATTCATTTGAATCAAATATTTGGGTTAAACAGGGGTGTACATTGTCTCCTTTATTGTTTAATATTTTTTTTTTGATACTGTTCTAAGGACATTATATGACCCAGAACATTGTATGCCTAAGAATCGGTGACAGAGTATGACCCTATCTGGCTTAAACGGACCCCTCAATTTCTGGAACCTAAACAGTTTTTCAGAAATCCTCTGTACTGCAAAGGTACTAGCCCTGACTTTTGGATTTGGTACCAGTGGAAGCTGATTTCCAAGTGGCCCACACTATCTCCTGCTGAAAACATCTCTAACTACTGTATCTCCCTCTGTGTCTCTAGTTGAATTTATGTGCTAGGGTTTAATAATTTGTTTAATCCTTACTGTCACTTGAAGTTCTGAGTTGATATTAGAAGTGAATTTAGAGCCTTGACTGTGTAAATCCTTCTTTTGCTCTCTGCCCTGCAACCTCTCTCCTCTCTCCTCCTCCCCCACACCGTCTGCTTTGCTCTCTGAACATGCCCACTTATATTATTCTCTTTGTTCTGATGTGACAAGCCTACTTCTCCAGCCTTTAAAAATCCTGTTTTTCTACTTTAGTTCAGGGATCCAGCGTGCCTTGACCAGGCCACGGACCCCTCAATTTCTGGAACCTAAACAGTTTTTCAGAAATCCTCTGTACTACAAGGTACTAGCCCTGACTTTTGGATTTGGTACCAGTGGAAGCTGATTTCCAAGTGGCCCACACTATCTCCTGCTGAACACACCTCTAACTACTGTATCTCCCTCTGTGTCTCTAGTTGAATTTATGTGCAAGGGTTTAATAATTTGAGCTGGGTTGATATTAGAAGTGAATTTTGAGCCTTGACTGTATAAATCCTTCTTTTGCTCTCTGCCCTGCAACCTCTCTCCTCCCTCCTCCTCCCCCAGACTGTTGACTTTTCCATTAGGAGATTATATCCTCTCACCACTAGAGGGCTATATCTCTATCTCTTTATCTAGTACATAAGCCATGTGGGCTCTCTCTGCCTTTCTCTCACCACTCCTCCTCCTCCTCCTCCTTGCCCTGGCCCCCCTCTTCTCTCTCCTGGTCCTAGCCACCCCACCCCCACCCCACCCCCGCCACCCTACTCTGGTTTCCACTGCTACTCCAGGAACTCCACTTCCACTCGAGACTTGTGCTTGGTGCGCCGTTTGGATATTCCTGGTTAATTAACCTGACCACTACTCTCAACAAGTGTGTCCACCTCTCTACACTGTACCACCTTGCAGTCCATATGGGACACCACCTGGAACCTTGCAACTTCTACTCCAGGAAACAACAATCAAAACTATCTCACAAAGAGCTGCGACTCTGCTCCTTAAAACTCTTACTCCTCCTCCTTCTCATCTCAGGCAGCGTCCATCCCAATCCTGGCCCTAGACGCTCAGACCACAAACAAGATCCAGGTGCCCTTATCCTTGCAACCATTAATATATGCAGCCTACTACCAAAGCTGGATGCACTCCAAGCCTTCATATGCCAACACAATCCTGACATCCTTGCAGTGGTGGAAACTTGGCTGACAACTAAAGTTCCTGACTCAGCAGTAACAATACAGGGCTACAATGTCCACAGGCTGGGCCAGATATCCAAAAATGTGGTGGTTGCGCAATCTATATCAAAGACTCCCTGTGTTGGCACCCTGTAGCAACTCCATCACTTTCTGCCTCAGCCCAGATTATGCCAATAAAAATCATCTTACGTCCCAACCATAAAGCCCTGACTATTGTCTCCATATACATCCCGCCCAGGGACCCTAAACATGGATTCAGTGATGTCCTAAACTTTATCAACTCTCATCCTCCTGAAGCTGAACTTATTCTACTAGGGGATTTCAACATAAACTGGTTAGCATCGAGTGCCAGTGCCTGTAAAGACTCCATCTCAGCTGCTAACCTCATGCAAATGGTAAACTCCCCTACTAGGATTAACTACAAGAGTGGCACCAGTACCCTCTTGGATTGGGTCCTCACCACTCACCCCGCAAGGAATTCTCGTATGACCATTCTCCCAGACTCACTCAATGAGCACTCCCCAGTCATGTGTGCATGGTCTAACAAATTCCTTAAGCCCTCTCCCAAAATTATTGCTAGCAGAGTCGTTCCTCATGGAAAACTTCCACATCTCAAGCAACACCTGCTTCTAAAAGACTGGCTACCCATCTATGAAGCTACAGATGTTAACTTGGCTCTTGATCACTTCATCTCAATTTTCAACAAAGCCTGTGACCTCTTTGCCCCTGCTAAAAGGCACAAAACAAAATCTCTCTCTAACCCATGGGTCACCGCAGCTCTTCTCTCATAGCTGAAATTCAGGGATCACCTCTGGGCAGTTGCCAGGGCCACTGGCAAACAACAGGACATCCAAAATTACAAACAAGCATGAAATGCCTGTACAAAAGCCATATGGCTAATGAAATCCACCTATTACAAAGACGCTGTCACCAGTACATGGGGAAATGATCGTGCTTTCTGGGACAATATCAAGGATGTCACAGGGAAGCAGCCAAAAACCTCTCCAGCCATGTTAATGGTTGATGGATCCTCAACACTTGACCCCAAGGTGATCGCAAACATCTTTAATACAGCTTTTTCAGACCTTAGTGTTGTTCTACCCCATGACTTTTTCGAAAATAGGGCCTACTCCCCAAATACCTCAGCCCCTCAGTCTAAGCATCCCCTCTTCTACTTCAGGAAGGTAAGGCTGAATGAAGCTTGCCACTATATTACTGCAGCTGTCTCTAAATCTAGATCTAGTAGAGACACCCTGGACCTTAAGCTTCTGTTGCTCACCCTCGATGAGGTAATTCATCCCTTAACAAAAATCCTAAACCTCTCTTTTTTAGCTGTGGAAAATTCCCAGACCTATGGAAAACAGCCACTGTGACACCCATCCATAAAAGAGGGGACAAGATGATTCACTCAAATTATCACCCTATCTCCATACTGTCCCCACTCTCTAAGGCACTTGAGCGCATCGTGGCTGATCAACTTACCGACCACTTGGATAAATACAATATACCTTGTCCACAACAACACGGCTTCCAGAAAGGTCACAGCACCACCACAGCCCTTCTTGAGTTCACTGGAGCTTTGCACAAATCCCTTGACAACGGCCTTCTCACAGGGTCCGTTTTTATCGACCTCTCCAAGGCCTTCGATACAGTACACCATGGACTACTAATACGCCAACTACTGAATGCCAGACTATCACCTGACTCTTCTCTCTGGTTTAAAAGCTACTTAGAAAACCGGTCACAGAGAGTAAAAATTGCGGATGCTCTTTTTAACACCCTGCCTGTTCGCTCGGGTGTCCCACAGGGATCCATACTGGGACCCCTCCTTTTTAGCCTTTTTAAACTCCTCCTTACCACTGCTCTAAGCAGATCATATTATATGCCGATGATGCTGTATTCTCCACTCACAAAGATCCTGCAACTCTTCAACACAACCTTCAACTTGGTTTCAGTTCTGTAGAGACATGGTTTCTTAACCATAAACTGGTCCTCAATGACAAGAAAACCAAATCTATGCTCTTCTGCAGCTCTCATAACCCACACAAGTTACACCACTTGGCTATCTCCAACACCCAGGGGAACACTCTAGATCAGGTGGGGTCCTTCAAATACTTAGGGATACAGCTTGACCCTAATCTCTCCTATGGACTTCATGTAGTTAATGTAGCTAGAGCTGCTAATACAAGGCTTGGTCTCCTCTACAAACACAGACCACACCTCACGCCAGAAGCTTTGAAGGTTGCAATCCTGAGCTCTGTGATCTCTGTAATAGACTATGGTCTCATCATTTATGGCTCAGCCACAACCACAACCCTTAGATGCCTCTCAACTGCCTTAAATAAAGCATGTCGGCTCATCACTGGTGCTCACCGTCTCACCCACACATGTGACCTGTACACTCAGACTGGCTGGCTCCAACTATCAAACCGCATAAAGTTTCTCACCTACTCCATGGTGAAAAAAAATCTACCTTGGCCTTGCACCTCCTGGGGTCTCAACACTGTTACAACACTGAATTAACAAATGGTG
This sequence comes from Neoceratodus forsteri, assembly GCA_016271365.2. Taxonomy (NCBI): domain Eukaryota; kingdom Metazoa; phylum Chordata; order Ceratodontiformes; family Ceratodontidae; genus Neoceratodus; species Neoceratodus forsteri. Next base: position 1,050,314,739 of record CM057459.1, on the reverse strand, counting down.
CCTTAGGAGATCCACGCTACGGCTACTGAGAGTCCCCCACTGTCACACTTCACAGGAACAATGCTCTTTTGCTTATCGAGCGCCACTCTGGTTCAATGGCCTCAGCCCAACCATCTCCTCTGTCCCAACTATTGGTATGTTTAAAACTAGGCTCCAGGACTATCTCACTACCAACAGCTTCTGTGACTGCCCAACTTAACCTTGTTTCTCCACTTCCCTTTCTGCTCTAGTTGTCCCCCCTCCTTCCCCTCCTCACTGGATTCTACCTCACATCTTGGTATACCCAATGCTGCACTTTTCACCCTCTCACCACCCTTCCTGCATTCCTTCTCCCCCCCCACCCTTTTCCCTCTCCCTATGACTCTGGCACTTCTTATCTGTTGTCTGTTTTCTCTGACAAATGCCGCTGGCTGCCTTGTTACAATGCTGCCCTTGAATTGTATTAATCTGTACTCTGTTTGCAATGTCCACATTGTTGTAATGCCTGTCTTGATGTTCCCCATAATTTGTATTTCTCTGATGTGGAACCTTTGTAAAAGAGCCATGGCTCAAAGGTATTTGTAATCCTAGACTTGATAAATGAATATTACCCTACTATTTATCAGTTACCTGGTAATGAAGAGTCTATTGGGGAAATTCCAACAGGAATGTGATTAAGCAGAACTTCAGATTAATTATGGTAAAACCAAGGTGCTTTTTTGGAAAGGGAACAATAACAAGCATATACATACAATAAATAACAATAGGATTGAGATGATAAGGGAGTTTTGTTATTTAGTTGTTATTTTTTCACAGGAAGGGACATGGAGGAAACACATCAAAGAAATAGAGAATACAACTAAAAAGTTCACTCCATTAATGAATTCATTTTCATATAGATATGACGGTAAGTCTGTGAAGGGAAATATAAATGTAATAAATGCTAACATAAGACCTCAAATATTATATGGAACAGAGACATGGGGTAGTCAGGTTAGAATAAATATTGATTCATGTTTAAATAAATTCTATAAAAAAGTCAGGACTGCCAGGAAGTGCCTGTTCACCCTTGTTAGGGCAGAAATAGGACAAGTACCAATAGTATGCCAAATTGCACAAAGATCAGTAATCTACTGGCTCAAAGTGTTTTGCATGGAAAATTACAGACTGCCGAGTCTATGTCTGGTGGAAGCTGCACTATATATTGAAAAAGAAAATCACATTTCCCTAGTATACAAACTGTTTGGACATTCATCAGGCCCAACAGTTTAATGTCTTATATCTCAGATAGTCTCAGATACCCCCTAAACATAGAAATACAAACTAGAATGAGGGATGCATATGTGCAACATGATCTAGAAAGATGCAAACAATGCAAAGTTTGCAAATGGTTGAAGAATAATAAAAGAGATAATAAAAGAGAAGAGTCTCTATAAATATTAACAAACCCTACTCTTAGACAGATATTTGCACATTTCAGATTCAAACGTTTTACTAGTCAGTGGAAAATGGATAGATATAATAAAGTGAATCAGGGAACTAAAACAAGTTGTAAATGTGGCTATGGACAAGATGATCTAGTACATCTGATTATCTTGTGTCCCTTATACAATACATATAGGAAACAATTCTTGGGGAAAATACTGGGAACCCTCTAATATGAACCAACACATTTGGTTATGTACCAATTAAAAAACAGAACAGAGAGCATACTAGTCCCTATGGCTTATCTCCTGAAAATAATAAAAAAAAAAAGACATTTCCAGAGCAATATGCCTTCACCTAATATCTGACTTGTTGTTTGTGCATATACTGCTTGTGTCTAAGAAGTAATCAAGTTTATTTAATTAGCAATATTAATAGAATGTTTTTAAGCATATTGCGCTCTATAGAAGCTAAGAATATACTATTGTTATTTATGATTTTAAATGGTGTAAGATGTGTGATTTGTGCCAGAATTGCAGGCATGTTTTTAATGTATATTTTGTAATGTCTTATTATAAGTCGACCATTAAAATTTTGATTGATTGATGGTGAAATTGCAATGAATGGTCATAACGTTGGCATTTTTTCATGTTTTGACCACAAATTTACAACATAGCCTTCTTATGACCCCACCTCATGACCAAGGGCAGAACGAATGTCCAAATCTCTCCAAAAAGGTGAAATCAAATCAGCAAGTGACCCCAAAATTGCTTTTCAGGCAAGTGTTACATAATGACAGTCACATTGTTCATGAGGTGGAGTCCCCAAAAATGCTATGTTGAAATTTTGGGTAAAAATTTAAAAAAATGGCTAAGTTATGTATAACAGTTGAAACTCGCATTGAAATACATTGAACTGCATTTACCTTAGTTTCTCATATTGCAGTCACCGGTTCCAGCAGCAAGACGTGTCTTTGATAGGAAAGTGGGTCTTGAACCTAGGACTTGTTCAGGTGAATGAGGATGTGTGAGGGTGTATTGGGGGTGTGAGGTGGTGGGTGCTGAGTGGAAGGTGGGGGTGGGAGGACTGATTGGTGAGGGAACATTTTCTTTTTTACAGGTTTAAAAAAACATTAAGGGATAGTTTTCTTCATTTGTGGTTGTGCCTGAAATGGGATGGTGGGGGGTGCCATTACACACAAGGGAACAAACCGGATGGTAATCAGTGGGTGGTGGGAATCAAAGGGAGGAAGGGGTGCCACTAGTCACCAGGAAAGTAATAAAAAAACAGGACAGTGATCAGCAGTTGGGGGGTGCCACTAGACACCAGGGAAGTAGAAGAAAGCTAACAGGATGGTGATCAGTGGGTGGCAGGGGTGCCACTAGACATAAATCATGAATTAATGGGAGACAGCAATCTGCAGGTGGAGGGTGCCACTAGTCATCAGGGACAGCAATGTAGAGTGGGGAGGGGGGCACCAAACACAAGGTAAACTGTGGATGACAGTTCACACTGCAGCTAGCAGCTCGAGTTCAGCTGTGGCTGCAGAAGTCATGAAAATTCTCACTTCTCATATAGGAAGCACTCTTCTAAGTAAACTGGGCACCTGGGAATTTGGTATGTCCAGAAAAAGTATTTCTGGCCCTAATTGTGAAAAACACACATCAACATCTGGCTAAACAGATCCTGTTTAGCTAGGTTCTGGTGTTTGATTTTAAAAATTATAACATTTTTATGTATTTTCCATGCTTTTTAGTTTGTAGAAAAAATTAACAAAATGGTGGCTCACAAAATTGATTTTTTCCTCATGAAAAAGGAATGGCCCTAGCAAAAAATAAATATTTCATATGAGAACAAATCCTTTGTTGAACTTTTTACATCTATCCTGGAATGTAATCCTCCCATTGAAAATAATGGGAAGTTAAAAACTGAATAACTTATTAACAGATTAATGTGTTTTTCACCAAACAAATGCAAGGCAGTTCAGTGACCCAAGCTCTTTCTACTATATAAAATTCACACCAAAATTCCACACCATCTGGATGCAAGATGATGGGGAAAAAATGAAAAAAACTGCCAACTTTCATTGTTTTTGCACTCTCCGGATCTCAGAATCAACACATCCAACCACAATGAAACTTGCCAAATCAAGAGATCAAGCAGTCTACCCCACAGGACACAGTGCATGCCAAATGTTGTGCAAATCCCCTGATCAGTTGCAAAGTTATTAAAGTGCATAATTTGAGGTTTATAATTAAACATGCAACTGAACCCTAACTATGGGGATGCGAACTTACCCCAAATTATTTATATATATATATATATATATATATATATATATACAGTACAAGTCACATTAAACTGTTCCTCCAATGAGTTGTTTTAGGATTTCTGACTGAGTTGCATAAGTGTTGCTGGATCCAGTACAAAGTCCCATACAAACTTTTTCTTAAGTTTTAAAACTCAGTTTTGCATTGCATTGTGACTGGACTGCTGATGCAATCGAAATGAGTTGCAAAAACATTTTACAAACATTGCTCTTGAGTTGATTAAGCATTGAAAAACAATACAATATGAGTTGAAAATGCATTGTAGACTGTAAAAAAACAATGCTAAACCAACTCATTGGTTGAACAATTTAATGCGACTTGTACTGTGTATACACACACACACACACCCAGACACACACACATATATGGTATATACAATGGTGAGTTGCCAGATAAATGATTTATCTACACAAGTGCTATTTTATCTTGGGTAACCTCATGAGTGGCATAAGCCATGAGAGAGGTGTCTGAGGTCAAGCAGCACAAGTGTAGATAAATTATTTATCTGACAGCACACCATTGTATAGTTCATTGATGCAGTAGGGATGATTTCTATCAGTGCAGAAAACATTTGCTTTTGACTGCTTATTTTTGATTTTTAAATGATAATTTATATTGTAGGGCGCAATTGTGAGTTTCCTCACTTTACAGGCAACTGGCACCAAATATTTTGTGCAAGCCCCGTGAAAATGGTCCCCCAATTGTCACAAATTAGACCAGGGAAAAGCTGGTCTAACTTGTGGCATTTAGTGCTCCAGATTGAAAATCACGATCACCAGCTGGGAGAATGGCGCAAGCTCCATGTGCCACATCATTAGTGCACCAGGTTCTTGAGGCATTTTTTGGCTTCTGAAAATTGAGCCCCCCAGTCTTGAAGTGCTATTGTGCCAGGAGAATTTTCCCCACAGTGAAATCTGTTATAGGTATCTCAAATCTGATTCCATTAAAGTGAAAGCACTAGATGAGTACCAGGAGGTAGTTTGTAGGTGTATAACTTTCAGTGTTGTGTTACTCTGACCACCACATTTTCTGGACTGCAGACAGATATTCATTTATTTAACAGCTGTCTAAATTTAACATATGATTCATGCAGGAGATATAGTGAAAGCCACAGTATGTCATCAGTTTGCTCTTTATTGATGTTGCCACAGAAAGGATTAACATACATATTCTGAATATTCATTGTGAAGTGATGTATACTAAGATGGCCTCCACTTCCAATGAGTTAATAAAATAGCCATTATAAACTCAGTAACATCATGCTGGATGTTCTCACCAAATGCAATTTGCTGCTCATATGATTCAGTAGATGTTCTCACCAAATATAGTTTGCTACTGATATGATGCAAGTGTACACTATAGTGCTGTAAGAGACTACACAGTGTTAGCATTTAAACTAGCCGGGGGGGGGGGGACACTGAAAAGGAGCAGGAAAATCCCAGCCTTCCACCACAAAACACAGTAGTTAGAGAGGTAAACACCAAGGCAGAGAAGTCAGTAGGGAGCAGGACCGGGATAAATGCAGAAAAAGGCAGTAAGGACGGAGATGGGGCTAAAAGGGGTAAGGCCATCAAAAAATGGAGGGCGATGAGTACCAATGCCCATAGTCTGTGTAACAAGCTCCCTGAACTAGTGTCCTTGATGAAACAGGGATGCCTGGATATTGTGACAGTCACTGAAACATGGTACACAAAGAACCATGACTGGGATGTTAACATACCAGGATACACAATCTGTAAGAGGGACAGGGTGGGTAAAAGAGGAGGAGGAGTAGCCTTCTATGTAAGTGAAGGGATTAAAGCAACAGAACTAAAGAGTAAACAGGAAGATAATGAGTCACTATGGGTCACCCTGGAAACAGGAAACGGCACCACAATCCGCATGGGGGTTGTGTACAGACCCCCATCCTATGGGGAGTGAATGGGAAGGAAATAATAGAAGGCATCCTTAAAATGGCAGAAAAAGGGGAGATGTTGTTGATGTGAGACCTGAACATGCCAGATGTTAACTGTAGCACCATTGCTGCAGGCACATCCAAGAACAGGGTCATTATTGATGCCCTATAGGGGCATGCCTCAGACAGCCAGTGTTGGAACCCACTCGGGAGGGAGCAATCTTAGACCTGGTACTCTCAAATGGGGATGGAGAAAGGATCTCAGATTTTGAAGTGGGTAGCCATATGGAAACAAGTGACCACCAAACAGTGTGGTTCACAATAAACACAGCCCTAGATCCAAGCCATACAAAAACAAAGTATTGGACTTTAGGAGGGCTGACTTTGGAAAAATGAGAGAGTGCCTCAGAAAAGCACTAGCAAATGGGCAAGAAGGAGGGATGGAGTAACAATGGGGAATAATCAAAACAGCCATCACAGTGGCAACACACCTTTGTGTGAAGCACATCAACAAAAAAAAAACACCATGGTTTTCAAAAAAGGTGGAAGAGAAGGTTAGGGAAAAGGATAACATTCAGGAAATATAAGGAAACCCAGAAGGAACAGGACAGAGAACTTTATCAGTTAAAGCAGAAGGAGGCAGGGAAGGCAGTCAGAATAGCAAAGGCACAAACTGAGGAAAAGATAGCCAACTCTTTTAAGAAGGGGGACAAAACCTTTTATAGGTACATTGGGGAGTGAAAATAGACCAAGGGAGGGATATAGAGACTTAGTAAAGGGGAGAGAATGTGGGCAGAGGGTGACAGTGAAAAAGCAGGGATACTGAATGAATATTTTCTGCTCAGTATTCACAACAGACGAGGAGGGGGTGGCACCTAAACCAAACAAGAGAAACACTCTGGATGGGGGGTTGATACTAGTCCATTCACAGAAGAAAGGGTTTTGAAAGAACTCTTGAAACTGAGGATGGACAAAGCAATGGGGCTCGATGGGATTCACCCCAGGATTCAAAAAGAACTATGGGTATAACTAGTAACACAACTGACTACTCTCATTAACAAATCATGGGAGAATGGGGTGGCACCTGAGGACTGGAGGAGGGTAGATGTGATTCCACTTCACAAAAGTGGGAGCAGGGCAGAGGTAGGAAACTACAGACCTGTTAGTTTGACCTGAGTGGTAGGGAGAATGATGGAATCACTTCTGAAGGAAATAATTGTTGAGTACCTAGAGGCCAGTGGGGCACAGGACCCAGGACAGCATGGTTTCACAGCAGGAAGGTCATGTCAGATGAACCTAATAGATTTCTTTGACTGAGTGACTAAAGTAGTAGACCAGGGAGGGACTGTGGATATGGCCTACCTAGATTTTAGCAAGGCATTTGACACAGTCACACACAGAAGGTTAATATACAAGTTAGCCAGCCTTGGAGTAGGTCCCAAGGTGGTAGCCTGGATAAAAAACTGTCTGGACAACAGGACACAAAAGGTAATAGTAAACAGAGTCCACAGTGAAGAAAGGAGGGTAACTAGCGGGGCACCTCAGGGTTCGGTACTGGGACCGGTCCTCTTTATTGTCTTTATAAGAGACATTGGAGAGCACCTGGAAGGAAAAGTATCTCTCTTTGCAGATAACACAAAGATCTGCAACAGAGTTGATACACTAGGTGGGGGTGGAAAGGATGAAAAGGGACTTGGCAAGGTTGGAAGAATGGTCAAATATATGGCAGCTCAGATTTAATGCAAAGAAGTGCAAGGTAATGCACCTGGGAAACAAAAATCCAGGGAAAGAGTACACAATGGGGGTGAGATAATAACAACAACAAAAATTGAAAGAGACCTAGGAGCAATTATATCAGATGACCTAAAGGTGGGCAAGCAATGTGAGAAGGCAGTACATAGGGCCAGGGGATACTGTGATGCATAGGGAGAGGCATCAACAGTAAAAAACAAGAAGCTGTTATCCCTCTGTACAGACAGTTGGTGAGACCCCATCTGGAGTACTGCGTGCAATTCTGGAGACCCCATCTCCCCAAAGACATAGACAGAGTGGAGGCTGTTCAGAGGAGGTCAACCAAAATGGTGCAGGGTCTGCAACAGAAGACATACAAGGAGAGACTAAAGCAGCTTAATATGTATACCCTTGAGGAAAGAAGGGAGGGAGGGGACATAATTGAAACTTTTGAGTATCTCAAGGGAATCAACAAAGTACAAGAGGGTAGCATCTTTCAGAAAAAGAGATGTGAAAGAACAAGGGGGCACACTTCGAAGATAAGGAGGACAGCTCAGAGGTAATGTTAGAAAGTATTTTTTCACAGAAAGGGTTGTGGATGCATGGAACAGCCTTTCTGAGGAGGTTGTGGAATCAGGAACAGTGGGAAATTTCAAGAATGCACGGGACAGACATAAGGCAATTCTAGTGGGAGGTAGGAGGAAGTAAGCTGTTGATTAACTAGAATCTGCAGCTTATCCATCAAGTAGGCAAATGGGCAGACTAGGTGGACCAAGCGATCCTTATCTGCCATAAAATTCTATGTTTTCTATGTTTTCTATGTTTCACTGTTGCAGACTAGCACTTATGACTTGCTTCAGGTCATCACTAAGAAGTGTATATTTACTAGGATCATTGTTTGAAAGCTCTCCTCAGTCTGTCTCCACAGCTCTACACATTTGCTCCTGCATGACTCTAGCACTCTGAGTTGTGGGTTACCTTGCAGCGATCATTGACTTGCAGGTCTTTTCCAAACCTACATGACCATTAACAACTACCCTCCACCCAGAAGACTCATGCTATCTCTTTCTTCAGCCATTACAGTCTTCTAACAAAACTGCACATTTACATTTACATTCCTTATCTCTGATGTGAGAAGCTTCTAGTTTACTAGACTGGTTTCACCTGCTTACTAAGTTTAGTATTTACTGTATTTATCTCATTCTCTGAATAATGTTTATTGCTTCACTGTATCTGACAAGTTTTGCATTCTTGCACTGTTTTGTGCCCAGTCTAGCCTGCTTAGCGTAATAGACAATTTTCAATATTTCTTTTGATGTTTTGTAGTTGTCTGTGTTACTTACATCCCTTAGATATTTTCCCAGCTATTTGCATTAGTTCGGCAGAGCCAGAAATCTATTATGTACTGTACATCTGTGTTAAATCTCTCACCTGCCTATTTGTATCCCAAAGTCTAGTTGCAACCTAGGCCTGTTCTCAAATGACTGCAGTGTTGTGCTTTGACCAAGTGTTCATTTAATCTGTCAGCTACCGTATTCTATAACTGATGGTTACTGCATCTTACATCCTGTTCACAGTCTACCCTACCTTCCTCTATTTGATCCACTCACCTTCCCTTCTCCTATCTTCTCCTCCTCCTCCTCCCCATTCTACCTACCTCCCCTCCTCTTCCCTTCCCTCCCTATGCATGCATCCATCCCTAACTCCTCCCCTGTTCCTTCCTACCTTCCTGTCCATCTTGCTTTTGTCTCTTCCCCCTCCAATAACCTTGAATTTCTCCGCTCAGCCCTCCTGTTTTTTCCCCTCTTCCCCTCCTGCTCTCCCCCACTCTAAGGGGAAGAAATTCCACACCAGCCTCTTGCTCATGTCCCTACTCCTTCTCCTATCTGGCAAGGTGACATTCCTCCCTGGACCTTCTGTTTCATCCTTGTCCAGCTCCACAACTGCTTAAAGACCTCAGCATACTTCACTTCAATACTCTTGAGTCTTCTTCCAAAAAATCAACCTCCTGTCTGTTTGGACTTCACAACATTTTTCCGCCATCCTCTGTATCTCTGAGTCCTGACTCTTCCATGATCCCTAAATCAAGCCTGCCTCTTTTGGACTATCACCCATTTCAGCAGGAAGGGGAATACAAAGTTCTGGTGTTGCCATCTTAGCCAGACAGACTCTCTGTCTTTCACCACAGCTCTCAGAAAAGTTACATCTTCCTCCTAAGATTTCCTGTTTGTCAAGCTATTGTTCCGCTTGTCTGCACCCACCTTCATAAGAGTTTTCTATGTCTCACCAAGGATATTGTCCTCTTCCCTAGTTGATTCATTCTCCACCATCAACTTTCACACCTACACTGGTGAACTCATCCTACTAGGGGACTTCAGTGTCAGTTGGCTCTCCCCAGCTTCCAGGCCAACCAACCACCCACAAAGTTAAGTCCATTAATCTCACACATGTTATCTCCAAACCCACTCAGCTGAACCCCCACATTCACAATCACACTCTCCTAGACTGGGTACTTTCCTCCCAACCCCTCAGTATTGTTGCAGCAGGTATCTTTCCAGATGCTTTCAGCAACCACTGCATGATGTCCAGCATCAGGAAGATCCAGCAACCACCTTCTCCCAAAAATACATTTATAGCAGTCACTCGGCACATCTGTTCTCTTTAGAGATCTTGCTGCTGCAGATTGGATAGCTATACCCTCTGCCTCTGATATTGGCATTGCCCTCTCCCTGTTTCATGCCAAGTTCTATTCATTTTGTGACAGGCACACCCTGCTCAGGGTCAGAACTCACCATCATTCCTGGATTACTACTGAAACCATTGACCAGTGCAAGTTCCATGATCTCTCTTTGGCACATTACAAATTATCCCACTCTCTTCCTGACATCTTCATGTACAGGACTATTAGAAACTCTTGTATAAAGGTTGTCTGAGGTAAGAAATTACAATATTTCAAAGCCAACCTTCAAAACAACCGTAATGTCTCTTAAAAGTTCTGTAAGGTTATTCACTCCATCTTTAACCCTCCACACTGTCCTTTCGGTAAAAGGTTCACCAGTGTCTGATACATCCTCTGTTGCTACTCACTTCAATGAGTTTTTCATCACTTGTACCATTCCTTCCACTCACCCTCCAGCCTCATTTCCCTCTCATCACCCCTCTATGGACTTCTTCTTTCCCTGTGTATCTTCCCAGACTGCCCTATAATCCCTTAATCTGTTTAAATACAGCCCTTATTGGCTGGATTCTAAGTTACTCTATATCTCCACTCCTGCCATAGCATCTCCAATGCCTTACCTTCTTAGTTTCTCCTTCTCCCTCAATGTTGTCTCTTAGTGCTACAAGTTATCCAAAACTCTTCCACTCCAGAAAGGAGGGTCACTTCCTTCCCTACTGATAATCAATAAGCAGGACAAACAAAATGATATTCCTTCTTTTGAAGTGTGTTCTCGCTTTCCTTTGGAAAGTATATGTGTTAAAATCTTATTGAAGGAGCAGTCCTATATAACTATTGGTAACATCTATCGACCCCCATCTACAAATTCAGATTACACAATTAATATGTTTAAAGAAATTACACATTGTTCAGAATCTCAAGATACTGTAATATTTGGTGACTTTAACCTCCCTTATATTAACTGGGACTCATTCTCAGGACAGTCCTATGCCGAGAAAGAACTAATAACTGTGGTAGTTAGTACTGGATTACGACACCTTGTTACTGAACCCACTCGAGGTCCTAATATTTTGGATCTATTATTTACTAACATAGAGCAACAAATTAGCAATTTACAAATTTGGATCCACTTGGGACCAGTGATCTTCATCTATTCTTTTTGAAATTCAACAGTTTAAAAATACACAAAGGAAGTTATACTATACAAAAAATTATAACAAAGCAAATTTTTCTAAAATCAATGAATACTTACAAAACATAAACTGGGAATCTAATCTTCTTAATTGTACAACACAACAAGCTTGGGACGTTTTTAAAAACATTGTACATTATTTGGAAAATACCATTATTCCATCTAAGAGGATATTTAATAATAAAGGAACAATTCTCCCTTGGTTCAACAAGACAATTAAAAATCAGATTAAAATAAAAATTTAACTTTTTAGGAAACTTAAGAATAGTTCTGTTCCATTTAAAACTACTCTATTACATAAATACAAACTATCTGTGAGAAACTTAAAAAATTCTATTAAACTGGAAAAAATAAGCTAGAATTTAAACTAGCTCACAAAAAAGACTGTCACAGATCTCTTTTCTCCTATATAAATAGTAAAAAAGGTGTATCAAGGACCATTGGTCCCATTACAACCAGTGGCTCTTCTCTATCTGATATAGAAACCACAAATCTCTTTAATAAGTACTTTTGTTCTGTCTTCTCTCAAAAATCACCTATTAGTACATTTAAAGTTCACTACATAGATTATCATAGGTTCTATCCAACTGACATTACACAGGCTATCAAAAACCTAAAAAAAAAATACTAGTCCGGGCCCAGATGGTATTCATCCATTTTTTCTGATCGAAACCTCTATAAATATTTCTATACCTTTGTCAATTATTTTCAATAAATCCTTACAAGAAAGCATTGTATCAAATGATTGGCATTCAGCAATAGTTACTCCCATATTTAAAAAAGGCAATAGAGGTTCTGTGCAAAATTATCATCCAATTAGCCTGACCTCAGTGGCTGGTAAATTAATGGAACGAGTAATGAAGTCTCTAATAGAGCAAGATTGTAAAAAATTAGGAATTTATGATTCAAACCAGCATGGGTTTACTCCCAAGTATTCCCGCACCACCAATCTGATATCTTTTTACAATAATATAAGTACTCTACTAGATGTGGGTATCCCTACTGATGTAATTCTTTTGGACTTTAGTAGAGCTTTCGATAAAGTCTCACATGAAAAACTCATTGCTAAAATGCACAATCTAGTTTTGTCACCTGATATTGTCAACTGGACTTTAAACTGGTTGACAAATCATTCTCAGAGAGTCAAATTAATGATATCTTGTCTGATTCAGGTAGTGTGACAAGTGGTGTACCACAGGGGTCGGTCTTGGGACCAACATTGTTTTACCTCTTTATCAGTGATTTACAAATAGGGCCAAATAACTTCATAGTTAAATTTGCAGACGATACTAAATTGGGGGGCAAGGTTAATAATCAAGAAAATATTTCTGCATTAAAGAAGGATTTGGAAAAATTAACACTTTGGGCAAATTAAAATCATATGCAGTTTAATCAAGACAAATGTTTAGTAGTGCATTTCGGTGTACATAATCCAAAAAATGATATATCATATAAACGGACTACCACTTCACTCATCAAATTATGGAAAAGATTTAGGGATATATGTTAATAATAAACTTACGTCAAATGATCACTGTGTTAGAACTGCTTGCATGACCAACAGACTTTTGAAGCAAATAAAATGCACTTTTGCTAATCGCACTGAACAATGCCTTATTCCATTGTATAGGGCATACATTAGACCATATCTTGACTATGGCTCCCCTTTCTGGAATCCAAACCAAAAAAAAGACATAGAAATTCTTGAACAGGTTCAAAGGAGAGTAACTAGAATGATTCCAAGATTAACAAACTTGGATTATCAGAACAGATTAAAAGCTACTGGTCTCTTCTCTCTTCAAACTAGAAGATTAAGAGGTGATATGCTTGTGATTTTTAATTTAATAAATTCACCAGATCTAATGGAAAAATGTGGTCTAACACTCTCCAAAAGGAGACATGTTCTGAGACTGCATAATAAACAGCTTGAAGTAAAAACTTATAAAACCAGCTAAATAGGAAACTTTTTTTCCAATAAGAACATCTATTGTATGGAACACCTTGCAACAAGAAGTGGTAGAGGGAACTAGTGCCACTGTCTTTAAAAACAAATCAGATGTTTGGTTGAGGGATAATAGATAAATAATGTCCCACATAGTGTGGGGAACAGTCTTGATGGGCTCTGGCCTTCTTCTGTTCTTTCATACAAAGAAATACCAAGTAAAGGGACCTTGGGGTTATCATATCTGATGACCTCAAAGTGGCAGGGCAGTGCATCAAAGCATTATGTACATCTTCTGGGATGCTGGTATACATAGGAAGAGGTATCACCAAGTGAAGGTGGGAGGTGATGTCACCACTGTATTACTCACTGGTGAGAGGGCACAAGGAGTATTGTATCCAATTCTGGAGGCCACACCTCAGAAAGCACATGTAGAAGGGAAGGCAGTCCAGAAGTGGGCAACTAAAATGGTGCAGGAGCTGCATCATAAGCACGACAAGGAGAGATTAAGGGATCTCCATGTATATTATAGAAAAGAGGAAAGCAAGAGGGGACTTGATAGAGACCTACAGATGCCTTACAAGGGTGAAAAAGGTACAGTGGGGGAGGCTGTTTCAAATGAGAAAGAGCATCAGGAACAGAAGGCATGAAATGAAGCTGGAAGGGGGAAATTTTAAGAGGGATATAAGGAAGTACTTCTTCACTGAAAGACTGGTGGATGCCTGGAGTAGACTGCCAGCAGAAGTGGTGGAGAAGACAATGGAAAGAGGCTTCAAGCATACATGACAAAGACTTAGGGGGGCATTAGTAAATAGGCAGTTGGGGTGAGGGTCACCAGAAACCAGTTAAGGTCAGTGAAGACATACTAGGCAGGGACAATCTGGGCACACTGAGTGGGCCATGGCCAAGCTGTCTTTTTTGCAAACAAATTCTATGTTTCTGTCTCTAAAATATGTTTTTTTTTAAAACAATACCCCTCAAGCTGTAATGAAAAACTTCCCCCACTCACTGGGCTATAATATGACTCCTGCCTCTTCCTAAATAATTTTTAGTCATATAAATCCATCTCATTCCCTGCTGGCACCCTCCTCCCTCCTCCTTCCTCCCTCCACCCTGGTGAATTTAACAGTACAGCATCACATAAGATACTAAGTTGATCATAGGGTTTAACCTTTCCCCCACCAGCATGCCAAACACAGTCCCTACCCCACCCAAGTCCCACCATTTCATATAAGACCCCCACATAACTTCCTTCTGTCCCCCATCAGATTCATCCCCCTGCCAACACCCAGAAAAAATGTGACCTGTAATATAGAAAACAGTTTCCTGGTGCAGAGTGTCTGCTCTTTTCAGTGTCCATTTCAGTAATGGCACTGACAGATGAATTAATGAATGGTGATGTCTTTGCTCCTCGTAAAACCTGATGGGCTGAATTTTCAGCAGTCCGGTTTTATAAGAATCAGACTACTGTAGAACTAAATATTTTCACTTGCCAAAATTTTCATGGATCAGGCTCTTTAATCATATTAGTGCACATCACTATTCGCGATCTGGCCAATAGACAAGTCACACTTATTCGCGGTTAATGAAATAATTCAAAAATAAAGCACAACCTTACGTTCTCCTTGCTGTGCTAATGGGGTGTTTTAATTAGTGGTTGGTGTGATAAAATAGTGTATAACAGGCTCTAACAGTAGGTTTAAACTGCATTGAGTTAAGCAGTTCACTAATCACTTAGTTGCCTTTAGAGTTCGTTTTACTTGAGGGGGTATGCTGCAGAAACAACAAAGAGCCTAATACTTGCCTTCAGCTGCTCATTATGTGCTGTTGATTAGGCATGTAATTGATGCAGTCCTTCATGCTTTTACCTTTGTAACTGATTTAAAATTAACAGCACATACCATTCTCCAATGCCACCACCGACCACACAGCCCCTTACAAGCCCAGCACAAACATGTCACTGTATGGGTGGTTGAATCATCTGAAGCCCATGAAACAAGGGATCTCCTTTCTTGAAATTGTTGCAGCAGACCAGCTTGATGAATCTGTTGGTATGTCATCCTGTGTAGTTGAGTCAGAGGTACGAGAACTCCAAAGTATCCCACCAGATAAAAAACACCTCGGTGAATATGCCTCCTACTCTCCAGCATTGCGGTTCGAGATCAGCTGCTATTCTACTGAAAACAGTGTCATGGATGCAGTGAGGTACATTTCTTTTTTTTTTATAATTCATATTTTATTAGTAAATTTTTTACTATTACAGGGGACAGAGAGTTACCACATACCATGCCTATACTCAAAATGATACATGAGCTGTCCCCATCCCCCCTTCCCCCCACCCCATACAGCAGCAGAGTACATACAAGGAAAGATGCTATATAGTATCACGAATCAAGGCACACTGGATATAGTGACTCATTTAGCAGCTCTGGCCATAATTAGTGTGTGAAGGGGATCCCAAGTATTCTTGTACCACTGCAACTTATTGTGGAGGCTCACTATTGCTTTCTCAGTACATAGGTTAGCCAAAATTTCATTAACCCATTCCTGATATGTTGGGCTTACTGTATCCCTCCAATGCTGAAGCACAATTTTTTTTACAGATAGTGCAATCATAGAAATATGAAATCTTATGATTCTCACCTTGATAGAGGATAAATCCCCCAACAAACATACATCTGGGGTGAAGTACTCCTGCAAACCCAGTATAGGGTCTAGGTTATTCTGTATGGCTACCCATAATGGCTTTATCTTGGGGCATGACCAAAAGATGTGAAGAAGTGTACCCTCCTCTTGACATCCTCTGGTACAGGCCCCTGAACTTATGAGACCCCATTTCCTCAGCTTCACAGGGGTATAATACATGTTATGTATTATGTGGTATTGCATAAGGCGGAGTCTATCCTGAGAGATGTACTTATGGCAGAACTTCCATAAAACTGACCAGTTAGAAGTATATTGAGGAAAAAAAGAAACCCAGAGCTTAGTGGGGCCTTCAGGTCTCCCATATTTCCAATAATATAGGACACAATATATTTTGGAAATAGCGCCTGGTGACCCCAATAAGGGGGAGAGATCTGATACAAACAGAAAAGCAGGTGGACGAGGAGGGATATTACCAAATACTGAAGAGAGGAGATGTTTCAATTGGGCCACCCTGAAGTGAAGAGTTAACGGGATATCAAACTTGCAAATTATATTAGAAACTGAGAGCCATTCCCCTGCGTCATCCAGAAAAGTAGAGATTATCCCATCCCCAATCTGAGGCAACCATTTACAAGATAGCATCTTTTTGTTTATGGTGAAAGATGGGGAATTCCAAATGGACTGAGGCAGGTCCAAGTCTGGGGAATACCGCAGAAATGAACAAAGCTGTGTGTGAACTCTGAGGGACATTCGGATAGTGGGACAACTAAAAGTGTCAGAAAGGGAGGCTATTTTAAGATAGAACATTGTCTGGGGGTCTATGTTCTCAGACTGAATTAAGTCTAACTCAATTTTGAGCCAGACCGGTCTTAAGTATTCCGGATCCGGGTTCGCCCACCGCAAATATTTTGCAGTGTGACTAGCCCAGTAATAAATTGCCAGATGGGGGATCCGTAGTCCTCCATCTAGTTTCTGAGTGGCTAGCTTATAATATGCTAACCTGGCTTGTTTATTAGACGAGATGAAATTTGTGAAAATTCCGTGCATTTTCTGGAACCATGATAATGGTATAAAGGAGTTAAGAAGCGAGAAGGGATAAAATAAATGAGGAAAAACATTCATTTTAATGATATTAATACGACCCCAGAGAGAGAGAGAGGGAGTTTAGACGATCTATTGAGATCTTGAACTATCACTTGGGAGAGAGGCTCCAAATTTTCTTTAAACCAGGAGGAGGGGTTACCATCAAATTAATACCAAGGTATCTGAGGACACGCGGAGACCAACCGAGACCAAAAGAAGACAAATCATTTTTAAAAACCTTATGATTAAGAGGGAAAATGGAGGATATATTTATATTCAGCTTATAATTTGAGAGAGCACTGAACTTGGCGATTTCCCTCAACATGACGGGAATTGAAGTTTTTGGATGAGATAAGTGAAGGAGGAGATCATCAGCATAAGCTGTGATCTTCACCACCTGATTACCTATCGGCATACCGCTTATCTCCGGATTATTGAGAATGTTTCAGATAAGGGGCTTTAGGTATAAATTAAATAAAAGGGGGGAAGAGGGCAACCCTGCCAGGTACTGGAAGACAAAGGAAAGGGTTTGGAGAATGTTCCGTTGCCAGAGACTCTGGCAGATGGAGTTTGATATAAGGCCCCGTATCCAATCTATAAACTTAGCTGGGAAATCAAATATTTTAAGGGCCTGAAACAGGAAATTCCAATTGACGCTATCAAACACCTTCTCGGCCTCCAAGGAGACCAATCCCTCAGGAAAGGCAGCATCCCTGGACACCGAGACAACATGTGACAGGGTACGTAGATGGTCAGCTGATGAACGTCCCCTCATAAACCCTACCTGAGACATATTAATCAGGTCAGGAAGAACTCGTGTTATTCTATCGGCCAATATCTTTGAGAGAATTTTAACATCTTGATTCAATAAAGAAACTGGTCTGTAGCTTTGCACTAATTCTGGACCTTTATCGGGTTTAGGAAGAAGAACAATCAGGGCTTCAAACAAATGTGTATCTATTTTTGCACCAGAAAGAATGTGACAGTACAACCGGTGGAGAACCGGCAATAATTGTGATCGAAAAGTTTTATAAAATAAGGCGGAAAAAACGTCTGGTCCTGGAACCTTATCTGAGGGCAAAGCCCCAGTGACCTCTGATATTTCCTCCAGAGATATTGGTGAGGATAGAAAATTCCTCTGCGGTTCAGATAGAGAGGGTAGGGAGGAATCCCTCAGGTAGGCCTCAAGCTCTTCTAAGGAAGAAGGGTTACCCATGTCCCTATATAAATCATCATAGTAGGAGGCAAACTCTTGTACAACCTCTGAAAGGGATACCTTCAAGGATCCATCTACCTGGGCCCTAATTGGAGGTATAAATCTAGCTGATTCCTGCTGCTTTAACTTTAAGGCTAGCAGGTGACCCGCTTTTTCCCCCTGATCCGTGTAGTTTGCTTTTTAACAAATAATAGATAATTCTGCTTTTTCCCTCAACAAGTCTAAGTATTTATCTTTAGCTACCGAAAGCCTCCTCATATCCTCTTCCAAGGCATTGGAGGATAACTTGGTTTCCAAAGACCTAATTAGAGATAAAGAAGCTAGTAATTCCGCCTCTCAAGTCTTTTTCCTTTTTGTGGCTAAACTGATAATAATCCCTCTCATGTATGCTTTGAAAGCACCCCACAAAATATCAGGTATCGTGTCCTCAGAGGAATTAGTGGAGAAAAAGAAATCAATCTGCTCCTTTATTAGATCACAGTATTTGCTGTCTTTGAGCAATTGACCATTTAGTTTACATCGGGTTTCTTTATGGGGAATATTAAGGAAGGCCAGTTTAGAAGTTACCAGAGAGTGATCTGACACTGGACCTCACTGGATTGAGGCAGTTAAGACCCCCGGCAAGAGGACCTGAGAGAGAAAAAGGTAGTCGATGCCAGACTGGGTTCTGTGTACAGGCGAATTAAAGGTATGCTCCCTGTCCTTAGGGTGTACTACACGCCACACATCACACAGCCTGCACTGATCCAGAAAGTCCCTAAGGGCCCTCTGTCTGGGCGTCAAGCCCCTCAACCCACTACCAGACCTGTCTACTTCAGGATCAAGAACCAAATTGAAGTCCCTGCCTATTATTATACCAATGGGAAGCATGGGAAGGAGTATGGAGATGAGCTTCATAAAGAAGCCAGGATCATCTGTGTTAGGTCCATAAATGCTACCAAGTAAAATAGGCATAGACCAGAAACTCCCCTGAACTAGGACATATCTTCCATCCGGGTCCCTGAAAACTTGTTTAGAAATAAAGGGAATGTTTCTATTGACTAGAATCATAACCCCACAGCTGTTAGTGGACCCCGAGGCATTAAACACCTGCCCAATTTGTTGCCTCCTAAGTTGCAGAGGTTCACTTTCCAGTAAATGAGATTCTTGGAAGAATGTGATCTGAGAAGATAATAAACTTAAGTGTTTTAACACTTGATATTGTTTAACTCTTTTCCTTATCCCCTTCACATTCCATGTAGCAATGTTTATACTACTGACCATCTAAAAAGAAAAGGAAAGAGGACATTATATGAAATCTAGGAATTACAACAATCAGACTTAAATGACCCAAACCCTTGTTTGCTGCTGTATGTTCCACCCATCCCAATACCCACTTCCCCTCTCACCCACCACCCCCCAAAATATTCCGACCCCATCCAACAAACAAGTAATATGACAATCCTAAACACAATACCACCCCCTCCCCCCACCTCAACTGTCACGAGCAACATTCAGCACAATACCGCTTTCCTTCCTCCCCCTCCAACCTCCCACGTATGTACCCAAAAATCCCGCCTTAGAATGTAATGGAATGGAAGTAAGCTGTTGGTTAACTAGGATCTGCAGCTTATCTGTTAGGTAGGAAAATGGGCAGACTAGGTGGGCCAAGTGGTCCTTATCTGCCATCAAATTCTATGTTTCTATGTTTCTATGTAAACCTTCTTATAGAAACAGTAGTCAGCAACATCTGATCAAAGATAAAGGTAATGTAAGTAGTGGTAAGTAAATACTGGACTCCAGAAATCCAGAAACAAAAAGAGCAAGAATGAAAAATAGAGAAGAGAGCAACCCCCTACTTGGGAGCAAACCAGAAAACTTGAATCCTGAGGAAAAACAGAAAACACACAATATAAGGCTTAATAGCAGAATATGCTCTCATAACTGCTGCCATTAGCAAAATTGAAAACTTTCCCGGAAACATATATTCCCTAGTAAACTAAATGCTCCCAAGTAGTGGATCTCCATCTGTGTCCAAGCCCCCACTGCTATCTGTACCTGAGAAAAGTAAATTCCAGAAACAAATAAGTAAAGGGGGGTTGATCGACCAAAATTACATCAAAAGCACCCTCTGGTGATGATATCCCAAAAAACATTGAGATCAAAAGTTCGCTCTCTCGAGCAGTGCCCCAGTAATCAAAAACATCAAGTTTGAGGGTTTTCGTCATATTAACTAGATCATGAGAGATAATTAAGTGCCCCTGGAAAAAAGAAACCGGTAAATGTGATCCGTGTGAGAAAAAAGGGTACTCCTCCCAGACAAAACACAACCCCCCAGAGAGAGAGAGAGAGAGTCCCGAGATGTGAGGTTGCTCCAAAACACTGAGCACTGAGATGAAAAATGCAAAAGGTCAGGATTTTGCTGAAGATAGTCCCCTCCGTCGAGAAATTCGAGAGTCCACAAAAACAGACTGGTATTCATTCCTCTTTTGGTACAGCAACATGAAAAAATTCTTCTCCTTTCCAAAACAGGGTGGGGTAAGACCAACCAACCAGATCAGGTGTCCTGAAACAGATCAGGCAGAGCAGCCTTTAATCCCGAGAGATCAGCTTCAGGATTCTCGTATGTTGACCAGGTACCATCCACTAGTACCTGTAGTCTAGCTGGATACCCCATTTTAAAGCAAAGGCCTGCAGCTATAATTTTCAATACAATAGGATGAAAAGCAGTACGCTTTGCCCTAACCGACCCTGGTAAATCTTGGGCAATTCTGAGCCTGGCATTTTCCTATTTCACTTCTTGTAACTCTATCACTTTTGCCAGAAAATGTTGTTGCTCTAGGTAATTCAAAAAATGGCAAATAATGGGATGAGGCGTTGCTCCTGGAAATGGCTTGGGTCACAAGGACCTATGCGCCCTTTCAATAATGTACTTAACCCTGAAGGGAGAGGGACCAGCGACCTTTTCAATTAGCTTCTGCACAAATACCAGCATGTTTAGGCCTTCCTCTCCTTCTAGAAGGTCCAGGATAACTACATTGTTTCTTCGGCTGCAGCCCTACAAATCTTCCAACTTAGCTTCCAAACTAGAAATCCTTTGAAATAACTACGAGACCGGGACCAATTTTTTCCACTTGCTTCTGAAGAGATGAGATTCGGGCTGCATTATCCGAAATTTTCATCATGACCTCCTCAAGTTTTTTAGAAAGGGATTTAATTTCAGCTGAGATTTCTTTAATTTCTTCCCGGAAGGGTTTGAAATCTTCCAAAAATCTGCTCAGAGTTAGGGGTTCTTTCTCGGTGATCAGGCTTAGAAGCTCTGGCTTATTCACAGCACTCGAGGCCCTTGATTTTTTGGGGGGCCTTCTCAGGAGTGACCTGCGGTGTATGCTTCTACGGAGGCTTCTTCATATAAACCTCCATAATCAATGGAAACAAACAGTCAGGAGCCCAGGATATTAAGAAGGTGATAATCTGCAATCTTTCTGGTTTTTAGGGAGAAATAACAACCAAAATAGAGATTATTTAAAGTTAGGAGGTTGGAGCTATGCAGAGGAGCTTCTACTCGGTATTCTGCATCACGTGATCCCCGAGGTACAGTACATTTCTTCAAAGCACAACCTGACAGTAAATGACAGCATAGTAAGAACATTTAAGGGCTACCTGTCCAAAGTTCAGCTAACACCAGATGTTTCAAAGATAACACCCGAGCTACCTAAAAGACCATGGGGCAGATCTCCTGTGTTAATAACTGAAATTGAAAATGAATTATAAAAAGTTTAAGATCAGAAGGGGCAGTGGTAAAGGGGCTGTCAGTATAGCCTAGAGGTTAGAGGAACGGGGTGTGAATGAGCTTAATACATCCTGCAGACCAGACCTGAGTTTGATTCTCATAACCTCCACTTGCATACTGTGTGACTCTAAGCGAGTCACTTAACCACCCAGTGCTCCCAGGTCACTCCTGAAAACAGGCATGTGTGCCTAATGGGCCTTACCCAGTTACCAAAGACTGAAAAAAAAATGCAAGGGTGGCACAAGCAGTCACAATAGGGGTCATTAAAGCAAATAGCCCACAGTTATTGACTGAAATGGGAGGCAGTGTTTTCATATCTTGGCAGTGGGCATGGATTTTTCTTAGCCACATGGGCTACTCCAAACGAAAGGGGACTAAAGCAGGGAGAAAAAAACTAGTGATTTTGAAGAACTGAAGGATGCTTTCATGCTCAGAATTCGAACTGCTGAGCTGGCCCACTGGCGCAGTGGTAGGGTTGCCGCTCACGGTGCCAGTGACCCGTGTTCAGGAACGGACTCGGGCAGCTGGAGAGCCGGCTGTCGGGATGAGGATTGAGCACCCAGTGGCTGCTCTCATCCTCTGGGTGGGGTGGGATGCAAGTCCCCGCTGCTATACCACCACCTGGGTGACCACAGGTGGAGGTGCAGTGAAACTGCACACAGCAGGGTGGGAGGATGTCTGCCGGGAGCTTGAGCACCAGCACATCATGGCGTGCTTCACCCCTAGGCTTCCCTAGTGTGTGGACATCCTGAGGGCAGGGAGACAAGAAAAATGGAAAAAAAAACCTGCACCAGGCTCCCGTAGACGGGATCCGGTCAACCCGAGAACACCCATAACCAGGCTCCATAGAAGGGGCTGGCAAGGCCTTCCAACACAGACTTAAGGACTAAGAGAGAGGACTGGGGGAACCCCTCTCTCTGCCCCACCCGGGGGGGCAAACTGAGGCAGGATAGGGACAGGCTTGCTGGTACTCGGAGGGAGATACCTAGGGCGGGACTACGGGAGCACACATGACCTAGGGATCCCAGAAGAAAAAGGATCCTGGTGCAGCGAGGAGGGCAGCATAAAAAAAAAAAAAGAATTCCGAACTGCTGCACAGAAGGAACTGATCCTTCCACAACTTGCCATAAACATAGATGAGACAGATGTCCATATGATACCCATGTCTGAATGGACAATGGAACTGATGGGTTCCAAACAAGAAGAGGTCACAGGGCTAGAAGATAAGTGCCAGGTCCCCGTGGTACTTGGAATCACACTTTCTGGTGACTGCATCTCCCCCAAGGTTATTCATAAAGGATGCACAGCAGCCTGTCACCCTAATTTTTCCTTCCCTTCTGGTTGGAATGTGATTCACTCAGAGAATCATTAATAACAATATTTCTGCTTGAAAAATATTTCACTATCATTTTATTTTCACGGTTTACACTAGTTTAGTGACTACAGTGAAAATGAAATGATAGTGAAATATTTTAGTTCTACAGTATATCACCATTCATTCATAAAAGACCCATTAACAAGATGTGCACTGAACAGAGAAGACTCTCTGCAATGGGGGACCATTTTCTTTATAACAGGTCACATTTTTTTCTGGGTGTTTGTGGAGAGTGAAAGCTAATAAGGACCAGAAGGTGGGTTTGCTGAGGTGTCCTATATGACTTGACCTGTTGGTGGGACTTGGATGGGAGTGGGAGTGTTTTTGGCACCTGAGTTGGGGGAAAGGTAAACCATATGATTAACTTCATGAGTTTTGTGATGTTGTGCAATCAAATAAGCCAGGGCAGAGGAGGGGGAGGATGGAAGATTGTGCCATCAGGGGCTGGGAGTGAAGTACACTACTGAAATGTTTTTGAGAGGTGAGATAGGGTGGAATTACACACCACATTGGTTGCAGGGGGTATTTCTTGTGTTAGAGTCTCAATTCATATAGTCTTTCACTTTTGAATTGCATATACAGTATTTGCACAGTGAAGTATGTGAATTGCCTAATTCACCCACAGGTTGGCAATACGTGTTGATTTGCCATGCACATTTGGCAGGTTCATCTGTCAAAAAACTATACGAATTGCAGTCATTGGTGAAGTAAAGTTGACAAAATTCATGAATTTCATCAACTTTGTTCGCCTCTTGATTCCTCCCACAACACACCTGTGTAGCTTTGGCACTGGATCCTTACACCATAATTACCTGCCTGGCATGTCTGCCATGTGTCAAATTTAGTAATGACTATTTCCCATGTTTCCACATTCAGTTCAGCCAGCTCAACTAAAATGCATTTATATGTGGAAAATGTCTTTCTCTGTGAGAAACTTAAATTATTAAGAAATAATCATTGCCAATGCCTCGTTGATGTAATCTCTCTCTTTTGTGTCAGCAGAAGTTTATCAGTCAGGAGTGGTCAGTAGCAGTGAGGCAGGTGCAAGTGAGCAGCAAGGTCAAGTGGCATTGGTCATTCTGGAGAAGAAATTGGGAATGGTCCTCTTATAACATACATATATAAACAAAAAACATTGAGAAGGGTGGGCGGGCAACCTGAAGGGGACAGGAAAGAAAGAACAGACACAGGGGTGGGACCTCGGTCCATTTGAGAGAGATAGAAAGAGAGAGAGAGAGACATGGATGGATGGATGAATGGTTAGATAGATAGATAGATAGATAGATAGATAGATAGATACAGACAAAAGAGGGGCTCAGCAGCTCACTGGTCTCACTGCAGCCTGCAGCATGACTTTCAGCTGCAGCTGCAGAACTCAAAAAAGTCCTGCTGTTCTGATACAGATAACATGAGTGAATGGCTCCTCTTGCTAAGGTTGGGCACCCTGGATTTTGGGGTACCCAGAAAAGGTGTTTCTGCAAAGTTTATAAAACACACAAACAGTAGCATCTATCTAGATGGGCCCCGTTTAGATAGGGTCAGGCATTTGCCTTTTAAAAAATAGATTATTTTTATGCATATTCAATGTTTGTGAATTTCAAATGTGAAAAATAAATATATTTTTTTCAGCACAAGAGGTAAATCATGAAAATAAGCAGTCACAATCTTTTTTTTTTCCTTTTTTTATACTTTGTGGGGGTAAATCATGAAAATAAGCAATTGTGATCTTTTTTTGTTTTGTTTTTCTATGGTGTGAATCAGAACATTATTTCTAAATCATTATAACTCTGGAAACATACACAGTAGAAGTGTTTATTCTCACAGAGGTTATATTTAGCACATGGTACTAATTAGCCACAGTTGCGCAAATTTAATTTCATTCTCTGCAGTTAGTTCCTAATTTGTGCCCATTAAAAATCTGCAATTTTGGTAAATTAGCACCATTTTATTTTAGCACAATTTATCACTTAAGTGAGTAAAGCTATAATAATTTTACATCAAATATAATCTGTTCTACAGTAATATTTTTTCATCAGACCTTCCAGAGTCACCCCTTGGCAAAGGCCCCTTCAAACCTGAAAATCTCATGAAAAATTCCATATCATCTAGGCTAGAGGTGAAAGCAAAAAATACCCAATTTTAAGTATAGGGAAGCCAAATGTCTTTTTTTCCATTTTTCAGTGCTCCGTATCTCAGAAACTGAAAAAGACACCATCATGAAACTCTTCCCATCTTGAAACTCTATTTTGTGTATATATTACTAAATGACTCTACAGTCATTAAAGTGCAAAAATTTAGGTTTAACACTAAACAGACTACTCACCCCCTAAGGGTGCTACAATGCCCCTATAATGGTTTGCCCCTATTGTGTATAGGTTTCTATATACACGGTTATCTTGTAGGACAGTTCAGTGGTCAGCAAAATTTGATGTAGTTCAGTTCCAAGGTCATGAAAAGGTATTTCCGTATAACAGTGACATCACTACTATACTACAATTTTTCATTGTGAAGTTTGTCCCAGCAGTCTCTCCTCATAATTTCCCCTCTCCCACTCACCAGAACCACAAATCTGATATCCTTATTTTACATTTTGTATTTTTTTCTCTATAATTTTACTAAGAACAAAAGTAGTACAGCCCACTCCATTTTATTTACTCATATACTATAAAGCCAATATACTATTCAAAAATAATATATGGGCAACCAAAATACCACTAGGCATGTTGTTTCCATTGATGGGTTGAGATAACATCAGGGACCTCTTGTGCTTTGCTCTTGAGGTCCATATGATATCATCTCAATCGATTGATGAAAACTCAGCCTTGTTGTGTATGGTTTCCCATACATTATTTTATATGTAACATATCAATTGGCTTAGCACATGGCATTTCCACCCAACTAGTAGTGCTCTGATGTCATTGTGTCCTTATCTGGATTGGTTGTCCATTCTCAACAGGAAGAATGGTTAGTAGTGAATGTATCTCCTAGATGACCTGTATCCAAATCTACTTTCTAGATCTACTTGTCTTGATAAGAAACATAGAAATGTATAACTGGTGGTGGACAAGGACTGGTAGGCCCATCTAATCTTCCCATGTCCTCTAACTACTAAAGAAATGTTTATTTTTATTTTATTTTTATTTATCAAGTCTAGGATTACAAATACCTTTGAGCCATGGCTCTTTTACAAAGGTTCCATGTCAGAGAAATACAAATTATGGGGAACATCAAGACAGGCATTACAACAAAGTGGACATTGCAAACAGAGTACAGATTAGTACAGTTAAATACAGTTCAAGGGTAGCATTGTAACAAGGCAGCCAGCGGCATTTGTCAGAGAAAATAGACAACAGATAAGAAATGCCAGAGTCATAGGGAGAGGGAAGAGGGTAGGGGGAAGAAGGAATGTAGGAACGGTGTCAAGAGGGTGAAAAGTGCAGCATTGGGTATACCAAGATGTGAGGGTAGAATCCAGTGAGGAGGGGAGGAGAGGGGGGACAACTAGAGCAGAAAGGAAGTGGAGAACAAGGTTAAGTTAGGCAGTCACAGGAGCTGTTGGTAGTGAGATAGTCCGGAGCCTAGTTTTAAACATACCAATAGTTGGGGCAGAGGAGATGGTTGGGCTGAGGCCATTGAACCAGAGTGGTGCTCGATAAGCAAAGAGCGTTGTCCTGTGAAGTGTGACAGTGGGGACTTTCAGTAGCTGTAGCGTGGATCTCCTAAGGCACCGTTTGTTAATCGGTGTTGTAACAGAGTTGAGACCCCAGAAGGTGCAAGGCCAAGGTAGATTTTTTTGACCATGGAGCAGGTGAGAAACTTTATGTGGTTTGATAGTTGGAGCCAGCCGGTCTGAGTGTACAGGTCACATGTGGGTGAGGCGGTGAGCACCAGTGATGAGCCGACATGCTTTATTTAAGGCAGTTGAGAGGCGTCTAAGGGTTGTGGTTGTGGCCGAGCCATAAATGATGAGACCATAGTCTATTACAGAGATCACAGAGCTCAGGACTGCAACCTTCAAAGCTTCTGGCGTGAGGTGTGGTCTGTGTTTGTAGAGGAGACCAAGCCTTGTATTAGCAGCTCTAGCTACATTATCTACATGAAGTCCATAGGAGAGATTAGGGTCAAGCTGAATCCCTAAGTATTTGAAGGACACCACCTGATCTAGAGTGTTGCCCTGGGTGGTGGAGATAGCCAAGTGGTGTAGCTTGTGTGGGTTATGAGAGCTGCAGAAGAGCATAGATTTTGTTTTCTTGTCATTGAGGACCAGTTTATGATTAAGAAACCATGACTCTACAGAACTGAAACCAGGTTGAAGGTTATGTTGAAGAGTTGCAGGATCTTTGTGAGTGGAGAATACAACAGCATCATCGGCATATAGTATGATCTTCTCAGAGCAGTGGTAAGGGAGGGAGTTTAAGAAAAGGCTAAAAAGGAGGGGTCCCAGTATGGATCCCTGTGGGACACCTGAGCGAACAGGCAGGGTGTTAGAAAGAGCATCCGCAATTTTTACTCTCTGTGACCAGTTTTCTAAGTAGCTTTAAAACCAGAGAAGAGTCAGGTGATAGCCGGGTTCAGTAGTTGGTATATTAGTAGTCCATGGTGTACTGTATCGAAGGCCTTGGAGAGGTCGACGGAAGCAAACGGGCCCTGTGAGAAGGCCGTTGTCAAGGGATTTGTGCAAAGCTCCAGTGAACTCAAGAAGGGCTGTGGTGGTGCTGTGACCTTTCCGGAAGCTGTGTTGTTGTGGACAAGGTATATTGTATTTATCCAAGTGGTCGGTAAGTTGATCTACTACGATGCGCTCAAGTGCCTTAGAGAGTGGGGTCAGTATGGAGATAGGGCGATAATTTGAGTGAATCATCTTGTCCCCACTTTTATGGCTGTTTTCCATAGGTCCAGGAATTTTCCACAGCTGAGAGAGAGGTTTAGGATTTTTGTTAATGGATGAATTACCTCATCAAGGGTGAGCAACAGAAGCTTAAGGTCCAGGGTGTCACTACTAGATCTAGATTTAGAGATAGCTGCAGTAATATAGCAGTGAGCTTCATTCAGCCTTACCTTCCTGAAGTAAGAAGGGATGGTTAGACTGAGGCTAAGGTCTTTGAGAGTAGGCCTATTTTCAAAAAGTCATTAGGTAGGACAGCACTAAGGTCTGAAAAACCGTGTTAAAGACGTTTGCGATCACCTTGGGGTTAAGGGTTGAGGATCCATCAACCATTAACATGGCCGGAGAGGTTTTTGGCTGCTTCCCTGTGACATCCTTGATATTGTCCCAGAAAGCACGACCATTTCCCCATGTATTGGTGACAGCATCTTTGTAATAGGTGGATTTCATTAGCCGTATGGCTTTTGTGCAGGCATTTCGTGCTTGTTTGTAATTTTGGATGTCCAGTTGATTGCCGGTGGCCCTGGCAACTGCCCAGAGGTGATCCCTTAGTTTCAGCTGTGAGAGAAGAGCACGTGACCCATGGGTTAGAGAGAGATTTTGTTTTATGCCTTTAGCAAGGGCAAAAGAGGTTAGGCTTTGTTGAAAATTGAGATGAAGTGATCAAGAGCCAAGTTAACATCTGTTGCTTCATAAATTGGTAGCCAGTCTTGTAGAAGCAGGTGTTGTTTGAGATGTGGAAGTTTTCACGAGGAAGGACTCTGCTAGTGCTAATTTTGGGAGGGGCTTAAGGAATTTGTTAGACCATGCACACATGACTGGGGAGTGGTCACTGAGTGAGTCTGGGAGAATGGTCGTATGAGAAATCCTTGTGGGGTGAGTGGTGAGGACCCAATCCAAGAGGGTACTGGAGCCAGTCTTGTAGTTAATCCTAGTAGGGGAGTTTACCATTTGCATGAGGTTAGCAGCTGAGATGGAGTCTTTATAGGCACTGGCACTCGATGCTAACCAGTTTATGTTGAAATCCCCTAGTAGAATATGTTCAGCTTCAGAAGGATGAGAGTTGGTAAAGTTTAGGACGTCATTGAATCCATGTTTAGGGTCCCTGGGTGGGATGTATACAGAGACAATAGTCAGGGCTTTATGGTTTGGACCTAGGATGATTTTTATTGGCAAAATCTGGGCTGAGGCAGAAAGTGATGGAGTTGCTACAGGGTGCCAAGACAGGGAGTCTTTGATATAGATTGCGCAACCACCACCTTTTTTGGATATCCGGTCCAGCCTGTGGACATTGTAGCCCTGTATTGTTACTGCTGAGTCAGGAACTTTAGGTGTCAGCCAAGTTTCCACCACTGCAAGGATGTCAGGTTGTGTTGGCACATGAAGGCTTGGAGTGCATCCAGCTTTGGTAGTAGGCTGCAGATATTAATAGTTGCAAGGATAAGGGCACCTGGAGTTGGTGTGTGGCCTGAGCTTCTAGGGCCAGGATTAGGATGGAGCTGCCTGAGATGAGAAGGAGGAGGAGTAGAAGTTTTAAGGAGCAGAGTCGCAGCTCTTTGAGAGATAGTTTGGTTGTTTTTTCCTGGAGTAGAGGTTGCAAGGTTCCAGGTGGTGTCCCATATGGACTGCAAGGTGGTACAGTGTAGTGAGGTGGCCACACTTAGTGAGAGAAGTGGTCGGGTTAAGTAACCAGGAATATCCAATCGGTGCACCAAGCACAACACTCAAGTAGAAGTGGAGAGTTCCCTTGGAGTAGCAGTGGAAACCAGAGTAGAGGGTGGCGGGGGAGTGGTGCGGGTGGTGGTGGCTTGGACCAGGGAGAGAGAAGAGGGGGGCCAGAGCAAGGAGGAGGAGGAGAGGCAAGAGAAAGGCAGAGAGAGCCCACATGGCATACGTACTAGATAAAGAGATAGAGATATAGCCCTCTAGTGGTGAGAGGATATAATCTGCTAATGGAAAAGTCAACAAAAAAAAAAAAGCTCTAAATTCTCTTCTAATATCACCTCAGAACTTAAAATGACTGTAAGGATTAAACAAATTATTAAACACTAGCACATAAATTCAACTAGAGACACAGAGGGAGATACAGTAGTTAGAGATGTGTTCAGCAGGAGATAGTGGGGCCACTTGGAAATCAGCTTCCACTGGTACCAAATCCAAAGTCAGGGCTAGTACCTTGCAGTACAGAGGATTTCTGAAAAACTGTTTAGGTTCCAGAAATTGAGGGGTCCGGAGCCTGGTCAAGGCATGCTGGATCCCTTGCAGTACAGAGGATTTCTGAAAAACTGTTTAGGTTCCAGAAATTGAGGGGTCTGGAGCCTGGCCAAGGCACGCTGGATCCCTTGCAGTACAGAGGATTTCTGAAAAACTGTTTAGGTTCCAGAAATTGAGGGGTCCGGAGCCTGGTCAAGGCACGCTGGATCCTTGCAGTACAGAGGGTTTTGAAAAACTGTTTAGGTTCCAGAAATTGAGGTCGGAGCCTGGTCAAGGCACGCTGGATCCCTTGCAGTACAGAGTTTCTGAAAAACTGTTTAGGTTCCAGAAATTGAGGGGTCGAGCCTGGTCAAGGCACGCTGGATCCCTGCAGTACAGAGATTTCTGAAAAACTGTTTAGGTTCCAGAAATTGAGGGGTCCGGAGCCTGGTCAAGGCACGCTGGATCCGTTGCAGTACAGAGGATTTCTGAAAAACTGTTTAGGTTCCAGAAATTGAGGGGTCCTGAGCCTGGTCAAGGCACGCTGGATCCTCGATAGCAGAGGGATTTCTTGAAACTGTTAGTTCCAGAAATTGAGGGGTCAGGAGCCTGGTCAAGGCACGCTGGATCCCTTGCAGTACAGAGGATTTCTGAAAAACTGTTTAGGTTCCAGAAATTGAGGGGTCCGGAGCCTGGTCAAGGCACACTGGATCCCTTGCAGTACAGAGGATTTCTGAAAAACTGTTAGGTTCCAGAAATTGAGGGGTCCGGAGCCTGGTCAAGGCACGCTGGATCCCTCATGCAGCAGATCATGCTTCCTCTTTGGCATTACTTCCTCTTTTAAATCAATACTGTTCTCCTGTGTCTGTCCCATGCAGTTCTGAATTCCCCCACCGACATTGCCCCCACAACCTCTGCTGGGAGTCTGTTCCATGTCTCGACCACCCTTTCCATGAAGAAGTGCTTCCTCATATTGCCTTTAATCTACCCCACCTCCAATCTCATGGCATGCCCTCTTGTTCTAGAGCTTCTCTTTATTTGAAAGATGCTACCCTCCTGTACCTTGTTTATTCCCTTTAGGTATGTGAAGGTGTCTATCATGTATCCCCCTTCCTCCTCGGCCATAGGGTATGTATATTGAGTGCCTCCAGTCTCTCCACATAAGTCCTGTGGTACTGGTTCTGCACCATTTTCTTTGTCCTTCTTTGTACTGCCTCTACCTTGTCCATGTCTTTACTGAAGTATGAACTCCAGAACTGGACACTGTACTCTTAAGAAGATCTCACCAATGACCTGTACACTGGTATCAC
Organism: Neoceratodus forsteri; assembly: GCA_016271365.2. Lineage (NCBI taxonomy): Eukaryota > Metazoa > Chordata > Ceratodontiformes > Ceratodontidae > Neoceratodus > Neoceratodus forsteri. The sequence continues at coordinate 1,050,283,089 of CM057459.1, read as the reverse complement.
CACCTCCTTTCTTCTGCTTCCAATACCCCGCCTATGCACACCAGCATCCCACTGGCTTTCCCTACAGCCTTGGCACACTGTTTGACCACTGTAAGGTTGTCTGAAATGATCACCCCCAGATCTATTTACTGTTTGGTAACCAATATCTTGCTACCATCATGTAATCTTCCCAAGGGTTCCTCTGTCCAAAGTGCATGATTTTGCATTTCTTTGCATCAAATCTCAGCTGCCACACCCTGGACCATTCCTCCTATTTACAGTATCTAGATCCTTCCATATTTTTTTACACCCCTCCTGGAGTGTCTACCTTATTGCAGATCTTAGTGTCATCTGCAAAGAGGCATAAGTTCAACTCCTGCCCCTCTGTGATGTCACCAAAAAAGATATTAAACGGGATTAGCCTAAGGACTGATCCCTGTGGCACCCCGCTGGTCACCCTCTCTTTCTCAGATTTAGATCCATTTACCACCACCTTCTGTGTTCTTTCCCTCAGCCAATTTGCAACCCAGTTCACCATCTTCTGACCTAGTCCCAGGCTGTCCAGCATATTCACCAATCTCCTATGTGGAATGGTGTTGAATGTCTTGTTGAACTCCAGGTAGGCCATGTTCACCAATTCCACCTGATCCACTTCACTCTCCCCCTATTAAATGAAATCTATCAGAATAATTTGACATGACTTTCTTAACATGAATCCCTGCTGCCTTGGATCTTATGCCCCACTAGTTTCATGATGCTAAATTATCTTTTCCTTTAGCAGTGATTCCATAATTTTCTCCACCACTGAGGTCAAGCTGACGAGTCTATATTTTCCAGCCTCTTCTCTACTCCCACTTTTGTGGAGAGGGACAGCATCGGCCCTTCTCTAGTCCTCTGGAATCACTCCTGTTTTAAGTGACAAATTGAACAGGGCTGCCAGAGGTGCTGACAACACTTGCCTTAACTCCTTTAATTTTCTGGGGTTTATCCTGTCTGGTCCCATAGTCTTGTCCTCCTTCAGTTTTGAGAGTTCCTTTAGGACTGTCTCCTCTGTAAACAGACTAGTATTCACCTCCCTTTCAATCCTGGTTCTTAGTCATGGTCCCTCTCCTTCCTCTTTATCCATGAAAACTGAGCAGAAATATTTGTTCAGGATTGAGGCTTTTCCTGGTCTCCTTCCACTGCCTCTCCTCTTTCCTCTTTTAGCCTTACAGCCCTGCTCCTCCCTTGGTTCTTCTACTTTCACTAATGTAATTGTAGAAAGTATTGTTCCCCTTCTTCATTTTTTTTTTGTTATTCTTTCCTCTGTCTGTTCCTTTGTGCTCCTGACCACTTTTCTTGCTTCCCTTTGCTTCTCTAAATACACTGTCCTGTCCTCCTCCTCCTTCTCTGTTTCCTTATATTTCTTGAAAGCCAGCTTTTTTGCCCTTACTTTCCCTGCCACTTCATATGAGAAACAAAGTGGTTTTCTTTTTCTTTTGCCTTTGTTTATTTGCTGAACACAAAGGTCTGTCACCTCCACTATTTCTCCCTTTATATGGGCCTACTGTTTCTCAACAAATGAAAGCAAAGCATTTATTGCTCTCCCTTCCCAACTAGAAACTGTACTGAAAAATATCCTTCCTATTTTTGACAATGGTGATTTAGTCCACTGCAGTGCCCCTAAAACCTCCTTTGTCAGAATGAACCCCCATTTTCATCCCTTCTGCCACTTTGAATTAGACCACCCCTTTCGTACTCATCACTGCTCTGTATACTCACTCTTTCTCTTCTTTTGATGCTAGGGGCTTTTCCCATTGTGTCTCTTTTTTGTCCAAATTCTGGTTTGGCTCCCTTCCTTCTTATCTCAAATCCCTTAGTTCCCATAATCCTTCTTCTTCCTACCATCGTCACACCAATACTTTCCATTCTCTTAATATCCCTTCTTGAAAAAAATATTGTTGGTCAATCTGTCCCCTCTACCTTGCACTTCTCATACCAACATCCCCTCTGCTAATGCTTTCCTGAAACATACCCCCGTCCTAGTGAAGTCTGCTCTCCTACAGTCAAGGACCCTTGCTTTCATGAGGCTTGACCCTGTCACAATATACATATTGAACCACACTGTGTGATGGTCAGTGGACCTCAGGTGTTCACCCACCTTAACATCCATGATTCTGTCTTGGTTTGTACCGGGTTCAGAATCACTCCCCCTCCCCCCAGGTTGGCTCAAGCACTAGCTGCTTGAGGCATGCTCCTTGCAGGAGTCAAGGATGTCTCTGCCCCTGGCTGTGGCAGAAGCTGGGAGGCTCCAATCAACATCTGGCAGATTAAAGTCTCCCACCAGCAGCACCTCTCCTTTAGCTGCCATCATATGGATGGCTTTCAGTAGATTCCTCCCCTTGTGCTGGGGGTCTGTAAATCATGCCTGTGCTAAGAGCTGTGCCATTATTCATCTCCAGGGTGACCTACAGTTCCTCTGCCTCACCCTGCATTCCTTGCACCTCTGTCACCTTAATACCCTCCTTGAGGTAAAGAGCCACCCCTCCTCCCTTTTTACCCTCCCTGTCTCTCCCGAATAGTATAACCAGGTATAGCTATTTTGCAGTCATGGTTCTCATTATACCCTGTCTTGGTAAGCGCTAAAATGTCCAGGTCAGCCTCTGCCATCAATGCCGCAAGGTCAGAAATTTTATTTCCAAGGCTACTGGCATTCACACACATGACCCTCCATTTTCTGCAATTCCCCCTCCTGCCCCCCATTCCCCTTCAGTCTCCTCTCCTCCCCCTTTATGCCAAGTCCATCCTTCCTTGTAGATTGCGTAATGTTATGGCATTCCGTGTTGGCTGCATTATCCTTTGGGGGTGGGAAGTATGATTTACCCTGCTTCCTACCTCTACCACCTGAGCTAGTTTAAATGTTTCCCAATGAAGCATCTAAACTGTTTACTACAGACCGTGGTACTCCTCCTCGAAGGATGTGGGCCATCATCTTTGTACAGGTCCACATGCCTCCAGGTGGGCCCTCAGTCCCCAGTGAAGCCAAAACCCAGTTCTCTGCACCAGTTCTCCAACAAAGCACTGAATTCCCTGGTGCTGAGTTCCCTTGCCTCCCCCTTGTCATGGACAGGCAACACCTCTGAGAAGGTCACAGAGCTTTCTATGTGCCCAAGGCCCCTTCCCAGCTCCCTGAACTCCTCATGTGCCTTTCCTATCTCTGCCTTGTTTCCAGCCAGTTCGTTGGTCCCCAGATGAACTATGAGATCCAGCTCCTCACTACCGCCTGAGCGATCCTCTTGATCTGCTTTCCAGCAATCTGTGCTGTGCCTCCTGGTGTGCACTTTACCTCCCTCTTCTCCTTGATACCTATCTCCAACTCCACTCTCTGGACTATGGAGTCCCCCACAAGGAGCAGCTTCCTCTTCCTGTGGGTCCCCTTTCACCCACATTTGTGGCTCCATAATGGATGTAGTATTTATCTCCTATCCTCTACTCGCAACACTATTATAGATGCCAACTGCATAGATTTTTTTCCCCTTCCCTCACTCCTCATTCTTCTCTTCTTCTCCTACTACTTTTCGTTCTTATGAATGCACAATTTGGGGTGCTTCTCAAAAATCTTCAGATCTACTTTGATTAGTTGTGTGGGTGTTCCTGTTAGAGAGCAGAAAGTAGCCAAATGTCTTCCAGGTGTATTCCTACAAAGACAGATGGGCCGGGGTGAGTGGGATGGGAGAGAATGGGTGGGTGTCACCCCTCTGCTTTCTCTCATCCAAAAAACAATCAGCTCACTTCAGCAACAACAGTGCCATGACCCGTTAAGGGAAAAAATATTCAATTATAAGCACTCAGCAAACAGCTGCACCGTCAAGCCCTCTGACCTCCTCTGATATGACAGAGTCTGCTATCAATTGCTTGGATGCCTTTCTTTTTTATGCCCCTTACTAACTCATAATTCTGTCTTCTTTTTTCTTGGTCTTGCTATTGGCCAGGCATCTCCATGTCACTGATCAGATTACCTTGCCCCAAAACCACAAGTCCAGTGTCCTCTCAAGCAATCTCCAACAGCAGCTGCAGTAAGGTAAACTGGATTACCTTCTCTCCACCCAACCCTGTTACACAGTAAAGAAAGCTGAAACAAACAGCCAAACAGAAGCAGTCATCCAGTGTAAGCAAACCTACCACCTACCACGACTGGGAGATGGCCATACCTGGCTACAACATATTCAGAAGAGACAGAGCAGGCAGGAAGGGAGGAGGAGGAGTGGCACTCTATGTGAAAAATGACATAAGGGCCACAGAGATCCAGGAGGAACAAAATGGGGGAGAGATACTGTGGGTTAAGCTGGAAAGGAAAATGGGTACAGCCATCCGCACAGGTGTGGTCTATAGACCACCAGCCCAGGAGGAAGAAACAGATAGGGAGCTGATGCTAGCCATCCAAAGGATGTCATACAAGGGTGAAGTAGTACTGGTTGGAGACTTCAATATTCCAGACGTGGACTGGAGCATCCCAGCAGCAGCATCAACTAGGAGCAGATTTATCCTGGACTCCCTTCAGGGTGCCTTCCTCAAGCAACTTGTCATGGAACCAACTCGGCAGAAGGCAATACTGGACCTTGTGCTCACAAACAGGGACAGTGTGATGGGGTAACAGTGGGGGAGCACCTGGGAAACAGTGACCACCAGTCATTGTGGTTTGAAATCACAGAAAGAGCAGAACCAAACCACACAAAACACGATCCTGGATTTTAGGGGGCAGACTTTGGGAAAATGGGGAGATACTTGAAAGAGGCATTAAGGGAATGGGACAGGAATCAGGGTTGAGGAACAGTGGGCAGTATTTAAAATGGGATTACAAGAACAACAGAATTATGTATTAAGCAGGTTAGCAAGAGGAAAAAAGAGGAGACCATTATGGTTTTCAAAGAGGTAGCAAAGAAAGTGAAAGCCAAAAGATTGCATCCAGGCAATACAAAAGACACAGGCAGAAGGGGATGGGAGAAGTACCAGGAGAAGCAAAGGGAGGCAGGGAGGTCAGTAAGGGAAGCCAAAGCTCAGACAGAAGAACACATTGCAAAATCAGTGGGTAGGGGACAAAACCTTTTACAGGTACATAAGTGAAAAAAGAAAGACAAAGGGAGGGATAGTGAGACTGAAGGGGGAGGATGGGGAGCTGGAGGATGACAACAGTAAAGCTGACATACTGAACAGGTATTTCTGCTCAGTCTTTACTGAGGAAGAGGAGGGTAATGGGTCTGAAGGGAGTACAAGGGTTAGAATGGTGCAGAAATGGACTGAGATCCCTTTACACCAGAAAGGGTCCTGAAGGAACTGGAAGCAATAAAATTGATAAAACAATGGGGCCAGATGGGGTGCCAGGGTCCATAAAGAACTAAGAGAGGTGGTGGCTGAACCTCTGGCTATCCTGTTTAGCCAATGACTGGAAACAGGGGAGGTACCCAAAGACTGGAGGACAGCAGATGTAGTCCCCTTATACAAAAGTGGGAACAAAGAGGAAGCAGGGAACTACAGACCAGTCAGCCTCACCTCGGTAGTGGGGAAGATCATGGAAGCACTACTGAAGGAGAGACCCAAGGCAGCATGGTTTCACCAGGGGGAGGTCATGTCAGACCAACCTCATTGAATTTTTTGACTGGGTGACTAGGGAGGTGGATCAGGGGAGGGCAGTGGACATGGCCTATCTGGACTTCAGCAAGGCCTTTGACACTGTGCCACATAGAAGACTATTACACAAACTGTGGAATATGGGTGTGGGCAGGACAGTAGTGTGGTGGGTAGGTAACTGGCTGGGTGGCAGGACACAGAGGGTGGTGGTAAATGGCTGTCACTCCACAGAGGGAAGAGTGACCAGTGGGGTACCACAGGGATCAGTGCTGGGACCAGTCCTATTCAACATCTTCATCAGTGACAAGGCGCAGGACCTAGAAGGCAGAATTTCACTGTTCGCTGATGACACAAAGCTCTGTAACAGAGTAGACACACCAGAGGGTGTAGACAGAATGAGAAGGACCTGCAGAAACTTGAAGAATGGTCAGGGGTTTGGCAGTTGAAATTCAATGCAAAGAAGTGCAAGATAATGCATATGGGGCACAAAACCCTGGCACAATATATCAGTTGGGGTGAGGATATAGCATGCACCAAGCAGGAAGGGATCTTGGGGTTATCATCTCTGATGACCTCAAGGTAGGAAACAGTGTGACAAGGCAGCAGGTAAAGCAAATAGGATGCTGGGATGTATAGGCAGGGGCATCACCAGCATGAAAAGGAGGTCATAATTCCACTATACAAGACACTAGTGAGGCCCCACCTGGAGTACAGTGTACGGTTCTGGAGACCATACCTACGTAAGGACATAGACAGGGTAGAGAAGGTTCAGAGGAGGGCAACAAAGATGGTGCATGGATTGCATCACAAGTCCTATGAAGACAGGTTGAAGGAACTGAACATGTACTCCCTGAAGGAGAGGAGGGAGAGAGGGGATATGATAGAGACATACAAGTATCTTACAGGGAGGAACAGGGTGCAGGAAAACACTATTTTTAAGCGAAAAAGATGTTCCAGGACTAGAGGCATGGGATGAAGTTGGAGGAGGATGATTCAGAGGAAACATAAGAAAGAATTTCTTCACAGAGCGAGGTGGTGGACAAGTGGAACACCCTGCCAGAGGAAGTGGTGGGGGCTGAAACAATCACGGGATTTAAGAATGCATGGGATAGACATAAAGGAATTCTAGAGGTCAGGGGTAAGGGGCAACAGACTTCTAGGAAAACAAACTGAACTTACAAGCTCAAATGGGCAGACTAGGTGGGCCATAGGCCCTTATCTGCCGACACTGTCTATGTATCTATGTATCTATGTACCACTTTATTCACCCAAGTTGTTCTATGCTTTCCCTTGTCTGAAAAACAATCATCTCACTCCAGCAACAACACTGTGACATGTAAAGGGAAACAATATTCGATTATGGGCACTTAGCAAACAGCTGCACCATCAAGAAAGTTATCAACTGTGCACTGCAGTCATTCTGCACATGGCAGTGGTAATGTCTACTGATGTTACAGAATGCTGCACCCCAAAAGGTCATATGGTGACTATACAAAAGTAGTAAAGCTCATCCCATTTTCTGACAAAGCTCACTCTGATATACCATGCTTATCCTCACAGAGATTGCTCATCATTGTTTTTCTTAAGTTTTGGCAGGGAAAGACACATAGAACTGATTATTTGTCCTTTGAGCACAGGGAGGCTGATTGACTTGTTCAGTGACAAACAATTTGCAAATGGTGGTTGAGAGATTCAGATTCAGGTCAGCTGGGTCTCTGCTTGTTCAGAGGTATGTGCTCTACCATACTGCCTCCCAGAAGACTCAAATTATATAATTTTGTGGTTATACAATTATGTACAATGGCACCATCCAGGATGCAATGCTGTAATGCTGCAGTATATAACAAAATACTGAAGTATGTTGTGGGGAATTTAATGGTAATTAAGCCCTTTTTACTGCAGTATTGTGTGACTTGTCATTTACTGAAAGTTACTGCACTGCATCATGGCTGGTCTCGCTGTATATCCCACTATCAAAAGCATGGCAATAGACTAGTGGCAAGGGTCAACTTATCAAAGTTAAACTACAGTTAGAAGTGCATTAGCTAGGCATTGTATAATTATAAGAGTTAGAGTAATTAGTTTAGGGCAAGAGCACATGAGCAGCATGGGATAATCATTGAAATTAGAAATACATATAGGCAATGTGAAAAGAAAATGACCATTGGTCCAACCAGTCTGCCTAGTTTTACCATTCCCACCCCATGACCTAATGTCTAGATGGAGTTTTCGCCCTTGCCTTCCCAAATGAAAAGTTGTAGTATAGGAGTGTGAGGTGAGTGTTATGGCTGACGACCTAAGGCACACTCCTGATGCCTGTTGTTGTGTGTAGGGTGGAGGTGGGGTGCTAGATCTGGAAACCCTAATGTTGGATTGCCCACCGTTTTATGGTTTGATATCAACCATGACTGATGCATTAAAAGGGGACAGGAAATTTGTGCTCATTAACTGTACCTCAATAACAAGTAGTATGAAAAAATGTATTTTACATTTGTTTTATGGGCAGCATTCTGTTGCAGTTCTTTTCATGGTACCAGTAATTTGGAGTTTTTGCCATGTCACGGTTTGTATACAGAATGCTAATTATGAGCTGTTGGCCTATCAGAACTATACTTAGAGTTCTGTGTGACATAGTCAAAATGCCAACTTATTGGTTCCATGAAGAGAAGTGTAACAGAATGCTGTCCATAGAAACATAACAATGCAAAATATAGTTTGTTATATCATTTTTTTATTCAGGTACAGTTAAATATGGATAATTTAGGGGAATGCATATGATTTCTGAGAATAAGAACTTTATTAACAGCTGTTAATTAGAAAGGATTTCCTGTCCTCTTTAATGCAGTTATTTGCAAAGAATATACACTAAGATCACAATATTCAAAACTGTACCTGGCAATGGTGCATGTGGTGGAGCAGCACAACTGAGTTGTGCTGATGCAACTCAGGGATATATTCAAAAGAGATGAGCCATGGCACATCTCCTTTGAATATATCATGTAATGCTCACTACACAAATACAATGTGCTGGTGCATCCCTCCAGACAGGAATGAATACCAGGAATGGGAACAGCTCCAGCGCAACAGTTACGCTGTGCGCAAATTCCTGATATTCAGCCAGCAGTATGCACATGGAGCCGTTATACATGAAAGGTGCAAATGGGCCATTTGCATGTCATTATGGACCCATTTGCATGGGTTGTGCAAGGCTGGCCAGCGAAATGCAGCTGGCGCCCTGCATAGCATGCAGTGCTGTCTAAGAAAGACAAGTGGTACCCCCTAACTCCTCCCATCACTCCGATTGTGGTCAAGATTCATTGAATATATCCCTGGTAGTCTAGTGGAACCCCCCTCCCCTTCCGTAGCCCTGGTCTGCTGAAATAAATGTAAGCAATGCCTTGGTGATCTAGCGGTTCCCCCCTTCCTGCCCATAACCCCAATAGCACTATAATGCTAGATCAATCCATCGTGGTGGTCTAGTGGTTCCCCCCCTCACCAAAGCCATGATCACCATCAATAATATAAGACAACATCACATCATTGAGAATTACTATTACAGTATGCAAAGCAAACCCATTGGTCCACAATGTGGACCAATGGGCTTACAGCTGATACTGTATGCTGTCAGTCGCTGGGCAGCAACGGTGGTATACATGTGGGTATGCTGCTGCCCTCCAGTGATGATGGAGAGCTGGCTGGGCAGGGGGTCCTGTGTTGGTGAGGGGTGGTGGTGCCACTGGACCACAAGGGAATTTTAGTACAGCGATGTTACCAGCGATCAGGGAGGGTAAAGTTGCTAGTGGTGTTCCGCAGGGCTCAGTGTTGGGCCCATGCCTGTTTCAGGCATTTATTGATTATATGACAAAGGACTGCCTGTCTTTTACCATCAAATATGCTGACGATGTGAAAATAGGTGACTCATGTAAAGACATATCTCAAGTTTTAAATATTCAAAAAGATTTGGATTACATTACATCTTGGGCAAACAAGTGGGGTATGATTTTAAATCCTAATAAATGTAAAGTTATGCATTTGGGAATGAACAACCCCCAGTATATGTATCGTCTGGGTGGTTCTATCCTTCTTAGTACTTCTGATGAGAAAGATTTGGGAATCACTATTTCAAAAGATATGTCATATAACAAACATATTAATAGTATTATCCAAACATCTAATGGGGCTGTATGGTCTATCTTGCGTAATACTAAGTAAATCTGAGGTATTAATGCCCTTGTACAGATCCTACGTTAAGCCACATCTTGAATATGCGGCCCAGCTGTGGTGTCCGTATAAAAAAACTATAGGTCATTCACTCGACAAGGTTCAAAGATGTTACACAAAGAGAATATCAGGTTTAAAAAATGAAACTTATAACAATAGATTATCTACATTAAATTGTATGCCCTTATCCACTCGCTGTTTAAGAGGTGATTTATTACTCCCATTTGACATAATTCAGGACTCCTATCTTATGACGGAGTTAGGTTTACAATTTAAAGATCATACCCACAATGTTAGAAGTCATTCCTTACAATTAGTAAGGAAGCCATTTAAACATACTAGTCGACAGTATTTTTTCAGACTTAGAACTGTGGGCCCAGGGAATAAACTTCCTGTGGATGTGATTATTAGTGAAACTATGGACATATTTAAATATAAACTCGGCAGATTGATAATTTCAGGTTTCAATCTTTCATATTATTACTTGGTTTAGTATAAGAGCATCATGGACAAATGCCTTCTTGGTCTTTATATTTTTAATTTTTTATTTTATTTTTGTTTAGTTTTTGTTGACCGGGTAAGTGCAGTAGGCAAATCCTGCCTATTTTCAGGCACGACCCGGGGGAAGGGGATACAGATGAATGCCAACTGACTCTGAACCACATGAAGCTGTTGCTGGTATTTTTTTTTTTAGTGAAAGAGGGAAATTTGGCCAGGACACCAGGGAAGTTCCCCTACTCTGTGTGGGGGCACTGTTGGACCATGGATTCATTCGTGGGACCCAGCCATTCTGCTGGTGTACCTGCAGGTTAGCAGATCTCCGCTCCTGCAGGTCCAGCTTTGGAGCCTGAAGTATTGAGGACATCTGATCATTTTGTTGATATGCTTGTGGATCTTGCTGTACCAGATGAATCTTTACCTGCTCAGTCTGCCTCTGCATCATCAGATTTTTTGCCTGCAGATGAACTTTGGTTGAAGTCCCTCCTTGCTGCATGTCGGGACCAGGTACTTGCTGTTGTTGATGCCGTTGGCCCTTTTGAGTTGGCCTCTCCTGGGACACGGACTCTGTCGCCAGAACTAGGGGCTGTGGAGGATCTTCTTGCTTTCATTACAGATGTGGTACCTTTGGGCTCTTTGGAGGTGCAGAGTCAGCAACAATCTTCTGTAGCACCAGTCCTACCAGCGTTGCACCATGCTCTTTTGGAATTTTCGGTTCCTACAAATCTGGATTGAACAGTGTCTTCTCCGCCTTTGAACTCAACGGCAACTTTGCCTGGTGAACTTGTGAGTACTGTGCATCCTAGACTGTGTGTTTCACCTCCTAATGTGCAGACTGTCTCACCTGTTTTGCCTCCTCCCACTCTGTTGCCTAGTTCTAGTCTACTACCTGTCTCTTTAGAGGCCACCCTGCAGAGTGCGGGTTGGAAACCAGGCAGTTCGGGGCATTGGATACCTGACCCTGCCCATAGCCCAATACCTGGTTGTGGAGGGCAACAGCTCCCCTTAATAGAGATGCCTCCACCTTTGCCTGGTAGCCCAGATTTGGATTTGCGTGCTGAGGATGTTCAGCATCCTGCATTGGATACTACTCTGCTGGCTAAAGTTCCTTTTTTGCCTCCCTCCTCTTCAGGTGATGAAGACCCTAGCTCTTGGGGACCAGCGTGGGGTGATAGAATGGACATGAATGTCCCGCTCTCTGACCCTTCTCCGGGCCCTCCTCCTGACCCTGGGGACAAGGCTAAATCTACTTGGGAAGAATTTCCTAGAAGGGATACATTTCGGAACTCCCCCCTACTCTTCAACGATGGAATGCGGTCCGCCTTCAGTATATTGGGGGTCTTGATGTAGCTCCAGAACGTCTCTATGTGGGAAAGTCACTTTTGAAAGGATCTTTGTTTTTTTTTACAAATGAAATATTTGCATTGATTCATGTATCAGGTTCTTCCTTATATGACATTAGTTTTCAAACCCCTCGAGGATTAGATCGATTCTGGACAAAGTATGATACTCTTAAATACACTGAGTTGTGGCTACCATTTCAGGCTATCCCACTTACTAGTCCTTCTATTAAAACTGTCACCATTTTGTTTAGAAATGAGAATGTAGCAGCTAGTGATATTACACATTGGTTAGTTAAACCTGTGATGTCTTGGGGTTGCCACAGCCTATATTTGTCTCTGAACACTTGTGGACTGGTGGTTGGCATTATAGGGTGCGACTTAGAAATACGAATGTGGGTCCCATACACTTACCTAATAGTTTGTTTTTAGGTAGGGAATGGGGGCATTGCTTCTATGTGGGGCAGCCTCGTACCTGTTTTAAATGTGGCTCCCCTTCCCATCTCAGTGCAGCCTGTGATAGTCTACGATGTTCCCTTTGTTTATCTTTTGGCCATGCTAGTGCAGACTGTAATTCTGAACTAAAGTGTAACCTGTGTGAAGAACTAGGTCATGGTTTTAGATCCTGTCCTTGGGCTTCCTATAACAGGGAAGATAGCCCGGATCAGGATGTGATCCTTCTTAATGCCCAGAAAAAGGATATTGCTACGGCGAAGTCCCTTTCTTCGCATGTTAAGGTAGTCACTGGTCCCCCTTTATGCCGTGATATTGTGGTGCCTGCTCCCCAGTCAGAGGTTTCAGTATCTGAACCTTCCTCTGAGCCTCCTTTACAGGAAGTTCTACTACCAGTTGTACAGGACCCTTCCTCTACGCCCCCTTCCCCCTCTTTCTGTTGTTTCTCCGGTTCCTGCTGAACCTGTGCCTGTCCTTGACAAACCTCTGAATATTATTATTATGCCCCCTCCTGAGCCTAGTGTTCAGACAAAGAAACGGGCTCAAAAACAGACTACAGGTAGGGCCAAATTGGCTAAAGCATCTTCTCCTGATGGCTCTGTTCTCTTAAGTAATAAATTTGAGATCCTGTCCCGTCACGCTCAGTCTTCTGATGTGAAAGCTGATTCTGACACCTCCTCACAACCTATGTTATCCTCTGATTCTGAGAATGATAAATCAAAGGAGTTGCCTATGGATACTCAACCTTCGCCTTCGGGGGTGAGACCCCAGAGAAGTACTAGAAAGAGAAGGGTTACTTGATGTTGACTTATTTTTATTTTGACCCTTTATCTGATTCTCTTTCATGGCCATGGCATTTCATCTCACTGTAGCCACCCTCAATGTGAACAGTGTGAAAAATGCTCGTAGGCGCCTGATTACTTTTCAACTTTTGAGTGATTTGGCGTGTGGTATTTGTCTTATTCAGGATACCAGTCTCAATACCCTTCCTTTGGTTAATATGGCCAAAAAGCTTTGGCAATGGGATCCTTCTTTTTTTTCTTTAGGCTTAGATACATGTAGTGGTGTTCGGGTGTTGTTTAGGGGTGATGGATTTCATGTTACCAAGTTGGTTGAACTGCTTATGGGACGGGCCTTAATATTGGATTTTACTTATTTACATTACACTAGGAGATTAATTGTGATTTATGCACCAGTTACGAAGAAAGGTCGAGTGGATCTCTTTCGTGAGGTGCAGCCTTTTTTGTTCACATCACTCTTTCTCATTTGGGGTGGTGACTTTAATTCTGTAGTGCATAAATCAGATTGGGGGGCCTGGACTGATAAGGATTTCTGTGATACACATTCTCTCAATCACATTATTGTCCAGGGTTGTTTACAGGATGTTTATAGGGTTTGTCATCCTACTGGTGGACATACTTTTTTTAAGGGCTCCTTATCCACTAGGATTGATTTTCTCTTTGTCTCTGCAGCTTTGAGGGTGATTAAAGCTCAAACCATTCCAGTGAAGATTTCAGACCATAATGTGGTAACTGCCACATTAGGGGTAGGCCCTCATGCTAAACTGGGGCAAGGATATTGGAAACTGAATTCTTTACTGCTACTTGATGACAGGTTTTTGGCCCAAGTTCATGATTTGTTGAAAGCTCGTATATCACTATCTGGACTTTCTGAAGATTTGTTAGATTGGTGGCTACTCACTAAATCTGAAATCTCTACTTTGGCTAGGAGGACATAAAAACATGCTGCAGTGACTAAATATAAGAGATATTTGTCTTTATGTATGCAGTTGGAAACAATATATTCAGCTATACACTCACAAGACTTATCTTTGACAGCACAGGTACAGAATGTGAAAAAAAGAAATGGCTCCACTACAGTATACTAGAGCTACTTCCCTGTTACATGAACATAGGGTTTGTTCTGCTAATAAATCTGCTTTGGGGGATGTTTTGGATTGTTGTCATAGGAGTTCTGCGGATCACCTTCTGACTGAAGTTGTAGATACTGCTGGTACTAGTTACACTGCATTTCCAGATATCTTGCGAGCAGTCTCCTCACATTTTTCAGACTTCTATGCTGCATCTCCAGTGGATAATGCTGGTGTAGAACAATTCCTTTCCTCTCTCCATATTGCCCCTTGTTGTGATATACTATTACGGGCTTTAGTTGCTCCGATTAGTGTTGATGAGGTTAAAAGGGAAATTTCCCATTTACGGAATAACACGGAACCTGGTATTGATGGTTTGCCTGCAAAATTTTATAAAACCTGTAGTCCTTTGGTTTGTGATGTGCTCACAGTAGTGTTTAATTGGGTTTTGCAACGTCACACTCTCGATTTCCATTTTTGTACTTCAATTCAGATTTTGTTATATAAGAAAGGTGAAAGAACTTTACTTTCCAATTGGAGGCCTTTAAGTCTCCTTAATACGGATTTTAAAATTTTGATGAAAATATTGAATACCAGATTGTTGTCCACAGCTCCACACTTGATTTCCGTTACACCAATCCTGTTCAGTACCGGGCAGATCTATCTATAATAATCTCCTTTTGCTTTGGGAACTAATAGAGCTTGGTAAAGTTGATGTTATAAAGGGTTTTATTATGTCCATGGATCAACAAAGGGCCTTTGATCAGGTCCCACATAGTTATTTGTTTCAGGTTTTATGAACCTATGGAGTTCCTGATCGCTTTATAACCTGGATTGCTTTGCTTTATAGTCATGCTTATGCTATGCCCTTGGTAAATGGTTACTTGGGTTCCTATATCCCTATTCATTAGGGGGTGAGACAAGGCTTCCCTCTGAGTCCATTGCTTTATGTTTTTAGTTTGGATCCACTTTTATGTACAATTGCCCAAGATGTGCGGATTCTTGGAATTGCTTCCCCTCATAGTACCCTTAAGGCCAAACTTTTGGCTTATGCTGATGATGTCTGTGTCTTTGTTGCTGATTTGACCTCTAGAGATAAGATGTTACCTCATTTTTCTAATTTTTTGGATGTTGCAGGTTTCTCCCTTAATAAATCTAAGAGTTTTTTTTATCCTCTGCATACTGCCATTCCTGAGGTTACGGAGCTGCAGCACGTTACTGTTGTATTGGGCCTGGTCCGAATTTTAGGTATTGATTTTGGTAAAGGTGATAATGTGTTACTTAATTGGTCAGTTAAAATTGAG
Organism: Neoceratodus forsteri; assembly: GCA_016271365.2. Classification (NCBI taxonomy): domain Eukaryota; kingdom Metazoa; phylum Chordata; order Ceratodontiformes; family Ceratodontidae; genus Neoceratodus; species Neoceratodus forsteri. Next base: position 1,050,267,817 of record CM057459.1, on the reverse strand, counting down.
GCAGTTCAGTCCAGAATCAGATTATGGGAGTCTTGGCAACAAACTAAACAGAAAAAGGTTATCATTACTAAATCTTTACTTTTCCCTCAATTTTTATACCTTAGTGCGGTATACCCCATTCCTTCTGGTTTGAAAGCCACTTTATTGGGTCTTTTTTTTTCAAATTATTTGGTGGAGTCGCCTAAATCCCATTAAAAGAGATGTGTTGTATCTTCCTATTGTACACGGTGGTTTGAATTGTGTGAATCCGATTACTTTTTACTATAGTATTTTTTTTCATTGGAATTTACTAGACTTTAGTCGTCCACACTCTGTGTTATGGGTGATTTATGCATATGGTTGGTTACTTAAATTGTCCTCAGAGTGGCCAGGTTTGAGCCAGAAAAATGTACACACTCCTAGTTACCCGATTTATGTCAGACCTGTGATATCGAAATTTAATAGATGGAAGTTACTTCCGGCCCATATGTATTGCAAATCACTCAAATATATTTATGATGTCCTACAATCTAAAGTACATTCCATAGTCCCCATTTTTAAGGATGTACCGGATGGTCATGTTGGTAACCTCCTTAAAAGTTTGGTAGATAAATGGATTCCACCTAGATTATGGGATGTTTTATGGCTTAGTTGTCATGGGCGACTCAGTGTTAGGGGGAATTTAAAGCATAATATGGTTACTGAACATACTTGTCTGAGGGATACTTGCATTAATCAGGAGAAAACAATGTCCCATTTTTTTGTTTCCTGCCCCATTGTGCAAGAATTCTGGATGACCCTTTCTGCCCGTTGGAGCCAGCCTTTCTGGCGGGCTGTTACATATCTGGAAGTTGTGGGAGGTTTTTTGCTACATTCTACTTTGTTGGATGCAGGTGTAGTACGGCTGCTGTTCGCTATGTTCAAGTTTCATTTATGGCATGCCAGATGTCACCTTACTCTACAACAGTTATACCACTCACCACTTGAAGTTCTTCAACATGTTGAACATGATTTGTTGTTACAATGTGATTCTGAATGCAAACGTTTGTCCAAAAATGTATGGCTTATGAGGTGGAAAGAGGTTCCTTTTTTGAAAGACAAAATAAGTTGAATCATCATGCTGTCAAAGAATTGCGTATTGCCGATATTCTCTTTGTTGTGTTTTTTTTCTTATTTTCCAAGAATTGTATTACTGTTTTTCTGATTTATTGTTCTGTTTATTAATAAAAACCTTCCCCTACTCTTTTCGATAAGTGCCATGGGATCCTTAACATCCACCTGAACTACCACCAATCCAGGCAGATGGGACCTCGGTTTAACATCTCATCCAAAAGACGGCACCTCAGAAGTGCAGCACCCCTCTCATGCTGTACTACAGTGTCAGTACTGGGATATTAACCCAAGTGCCAGATGTGGGAATTAAACCCACAGACCTCTGATCTCACGGCCTCAGAGGTGAGTGTGCTACCTACTGAGCCACATATATGAACATATATGACCTTAGTATGAACCTTAGTATGGATACGGGCACAGTGAGGGGTACTACTAGACTACCAGGGAATTATTCATCTACTACTTATGGTGATCATGGCTATGGGCAGAGAAGGGGGTGCCATTGGACTACCAGGGTATTTATATTGATATATTTTGGCTGATCAGGGCTACGGGGAGGGAAGTGGGTCCACTAAACCACTAGGGATGATATGGGTGCTTCTGCATGATGTAGTGGGTGAGCAGGTGGCCATCCATGGCTGGCAGCTGCTGTGTTGCACCTTGCAGTACTGCAGCTCACCTGTGGGTGGTCACCATTTGAGCTGTTTTTTCAGGCTCAACTTTGGGCATTGGTATGCAGCATATCCCAGGATTGTGCAGGCATATAAGCCCCACATCCTGGGCTTAATATCAGGAAGTGCCACATATGCATGGGCATGCCCCCTGGGGATGCACTGCATACAATATCTTTGAGCCTTGGCACATTGGGATTTGCACTTCGGAATTCCCTCCTTTGAATATTACCCCAGGGTGCATTTTTGGGGTTGTGCTGGCACAAACTCTTTGAATATCTAGGCCTATATATCTACTGGAGTGGTAGTGCCACTATAGTGAGGGTTGAGCAGCAGTTTCTATGTTAAACTTCACATTTTTCACTTTAATAACTTTGCAATAGTTCAACAGATTTGCACAAAAGTTTGCATGTGTAGTCTCCAGGGGTAGATCATTCCCATCAGATTTGTCAAGCTTGAGATCTATATAGTGAAAAAAACTTCAAATTCACCATTTTTTGCAGTTTTCTTTCTCATCATGCTGTACAGAGACAGTGTTGTATTTTGGTCTTATGGTTGAAAAAGTCTAGGTCATAGAACAGACCTGCATTTATCTGATAAAAAAACATTAATCCATTCAAACGTTATAGTATTTTTAAGGTCTCATTATTTTCAATGGGATTTTTTTTTTCAGGATTGCTGCAGGTACAAACAAGGATATTTCTTCACTAGGGGCCAATCTTTACACGTTAGTTGACAATCCTGGCTCACCAGAAAACATTTCTTGTTCACAAGCTGTTATCTTGTTTTTTTGTTTTTGTCATCAAAAAAACTCATGTCTCTGCTCAGAGATGTCTGTTTTACACATCAAAGGATGTGTTTTGCTCATCAGGAGTTTATGAGCTGTCCTCTGTGCCTTTCCACATTTGTTTCCTCCTATTTTTCTTGTTTTCAAACTTTTAAAATCCTTGTTTGCCACTCATTAAATTCCATGTTTGCCATCCTTATTCATCAGTGGAAAACAAAGAAATCGGCTGTCGAACACAGATTCCTGGTCTGGTCATCTGGTCATGAAATTTTCAGGACCAGAAGGCTAGACCAGGAATCCTTGTTTACCAGCCAATTTCCTTGTTCACCATTGACAAATAGGTATGGTGAACAAGGACTTGTGAATGACACACAAGGATTTTGTCTGGCCATCTGGCTGTGAAAATTTGATGACCACATGGTCAGACTGGCAATCCTTGTTTACCAGCTGATTTCCTTGTTCACCACAATGGAAAAGACTGGCAGATAAGGAAATGGGATGAAGAACAAATCTTGTTTTCAAGCCATCTCATCCCCCAAAACAAAGTGTTGCAGGACCATCTGGTCCTGAAAAAAATGTATTATTTCTTTTCTGGTCACCTAACATACCCTGGTGTCTAGTGGCACCCCCCACCCACCATCTGTCCCCTTCCCAATATTTTTTTATGTGTTTTTATCCCATTATTTTTTTTTTTTTTTGCAGATTCCCATTTTTTCTATTTGTGCCTCTTATCCCTGGTGACTAGTGGTACCCCCTACCCTCTGAATATTTTTTTTTAACTCATTGATGGTCATTACTGGCATCCCTCCACACTCACTGGTGTGTCCTTCTGTTATACCCTGTAAAGAAAAAAACAAACAAACCCTATGTCATCTTTTTTTTAAACCTGTCCAAAAGAAAATATGTCCGTCACCAATCATGCCCATACCCCCACCTAACCTCCAACTGTGGACCCTCCCATCTGATCCCCCCAAAAGTATTAATTTGTTTCTGGTTCCCGAGTATGTCCTGTTGTTTAGTGGCACCCCCAACCTCAGTCCCCTTCCTGATGTGTTTCTTTTTGTATTTTTAACCCTTTATTGTTTTTTTTATTTATAGTTATATATTTTTTTCAATTTGTGCCTTTTATCCCTGGTGGCTAGTGGTAACCCCCTCCACACCATCTGAATATTTTTTTAAACTCATTAGGGGTCATTAGTGGCATCCCCCACCTTCCCTGGAGTGTCCTCCTATTATACCTTATATAGAAGAACACTGTCCCTCATCATCTTTTTTTTAAACCTGTCCAAAAGAAAAAACATCCATCAGCAGTCACACCCATACCCCTACCTGACCTCATACTAAGGAGTTATGGGGTTCATACTAAGGTGAGAAAAAAGAGCCAGTAGGCCAAAGCCCATAACACTCTTATACTAGACCAAAGAATAGTATGCTAGATTATACCCTGAACTGATTAACTTATCCAGGCATTGTTTAAAAATATTCTTAGAATCACTCAGAACTACAGAGGATGGAAGATTGTTCCATGGCGCAACAGAAAGAAGAGTGAAGAAATAATTTCAATTTTTTCTTTTAAAGGGTTTCCTAATTAACTGAAATGGGTGACCTCTAATATCGTATGGAGAAGACTTGAGTTGAAGGTCTAACTCAGTCATAATAAAGGGATCATGTACCATATCATATAAAAATAAAAGATCGCCTCTTGGACGTTGAGTGGAAAGTGACATCAGGTTCAAAGAATTTAACCTTTATTCATAAGATAAGGATTTAAAACCAGATTTTTTTTTGTAAATTTTCTTTGTACCTTTTCAAGAGATCCACAATCAAATTTTTTAAATGGGCACCATATCTGTGATGCATACCCAAGATGGCGCGCCTAATGTAAGACCTATATAAGGGCATGAGCACATTTTGATCTCTAGAGGTAATATTATGAAGAATTACCCAGAAAACTTTATTAGATGTACTGATGACAGAATGTAAGTGTTTTCAATATGTAAGATCATTTGAGATGGAAATACCTAAATCCTTCTTGTCCATAGTGCACTAAGCAGTAAGCCACTTATATTGTATGAGAAGGTGGAATTATTTGATCTGAGATGCATCGCTTTGCATTTGGTGGTTTTGAGCTGCATGCCCCACATTTTAGCCAAAATTGAGATTGAGTCAAGATCCTGCTGAATAAGCTCTATTTGATCTTGATTAGAACAAGGCCACCTGATCTTAATGTCATCTGCATATTTAGTAGTAATGGAAATGCAGTTTTTAGTGAAATGAGAAATAAAAACTTAAAATAAGCAAGGACCAAGACCTCCCACTGTGGACCCTCCTCCCTGTACCCCTGACATCCTCACTGAACCTCATTCACTTTAGGAGGTCCCAGGTTCAAGATACATTCTGTCGATCAAAGACATGTCTTACTGCTGGAAATGGTCACTGCAATGTGAACTAAGCTAAATGCACTTCAATGTATTTCAAAGGGGTGGGTTCAACCTGTGGCCATAATTCTGCTGTTTTGGGGAGTTTTGGCCTAAAATTTTCAACATGGCCATTTGGGGAACCCACCTCATGAACAATATGACTGTTGTTAGGCAACTCCCACCAGAACGGTGATTTTGCATTCATTTGATGAAATCACCTTTCTGCTGGGATTTTTGTGATGACAGACATATTGTTCATGGGGGATCATAAGAAGGTTATGTTGAAAATTTGTGTCAAAATTGTAAAACATGGCTGCGTTATGGGCATCTGTTGCAGTCTCACTATGCATGCTTGAAACTTGAATATTTTCAATATGTTCACCCCATATTTTTAACACAGTCTTCTTATTGCCCCACCTCATGTATATCACAGCTGTCATTTTTCAAATATTTGCCAAAATGTGTTTTCGCACCTATGGCATACAATGGGACTGTGGTTGAGCAGAATGACTTTTTTTTTAACTTCAATATAAAGTTTATTGAGAAAACCAATATAAATCACAGTACAGCAGTATGTTAATATAAAACATCTAGATCAAGGTCCCATACCCAAATTTACATCATCTATAACTGGACAGTTCCATATCGATTATCAGGTACAACAGCTATATTAAGCAAGGGCCATAGAAATTAACACTGGTAAGATTCTAATGTCCATAATGTGCCTTAGTGGCCCTGAAACAATGTAACCTCTGATCAGTAGGTGAAGATCTATTAAGTCAGTTACAAGAGTGTGGAGCAGTTCCAACTATAGTCACTTTAGTTTCTTAACTGATCACCTCTCAATACCTTTCTTTATAGTACATCTGATGTTGTAGTGAAAACCTGAGAAAGAAAAAGTACATAAAAGCTAAAACCTAAAGCATATATAAATATATATATATATATATATATATATATATATATATATATATATGTATATCTGTACCCCCCCCATAGTTCAGTATAAAAAATACACAAGAGGTCTGAGAACTGCAAGCAAACTAAAAGTTATCACAAAACTTTACTACTGCCACAGTATGCAAATCTGTGTAATACCAAATGCTTATTAAAAGAATACAGTAAACTGACCTCAGACAAACAGTGTGAAGCAAATATTAAACCCCCCAATAAAAACAACAACAAATGTGTGTGTTAACCCCCCCAATTTAACAGTTCCCCAATCTTTTCTTAAAGGAAAGTTTTTGTGAGAAGGTTTTTAAGCTTAGTGTGGATTTGAAGGTTTTCTGTACTGGGTACATGCAGTATGGCCATAAGGCTATATTGAAAATTTGGGGTCAAAATGATTAAAAATCACACAGTTATGACTGTTTGTCACAAATTCTGTATGCCTGCTCAAAACTTTGGAAATGGTACATATTTTAAAAGGGTAATGGGGGGCTAACAGGCAGACTCGATGGGCCATAAGATCCATTTCTGCCAGCATGATTCTATGATTCCACAGTACGTTTCCATGATTTTGAACCATAATTTTCAACATAGGCTTGCTACTACACCACCTCATATGTACAACAGCTTTCAGTTTTCAAACCCTGTCCAAGATGTGTTTTTGCACCTGTACTGTGGATTGTCATTGTGTTTGTGCAGAAATACATATTGATCAGGATTAAGAAAGTTTCTGTGCTGGAAACATGAGGTGTGGTAATAACATGGGTATGGTGACAATTTGGTGAGTGCTGTGCTATAAGTGGAAGCTCAGGGGCAGGAATTCCCTGTGCTTTCACAGCTAGATACATATATGCATTTAGGGAGGGATGGGAGTGCAGGGACCAAAGAACCCTGCACTCCCACTGTAAAATAAGGATAGTGTTATACTAATTCGATGGAGGGATGAAAATGATACTGCAGTACTATCTCAATGGAGGGATGGGAGTGCAGGGTCCCACAGTTCAATAAGGATACCACTACACTAATTCATTGGAGGGATGGGACCTGACCTCCAACCACAAAATAAGGATACTGTTATACTGTCTTAATGGAGGGATGGGAGCCCAGGGTCTGAAGGACCCTGATCTTCCACTGTGAAATAAGGATACTGTGATATTATCTCAGAAGAGGGATGAGACTATCACACTATCTCAAAAAGTAAGGAAATAAATTGCAAAAAAATGTTGTTTATGCATTAGTTAGGGTTGTTGCAACAAAAGTAGGAAAATGTTTCATTAGGGTTTCACCCTAACACCCCACCCCTAACCTGTGCAGACCAAGAAGCATCATGCTTGGCATTAGGGTTGTGAACCCTAACACTCACCCCATTCTTCTATACTGCACCCATAATGGAATGGGGTGAGTACTGGGGTTGACAACCCCAATGCCACCCCCGACACCTCTTATTCTGCACAGGGTAGGAGTGGGATGTTAGGGTGAAACCCTAATGCCATACTTCCCTACTTTTGTTGCTGCAATCCTAACTTATGCATTAATGAAGTTATTTGCATATATATATATATATATATATATATATATATATATATATATATATATATATTACAGGGGAGCAGTCGTATCCCTATAGTTAAGGTTCAGTTGTCACTTCTAAGTTAAACCCAAATGTTTGCACTTCAATAACTTTGCAACCTTTGAACCAATTCACAAGAAATTGTGCATGCGCCATCAGGGACCAATGATCTCTGGATGTAGTAAGATCTGTTTTGGTTGGATGTTTGGATGCAGAGATATAGAGTTTCAAATAATTTAAAAGTTATGATTTTTATGTAAATTCTTTGTCACCACATTTCTCAGAAATGGCTTTGGTGTTTGATCTGACATGTTTAGGGTATGAAGGATTTGGGTCACAGATGTGCCTTTTGAAGGTTAGGTGAAAAAATGTTAACCCATTCAAAAGTTATTCAAGGTGTCCCATTATTTCCTATGGGAATAGTTAGATGTCCTGCTCAAAACAACTTTTTTACTGCAAATGTGGTATTTTTTGCTGCAAATGCGGGATGTAGTTTCAAAATTCCACCATATTGTTTTCAGTTAGTGAGGGAAACAAATTTGAATACTTTAAGAAATATTGTGAGTTGATAAACACCAGCACTTGTGTTTACCTAATCATGGCCCAACAAATTGTATTTTGGGGTCAGTTTGCCCCACAGTGTACAGAAATATGTTTATTATTTCAGTGGACTTGTTTTGATGCGAATTGTTTCGCAACAGAAGGAGGATTTGCCACAAATTGTGGTAAAAGAATCCTGTGTTTCGTGAAACACCATTTTGTTCCAGCAATTTCAAGACTGCCTTTCTTTATATGGCTATTTTTTGTCACTTCATAGCAAATAAACAATTTTCAGGGTACAAAGGGCATGCATCACAGATGTGCTTTTTTCTGGTTTGGTGAATATATATTACTTCGTTCTGGAGTTCTGAGGATTTAAAGTTTAGTTAATTTCCCATAGGATTACACTGCAATGGGAGGCAAACACAGTCATTTATTTGTCACAACACTGAATAAATGCGTTGCAATTTTGGGATGAAATTTTTAGGGTACAAAGGGCTTGCCCAACAGATGTGCCCTTTGGTGGTTTTGTGAAAATACATTAATTAGGTTGCGTTACACAGGTTTCAAATTTTACAGTAATTCCTGTAGGATAACATTGCATGGGTGATATTTCTTTCATGCTGCATGCTATGGGATTGCTGTCCATGGCCAGAGGGCCATGCACTTCCACAGACAAAGAAGGATAGCACTTCAGTATTTAAAAAAAGCTTGTATGGATGGTGCTGCAAGGCCCAGAGGGACATAGGTTATGGTTTGGTTCTGTATCTGTTTGAGTTAATTGTGGGCACATATGTGATATTGTTCAGAGTGCCAGGGTACACTTTCTGTCATGTGTGCCCCACATTAAATATTACTTGTTCTGGAGTTAGTCTCAGGGTTGTGTTTGGGTGTGGGTTAGGTTATTTATTTGTTGCACTTTGGGGGGGTCACATATCTGATATTGTTCAGGGTGCCGAGGTACACCTTCTGAAATGTATGCCCCCCTTAAATATTGCAGGTTATGTTATATCTCTGTTGGAAGTAAGGGGGGGCATATATCTCATATTGTTCAGGGTGCTGGGGTACACCTTCCATCATGCATGCTCCCCATTAAATATTACTTGTTCTGCAGTTAGTGTTACAGTTTGGGTTTGGGTGCTGGTTAGGTTATATGTCTGTTGCAGTTGGGGAGGGCATGTATGTGACATTGTTCTGGGTGCCAAGGTACACTTTCTGTCATGTGTGCCCCCCAATAAATACTATTTGTTCTAGAGTTAGGTTTACAGATAACTGTTCATGCTGCTATTAAAAAGATGTTTGTGACTTAGGGTATGAATACAACTAAGCAGTAATGCACAGAGGGTCCTGCACTCCCACATGCCAATACAGATACCATTACAGTGATGGAGGGCCCCTGTGCTCCTACATGGAAGTAAGGAGAGAATTACATTCTTTCAAGAATTATTGATTCTTGGGAGAACAGGGCCCTGAGCCCTGTGATCCCACAAGCAAATAAGGGTAAGGTTAGACATTCTCAAAAAGCAAGGACATTTCTGACAAAAAACCTTTTATTTGCATCAGTTAGGGTTCCCACCATCAAACATAGAAAATGTGATGTTAGGGTTTCCAACCTTAAAACCCCACCCCACCCTCCATGCGCCAAAAGGCATCAGGGGTGCCTTGCATTTTGTCACCCTAATGCTCATTCCATTCTCTTATACTGTACTATCTCAGCTTCCTTATACATAGAATGGGGTGACCATTAGGGTGACAACTGCAAGTCACAACCTGACACCTCTTGGTGCGTGAAGGGTGGAGGTGGGGTGGGGTGGGGTGTAAAGGTTTGAAACCTAACACCACATTTCCCAACTTTATGATGGTGGGAACCCTAACTGATGCATTACCAAAGTTTTTGCCAAGAATAATATATATATATATATATATATATATATATATATATATATATATATATATATATATATACATATACATATATAAACAAAAGGTTATATTAAATGTACTGTGTTAGGTCTTCTTTAGGAAATATCTAAAGAAAAAAAAAACAAAGTTAGTGTAGAGGGGAGGTAAAAAGAGGGATATATATATATGTGAGGAAAGAAAAAAGGGGAGGCTCAGGGAGAAGAAGTGATAAATGGCAAGATAAAGAGAGAATCTGAGAAACAAAAAGGTGATGATGGGAAAGATAAAGCATAATAGGAGTGAAAGAGCTAGGGAAGTTCCCAGGAGGGGATTAATTAGCAGGCCCTAGTAAGAAGGCTGAAAGGTGACAAATGTTTGGGAAGGAGACAGAGGTGGAGACTTATGGTGAAAATGAAAAAGAAATTAAATGAGTACAAATACAAATAGACTTTAGGGAAAAGAAGGGGTGGCTGAAAGATGTTAGTGGAAAATAAGTCTATCATTTAAACCAGAGGGCTGCTGGGAGCCAAGGCAGATGATCAGCTTGGCTTCCAATTTTTTTTATGGTCAACATTCCAGAAGCCCTGCTGAAGGACACAAACAGAAGAGTCATTGACACTGTGGTCCCTGGAGATAAAGTGGGATACAATGGGTTTAGCAGTATCCCCATTCCTGACTGCTCTGTAATGTTCCCTGAAATGGTCAGCAAGGCACCTACCAGCCTCTCCGATGTAAATAGCTGTACACTTCCTGCAAAGAATACAATACACCACATTAGTGGAAGTGCATGAGAACTCCTTGGTGATGTGAAAAATACCTGCAGGCCCCTGAATTTCAGTCACACTGGAAATAAATTTGCAGGTGTAGCAGTGAGTCCTGTTGCAAGGTTTTTTACCTGGGAGGGAGGAACTTTTAGGAGTAGGTAGGCTGCTTTTAACTGGGAGATTCCACAGGTTAGGTGACCAGTGCTAGGAGGCAATATATGGTTCTGTAAAGGAAGCACCAATATTAGGGTCAGTTTGCAAAATGGGAAACTTACTGGTGATGATCCTGTGAAGAGAAGGCGTGCTCTGATGGAAAGGAAGCACTAGTGGAATTCGCTGTTGTTCTTGTGTGACAGTATCCTTCCTGAGGGGGTCAAGTTCACGGGGCATGTTACTGACCCGGGAGAGTGCTCTGTCCACTGTGCTTTTAGGATATCCCCTGTTGATAAAAAAAAACTGTGCATTATTTGGGTCTGCTCAGCAAAATTATCCTCTTCACTGCATAAACTGTGAAGTCTAAGAAACTCTGAATAAGACAGACCATTCTTGACATGTTTAGGCTGGAAGGAGCTGTGGAGGAGGAAACTATGAAAGTCAGTAGGTTTGTAATAAACTGACGTCTTCCGACCAGTGTTCTGTACTGACAGCTGGATGTCCAGAAAAGGCAGTGTAGAGGAGGATACTTCAACAGTGTATTAAAGGGAAGGATGGGCCATGGTAAACTTGTCAAGGAACACTTGGAGGGTCTCCCTGGAGCAGGAGGTTTCCCCCACACAGTCATCAATGTAGCGTTTGTAGAGTTCAGGCACAGTCCTTGTGAATGAGAGAAAAAAACATTCCTCCACCCAACCCACTAACAGATTAGCAAAGCTGGGACCCATCTTGGTACCCATGGTAACTCCACTGACCTGCTGAAAAAAAGTGTTATTAAAAGTAAAAGCATTGAGTGTAAGAACCAGTTCTGCCAGACGAGTTTGTGTGTGTGTGTGTGTGTGTGTGTGTGTGTGTGTGTGTGTAGCTGCTGGACTTCCCGCTTATTCAAGAAATGCTGAAAAGCTGTCAGACCATCATCATGGGGGATCACTGTGTAAAGAGATTTGATGTCCATGGTGAAAATTAGCTGATAGGAGTCACTGAATCTGAACCTGTCAAATAACAGGAGAGCATAGTTAATGTCTTTAACATAAGAGGGCAGGGACTCAATGAGGGGTCTCATGAGGCTGTCCAAAAATGCAGAGATGTGGGTCAGGAGCAGGCAGACACTATAGGATGACCCAGGTTACCTGTTTTTTGGATTTTGGGAAGGAGATAAAACCTGGATGTCTGGAGATGCTGAACTATGAGTCTCTTAGCAGAAGCAGGGAGCTCTTTGTTTTCAATAGCAGAGGTGCTGGTGGTGGTGACCTCAGTCTGATAGTCAGCAGTGGGGTCCTGTGGAAGATAAGAATAAAACCTGGTGTCAGAGAGTTGCTGTGTCACTTCAGTGATGTATAGCTCCTTTTGCCAGACCACAACAGCACCTCCCTTATCGGCTGGTTTGATAACAATGTCATTCCTACATTGCAGAGATCGGAGGGCTGCAAGCTCACCAGCTGTCAGGTTGGAATGGTTGTGCCTGCAATGAAGATTGAAGTTAGTGGTATTTTCCATGCATTGGTTAACAAAATAATCAACAGCAGCAAAACATCCTTGAGGTGGTGTCCATGTACTTCGCTGGGGATTGATATTGTTGATTGTTCTGGTGATACTGTCATCATCTGTGGAAAGAGGAGTCTCATTAGAAAAATGAGCTGTAAGGCATACTCTACAATAGAAGCACTGCAGATCAACTTGAACCTGGGGTGCATCAAGATATCTGGGTGTGGGCACAAAAGACAGACCTTTGCTGAGGAGTGATTGCTCATCTTGTGTCAGGGGAAGGTCTGGAGGAATACAAAATACCAAATTGTTAAGTTGTGTCTGACTTGAGGGCTCATGTTGGTTGTTGATCTGCTGGGTGAGAGACTGGAGTTTTGCAGATTTGGTGTCCTTAAGGAACTGAAAAAGAGTGGAGTTAAGGTTTTGGATGCAGTGCTTAATAAAAGGAAGGTTATGTGGAGCTGTTCACTGCAGGAAATCCTTTTGCGTTTGAATGGTTTTGTCCACAGAGATCAGCTGTGTTTTAATGGAGAGATTGGTGTGCATGATAAGTTTCCTAGAGAAAGTTTTCAAAAGTTTATTAGTGGAGGAAACATGTATCTCAGACCCAAATGAACAAGGATGGAATTTCAAACAGAAACCTTTAGGAATAATACCCAGGTGGCGGCATTTGGAAAGAAACTGTAAGTGACTGCAGAGTTTAGTCTTGGAGCAAATGGCAGAAAATAATTCAAGAGAAGACTTAAAAATATGTGAGGGGAATGCTGACATAGATGAAATGAAGGAGCATGGTAGAGAATTCAGAAGAGATTTCAGATTAGGCATAGTGGGTCACAGCAAATGTAGCATACAAAATGTAAAAAACAAAAACAAGGCACTGCGTCAGCATGTGGTCTAAAAGCAAAAAAAGTGGTTATATTAAATGTACGCTGAAAATAGAAAATAAAGTTAAAAATCCACGTTTTGACCTTAGGTCTTCTTCAGAAAATATCCAAAAGAGGAAAAAAAACAAAGTGTGCAGAGGGGAGGTAAAAAGAGGGATATATGTATGTGGGGAAAGAAAAAAGGGGAGGCTCAGGGAGAAGAAGTGATAAATGGCAAGATTAAGAGATATATATATAATATATATATATGTGTGTGTGTGTATGTATATATATATATATATATATATATATATATATATATATATATATATATAGAGAGAGAGAGAGAGAGAGAGAGAGAGAGAGATATAGATATATGTATATACATGGCTATTGATGGGCAAGAGACTCATTTCTCCCTCACACCATTGCAAAAGTGCAGCAGCTCCAAAACACTACAAAAAATGTCATAAACCAAGACTGAAAAATAATGAGAAAGTAAACTGTATTGCTGGCCCAGTGGTGCTGATGGTTGAGGTGCTGGACACCACACCTCACGCCATGCCAGCAACCCAGTTTAGGGAATGTACTTGGGTCATTCAGGGGTTTGCCAGGGGAGGTAAGGATTGATTGAACAGAAGACTGCTCTCCTTCCTCAGGGAGGGGAGTCTGTGCAGCATGAGTCAGCACAACAAGAGGGTGCTTGGCTGCATTCATAGAGGTGCAGACAACTGCTGTGCCCATTGCATGGGCACAGGTGTGGGGGGAGAAAAAACAAGAGGAAAAACACCAGGACCAGGCAGGACCTATGATGGCCCAGATGGGCTGGAGAACATACCCCTTGGGGGGGTCGTAGCCCCTGCCAGGTCCATGGAGGTCACAATAAACAATATCATGCTAAAGAAAAGAAAGTAAACTGTATTAAAGTTGTTATACAACCTTAGGTTTTGTGATTTTGAAACCGGCCCAGTGGCTTTGAGGGTTGAGCTGCTGGATGCCACACCTCGCGCCATGGTGGTGACCCGGGTTTGGGAATGATCCTGGGCTGCCAGGGGTCGGCAGGGGAGAGGAAGGATCGAGCATCTGGTGGACAGCTCTTCTTCCTCAGGGGGATACAGGGACTGTGTCCAGCACCGCAGTGACCTCCAGTGGAGACCAGAGGTACTGCAATGCTACAGGGCTCTGCTAGTGGGTTGCAGAGCCATGAGAAGATGTTCCCTGGCATCATAGCACATAGCAGCTCCACTTGGGGGGTGGGGATGAGGGTGGAACAAGTGAGAAAGAAAGTTGTAAAAAAAAAAAGGTTTTGTGATTTCGTGGATGCCAGCTGCTACCGCACTGTGGAGTGTACAGGGCTCTGGGCACTCTTTCACCTCACTCACTCTACTGCCTGCTTGATCACACTAAAAAGCACAAAATCTAGCAATAAAAAAAACACAGTAAAAATTTCTCAAGCATTTTAACTGCAAGCCAAAGGTATCCAGGGCTGAACATCTCCCTCTCTCTCTCTCTCTGTCTCTGTCACGCCCCCCCCCCATGGTATTAGCATTCTGGCCAAAAGTCACCCACATGGTGTCACTAACTATGTCTGGAATTCCTTTCCACAAATAGTCCTAGTCTGTGGAATAGCTGGCACTTTCACACAAAGCAAAAATGCTTTGCATAAAACTGGAAGAATAGAGTTCCACAATTCAAATTGTAGTATCATTGTAAATAGTAGAATTTGGTGTAGTTTAAAAATAGACAACTACCCATCAAGAGATCTTAATAGACCACCAGACAGGTGTGAAATGGTTATTATGAAGAACGTGGGTACATTTCTAACGACATTCACCCTTTGGCTTCCATGCCATTAGCATATAATGGTCCTGGGATGCATTCTATGAAAAAAAAAATGGAACTGTGAAATGGTGTGATGCTGTCCCACATTGAACACTTCCAATGGAATACCGGGTAATTTTCTGAAATTCTATGTAATTCTGTTCTACTGGAATTTGAAAAATCTGTAGAGCAGTAATACTGATGTGTAGAGCTGATCTCTTTAAGATCACAAAATTCTTCTTTCTAGCCTTGTTACAATCACTTGTTTAGCTCAAAAGAAATAGTACCAGACATCTGAAGGAAATTAGACAGTCAGTGGAGGTCCTACAGTAACTCTACATTAGATTTCGTAGTAAGCAGTCACCTCATTACTGGAATATATTCATAACCAATGACCAGAGTCAGATAGCTTCATATGCAGCTGACTCCAAGCCACAGCACCTAATATATTTTCACCAAAAGACTAATCAAAGCTAATTTCTGTAAGAAAATATACGTATCATCAATGTTGTATTGTCCTTGTTCATGGTACATTACTTTTACATATGTAGTGGGGTGGCCCTTGGACATTAGCACTACTGCTGGCTTGTGATTTGTGTCTAATAAAACTAGCATCACCTCATTTTCATTTGGGTTGTTTACAAAAGCATTCACCAAATCCTTTTCTAGGACAAGACATCTCTCAGTTAAATGTGAAATTAGAGATTCTGTTAATGAGGCTTTATCCTGTGTTTGATGGCTGACAGTAAATCTGTGATGTATAATGGATCCAAATCCCTTAATAGGTTCCTGGAGAGTTAAATCCAACTTTGTTCTCCCATTAACAACAAGTTTTTGCTGGCTGTAGCAGTCTGCCTTTTTAATTATTCAGTGCCTCAGCAGCACAGACAACCTCAACAGAAAGCCAAACGATCATATGCGGGACAAAATGAATGTCGTAATCTTAACAAGATTATCATGATAAAAAGTCATTAGAGAAATTAACATTATCAGTTTTAATTACAAGAGTATGACCCCATTCATTTCACAGCATGAAAACTGGGAACTGGGAAATAGGACAAAATAATCCATGAATGGCTCTTATGTAGTCTAGTGTAAATTAAAGAGGAAAAATAGGATTCCCCATGTAAGCTGAAATATTTCATACAACGCATTTTGTAGCAAAATATGTTCAGTAGATCAAAACTGTTAGACTACATTCAAGAAAATGAAGTATTCAGATTGCAGTGTCCAAATGTGTTAGCCATCCGACTGTAAATGCAAAAACCTTTATGGAAAACATGTATCAAAATGAGTGTAAGGAAGTGAATCATTGCCTGAATGAGCTGAAAGACTGACATTATGTATGAACTTATTATTGAAATGATTCCCTAATAGTATACATTCTGATGTGACTGTCAGTGAGATATTTGCTATGAGATGAGGTGAGTATGAAAGGACAAACTATTGAACTTCAGCTACAGTATTTTCTGAAAGAGACAAAGTATTGCAGCCACAGATGTGTATCAGACAGGTACATGCAATGTTTATAGATCAACATAAAATGTTTATTCTGATTAAGCTGGCGTCTTTTATTGTTACAGAAGAATAACACTGACAGAAAATCACAGGTATTAACAAAATTGCTTAAATGTATTATATTTACAGACATAGGTGCAGAATGATCATTTGATGAAAATAGCTCTGACTAAAAGCATGTACTGTAATACAGAGAATTTTGCATCCTAAGTGAAATGGGAGTTAGTTACTGGTGCAGCCTTAGCAAACTGCATGCATTTCAAACACAAATTATATTAGGAGAAAACAGCATGAGTCAACTAGAAGTTGACCCCACCCCGGGCCAATGATTTATGATGATTAGAATAATGAAATTCCATTTCCAAGACCTGCAATTCCATGAATTGCACCAGTGATTGCTAGTCTAATTTCTGGATTTTATCAGGATTTCTAGCGTCATTCTTTTAGAATGTGTATAAATAATCAGAATGAAAAAAAAAAGTAATATGCAAAGTATTAATTGAATTAAATTGAAAATAGTACAGGAAGCACTATTAAGGAAAAAGAAAAGGTTCTACTGATTTACTGATCTGGCCTAAAATGCCAAATCCTATAAAATTCATTGTTTTAATGGTGTGCAGGCAGTCCAAGTTATGGAATTTTACTGGGTTTTCCAGTAAAACAACAAAATCAGTGGCCTTGCCCATGATTGTAGAATATAATTCTAGTGCACTGCCAACTGAGCTCTCAGATCCACTTAGCTATAGCCTGTGCTTTCCACTACCA
Source organism: Neoceratodus forsteri (assembly GCA_016271365.2). NCBI lineage: Eukaryota > Metazoa > Chordata > Ceratodontiformes > Ceratodontidae > Neoceratodus > Neoceratodus forsteri. Next base: position 1,050,250,518 of record CM057459.1, on the reverse strand, counting down.
TTGAGACTAAATCCTGCAGCTTGGAATAACTTTGTAATAAATATGATACACCAGCATGTAGGTTGTTATGTGATAACTGCATTCCCAAGTTCATTTCATACCTTTGCCTACAATCACCTAGAAGGGTGGCTATCCCATAAAGCACTTACTTTGTGTGTCTTTTTACACTAATAAAAGAAATTCTCGAAGTTTTAAACTAAAGTCGGTTAATATAAAACAGAACATTTCAAAATAAGTACAAATTAGTCTCTCCAGATCTGAGTTGTCACTAGGGGGCTCTACATTGGCCTGGTCATGGTGCTGATGGCTCTGGCAGGAGTAATTTACATATAAAATTAAAAAAATATTATAAACTAAAGTGCAGGCTTAAGCTGATCATGTTTTGTAGTTTCAGATCAAGTCATGTTAGAAGAAGTCAGTAGCTTAATGGTCTGTGCTGTTTGCTGGTTTAACAATGTGCTATGGCCTTCATGGGAATGAATTCAAAAGAAAATTGTTGGTGGAATTGAATACTGTGGCAACTAGTAGGAGCAGGAGGGTGGGATAACATTTTATGAGACTGTCGTATAACAGTTCACTTTAGTCCCCACGATAGGAGAAGAAACATGACCTGTGAGCTGTTAATAAGGGTCCTACAGTGCCCTGGTCATGGTGCTGATGGCACTGTCTGGGGTAACTTCTGTTTAGGAGTAGAAGCATTACACAAACTAAAGTGCAGGCTCAAGATGCCCATGTTTGGTAGGTTCAGTAGAAGTGATGTTAAAATAACTCAGTAACTGAGGTAGTCTGTGCTAATGAGGAATAGGTTACCAGATTACCAAACAATAAAAAAGCCTAGAATGGTAGAAATGTGCAGCAATTTACTGTAGAATTTAATGGAGACAGCCCAGACTGTCAAGCATAGAAGAATATGTGTAGTAGCAGGTCCACACTAACAGTTGATAGATTAGGTGTTAAAAGGAGAAATGAGAGGAAGTGGTTAGGAGAAATAGAGGTTGGGGGCATTCCAGAGGGAGGAGAAGTGAGTAGAGAAAGCTGCTTCATCAGAGGTTTACCTAGCACAAAAGATAAAGAAAAAACACTTGCCAGTATAATAGAGGCAGTAGGAGGAGTGAAGGAAGTGGGAGAGAAGGGAAAAGAGAAGGAAGGCAATGTGGAATAGGTGCCTATCACCTAGTGATAGAATGGAGAGTTCAGTTTTGAGAGACCAGTGATGAGGATGAAAAGTGGACATAAGACAAGGAGGAAAAGGTATGATGAGGGGGGCTCAATCTGTGAAGAGGAAATTTGAGGACAGCACCACAGACCACATCTACACAAACACCATCAGGATCATCCTAAGAAAGATCTCAATGTGGACTATAAGTGGAATGGAAGTCTAATTATGAACAAGACACCGAGATTGGGAATGCTTTTTCTATAATGGCATCCACTTGAGAGGAGGAATCATGGCTTCAATCCAAACTCATATCCAGGTATTCAAAATTAAGTAATTCCTCAATAATGGAGCCATCGTAGGTCATAAAGATGGGTATAAATTGAGCCTAGAACATTTTCTGTATACTACCAAAAGTCCTAGATCCAGGTTTTTTGATGTCCAGCAAGAGATGGTCAGACTGGAACCATTGCTGAACATGGTCAAATTTGGATTGAAGGGTACATTCTAGCTCCTGGACTGAGGCAAAAAGAATTGCATAATTCATTTACACGTGGATGCTTTCAGAGACACAGATGCAAGGATACCATTATGAAATATGAAAACATCATAGGATCCAAGTTGAAGTCCTGTAGAACTCAAGAATGCATACAGAGAGTAAATGGCATCAACTATTTTAACTGATTGGTACCCGTCGAACATGTAGAAACAGAACCCCTTGGTTTACGACTCAGCTAGTTCAGTACCTGCATGTTTGAAAAGAAAGAAAGGGTATGTAAGGCAGTGTTGAACTCTTTGGCAAGGTAAGTAAAAATAATAGATGAGATCTGCCATGATCCATCTGCTTCATAATGAAATCAGTGGGTCTTAAAATGGAAGAGACAGCTGAGTGGTGCTTCTGGAAGCTAGACTGGAAACGGCAAAGAAAGCAATGAAGAGAGCTGGGATAGGACAAGATTTTCCTTCAGTTTTGCAAGTGCATGGAGGAGACAGATGGGATAATGTGATCCTTTTTATGATGGAGGAGAACTGTGGCAAGCTTCCACATATAGGAAACATTGGCAAGGAGAAAATACAGGTCACGAAGATAGAAGAGAAACACAACTAAATGCACACAAAGGAGAAAAGAATAGCAGGGAAGTCCTGATCAATTTTCAAGGTGGTTTAATTTGCAAACGAGTAGTGCCAAAAGAGGAGTGTATGGCAGCATTGCCACAATGCTTCAACTGTGAAATATTTTTGCTTTTTCAGGAGTGAAACACTGGGGCATTTTTGTTCTATCTCATTTGGCATCATTAAACCACTTTGATGAATCTGGACAATCCTGCTGCTCTTTGCTCATGTGTGTGCTGCATTTGTGTTTTTCTATGTTCAAGCTGTTTTTCTGCAGATGCACTGAGTGACGTCGATGAATGCCTATGTGTTTCTGCTGTTTAAGAAGATAGGAGACTGGGAGGGCAGTTTCAGACTATAGCTGTGAAGGAATTTAGTTTCAAGCACATCTGGACAATTATCCTTATTGATTTATTAGGAGAATAGTGCAGGCAGTGTAGCAAACAGGAAGACCTTCGAGAAAGAGAAAAGGGAAGGAAGTTTACGTGAGTAGGGAAGGTATAGGAGAGACAATGCCAGGGATTAAGGGAGGACAGGTGAGAAGGAATGGGGGAAGAGAGTAAGCACAGGACATGAAGCATTATTTAAAGATGGTGGTTAAATTTGTAGGACTGGAGATTGGAGAGCCATCAGATTTGAGGTACTGTATGTATGGAAGAGTGGGGAAGGGTCAAAATGGTAAAAAAAAATCATTCCAGTAATGTTTGTGGGGCCTTAAAGTTATTTTGGAAATTTGTATCAAAGCAGTCAGATTAAGAATCCTGGATAGCCTTGATGCAGGCATTTCTGAGCTGGTTATACTGCAGCATGTTCTCCAGGGAGGTAGAGGATTTGAACTGCTGCTATGCAGATTTGCAAGCTTTCATACAACAGAAACATAAAGTTAGTTGATACTAATGAAAAAGTCCTCTCAACCTATTTTCTGTATACCTGTGTAGTTTGTAGGCATGAACAATTCCCTCTCTTGCATCCCTCTAATTTCATCCTAACTTAAATCTAAATGAAGTTGCTTCACACTGTTTGCCCTGTTGTAAAAACCTGTTTGTCTTCATTACAATAGTCATGACCTCACTCATGCAAGGTATCATGGGAGTTGATGATGCCTACATGTACAAGCTAGCAGAAGTTATACTCTCATTCAAGTTCTGTTACATGTCTTTTTGTTATATTTATATTTTGGTATGTTCAGCATCACATAGCTATTACCATCTCATATCATAAACATATACAAGAAACCCCATCCAAGACACTAATAAACATGGGACTGAAAATGTTAAGGCTGTAACATGCATAAACAATTATAAATTAAGTTAAAGTCCACAATTGGAGGAACCCCTCTATCAATAATTTTAACACATTTTAAGTATCATTCTAGTTGTGTGAGCCACAAGCTTACAGAATTTTTAACTGGAAAAAATAATAATTCCACATCCTATGATGCAAGTTGCAGTAAGACAATATATATATATATATATATATATATATGTAATGTTATACAATCAAACATTTATTTCTCCATCTAAAGAAGACATCTTTTCTTCTAGTTCCCTTTGAGTTTGATTTTTTCTTCTTCTTCCGCCCTTTGTATTTTCTCTGCATTATATAAGTTTTTAAGTGCTCTGGTTCAAAAAATAAATGTTTATCTCCCCCACAAGTAATTAAACATTTTGCAGGGAACAGTATTTTAAATTTGGCTCCAATCTGCTGTATATCTTCTTTATACTGAAGAAACTGTTTCCTGCGTTTAAGTGTTTCAGGCACAATAAGGGGAAAGATGTGACAGATAATTTCTTTGAAAGACACAGCACCTATTTTCCGAGTTGCATTTAAGACTAAGTCATGATCAGTATCAAATGTTAAAGAAAAAATTATTGTACTTCTAGGACCGGTTGTATATTTAAAAACATTTGCCAGTATCTGCGCCTGATTGTGAACTTCAGTTGAATTGGGTGATAGAAGTCCAAAGCTCACCTCCTGGTTTTCAGGCATACTTTGAGAAGCAGCTCTGCAATGTCTTGAGGGAACCCTGAATGATCTTGTCACAAAAGGTAAATTAGTCACTGGTAATTTGAGAACTGAAATAAACAAATCTTATAAAAGATTACGAATAGAATTATAACCTTTGTCATACAAATCAGGGACTCCAACTAATCTTAGATTTTTATATCGAACTGTATTTTCCATTGCTTCATTTTTCTCTTTGCAACACAAGAATAATGTTTAAGTTAGTAGTGGATAGAGCTTCATTAGTTAATGACTTTTGTTGTAACACAGTCTCATCATTTTCAAGTTGAATTTGTGATTTCTGGATCTCTTCTACATCCGATCTTATAGATTTTACCTCTTTCTCCAAAACATCTGATCTATACAGCAGCAGATCAAATTTTTTATCAAACACACTCAGAAAGGAAAATAAGTTTGACATTGAAGCTGATGCTTCCTTAAGAGATTTAAACTCTACCTTATCAGGTAGAGACACTGTAAGCAAACCCTCTTGACAGAGTTCCATTCCCTGTTTACCAGCAAAAACTCCAGAGTGACCTGCAGCAGGGGAATTTTGCAAAGTATCTATCAAAAGCAACTCTGCATCTGCATCAGCCACAGAATGTAAAACCTCTGTACATCGTCCTTCTTTCTGGACTTGCAATGCTGGGAAGGGGATTTTAGGCAGCTCCTCAAGCTCCCCACAGTCCTTAGATCCCAAGATGATAAATGCAGAACTACTCAAACCCTGGGGTAAACTCCTAACTCCAGACAGTGTCTGCATCTTCCCAGAAACAGGTAGGCTGGTAGTAAGGCTTTCATTTGGCACTTTCCTTATCAGCATTTCCACTTCAGAGGAGGAAGAAGAAGTTTTCTTCCTCTTCTGCTGCTCCATTGCTAAAAATTTCTTCATCTTCTTTGACATGGATCCAATAGGTTTCTTACACTCCAATAGTAAACAGGATTTTTACAGAAAAGTGGCTGCAGAGCTCTTTAGTGCAGCTCCACACCTATCGCCATCTTGGACTCCCCTTGGTTCTGTTACATTTCTTTTGAAGTCACTTTTATTCTCCAAAGGCATTGTTTTCTAACTCGGATGAACTTTAAACTACAGAAAACCATAAGGCACCTACTATGCCTTGAAAAGTTTCATGGCCAGCATAAGACAGAAACATAGGGACTAAACAGGACAGCAACAGCACTGACAAATACAATGAAACTACTGCAGGCTTTAGCACTAAAATATATTAAATTTCCAGAATGATGTACATGAGTCAGGTCATGGCTTTTGTGATGGAGTCAAGCAGGTTTTCACACCAGACTTGAAATGGGAGAGTGCAACAGAGGCAATCCTTGTCCATGCCTACAAACTACACTAGTAAACTGAATAAAAAGCTGAAGGGACTTTCCCTTTAAGGGAAGATGGGTGCCATAAGCTCGTGACCTCCAGAGGAATGTCTGAAGATGGACCCAGAACTAGTGAGCTGGGACAAGAGAGCGAGTGTTTCAGCTTAGAGAATTTAACACTGCTGCAAACAAGGAAACAGAAGCTCTGTTGCAATTTGGAAGAAGGAGCTGCTGCAAGAGCCTCTACTACTGTTACAAACACTGGAGATAATATTAAAATATCTTTCTTGAAACTAGAACATTTATTAATCAAAGAGATTAATGTGAGTTATAACATAACCTCACTTGAAACTTATTGCGATAGAAACCAAACACACAAGGTTTGAGGGTGACTAAAACCCTGTCCTGTGGGTTGGAAAATTTTAAACGGAAAGATGCCTGGTTAAAAATATCTAAAACTGCATCTCTGGCATATACTGAATTGATTGTAGAAAAAGATAAAGAAAATTATCTTGATTTAGAAGTTAAATTAAAGACCGCAAAAGTGGAAGTTGCTGTATTTAGAACATATCAGGACTTTGTTCTTCTTGACAAAAGCCTTAAAAACAAGATCACTAAGCATGAGAAGGATGTGACTGAATGCAAACAAAGTTAATATGAGATGCAGGAGATTTTGATTCAGGCACTCCTTATATTCCTCATAAAGAAAATCATTCTAAGAATAGAGGGAGTTCAAGGAACAGAAATTTTAACAGAAATAGAAGTGCCAGTAAAAGTGTAAACAGAAACACTGGTGTAAAAGAGGCAAAAGAGAAAGTAACACAAAAGAAGGGCAGAAAATCTGTAACAATTGATTTGACTTCTAACACAGCAGTACAACGTTTTATGAGCAAGTGGACAAAGTAATAGAAGAAGGAGAACCAGGAGAGACAATAGAGGAGGGAGGGAGAAAATCAAGGTAACAAGGTTTATGGACTGATAACTTCAAAGAACTGAGCTATAATTATATATATATATATATATATATATATATATATATATATATATATATATATATATATAGTTATATGTAAGTGATCTTGTTTTAAGCAAGCCACAGCTCTCTCTTCTTAAAAGAGGATTAAATTTTGTTCGAACACCACTGATTGATTTTTTTTCAATATTTCTAGACTTATTTTGCAACAGAAGTAATACTACTGAAATAGGAGACATGGGGTACATAGAAGGGCCGACACAGCAGGAAGTATAACATAATGAAAGTTTGGAATTTTTATTGGCAGAGGTACAGATGACTGAAAGCATTCACCTATCTGAAACGTTGGATGATATTTCATCGATTGACACTGTGGAAACAAATCTGGATGAACTTGAAAGACTTATTGCAGATACGGAATGCTCTAATTTTAGGACATCAGAACTCAGCTCAAAGGATTTTAAAACCATGTGGGACACTATATTCAAGTGACTTTCGGACATTATACCACGGACAGTTAATAACAGCATAAGTGCCTTTGAAAACACTATACTGTTTAAGGTAAGGCAGTTGCTAGAAAAACCTAAGAAGAAATATGATGTTAAAAATTTGCCCAATGCTGAGAGAACAGCACTAAGATAGCTTTCCAATGAACCCAATATAGTAATTAAGAAAGCTGATAAAGGTCAGAAATATTGTTGTAAGGAGCAGTGATAAATACAAAAGTATGGTAGAGAAGCTATTGTTTGATGTTAACCATAAAAAGCTCAGAGGCAATCTAACGTTACAATTTAGGAAATAACTATGTGGGCTATTGGACAAGGCAGTGTAGAATGGGAGCATTAGTAATAAGAAATTTAAATACTTGTTCTGTGACTTTCTGATTGTTCCTATGCTGTACTACCTGCCTAAAGTGCATAAAAATTTGTCAGAGACACCAGGGAGACCAGCCTTTTTTAATGTAGGTTCTGTAACAGAAGATTTGTGTGAATTTCTTAATCTGTTTCTACAGCACAGTATGATATATCTGCCTTCTTACCTGAAAGACACTGGAGATACCATCAAGAACTTTTGTGGTATTACATCGGAATCTGGATTTTTGTGGATTTGTATGCTTGTAGAAGCACTATACACCTCAATTTGACATACTGAAGGTGTTAAATCAGCTAAGTACTTTCTGAAAATGGATCAGGAAGTACTGGGTGCACTTGTAGCATTTTTACTTGAGGCACTAGAATGTGTAATACACCACAGTTATTTTGAATTTAACAAGTACTATATCCAGATATGCGGTACAGATATGGGGGCCTCTATGGCCTTTCATATGCTAACCTATTTATGGGACTGTAGTAACAAGAGTACTTATTTAATCTAGATCAGAATCCATTGTATCAGAATATCACTAACTGGGGATGATATATAGATGACCGCTTCTGTATCTGGAGTGGCAGGGCTGAAATGGCCCAAGAATTCCTTAAATGGCTGATTAATAATATGTTGAATATCAGATTTACATCAGTAATGCATCAAGTGTCCACTGACTTTTTAGATTTTATGTTACGTGGGGACAGCACAACAGGTAAAATCAGTACTAAAAGCTACAGGAAAAATAAATCCACAAATTCTCTTTTGAGAAATGATAGTTCCCACCCTTTTAACTTCAACTTAAAACATCAATTCCTTATGGGCAGCTGATAAGGATTAGAACAAGCTGCTGAACAGATTCAGGGAAAGAGGTTATATAGCAGCAATATTAAATGAAGCTATGGAAAGAGTTTGAAGTAAAACTCAGGCAGAGTTATTGATAGATTAAAAGAAAACACAACAAATGTGTAGATGCAGAGAAAAAAATTGCATGTTCTTTAGAATTTAATGCAGCATCATGTGAGGTTGGAAATGTAGTATGAAAATGTTGGGACATGCTAAAAGTAGATTCAAACTGAAGAGAAATATTACCAGACACTGTATGAGTTACTTTTAGAAGAACTGTAAATTTACATGATAAATTAGTGCACAGCCAGTTTTACAGGAAGGAGACATCAGTAAGCAAATGGTTGCCTGTTAAACTTGTAGGAAACCATAAATACAAGAGGTGTAATGTATTTCAGTACATGAACACTAGTAAAGAATTCATTTTACCAAATGGTGTTCAAATGTCTATACAATATTTTGTGACATGTACTAACACATTTCCTGATTACATCTTTTGGTGTAGTTGTAATTCATACTACATAGGTAAACTGTAAGGCCACTAAAGGAGCAAGTTCAAGAGCATGTACACTCTATTCTTAATAAGAAAATGGATGCATCAGTGAGTAGGCACTTTTATTATGTGCACAATTCCAATATCAACTGCTTTCAATTTATGAGCATAGAACATGTATGATGTCCTCCATGGGGAGGTGACAGACCAAATCTTTTTGATGTGCAAAAAAGTGCTTGAATTTTTAAAGCTGATGCAGTGAGGTCAATGGGCCTAAATGAAAGATGGGATCTAAAACCATTCCTTGGCCCAGATATTCAAACTGCGCCAGGCTGTGGTGCAAGCCTGGGCGCAGCGCAACTTGGCTGCACAGGGGCATTGACTGGGCAATATTCAATGGAGCTGCGCCATGGCTCAGCATCATTGAATATTGCACCCTGGCCACCCGCAGTGCACATGGTGCAGTGGCACTGTGCCAGCACCAGTGGCCAGAGAGGAGCATGTGGATGTGCTAGCGTAAGTTCCATTGCGCAAGGCACAGCAGCCGTGATATTCAAAAGCTGACATGAAAATGGGGCCATAATGTATGCAAGGTGCACATGGGACCATTTGCATGTCATTATGGCCCCATTTGCATGCAGGTGCACCAATCCCCGATGACTTGCACCTGGCGCCCTGCCAGGCAGCAGCCGTCGGGGACCGACACCCCCTGCAGCACGATCGCAGCCATTTGTAAGATAAAAAAGATCCCAATATCCCTGGTGGTCCAGTGGACTGCTGCCTGACTGATTGCGGGCTTAAGCGTCTTAAAAAGATTAATTCTGAATCCCTGGTGGTCCAGTGGACCGCTGCCCGCCTGATTGCCGGCTTAAGTGTGAAAAATAGATACATTCTGAATCCCTGGTGGTCCAGTGGACTGAAGTCTGCCCGATCGCAGGCTAAAGTGTGAAAAATACATCAATTACCAGCTATTGCTGTTAATATTAAAAGTTAGGGAGTAATTATTGTCATTTCATGATATACTGTATGCATAAATACTGGTGATGGCAAAAAATTCTAAAAGTCAATCTGAAAAACAGAATATTAAATATGTGTGTAAACCACTGTCATTTGGCACATACCAAATACTGTACCAATTACCAGCAATTGTTAATTGTATTAAATGATTGGGAACTACTCTTATCATGTAATGATTGATAAATACTAGTGATCCCCAAACAACTATAAAAGTCAAACTTTACATAGATACTGTATATGGTAAACCATTGTCATATAATAATTCACCAACAAATACTAATAATAGCTTATTATTACCCCTTGTTGCACATGAAAATGAGCCTTGGCTCAGTGTACTTTTCCCAGTTTCCAATTTTAAATAAATAAACTAAAGAAGACAGGGCAATAAAACCAAGAAAAAGATAACCTGAAAATGTGGTGGTGGGGGGGAGAGCAACAATGAAAAACAGAGAAATACAGAGAAAAAAAATAACAATAAGGCTACTATGCCTACGGAAAAAAGACATTATAACATATCAGTACTTATACCTAGTGCTTAGCAGTTGTTAACATGAAAACCTCATAAAACTGAGCAAAAAGAGAGTGCAGAGTGAGCTCAAGCATACCACATACAGGAAAGAATGGAACAGTAAAAAAAAACATAATAATATATGAAAGGAGATAGAGATGCATTAATAACAACAAAAATATCTGTATGTACTACAAAAACTGTTGAACGTGATAAACTAGGAGACAGGGAAAGAAGGGGTGGGGGAGAACAACCAAACAACATAAATATATAATTCTATAATATATCGTTTTAAGAAGAGGTGGGACAGGGTTAAAAGTCAAAAGTAAAGTCAATACTGAGGGGAAGCTGGGAAGAGGGTGTCAGCAGAAGGGGGGCAATAAACCAGATAGACAGGAAATAGGTGTTGAGGGGAAGCGCTGCAGTTTATTAAACTGGGAGCTGCAGACTCATGCAGACTCAATAGACCCTAAGGCCTGTATCTGTTGGCATTTTCATATGTTCTTGTACGCATATAAGCCCTAGTCATGTTAGTCTATAAATAGATAACCAATATCAACAATCGCTAATAATCAAATGCTAGATGACTAAGCGCAAGGTTCAAATCATAACAAAACAAAATAGGAGAATAATGGGAATACAGACATGCAGGATTGTAAGCCTACTGTTCATATGGTATGTGGAAGTCCTTGTCATATATCAGTACGTTATGCTAAATTTATGACCGATACTAGAAGTTGCTAAAAAACACTAAAAGATGGGGGAGGAAAACAGAACACAGTGAGCCAACCCCAAAAACTATATGTAAAAGCAAAATGCATACAAATGTTAATCTACAGTAGTAACAGAGACAGAGGTACACACACACACACACACACACCGCATAAAATACTGGAAATATGCAGTAAGGTGAATCAACCTGATGACTTGCATGTGTGCTTGCTACTTTGCAATGAATTGTTCTCTTTCATGGACAGAAACAACTGTTTCACCAACATTAGTTTCCTTGGAACACAGTTGTCCTCCCTTACTTGCCCTACTACCTAATTTCTTTTTACTTGCTCCCCTTCATGTTTTCTTTTCTCTTTAAGTAGACATGCTGCTTTATGTATAGCAACCCCCTTACTGAATCTATGTACTGTAGCTACTATTTTATCATCTCTTTGATCTTTATGATAGGATTGTTTTGCAGCAGCAGCAGCAGGCAATGACTTTGCAGGTGATACTAGGACATGTAAATAATACACTAAAAGTTATTTTGCTTAATTTTATATGTTGCATCTATTTATAATGGTGGAATGTTTTAAGTGACTGTAATGCATTTATACAGGTGTACTTCTTGAGTGATCAGAGCTGTTTTTATGTTAACTGCAAAGGAATACATGAGGTACCTGTTTTGTGTCTGTATATAGTAGCCACTAGCTATAAGGGGGCCCAGTAAAATACAGTATGGGAAGTTTTTCCTCTTCTCCTACTTTGAAACAGTGCAAGAACAGCATGAAACTTGATCCTGTGGGGACATCTGTTTTTTAATACTGTTAATTTCGTTTTGGATTTACAATGTTTTTTTTTTTCTTTTCTTTTTCCTTTTGCACAATAAACTTTATAGTAGAAAATCTGACATTGCCCACTGTAGTCATTGGTACTGTTCTGGTGTGTATGTGTGCCTAACCATGTTTTTTTAAAGCTGACTTTTTTAGCCAGCCCGGTGGCACTGAGGGTTTAGGCACTGGATGTCTCACCTCACTCCATGCAGGTGACCTGGGTTTGAGAATGGATTTGGGTCTCCAGGGGTTGGCTGGGGCAGAGAGGGATTGAGAGCCTGTGGAATGCTCTCCACCTCTGGGGGTGGGGGTTTTTCAGTCATCGGTGCACTAGCAACCTCTGGCAGAAGCTGGGGGCAGTGTGCTGGTGCTGTACAGTAGCGATGCACTTGGGGCATGGTGCTGGGGGGGGGACCGCATGCGGACATGTGCGTGCTCCCTCCATTGACATCACTGCATGCCACAACCCATGTCAGGGTGAACAAGGAAAAGCATGGCACTTGGTTGTGGTGGCTTGATGGCCATCTAGGGGGACTGTCTGGACCTGGGGGCACCACTGCACAACACTGGACCCTTGTCGGTGGGGAGTAAGGGGGACTCCCTGCTGCCCTGCCGCGAAGGGTAAGCCATGGGGGTAGATGGTGCTGGGGGCTTCACTGGGAGCCAGGGCAGGACTGGACAGTAGCCAGAGATGGATGGATGCTGGGACGTGAATGCAGACTAGAGACCACAGGTAAAAAAAAATACCAACAAAAAAAAGCTGCATTTTTTTGCTTGTGATGAGCTAGAAAAATTGTTTTCCTGTCAGGAGTTAAGCAAGGCACTTAATACTATGCCTGCAGGGATGGCTCTGGGAGAGGACAGTCTGCAAGCAGAATTTTTGGCATAATTTCAAGAGATCCTACTAGCTCCACTAACAGGTGCCCAAACAGAAGCATGCAATGCTTGGGGAATTCCGGTGTTCTGGAGGACAGTAAGGATAACTGTTATCCCTAAACTGGGGAAACGTTCACTTTTGAAGCAGTTTAAAGCCCATTTCCTTTAATCATGGCCGACATCAAGGCATTGGCAAAATTAATGTTTACCAGGTTCCTTGTGGTCATCTGCAACCCCCCTCCCCCCACTGTCTTGGTTTCAGTGCCCTGTCTTTAAGTATTTATTTTATTATCAGCTATCAACAGTATGTTTGTGGGTCAATTAACTATTATAAGAAAAGAGCTCACATATGTTATTGTTTTGTCCCCCTCCACATGCGTGCACACACACACACACCATTTTGACCATTTTTGTATTTACTGCAACATAAATACACTTGTTGTAATAAGTGCATCATTGCCCTCTGTTAGACACTAATGGGTTTGCCTGTAATTTTTTCCTTTCCACTATGTGGCGTGTTTGGCCAATTGTGCCCTTTGTTTTTCAGCCCTATAGAGTTTTTATGTAATCTAACAAGTATCATGTATTAGTATGGCATCACATAAAGGCTTTTACAAAGGCACAGCAGCTTAACACTTTATCAGTTTTACAGATCATATTGTCTATTCCCCCCCCCCCCCACACACACACACACCTTCCTTCATCCTTGCCTTGTACCATGTTCTTCAGCATTGCTAGCAATTGCTGGCAGTTGGTGTGTATTAAAAACTATAATGACAAAGGATTATATAATTATTTAAAGCCCAACTATATATTTGTGATCACTAACATTTACATTTATATAATTTTTGTATTGTATTATATACTTTGCAAGATGACAAGGGTTTGTTGAAATGCCTTCATACAGTGGGTTATATACTGTATATGACTTGTTTTTCTGTTTTTCCCACACCCCTTCCCTTTTCTGTTGTTTTCAATTCCTTTATTTAGATTTGCTAGCTTAATGGTAATCCCGTAAGCACCATCTCATTAGTTGTACCTGAATCTGCTTACTTATTTTGTACATAAATAGACTGGTAGTGCCGGGAGTGTTACTGTAAGTCTTGACAAAGGGCTGATACAGTAGGTCTAAACTGTTGATTTGATTCTGGGAGAGGTCTACGTGCTGCCGTCAGTTTTGACAGATTTTTAAGAGTGTATACAATAAAGTCTGATAAAATGTTATATCAACGTTGGGAATTTCTTGGAGACTGTGAGTGTCCCACTTTTTGTGGTTGTAGTCCTCCAGAAAATCATTTAATTCTAGCTGCTTTCCCAGTTGATGAGACCATTGTTTTAGATTGTGTTCCTAATGTTGTTCCTGTTTTTAAAGTCCCGTCTGAGTGTTGGCATTAAGGGGTTGCATGGTATGATGCTAAAGTAGTTGCATGGTGTGATACTAATTTTAAAATATGTTCCACAGCTATGATTAGTCAGAATTGGCATATGCTGCCTGTTTGGTGACAAAAATATGACACAGCAGAAAGAAAAAGATGCTAGATAACCAAACCATAAGGATTAGAAGCTACAATCTCATTGCATACTCTGTCGATTTGCACTGTTTTGTGACAAGGCTACCGGTGCCATTCTCATATTCCACCCCAACCAAAACAAATGGGTCCAGCACTTACAAAGGTCACCGCCAAGAGAAACAAGATGAGCAATATATTTATTTTTTTATTTTATTTATTGAAAAGTTTCACCAGGTAAAGCATACTGAATAAGAAATTGCTTGTCTCCCGGTGTGACCTGGGAGAGAGGAGAGTTGAAGTTACTGTACATAGTAAAATATTATGTAACAATGCATATTACAACAGAAGAAAACAGAATAATATACATAGTAGACAGTTTAAAACTTTTGCTGAAATATCTGAAATAAAATAGAGTGTACAGAGTTACAAGTAGCACTGCTTGCATACAAGGAGATATCCTAAATAGGCAGAAGCCATATTAGCAATAACACATGGTATGGTAGTTATGACAGTAACAGTGAGAAAAGCGATCTCTATGGCCATATGGACCAATGACTAGCAAACAGCAGATACATAAGGAGATTACACAACTAAAAACATGCAGATTGGCTGCAGTATAATACAGTTAGCTAGTAGGAGCTACACGAGGGAACACCAACATTCCAACAATGCAGATTGCAACAACATAAAGCAGAGGACAACTTTAAGTGCAGTAATAATAAGGACTTCCATTTAGGTAATGCCTAGATTAAGGGCAGCAGTAGAGTATAAGTATGAGGTTAAGAAGGGGTGGAGTTAGGTGCAGACACAATTTATAGTAAGGAAGTTATAGAGTGCCATAGTTAGTGAGCCGGTTGAGGAAGAAAAATGGATTTGGGTAGAAAGCAAGTTCCACAGTCTTGGGAGATGGTATGAGAAAGCAGACTGGCCAGTGGAGGTGGACCTCCGGGGTATTGCCACTGTTCTGTGGTCATGGGAGTGGAGGAGGTGGGAGGCAGGGAGGGGCAAGAAGGGAAAGGGAAAAGGTAAGATAAGAAGGGAGAGTAGCAAGCCAGTAGGTGGAAACAAATTTTGCACTGTAATGCAGTTGCCTGTTAGCTAGAGATGGGAAAGCCACAGTAGAGGTGACAGTGATGTGTTAGTGGAGGTGCATCTGGGGCAATGTGGCAGAATGAGTTGCAAAGGGTATTCAATCTGGCTAAGGAGGAGGCTGGAGTGGAGAAGGCTGGAGCAGAGCATTAGACAATATCACAGTAGTCGACGATAGGGAGAATCATCTTTTGGGCCAGTTTGCACCTTGCCAGGAGTGGGAGGTAGGCACAATTTCTATATAAGGCACTGAGTTTAGGGCATAGTTTTTTCAATAAGGCTTCAATATGGTCTGAAAAGGAGAGATGCTGATCCAGCCAGATGCCCAGATATCTGAAGGATGTAGAGGTCTCAATAGTTGTCCCATCGAGGGTAGAGAAAGATGGCAAGGATGGGATTCTAGCCAGTCTCTGTCTAGTGTTGAAAGTCATGGACACTGTCTTCTTAGCGTTTAGAAATAGTTGATGAGATTGAAAGCAGCCTGAACATTATTGAAATCCAGCTGGAGTCGGGAGGCAACATCCGAGGGAGATGACCCAGTGGAGAAAAGGACTGTATCGTCAGCATACATGTGAATGGATGACCCGGTGCAGATAGAGGGTAGATCATTCAGAAAAATGGAGAAAAGGATGGGACCCAGTATTGACCCATGCGGGACACCCATGCAGATAGGGAGTGGCGGGGAGATGGTATCAGAGATTTTTACCAATTGTGTACAGCCATTTAAGTATGCACTAAACCATTTTGTTGCATGGTTGGTTAGCCCAGCAGATGACAGAAAGCAGAGTAGGAGGTCATGGGAAACCATGCCAAATGCTTTTGCAAGATCAATAAAGATGGCAGGACTAATATGCCCGCAGTCCATACCAGACAGGATCGAGTTTCACTGGGCCTTTGGCGATGATAACCTTAGCCTTCAGCTTAATCCCTATGCATGGCTGCCAAGTTCAAAATGTTACTTGCGTTAGGGTTTTTTGTATTGAAATAAGACATTGGTCATTTTTGTAATATTTTGCAAACTGATACTCATAGTAATGCAAACACAGACAGTTATTCTGTCCACTTTTTGTCCGGCAAGCATATGCTAAAAAATAACTTTTTTCATCCAGGTTTCCTCCATATGAGATCTGAATTATTTTATTTAGTTAGTTTTTTTTATTGGAATGTTTTGAGTAACACCTTTGAGCGGTGCTCCTTTACAAAGGTTTCAGTCAGAATTAAAGATTAAAATATGGATACAGTTACAAAGTAATAGATGTGGAAAGGACCATGCAAGTTCCCATGTACATTTACAGTAGTTGTACTGTACACTGTGTGTACTGCCCTACTCTAATGGATCGTGGTAGTAAATAGCTCTTGGGTTCAAATGCCACCACAGTGTGGCACCAACCATGACAACTGACATCACTGTGACTCTTCTACTTTCAGCTTAGAGGCAGAAAACTAATGGGAGAATTATTACTAGCTACTTCTCCTCGAGAGCTATCGGCATTGCAGAGATCTACAGTAATGTTTTGATCATACTATTTGTAAGACTATTTCTGTTTTGAGGACTTGTTTCATGAACCCAGCCTGTCAGATTTGATTTCGGATATCTACTGTGTACTATATCTATATCAATTTTGGCACTGGAGACCCTGATCCTGATGATTTTAGTTAAACAAAATCCCATGTACTCACTGTATCCACTACCCCCCCCCCCCCCAAATTAATTGCTGCTAGCAGTTGTAACACAGAAACAAACTCCCAATCCTTCATCCTATGACCACACTTTCTCCATCTTTTTACAGCAATACTGTAAATACCTTCTCCCTCACCATCCCATCTGAAAATTTCCAGTTTTGTCATTTTATTTAGCAATATGCCAGCACTCCAAATAAAATCCTTTTGCAGCATCTTTGTAATACAACTAGGAAAACTCTCATGTTTTCAGTTTGTGTTTTACAGCATTCTAAATTTAAAATTAGTTGTGCTGATTCTTCCATATTCTACAGATAAAGCTGTGACACATGAATCCCTGTCAAACTCCCAAATGCCACCTACTGGTTCATGTTTGTCTCTGGGGGTCCCCACTAACTAATGCCATTAGGACTCATAGATGTGATTAACTCTTCTGCTTCTTGTTTGCTGATTTCTAGCAGAGGCATAAATAATGTGTGCAACCTCTGCCCCTTCCCCTCTGCCTCTGTGTATTTCTTTGGGTGTGGTATGTGATGGGGGAGGGGCAGAAAGTGATTTGAGGGATTAGGGAATTGGACATGGTAAACAATATTGAGGAGGAATTATCTTTTTCTCAGAGAATGTTTATTAACCATTCTCACGGCACACTACACTGTGTAGTTAGCTGGATTTTTGTGTTCAACAGCCAACTATTAGGATATTCATTATTTTTGATATTTGTTATATGGGACAAAAACACTTTTCCTTCCTCCTCAGATGGCTAAGCCTAGTGTCCTGGCTACCTCCTCCCTTTATCAACTGATTCCCACCCACCTCCAAATTGCAGCATTTAACTAATGAACAGCCAAATGATAGTGACTGTCAATGTGACTTTTACAAAATGCAAGACAGGACGGAGTGCAGTGTTTTCACTCTGTGAAGCCAACACAGTCAGCATTGTGACTGTGTGACTGTGAGCAACATCATTTAAAATTAAACCAAGCTTTTAAAAAAAATACTTAATGTACTGTATAGGTATTTGCATATCACAACAGAGAATTGTAACAATTTATTCAGCAGTAATTGTGTAGAGGTTATTCACCTTCTGCCAATCAAGCAAATCCCCTAGTCAGCTCACTTCATCTGCTTTCCATTTCATGCTCAGCATAAGGTGAATCCTTTTTTGTCTGTTTTACACTGGCTGTATCAAGCTATCCTTCACTTTGCTCAGTTGGTAATTTTAAATTTACCTTCCATAACAGCTTTCCCTCAAACCCTTGAACACTCAGTCAGCTAACTATACACCAGATTACCCTTGAGGCAGGAAATATTTGCAGCAGGCATGAGCAAGATTGTCGTATTATTTTTCTCATGCTCTGTTCCTGTCCCAGTCCTGTACTCTGGCAGTTTCAGTTTTTGTTTTGCTTTATTGATTTTGTATTTTTTTTTTAATTTGCAATAGATTAGACAACTCTTATAAAGACCAAATCCAGTCACATGGGCTGTATATTTCATTATTATTAATGATAATATTGACAGAACAAATAGTGGCAATGGGGGTCATGAAGAGGTTGTGTATTGCAAACAGTAGGAAATATTTAAAAGTGATACAATGCATAAGCAGGAAAGTGTCTAGGAATAACAAAAAAAATGAGACTGAAAAAACATAAGGAATAAGAAAAAAAAGACACAAGGAAGCATCTTGTAAACTAAAAATTGGTACCGGCTGTCAAAGCTGAACTGAACAGACTGAGTGAAGAGAGCACCCGATAAATGGAAATGCAGTACAACACAAACCAACACAACAGCAGTATTCTTAGTCACCTTCACATCTCCATGAAGGGCACAGGAAACTGCCTCTTGAGGAACAAAAACATGTAATGTTATTCCTTTATTTAACTTTATTCTGCAAAGAATCACAGTAATATGTCATCATGGCAACACAACTTATAGGACTTTGTGTGAGTGTTTAACCATTCCCTTTAACTCGTCTATATTTTCAATTTTCCTCACGCCTCTCCTTTTCTCCTTAGCATTGCTACAGTATGAGTAACTCTTCTGCTTCCTGTCTGCCAATTTGTGGCAGAGGCCTAAATGATGTGTGCTTCCCCTCCTCCTCTGTTTTCATGTATTCTATGGGTTTGGAATATGTGTGTGGAGGAGAAGCAAGCAGTGGTTTGATGGAATATGAAATTGGAGATGGCAAACTCTGAGTGACTAGGAGTGATCTTTGATTCTGAGAGAATCAATTAACCCTTCTTTCCTCCACACCCTGGGTGTAGGAAAGCATACTTCATGTACTCCATAATGTATAATTTTATTTAATGTGGGATCTCAGCTGCTGCCTTTGTCCATCAAAACATAATACAGAAGAGTAGATCAGCAGAAAGTATCATTTCTGTAATTTTATTAATGGGAGTCAAAACTAAAAGGATTGATCAATGATTTGTCTTTGCATCCAAAGGACTATATAACATTACAGGGTTTGGGATGGTATGTGTGTGTCTGAGGGAATGATGTATGGCAGCTGTATTTAGCCATGCATGGGGTGAGCACCCAAATATCCTGAGTGCCCAGATTTGCAAGCGGAGTAGTTTATCCACATTCTCTGCATGAGAGCAGCTAGACATTCTTGAGTTGTGCAGCCACAGTTAGAGTCATGCTACCGGCTGAAGTGGGAGTAGTGAGCTGATCTACTGATCCCTCTCCTCTCTTCTCCTTGCCTCTCTTTCTTTCTTTCCTTCCTTCCTTCCTTCCTTCCTTCCTTATCTGCAAGAACCAATTTTGATAATGTAAGTGACAGTAAAACATTTTCAAGGGGGAGACATCTTTTTTAGGATTCATTGGACTCATGAATCTCGTGCTTTAATGGACAGAATGGTACAGCAAGCCATTGGTTTTCAAAGACTTGGAGGAAATGTACAGTACATTTCACTTGCACGCACGCACACACACACACACACACACACACACACACGTTTGATAGCATATTTCAAATATTTTAAAGGAGTATGGTGTTTTAACCAAAAACTCACTTTCATCCCCTTAGTGTGTAACCACCAAATCACAAAATACTCCACATGAAATATGTTGCAAGCTTTGTACTGTCATTTGGAGGGAATTCAATTTGGGAACATAAGTTCTGGATTTTACAAAGGATTTTTACAAGGCTATCATCACAGAATTAGTAGAAAGAGTACAGTGCCAACAGAATGCACTGTAAATGCCCCTAACCATGGGAGCTGAAAATCAAAAATAAAAGAATGCTGGTTGCAATTAATGTTATTCCAAGATTAGCTGAAGATGGTCTTGCACTGGCAATTTACTTTCAGCTACAATAAGTATGACAGTGAAGATTCCTGAAGTGACAAATTAGTTCACAACATAGAAAATACAGGGATCAGTCATCAAGAATGCACGTTTTACTTGTTGTAACATTGAATAAGAGTTGTCATATGTGTAAAAAAAAACTGAACACCAAGCAAACAAAACAATTGTGTTTGCTATAATCTGTTTGAGAAATCATGAATACTGCACACCAAATTACTTAGCTACACCTCAAGCATTGCTCCCCGACTCACTCACTATCACATTTAGGGAATTCCCTTGCCACTTCTGATATTAGATCTGAATGTATGTCTTAAAATAGAATTAAATCCACATATGCAAATGAGGTAAGTCTTGAAAAGGTTGCTGTGAAAGCAGATGGTCTCACCCGTGATGTGTAAATATGTTGAAACATCATGTCATGATGTCATGTTTAAACAAACAAAATCTTTTTTTTTTACCAGGAGAGACACACTAAGCTGAAAGCTTGTTTACAGGTGCGACCTGGGAGCACAACGAAGTTAAGTGACTTGCTCAAGGTAACACATTAAGCAAGTGGGGGCTATGGGATTCAAACCCAGGTCTACAGGTTTGCAGCTCAGACCCTTAAACCACTGCACTATATGGCCTCATACTGACATTTTACTGTGCATAACTACTGCATATAGTTTGTATTGTAAATAACTTTGTGTATGTGAAACAAATCTCCACAATTGGATAGAAGCATTCACTACAATAGTGTGAACTACATACAAAACATGTCAGAATCATGAGTCAGAGGCAGGATTTGAACTGTTAAACCAAGAACATTTTTGTAATGAATATTTAACTTGCTGACAACTGTCATATCATAGGGGCTTGAGAAGATATACAGAAGAAAGTTAAACATGGACCTTACTTTTTTTAGTACGTATCACACACTACATGGCAGATTGGTATGCAGTATATGGATGAAAGCAAAGTCTCACAGTGCAAGGAGCATGTTTACAATTAGCTCCTGCCAGATTTGTGGAGACATGAATTCACATGGTAGATTAATACTTTTTTATCCAGTGTTAGACAACTTTCACAAGTACATCCTATCCCAAACATTGTATAGGAAGATTAATTATAAAACATCTTACGATAGGCATTGAGACTGACTAAAGAAATGTTTATGTAAATGGAGTTAGGGACAGTGTTAATCAACTGCCCCTCCAACTCACATGCACAGATTATTTTTTAACCATTGTTTATACAGCATATGTATGCTTTTTTCATGGTGTCTTTCAAGTTTTCTGTTGCATGAACTGCATAACAGATTTCAGTAACTACTTAAATAAAGTAAAAGTTAATTTTAGTAGATGAGACAGAGTGTGTGTATGCGTGCGTGCATGCGTGCACGTGCACGTGTGTGTGTGGTATGATACCATCTCTTATGACAGCTTGAAAAATCACATACTGAACAGCATCACATTTTTGCTATGTCATCCTTCTCCAACACTTCATTTTTTTCCAGTTGCTAATGTTTATTGAGTAGTTTCAACAAGATAAAAACAACATCTCAGCTTTTGCAAAACCGGCAGTTAAGAAAGTGACTGGAATGGTGGCATGCACTATCATCACATGTGCTTGCTAAATCATTATGTGTAGTATTCAAAGGCAGATCAGTTCTGGATGAACTGATCTGTGATTAAATAATGCTCGTAATCCTTTACAATGCACATCTGATGATAATGTATGCAGCAATTGCACGGTAATAATTCTGGTAATAATTTCTGTCTGTAAGGGAGCAAGCTGCAACACTTCATCAATTCTTGGTAGGTGCGGGTCTCTCGGATGACCTTTTTAATAATAAAATAAAAAGTATACAGGAGAAGGTAGGATACTGATGTCAATGACTGATCTTTTTTTAGAACACAATGGGCTGCAGAGAAATAGAACAGAAAGCACTACTACACTATGCGAAAAAACAGCTGTTCCTTTGACAGCTTCTATCCTCTTTAAGTTTTGAGTGGGGCAGTAGTCAAACAACAGGCGTGTGAAGGTGAATGACATCAGATGATGACACTATCCTCCCAACAGTCCTGTGGGGAGGGACAAGTTCTTAAAGCCCAGAGTCAGTTTTCTGTAGCTGACATCATAGTCATACTAACTCAGGCCTAACAATACCATGGCTTTGAAAAAATCCTTTCTCTGTTGTGTCTTCTGAGGATCAAGATAACAAAGGGACATACTTATTATGAGGAAAAGGATGAAATAAACCACAAACTCCAAGAGGGGTTAAATATTTCTTTATTGGCATACACTTGAATTAAACAAATAAAAAAGGCAAAAGTGAGTGAATACCTGCTGTTTATCATTTTGAATCTTAAAACACTGATTCAAACTACCCTCTTGGATTAGAGCTAAGTCACACCTCCCCCAATTTTTTTATATTAATAAATCCAATCCTCTTCAGTTTCAAATACATATATATTAATAAGTACCCTCCTTTCCCATTTCACCATCACCAGCATCCAGCCCCCGACCAAACTTTGTCCAGCGCAGAAACAGTGTAAAAATAAAGGGAAAAGAAAATGGAAACACATTTTATTCAGCTGCTCTTTTAATAGCTAAAGTTGTTTCTCATTCAGTCTGGTCTGCTTTCCCCATGGCAGGTTATCACAGACACTGTGTGAATGTCTGATATTTGCTTTGGATGCTGGGTCTTGGGTGCACTGTGCTGGTACAGAAGGAGAAACAGCATTGGATGTCCAAAGAACAGTAATTAGCCATAAAGTGAATTGTCCCCTGAATCCCCCTCTGGACTGAATGGACACTACACCATTTTTAACTTGTTGGTTGCTCATTGGCAATTTTTTTCATGGCACAAAAGACTATATTTACAAACAAGTACTTTGAATTCACAATTCAATTCACATCAAAATTTCTTTCCAAGTTTCTTGGTTCTGGCCTCTGTCATCTTCTGGTCATTTCTTCCATCTTGCTTTCAGGGCCCGGACACTGTGAATCTGGCCCCCTCCTCCACACCAGAACCAGGCCAGTTCCACTTATCCAGGCTTTCGCCCTCCAGGCCCGGACACTTCTGAATCCGGCGCCTGGACCTACCCCCCCTCCCCTCTTTACAACCATGTCTGGGCTCTTTGCCCCCAGCCCATGTATCCCACCCCTTCCCCTTTTATTCCCCACTCCCCTTTCTATTTCTTCCCCCATGGGCATCCTTGCCCCTCCCTGCCAGGGGACTATGCTCTAGCCCCCTGGCCTGATGTTGCCTCCCTGCAGTGACAGGAACACCTGGCCCTATGCCTAGAGCCCATAGGGCACTCAAGCTGCCCTCCAACTCCTTCCTTTGTGCCAAAACTGCCCCCACAGTGCCTTCCTCAATAAGTGTGGTAGGGTGAGAAAAAATTTCCAGCAAAAAGAGGTTGTCCTGCCTGAGCTCTGGCCTAATATACCCCTATAGGCCCCTGGTCAGGTTCCCCTTAGGGATCTGCCCCCCAGCCAATCACTGGGGCTCTGGCTTGCCCTTGTCATTTTTATTTTTTTTCAGATTGATTATGTCTTATTGTTAGGAAGATTTTACATATCGTTCATTACAGACATTTAACAGAGAAGATTGCATGTTTCATTACCACAAGCCAGCAGTGTAAATTGGAGAACTTCTACAATGTTAAGTAATCACATAAAAAAACTGATGAGGTGATAATTATTACTATAATTCTCTATACAAATCACTTCAAAGCTTAGGAAACACGCATTTATTTGTCCTCCTATTTCCCCCCCATCCTCCCCCTTGAACCCTCTCCCTCCCACCCAAAATCCCTCAGGTATGCAGTGGTATTGGCCTATAGTTTCATTAATCCAGGATACAATTACTAGAGAAGGCCTAGAGTAATATTGAGATTTTTCTAACAGTGGTTTTAAAAATGTGTTATATTCTATACCTTATTCCATTAAATAGTTAATAAGGTATGTAAGGGGGCCCATACTTTCTGGTAATATTGTGGCCTCTTATTTATTTGGGCAATCATGCTTTCTGCTTGTAAAGCAAAGAGCATCTCTTTTAACCATTCTGTGTATGTGGGGAATGATCTGATCCAGCCAATGGCACATGATTACTTTCTTGGCGCATAGGGATACCAACACCATGTCTTTTCATTGATTACCACTCAAAAGGTCCCCATAATCCCCTATTATACAAATTTCTGGTCTAAAGGCTTCAGATAGACCTAATAGGGGATCCAAATTAGGCTTAATGATGGACCAGAAGGGTGTGACTTTATTACATTCCCATAGAATGTGCAGTAGCATGCCAGGACATTCCTTGCAATGAGAGCAAAAATTTGAGGGAAGCTTCCCCATTTGGTAAAGTCTGGCAGGAGTACAGTATAGATCATGTAATACATAAAATTGTAGAATGCGGTATCTAATCCATTTCACATCTTGATATAGTTGTGATCAGATTTTAGACCATGGTCGTGGTGTTGGGGATTCTGAGGGTAGTACCTTTTCCCAGACATAGTATGGTGCTCCCCATAGTTCCTCTATGTCATTCCTTAGGAGGCGATAGAGAAAAGAGATAAGATGGGCTGAGGGTAAATTGGTAAAAAGCCTGGAGAAATGGGCCTGTTAAGTACTGTGCCCAAGACCCAGTTCCAAAATGTTGTAGAAGCATATATTGTAGTTGGATGTACTTAAAGCAAAAATAATTAGGGAAGTTAAACTGTGCTCGAGCTGTTTGGAATTACATCAATTTGTGTTCCTGTAATAAGTCTATGACTTTAAGCAGAGTATTCCCTGGCCATAAATTGAATGGAAGGGGCAGACCCCTGATTTTAAACTTGAGATTACCACATATAGGCTGGGAGATATTCTTTAGCAAAGATATCTGGAATGTATTGCATAGTTGGGCGTGCACACGAAGTGTTATCCTGATGGGTAAATTCCTAAAATGTTTAATTAAATTCTTAGAAGAAGAAAACATGAGAGTATTGAGAGATATATTATATGGAGAGACAAGGGTCTTTTCTATTTGAAGCCACAAGGGTTTACATTGGGTCTGCTCTGCGGGTGGTCCAGCCTTCATCCAGTGTGTAAGAACTGAACATGTAATGGAGAACTGATAAAGAAGCAAATCTGGAAGTTGTAGACCTCCATTTGCTTTGCTTCTCTGCAGTTTAAAGAGAGCCCACCGGGGTGTCTTGCTGCCCCATGGGAAATTAGATATAAGTCTGTTAATTTGCGTAAACCAGATTTTTGGTAGGAAGAGACACGTCATCTGTAAGGGGTACAGAATTTGTGGAAGAACATTCATTTTCAGTACATTTACATGCCCCCAGAGAGAAAGTGGAAGCATAGCCCGATGGGAAAGATCTATTTTGATTTGAGCAAGGACTTTGTAAGATTATATTGCTTCATTTTGAATTCAGAACAAGAAAGATATATCCCCAGATAGTTTAGTTTTTTTTTAGTCCAACGAAGCCCTAAATGAGTGACATCTGCTGGGAATCTGTAGACATTTAAAGGCATTAATTCTGTCTTCGCTATATTAAGCTTGTAATTACAAAATTTGCCAAATTCCCTAATAAGTTCAAGCACGGCAGTAATCAATTTTGAGGGGTATGTAACATGGAGTAAAATATCATCAGCATACACAGAGATTTTGTACTGATTAAATCCAATAGAAATGCCAGAGCTGTTGGGGGAATTATTAATATGTCTAATAAGTAGTTCCAGATATAAATCAAACAAAAAGGGGGAAAGTGGACATCCCTGTCTGGTACCTTGCTGCAAATAAAAAGATTGTGATAGGTGCCCATTACAAAGTATACGTGTGGAGGGTTGAGTATAAAGAATCTTAATCCATTTTATATACTGCGCTGGTATGTTATAGCGTTGTAACAGGTAAAACAGATAGTCACAGGAGACCCTGCCGAATGCTTTCTCTGCATCCAGGGAGACCAAGGCTGATGGAATTCGGGACTCCCTGGATGCAGAGACCAAACTGACCAATTTGCGCATGTGATCGGAAGACACCCTGCCCGCGACGAAGACAACTTGTTCTCTGCATATGAGACTTTGCCACACTTTAGTCAACCTAGTAGCCAGGATCTTGGCGAGTATTTTCATATCCATGTTGATTAAAGAGATTGGGCAATAGTTAATAATTTGAAGAGAATCCCTATTGGGTTTAAGAAGAACCACAACTGTGGCTTCAAATAGAGAAAGATCTGAGATACCTTGATTAAACATATAATTATAAGTATCTAGCAGAACTGGTACTAGTTGTGCTTTAAAAAGTTTAAAGAATTCTACAGTATAACCGTCTGGTCCTGGGGATTTATCTGAAGGAAGGGAATCAATAGTCATGTTTACTTCTTCATAGGAACTAGGTGCCTTAAGCGAATTTGCTTGACTATCATTACGTTGTGGAAGTTGACTTGGTTGTAAAAACTGGTCTACCATTTCTGGGCAGAAAGGAGAGGAAGACTGGGAATATAAGGTTTTACAATATTTCTGGAAACAGTTTACTATATCTTGAGGGGAAGTAACAATTTGTCCTCCGGGTTTTTGAATACTTGGAACTATTCTGTCAGAGGCCTGTGCCTTGAGTCGTAAAGCCAAAAGTTTTCCTGCCTTATCCCCCTGATCGAAATAGTGAATTTTGGAACGTATAAGGAGATATTCTGCATGTTCAGTTAAGATTGAATTATATTGATCTCTTAGAATTTCTAAGGCCTTAATCTCATCTGTGGTGGAGTCAGTAGAAAGTGCTAGTTCCGAATTCCTGATATCTTGTAACAGAGCAGAGGTTACCTTGGAGGTGATCTTTTTTTTTAACTGTGGCCATACGGATTATTTCTCCCCTCACTGAACATTTAAAAGCTCCCCATAAAATATCTAACTTGGACATAGTGGGGGTGTTAAGATTTAGAAAATTGGTGATGAAGTCTGCCAGCTGGGATTTCAGATATTCTGATCGAAAAAGTTGGCTGTTAAATCTCCATACCTTGTCTTTAGAGAGGGGCGGGCCAGGACTCCAACATAATACGGTGAGATGGTGATCTGAGATCACTTCAGAAAGATAGTTGCAGGATACAACAGATGAAAGATGCCCCATATCAAAAAGAAAGTAATCTAGATGGGAGAATGAATTATGGAGAATAGAGTGAAATGAGTATTCCCTTTGACGTGAGAAAAGAGCCCTCCAGGGATCTATTAGACCGACAGAGTCCATCATTTCTCTGATGGCGATTTGTGCAGGGGAGAGAGACAAGGGGCGACTGGTGGAACAGTCCAAGATATTGCAGTAGACTAGATTCTAGTCTCCTCCCAGCACAATAGGGAGGGAGGGTCATGGAATCAAGTCGTTCATGAGGGAAATAAAAAAAAAAAAGGGTCCTCTGTATTGGGGCCATATATGAAACCAAGCACCACAACTGACCGACCTAGCAGAGCCTTAATCAAAATGTATCTGTGTTGGGAATCTACTATAGTATCCACTAGACAGAAGGGTAGTCTCCTTGCTATGAGGATAGCTACACCCCCTTTACATGTGTCAGGTCCACTCCCTAAGGCTTGACCTACCCAGGTCTTAACTGTAAGATCTGGGGGGAGGCAAATGGGTTTCTTGAAGAAACACTATATCAGTATCTAGTTTTTGGAGATGCAGCAGTACCTTAGCATGTTTAACCGGAGATTGAGACCCTTTCACATTCCATGAACACACTTTATAGGACACCATCATATTAGTGCCTTTTACCACTTTTGGTCAATAGGCCTAAAATGGTAAAATTTTTTGGGTTAAAGAATAAAAAACATATAGCAAAGCCTTGTCTCTCTGCATACCTGAGAACTCCCCCCCTTATCTCGTCCTTAACTACTCGCCTTTCCTTTCCACCCCCTTACTTAACACCCAAACCCCCCCACTCACAGCTGTTTGGAGCAATTCCATTAGAGAATGTCCTTTAGCTTGGATTGCATATAAACATACCAATAAAAGAACAATTAAGGAAAAGGACAGTTCAAGAAATAACAAGATAAAAAGCCGTGAGTACCCCCCCCACCCCTTACTCTGGTTCGTAATACTCTTCTTGAGTTGCAGTGCTCAGATTACCCCTTCCCACCCCAACTCTTCCAACAGCTTTATAGCATCTTATCATATAACTCTGATGCATTAAAGCAGTAATGTTGCACTTGCCAGTGCTGCTGAATAACAATAGAGAACAATAACACTGTGACCATATAAAAAGACACGGTCCTTCTTTGTATAGGCTCACGAAATAGATCTCCAAAACTTTGAGACATTTACTCCCTGCTTAATTTCAGCAGAGAAAGAGGGATAAAAGATATAATATAGTAAAATAACCTGGAAAAATAAAAATACAAGAAAAAGCAAAGGGGTCTTGCACTGGATCACACCCATAGACCAGGGCTATATTAATTAAATAATAAGTATCACAGCAGGTCTAGTTCCTTAATTTTTTTACAGAACAGTACTAGATTTGCTGAATTAAAAAGCAGGGAAATTAAGCTATGAGCACATATGCAGAATTCTGGTGTCCTCATGTAAATATAGAGGGTTCTGGATTTTTCTGTACATATTGCTGTTGTCTAGCATCAAACTCTGTACTATTAGAACAATAGGGATGTGCTCATTTGTACTAAAAATTGACTCTATAGAGCACTGGCACTATAACAATATAAAATAACAGGATCCCCCTTTGTGTAATCATATAGAGTAGGTCTCCAAAACTTGGAGACTTTTTATTCCCTCCTTAACATCAGGAGGAAGAGGGGGAAAAGTAAGAAGACATGGGTGTCACTCGCTGGATCGCACCCATGGATCAAGGCTTTGTTAATTGGCTCATAACTATTACAGGGAAACTAATGCCTTGTATCTAAATACAAAAAATTACTAGCGTAACAAATAAACCAGGGTATTAAACAATAAGCACAAACGTGGAGCTTTAATGCCCTCTTGTGGAAGTACACCTAAATGACAGTTGAGAGCAATGTAACTGTGGCCATATAGAGCAACAAAAATCCCTCCTAATGTGAGCATGCAAGGTAAAACTGATCAGCTTAAGCCCATATTGTTCCCTTCTTGACTTCAGGAAAGAGAGGAAGAAAAAATGAAAAAATCAGGGGTTTCTCCCACTGTATCACACCCACATAGAGGGTTCTGGGATTTTCTATACTTATTGCTGTGGTATAGTGTCAAGCACTATTCTGTTTGAACAATGGGGATGTGCTCATTTATACTACTAATCGTCTCTATTGAGCACTGACACTATGACAATATAAAATAACAGGATCCCCCTTGTATAATCATATAGAATAGGTCTCCAAAAATTGGAAACATTTTATTCCCTCCTTAACATCAGGAGGGAGAGGGGGAAAAATAAGAAGACAAGGGTGTCTCTCGCTGAATCGCACCCATGGATCAAGGCTTTGTTAATTGGCTCATGCTTAATACGACAAAACTGGTGCCTTGTATCTAAATACAAAAAATTAGTGGCTTGACAAATTAGAAAACCAGGGTATGAAACAATAAGAGCAAACATGGAGTTTTGACGCCCTCTTGTGGAAATACACATTAATAACAGTTGTTAACTATGGCTGTGTAGAGCAACAAAAATCCCTCCTAATGTGAGCATGCAGGAGAAAACTACCATGCTTAAGCCCATGTTGTCCCCTCCTTAGCCTCAGGAGAGAGAGGGAGAAAAAATGAAAAAATCAGGGGGGTTTCCCACTGGATCGCCCCCACAGATCAGGGCCATACAATCAACTGACCCTACAAGTCTGACACCCTGGTTCCACTGCAGAAAATTGCGAGCTTAACAATTAAAGGGTGGAAAGACTGAATACTAAGCACAAATTCGATGATCTGGCATCCTCTTGTGAAGATTGAGAGCACGGTGGACCTCCTCACATGTTTCTTCTGTTCTCCCAAGGGTACAAAACTGTGATTCAATGTGGCTTGAATAAGTCCAGTATCAGTGCCTGAAGCTCAGATTGAGCTTGCTCCGTGGTGTCAAAGCTTTTCCAGGTGGTCTGGTGATAGACAGCTTAGATGAATACAGCACTTTGTACTTTATACTGGCAGCGCTTGGTAACGATAGGGCGGTATGCAGTCCTTCACTGTCGTATAGCTGCTGGGAGATCCTGCGTGAACAGTAACTGCTGACCATCCCATAAGATTTCTTGGAGACCCCTGACCTGTCCCAGGACATGCATTTTATCCAGGTAGTTTAGGAATTTTAATATCAAAGGCCTTGGTAGTTTCTCTGCAGCCAGTTTAGGTTGAAGTGAGCGATGGGCCCTCTCTATTACATATATAGTGTTGTTGGGAGAGGGTACAGCTATTTTGGTGAGCATCCACTTCAGAAAAGTGATTGGTGCCGCTCCTTCTGTTTCTTCTGGAAGGCTGAAGATAAGAATGTTATTGCGGTGACTTCAGCCTTCCAGATCTTCAAGTTTAGCTTCCATCCGATGAAGCTTTTGGTGCAGTGCAGAGAACTCCGGCTCCATTGAGGCTTTCCAACCCTCTAGCGATGTCGTCCTGGCCACCACATCTGAAATCGCTCTAGTGGTGTCTGTAAGTTCTGCACACATAGATTTTAGCTCTGGGGTGAATTCTTGGAGTGCAGTACGAAAAGGTTGCAGTTCCTCCATAAATTTCTACTCTGTTAGAGGAGCCGCTGTTTCTACAGTAGTCGCGGCTGTGCTAGTCTTGGAAACAGTGCCCGGTTGCCCCCTTGAGTGTTTTTTTTTTTTTTTCTGGAGTCTGTGGCGGTGTGTCCGGTGGAGGTGCCTTGCACATTTCTGCATCCATGACAGAGCTAGGCCTCAGATGTTGATCGGTCCTATCCTCCTCAAACACACTGCAACACGTATTATTTTCATCTCAGATGGTGCGGGGAGCCGTCCGGAGCCAAGTGGTAAGCAGACCTTTGTGTTTGGTGCTATAAAGCCAGATAATTATCAATAAAAATTGAGAGCTGAGGTGGAAGTGGGTTTTCCGAGCTGCTAGCTCTTCTGTGGCATCACCTGCCCTTGTCATTTTACCCTTTCCTGCCTGAAGATGACACTAGGCCCCACACCCTCTATTCCTCTGTTCACTTCCCACCCCTTCCCCTCCTATGCATTCTTCCTGGTGGGGATCACTGGACAACCTGGCCTGCCTTTTAGTGGCAAGCCCCATTGTCCTCTGAATCCCCCCCCAAGGAATGAATGGATGCTACACCATTTTTAACTTCTTGGTTGCTCATTGGCAATTTTATTCATGGCACAAAAGACTGTATTTACAACCATATACTTTGAATTCGCAATTCAATTCAAATTAAAATTGCTTTCCAAGTTTCCTGGTTCTGGCCTCTGTCTTTCTTCTTGTCATTTCTTACATCTTGCTTTCAGGGCCGCACACTGTGAATCTGGTCCCCTCCTCCACACCAGAGCCAGGCAGGTTCCACTTACACAGGCTTTCACCCTTCAGGCCCGGACACTTCTGAATCCGGTCCCGGACCTATCCCCCTCCTCTCTTTACCACCATGTCTGGGTTCTTTGCCCCCAGCCTGTGTATCCTACCCCCTTCCCCACTTTCTCCCCTGCCCCCCCTTCTCTTTCTTCCACTGCCCCTCCTCCAGCTTGTGATGGACGGAGGGACTCATCCCTTGTGGGCTAGTATCTAAACTCTTTTATGGCTATCTGGTTCACTAGCTCCCTGATAGGTCACAGAAACAGACACATCCCAAACTCTGACAGGTGGAACACCATCCGACCTGTACACTGCAGGCTGGTCAAAGGAGATATCCTTGTGCTGCAGGTGAAACCCCATCTCTAGTACCACCCTGGCCACCCTCCTATTTAAATGCTTCCTTACTTTCTCAATCAGCCGGACATCCTTCATTCCCCCTCCATACCCTCAGGGAAGTGATTTCGGACCAGCCGATTGTCACCCTCGGCCACCACCCTCTCAATTTCTCTAAGTCTCCCATGGTGCTCTGTCCCGATGACCCCCATGGCCGGTTCCCTAAATCATTACCCCCCAGGTGTATAATAAAGCAATCAGGGGTGCCGCATTGCAATTTTAATTCCTCCATCAAAGGCATGAGCTGCACCCACCTCATACCCCTAACGCCTTTCCATAGCACCCTGGTATGCTCCGTGTTATATTTCAGATCTGCTCCTCTGGAGGTGGCGACAACAAACCTTTCAGCCCAATTTAGGAAGGAATGCCCCTCTATCCAGATTTTCCTCTTGGAACCTGCCATGGAAACAAAATAAACAGTGTGAGTTGCTGTTGCTATTATCTCACATACCTCTTGTAGCAGTTGGACTTCCAGCACCCCACCTTTTGTACATCCACCACTGCAGCCCCTCTTTCTGCTGCCTCCATGTCTGCCCCAAGCCTGAATGAATGCGGGGCAAATTTGCTTGGATCCTATCCCAGGAACACTAGCACCTTTTTGAGTACTGCCTCTACCTGAAACCCCATGGAACGGAGAGCCACCCCCATGTCAGAACAGCATTCTTCCGGCCCTCCCCTGAGTGCTCCCATACTCCTCCAGCACATTCATGGTGCAGCTGGCTGACTACCGTTTCCTCACTAGTGACACTTGGGTCCTCCTCCCCCCCTGGTCCATCTTGGACCTAGCCAGGGTAATGACCACCTAGTCGAGCCCCCATAGGACATCCTCATGCTGTAACTTCTGCCCGGCAGCCACTTTTCGAAGGAGCAACACCTCCCCCACCTGGAACGCCCCTGCTGCCATAACTGCAAACATGGCTGGGAATAGCACCCCTTCTTGGGCCAATGTGCATACCATCTGGGTGGCCCCCTAATACCTTTACTAGTAACTCCCCTCTTATGGGTTGCTTTCTGTCCACCCTGGCTACTTGACCCCTATGCCAACCCGAAACCATGCATTTTGCTGTCCTGCTGGCCCCTAAATCAGGCCATCCCCTGTCCTGGCACACCCAACTGATGTCAGCTAAGTGTACAACCATCGTGGCATGGTCCAGGCTTTCCTCCCACATTTCCACAATGAACCTCCTTACCTGCCCATCCCAGGCTGGTTCGGCCCTGTCCCACCCATTCTTCTTTCTGAACTCCTGGAACTTCGCCCGACCGGCCTTGTATGCCCCGCAATGTGTTGGCTGCCCATGCTCCCCGATACAGTGCCCTGGCTGTGTCTCTCCAGCCTCCCACATTCGGTCTGGGATCCTGGTCCAGTCTGGCACTGCCTAAGGCATCAGTTCCCAAAACCTGTAGAGCTGTAAAAAGGAAAGATTGTCAGCCACTTCATTCTTCAGCTCCTCAGTGTGCTGCGCTTTGAAAGATATATTCAACTGCAGCCCAAACAAAACCAGTCACCTGAAAAGCTGACCCACCATCTCTGTCCTCCCCCCTTGCCAATTAATGACTTCTACCACCCCTTTGTAATCGCACCAGAACAAGATGCATTTCCCTGGCATCCTATAGCCCCATACTTCCAGAGCCATCCATATCAGGAAAATTTCCAAGAACGTGATATCCTTCAACAACACCCTTTTTTCCCATGTTGCCATCCAAGGCTCTGACATCCAATGCCCTTGTAAATACACCCCTATTCCCAGGGCACCCAACGCGTCTGTGAACAGCTCCAAGTCCTTGTTCCTTTCTCACTCCACCTGCCAGAATGTCACCCCATTGTAGCTGCCAAGAAACTCTTCCCATACCTGAAAGTCCTCCCGTACTCCTCTCGACACATCCACCCAATGGTGCGGTAGCTGAGCCTTCCTCATTGCCCTTCCCAGCCTCCTTGTGAAGACCCAGCCTGGGCTGATGGCCTTGTAGGCAGAATTAAAGTGCTCCAGAAGCTGTTACATTTGTACCAGCAGCACCTTCTACCTCCCCTGGGTTAGTAGGCCCCCAAAGGCGAGCCACTTTGTCTCTGAGAAGCTGAAAACACCACTCTTCCATATCCACCTCTATGCCCAGGAATTTCAATTTATGGGCTGGGCCTTCCATCTTGCCCTGTGCCAATGGGATACCCACCTGTTGGCACATACTCTTAAAATCCCATAACATCCCCTGCACCTCTGCCCTGGATTCCCCAATGAGGAGAAAATTGTCCAGGTAGTGCACTACCCTCTTGTGCCCATACCAGGCCCCAAATACCCATTGCACCCATGTGCTGAATGCTTCAAAGGTGGAACACACCACCGAGCACCCCATTGGCATGGCCTTGTTGAAATTCATGTC
Source organism: Neoceratodus forsteri (assembly GCA_016271365.2). Lineage (NCBI taxonomy): Eukaryota > Metazoa > Chordata > Ceratodontiformes > Ceratodontidae > Neoceratodus > Neoceratodus forsteri. The sequence goes on along the minus strand of CM057459.1, from coordinate 1,050,215,982 downwards.
CCCATTGGAACTGAAACCCCAACAGGTCCCAATCCTTGGGTCAGAGAGATAATAGCTGAAATGCTGATTCTATGTCCATCTTTACTAGCCATGCCCCTTCTATAGCTTTGATTATCACTATTGCCTGCTCCAGGGAGGCGTACAACACTGCCCTAAGGTGATCCAGTATTCCCTCATTTACCAATGATCCCTCGGGGTGGGATAAGTGATGGATCAATCGGAACTCCCCTGCCACTTTCTGGGGGACAAATCCCAAAGGGGACACTCTGAAATGCTCACATGGGGGGCCCTCAATGGGCCCTCCACCCTACCCACTCCAATTTCCTTCTCTATCTTGGCATCCACTATTTCCTCCTTCCCCTTCAATGACCCCAGGTTCTTGGCCCACATTCATGTTGCCTCCCTTGAAAGTCCAGCAGGAAACCTGCCTGGAAGCCTGCCCTGAGCAGTTCTTCTGCCTCCTTATTTGGGTAGTCAGCAGTCCACTCCTCAACCACCTCTAGGGAGATCAGGGTGCATGCCAATGAGTAACCCCATTGCCCCACTCCACCTGTCCCGTTAATGCCATCCCCTGGGAGTGAATTGCTGCCCTCTGTGATCACCCCCAGCCCCTGCCCTGGCCTCCTCCAGGCTCCCTAAAAGGATGTTCCTGGTAATGCCCCCCTGTGCTGTCCCCCCTTGTCTGTCCCCTGTCGGCAATTGGTGACATGGTGTGACTCCCCACACTTGGAGCACATGTGCCGGAACTTACAATTGCCCCATGTACATGTGGCCTTGTTGTAACCCCAACATGCCCTGGCCACTGCGGTAGCTGTGGCCTTCTGTATCTGCTCCCCAGACTCACCCACTTCCCCTGATAGGGTCCTCACCCACAACTCTGAGTGCGTACATTCCCACCTCAGATCCTCTTTTGCCGTCATCCTCTTCCAGAATGCCTCATCATACTTGAGCCAGCTGTACCTGACTTTGGCCTTATACGCATCCCTGATAATGGACACGTATGTCAGTAGGGGTATGGCGAGCTTCGGCTGCTTCTCAAGCACCAACATGCTGTATATGATGAAGTCCCCTTGCCAGTTTTCAATGGTCTTCCCTTTGTACTTAGTTTCCTCCATCTTGTGGCCCACTACTGCCAATGCCACCATCATTTCCGACTTTCCTACCAACTCCTTCTGTTCATACATTGTGGCCGTGTCCTCGTTCACCAGCCCGATGATGTCCACATACTCCCCCTTCAAGATTTTTTCCTTGATTGAAACCTGGACCTGGTCCCTGACTGAACAGCTCGGAGCCCCATCGTAAAATTTTTTGGCTGCTGTTTTGGCCCCCCCCCCACCCTCTTCGTCTCCATCCCCTTTCATTTTTAATGTCTGAATGGCCCGTTCCATCTTTCCAATCCCTGTGTCACCCATGTCCCCCAGAAGTCCCTCCATGTACTCTTTTAGGTCAGCTTCATCTGAGAGATCCAGGTCATTCTTACCAACATCTGGGCTTCCATCCTCTGGCTCTGGTGTGGGCAGGGGGGCTGGGATGGGTGCGGGGCGCGATGCCTCCAGTCTGTGCCTCTTCCCCCCTCTTCACCTGCCCGGGTGCTCCTCTAGATCTTTCCGCTTTTTCACTGCCTCCTCTTCCGTCTCCCTCTGCCTTGTCGCTGCTACCAGTTCTAACATCTGGCCCATCAATTTGAATGCTTCCTGCATCAACATCTCACTGGACAGCTGGGCTCGCTTGGGTTCCATGGTGTCCCTATGTCACTACAATCAGAGGGGCATAAAAACAAACGTTCAGCCATGCATATGAACCTGTCCTGCCTTTTGGTGCCCATTGTCCCACTGCCCCCCCGATACCTTCCTTCCTTAGCTGCACCCCTCCCTTGTAGAACAGGGCCAAAGCACCCTCCCTGCACCTACCCGCGGATGCCCACTAGCGGTCCTTGTAGGGCATCTGCATCTGCCTGCTACCAACCTTTTTACCCTGGTAAAGCAGTGGCTCTCTCCTAGGTCCACTCCCTTCCCCATCCCTCTGCTTCCATGGGTGGCCATGTCCTCATCTCCTCCATGTGGTGCTCACCCCCCAGGCTCATGCTGTTAGGCCAGCACCCTGGCCTCCCTGCCCTGTTTGGGCACCTACCTAGCTTGGCCATACTTGCTGTAGCTCCTCTGTTGCACCGTTGTTTGATCTAGCAGCAAGTGGTCCACATTGGCACCCTCCGTCCCCCCCATCCCTTTCTGCAGGTGTGCCTTCTCTCCCGCTCTGCCCCTCCCAGGGCTAGGTCCCTGCCACGTTGGCCCTGCCCGGTTCCACCCCTGCAGCGATGGCTGGGAGCACCAGTCGCTCACCTTGTTTTCCTTTCCTGTTGTCTGTGTTTTTTTTTTTTCCTCAAAAAGGAAACCATTATGCCTGCCTCCTACTGCCTTTGCCCTCCAAGTGGGACTGCCACATGGCCCTAGCCACCAGTGCCACATCCCTTCTCCAAGGCCCCATGATGCAGTCCCCAAAGCACATGCCTTTTAGTAGGCTGTGGGGCCGCAACCTCTCAGCCCCAAATACATTTCTCATCCCCTTCTGGCCTTCCACGCTGCCATGCCTCCCAAAGCGACGTCATTTCACCGTTAATGAGCATGACCTCCCCACAGTCCCCATGGACCAACTTGCTGAGCTCCTTGCTTGCTTCCTTAATATATATATATATATTTTTTTTAATTTCTTGCACCCCAAAACCTTCAGTGTCCTTGCGCTTGTGCCAGGAGGGCTCCACCTCTGCTCTGGGCCACCTGAACCATATGGCCTCGCTGCCTACCAGCAAAACGGGAAGCCTTTCCCGTTCCTCATCAAGCTGTGCTGCCCAACCATGGCAATGAGAGGAAACCCTTGCGTGCATCTCATGGCCCTTCTGCCACTGATTCTTTCCTTGCCCAGACTGTAAGTACCATCCAAATACATACATTCCATTTGCCCTCCTGAGGCCCCCTGCCTCTGGCCCCCCACTAAGCTTGTCCCTGTCTCCACATTCGAAAGCACCACCCATCACTTAAAACTCTGCCAACACGCGGCTGCTGCCTGAGCGCCTACCTTGCCCACCCAGGCCGAGTCCCTCTTTCTTGCACTGCAAACACAACCAACCGCATGAAGCTCTGCCCACATCCTGTGTCACCGATGCCTCCGTGACCACAGCCACAATGACTTGCTATCTGGCCCGCTCCTATGGAAGTGCGCCATGCCCCTTAGTAACCCCGCAATCCTTGAAACTTCATCGCTACCCTGTGAACAGCAGACTCAACAAAAGCTGCAATGGGTCCATACAATTCCAATGCTTCCATGGTTCCCAGCCACCCTCCGTGAACTTTCATAAAACTAGGAGCCAACACGCTATCATTTTTTGTCCTTCCACACCAACCACAGACTTTGTGAGCTAGAAGCAGCCTGAGTTGTGATGGAATCCACCCCTAACCAGAACACAAAACCAAGCAACAAATGCAGTGGTACCCGTAGCTCCCTGGGCCTCTTTTTTTTCTTTTTTTTTTTATTAAACAGAAATACGGACATTATAACCAAACCATGTTCTACTGAGGAAAACTGACAGGCCCAAATGTCCAGATTTTTTCCACTCAGGCTGTCCATTTACCAAATACATTCTCTGAAGCTTTTTTTTTTAAACTTTCACATTTAACAAAACAACAGGATGAACCAGGCCCATTGCACATAACTACCTTTGTCCAGGCCTGTGATCTCTAAACTCACACTATGATTACACAATAAATCAAACAAAACCATCCACCTGGGCCCACATGGCCTAACAAGGCCTAGCTGTCACATGTGCCTTACCTAGTTCTTGCCAACAATGTGCTAAGTTCTTCAGATGAAAGAATTCCCAGCAAAAAGAGGTCGTCCTGCCTGAGCTCTGGCCTAATATACCCCTATAGGCCCCTGGTCAGGACCCCTTTAGGGCTCTGCCCCCAGCCAATCCCTGGGGCTCTGACTTGCCCTTGTCATTTTACCCTTTCCTGCCTGGTGACGTCACTAGATGCCACCCCTTCTATTCCTCTGTTCCCCCACCCCCCCATGCACTCTTCCTGGCAGGGATCACTGGACAACCTGGCCTGCCTTTTAGTGGCAAGCCCCATTGTTGTGTGTTCTTCTCCTTATATAGTTGCTGGGGGTGGGACTGAGTAGAAAGGGAGAAGTACAAAATTCACAAGATAGTCATCACTGATTTTTCTTCCCCTATCTCTGTTCACTTTCATTTCAGTGTTTGAATTAAGGGTTAAATCACAGCATCTCCTTTGATGTATGATCCGACAAACCTGGCATGGACAAAAAACAGACTTCTATGTTCAAAATAAACCACTGGAATCCCTGTACTAATATTCAAAATCCAGTTGTTGGGGTCAGCTAAGCTGTGGCAGTTTTCTTTTGCCAGAGGTGTACTTGGGGTTATCTCTATAAACAAAAACTGACAGGACTCTAAGCTATAGGAAGCTGAATCTTGTAACACTTCAAAGCTGCATTTTGAACCACTACACTAGAAGTCAGAGAGCGTTCACAGATGGTGGTCCTATAAATCAGTCTGGCAATTAGAATTCTCTGTTTGGTCCAGATGTGCACATTGTAAAGGTGATGTACCAACATACAAGTATAATACAGGAAATGCATTTTGAAATAATTACAGTAATGGTAAATGTAGAAGTGGTTTAATGTGAATCCAAGTTTTGTAGTGTAATATACTGGTCGTGACATTTAATGACATTTGCAATAGGAAGCTGCACTTTACTAATACTGAAATTAGCAAAAAAAAATTGCCACTGTTTTCTAAGTGATGGAATTGAGTATTATCTTTCCTGGGGGGTTGTGTAATTTGTAGAAATGGAGCTCAGAAGTAATCAGTCAATCCATCAATAAATCAATCAATCTATCAAATAAATACTCGAAGCATTTTTAGGACAATTTTGCAGGAGTCTCGACTGTAACTGGACAGCTGACTGGTTAATGCAGAATGGCAGATTGATGGGTGCTCATCTCTTTCACTATAAATTCCTCTAAAGCATCTTAGGACATTGCAGATGTAGTTTTTATTTTGTTGTTGTAAATTCTGGGCATGATTTATGTTATAGGTTCAAATACCTCCCTCTCCTAATTGTTTGTATTAACAGTACAGCTGTTTTTTTTTTAAGTGGTCTTCTAGCTACTGTATGTAATTTTAAATGCAAGGGGGTTTGGTACTGTGACAAATGTCTCACTGGAGTCAAGCTCCGGCTGCAGAATGTCCAGTTTTCCCACAGAATTCTGCAGCACATGACACATCAGGAGGAAGGGAAGGGGGATCTTGGCTCTTCTGCAGTGTGTTGCATTTCATGGTGTTTTCCTGCAGCACAGGATACATTCACTCAGCAGAAAGGGAAATCTCGGCTCTGCTGCGGTGTCTGGCATTTAGCTGCAGCATCCTGCAGCACATGACAACTAAGTGTGGATCTCAGCTGAGTCAGGCAAGGTATTGCAATATCTACAGCAGTTGAAATACATTAAAAAATTATGTTCAGGCAAATAGCAATAGACAATGGTGGAGGCTCAGATATTAGGGATGGTGGTTATCAAAGAAAACAAACTGCCAGAAAACAATCCTTTCCTTGTCTGTTGAAATCCCAACTATGTCTCTTTAATTACACTGAGAAAAAAAGGGGCACATATTGCAAGTATTGCAACCTAAATCTAAAATAGAGTTTAAGACACTTAATTACATACTTGGGACAACCATAACAGTAATATATGTGAAATTTCAGATTCTTGCAGGAAAAAGTGTGTGGCAACTGGTGATGATTTGCACATTGCTTATGTCACAGCACAGTGCTAGCAAGTAGCTTCTTTTCAGAATATTTTGTGAGTAATACACACACAGAACAGACTTTTGTGAGGTGCTCAGACAGAAAGCAGAACATTATATATTCATCAAGTACAGTATAATCTGAATGGAAAAATTGCACAGTGTTGGCTGCACCCCTCTAAGACAGTAATGTACAGTACTTCTGTGGTTCTATATAGCATGTCATCAAGTGCAACAACTTGTAGGGTGTTATTTCAAATCCCAAGCAAGTCTCTGAATTTAAACTGTGCAAAACTGGGACACAAGTTGCATGTCTTAACAATCTAACTAAAAAAAGAAAACAAAAACAAATGGAATGCTTTATAAAACAATAAAGGTATAAATTAATATCTTAGAGATGTGCAGCCTGCGCTGTGCTAGTTTGACAACCAAATCAGGTACTTTTGGCTATTATTGTATGTTCTGCATTCTCCTTAAGCATTTAAAACATTGCCTATATACAGTTCTGGACATGGCTCATCTTGATGATGCTTCACTTCTTTGGAAACCCGCTAATTTACTTCTTGGCAAGATAATTACTTTCTTACCAGTTTGGGCAGAAATCATGTGGACCAATGAGTTACAGGCAGCAGACCACCACTAATTATTTGCAAAGTGCCAAAACTTCTAAAAACTGTCAAGAAATAGCTGGCCTGGTAGTGCTAAGGGCTGAGGCACTGGACACCACACCTTGCACCATGCCAGCAACCCATGTTCGGGAATGAGCATGGGCCACGTGGGGTTGGCAGGAGAGGATTGAGCATCCAGAGGACAGCTATCCTCTCCTGGGGAAGGAGAACTGGTGATCCTGCCAGAAGATTGCCCCCTGGTGGAGTACTGATGGTAGTATGGTACTGTGGACACCATGGAAGGGAGGTTGTTATGGGAATTCTGCTGATGTGCTCATGCCTCCATGTGTGCATGTCCTGCATGTGTGCCCCAACAATGGGCAAAGGAAAAAAAATGGAGGAAAAACATCCCCAGCTGTGGATGATGACTAACCCCTTGCAAACTCCACACCCAGTGACCGGGTGTGCTCTGGGTAAGTCCCAGTGACAAAGGGGTGACAGGACTGGGAAGGGTCAGTTAGATGGGGGCAGCTGGGAGCAGTGAAGGAGATTAATACCTATATATATAAAAATAATTGGCAAGAAATCACATTAACCAAATGCTAGGCATACACGGATGAATAAATTGAGATATAAAATGCAGGATACAAAATGTAAACACAAAAATATTGGTGGCCATCAACAAAACCTGAAGTAAGTGACAAATTCTCAGAAAAGGAATTGTATCATGACAATTACCTACTAATTTTAAGGATTATCATTATCTTCTAAGCCTTTCTATCAATACTACATAGGGGTCCAATATATTAAAGATGATCAGCACCGATTAATTATCAAAAGATATAAATTTCTCATCACAAAATGATTTTACAACTTAATACATAAAGTATGAAAAAAGATTTAAACAACAGCATCCTATCTTATATACTTTCAAAATCAAATCAAATCAATCTTTATTTGTAAAAAGCACCTTTCCTAGGATCAAGCCACTTGTACATAAAATCAACATATAAACAAATAATTAAACCATATCATCAGACAAGTAAATTTATCATACTATAACACAGCAGATAATAAATAAATAATAAAAAAGCGGGATATGCCAGACTGAATAAACATGTCTTTAGTTCAGTCCTAAAACTCTTAACTGTCAGGCACTCTTGCACCCAACAAGGTAGAGAATTCCACAGGGTAAGGGCTGCAAAAGCAAATGATTGGGCCTCAGATATCTTTAACCATACCCTGGGAATCTCTAGCAATCCCTCATCAGTGGAGTGAAGTGGATGGAGTGGGCAGTAGGAGTCAAAGAGATCTTGCAGGTAACTTCTGACCTCTTCCTTAAAGATCAATGGCAAACATAATAACAATATTTTCTTTTTTCCAATTTTCTTATAGCTATTCAATAAAACCTGACTTTTTTGATATAATCAAATTGTCTACTGTGGTATTTTTTTAGTCTAATCTCATATCTATGTCTATATACTGTACTTCTCCTGTTTTCAGACAACATTCTTGACAGTTTTTCTCCAAGTCAGCTGTGACATCAAAAATGAAGGATGTCATGGCAAAAGGCTCCTGGTAATTCTTGGTAATTTAAAACACTGAATGTATACTCCAGCTTTGTATGCTGTTTCTGTGATTTTATGATTGACTGACTTGATACAACAAACATGTCTGGATTACTGAATTTTGTTTTCTCATTTATTAATCTTGCAGTTGAGTTTCATATTCATAGGTTCATAGACATGTCAGCAGAAAAGGACCTTACTGGCCCATCGAGCTTGTCCATTCCAGCCCTGACTTTGCCCATCACCCCAATACAAATTAGGAGTGCTGCCAGTACCTGATGCATATGACATTCAGCTGATCAGTTATGAGTCAGGCTGATCTACTGATCGATTCCCCTGTTTTCACTTAACATCCTTATTTATTTATATATGTATTTATTTATTTATTTTAAACTAGAGCCCCATATGACAATCTAGTCACCACAATTCACTGCCTGATACTCTGCAATAATACTCACTATTGTACTATTTCACCCGTTTGGAAGCTCAGCTTTAAACTACACCTGCCAGTTATATTTTTTTTTTATTTCTTACTCCTGTTTTCTTCCTCTATTGATGGTAAAACAACCATAACATGTGATAGTTGTAAACTAATATAAAAAAAAATATTGCATTAATGTGTGTTCTCATTTGAGAGTTGTAGCAAGATATTGCATTGGTACAGTATGTGTGTGGGGGGGGGGGGGGCAGCATAGGTAAGAGCAATACACCAACAGATGTTTTTAAATAAGTGCAGAAGGTGAGGTAGAGTGGACAAGTCACTACTTAATTAGCATCAGATTTTCCATGTACATTGATTCACATACCAAGGAAGTACTTAATGATAATACTGGATATTTAAAAAATTGTAACTGGACAGCTGACTGGTGAATGAAGAACGATAGATTGCTGCTTGCTTTCTGGCATTCTTCACCATTTCTTTTTGCAACTTGTTTCCCTTTGATCTTGTTCACTACAAATTCCTCTTTAGCATCTCAGGGCATTACAGTTGCAGTTTTTATTCTATTGTTGTAAATTTTGGGCACTGTTTACGTTATAGGTTCAAACACCTTTCTCTCTATATTGTTTGTATTTACAGTACAGCTGTTTTTTATTAAGTGGTCTTCAATTATTGTATGCAATTTTAATAGCAATGGAGTTTGGTGCTGTGACAAATGTTTCACTGGAGTCACGTTCCAGCTGTTGCATGTCCCATTTTCCTTCAAAACTCTGCAGTACATGATACAGTAACTCAAGGGAAAGGGAAGGGGAGGGGAATCTTCACTGTTCTGCAGTGTTTGGCATTTCATGGTGTTTTCCTCCAACACATGATACAGTCACTCAGCAGAAAATGGAGGGACATTTTGGTTCTGCTGCAGTGTCTGGGGTTTAGCTGCAGCACCCTACAGCACATGATAAATAAGTGTGGCGCTCAGCTGAGTCACGCAAAGAACTGAAACATCTAGTTAAAATACACAAGATTTGTTTTTCTGCTCAGGCAAACAACAATAGACAGTGGTGGAGGTACAGATATTAGTGATGGTGGTTATCAATGAAAGAAAAAGTGCCAGAAACCAGTCTTTCCTTGTCTGACATTGAACATAGGGTAAAAGACAGGTGAATAAGATTGAGAATATGGGAGACTTTAATGTGCATATGCATTTTGACAACCTTTAGCTGATATACATTTGGCAGCAAAGGGAGTATTTACCAAAGAATATGCTTACACATTATTTATTTTAGACATTGAAAACTAGTCAGACCAGCTGTTGAAATTCCAACTGTGTCTCTTTATTTACACTCAGCGAAAAAGGGCACACATTGCAAGTATTGCAACCTAAATATATCATAGAGTTTAAGGCACTTAATGACATGCTAGCTAAAACCATCAAAGTACTATAGGTGAATTTCAGATTCTTGCAGGAAAATGTGTGCGGCAACTGGTGATGTTTTGCACATTGCCTATGTTACAGCAGGGTTTTTAAGAATATCTCTCTAGTAATACACACACTGAACAGACTTCTGTAAGGTGCTGAGCCAGGAAGCAGAACATTATAGTGATCAAGTACAAAATACTCTGGTTGGAAAACTAGCACAGTGCGTGCTGCACCCCTCTAAGACTAACTTACAGTACTTCCATGGTTTTATATAGCATTTCATTAAGTGCAACAACTTGCAGGGTGTTATTTTAAATCCCAAGACAGTCTCTGAATTTAAACTGTGCAAAACAGGGACATAGGTTGCAAAAAATCAAATGTTACATAAAACAATAATATTATTATAAGTTAATATCTTAGAGGGATGCAGCCTGCACTGTACAAGTTTTCCAACCAAATCAGGTGCTTTTGGTTATTACTGTATGTTCTGCATTCTGATTAAGCAGTTAAGCCATTGTCTACATACATGGCTCATATTGATTGTGATTTACATCTTTAAAACCCTCTTATTTACCTTTCGGCTAGATAATTACTTTCTTACCCACTGGGGCAGAAAAAATATGCATCAGTGAGTTATAGGCGATCGCCCCTAATTAGCAGCAAAATGCCAAATTGTCTAAAAATTGGCAAGAAGTCACATTGTCCCAGATTTCCCCTAAAGAAAGAGATAGAGATGTTGAGTGATGGGTGCTCAGATTAGCATTTAATTTATTAATTGTTACATACTATTCCGTCACCCAGACTTTTTGTTTCTTATGACTTCCATTTCCAAAATATAATTGGTCACCATACTTAATCTTTTCTTCTGTCTTTCTTTGTAATATTTTATATAAAGATTTATATACAATTATCTCCACTTATTTTATACAATAATTTCAAATATTTTTATAATCATTTCTTCCTCATCTTCTCACCCCCAGACATAGAATCTAGGTGCCCTTTTTCTTCTACTTTTTTTGAGGTAACGGTGTATACCCATTAACATTTTTCATTTTTGTGTTCGCTTGCGCGCATGCGTAAATAACGTCTTGCACCAATATGACTTTTGAAGGTGTGTGACCCTCCTCCTCCCCAATGCAGTGCTCAGTGAAGCAGGCACAACCCTATGGGACCAATACATGCCAAGCTGTGTATGATAGCAGTTTGGCTATGTTGGTCTTCACTTCTGAGAAAAGGTCCGCTGCAATCAGTGGTGGTAGCATGTATGCAATTAGCATACAGAGGTCAGCCTAACTGCAGTCATGCACAGCTCAGCGTCAAATCCCTCCCGCTTTCTCCCTCTGCTAATGTCTTCACCCTCCCTCCTTACTGTTCTCCCCGGCCCCCACCTTGTGTGCCAAGGCAAGTGCCCTATCCCCCTCGGCTCATGCACCCCCCAGCACACGGTGTGACTGACGGGGGTGCCCAATCCCCCATCGGCTGCAGCTCCCCCAAAAAAACAACCAGTTGGCATGCTGGGGAGCCCACTCCAGAGTACTCATGCTTCCCCTCCACACCCCACAAACACTCTGTATGGCTGGCAATGTGTCCAATCCTTGGCGGCTCCAGTCCCCCCCCAACAAACATGTAAGTGGCATGCTGGAAGCCCACCAGAGCATACCAACAGCATCCTTCCCCCCCCCAAATTCCTGTGAAACAAATAAATGGTCCCTCGATGAGTTCCCTCACCCCCCCACCAACCCACACCCACCCTCTGTGTTCCCACCTCCCACACCCTCCCTCACCTAGGTGGCATGCTGGGAGGCCACCCCAGTGTACCAAAAGTGTCTTTTTTTTTTATTCCTGTAAAACAAGAAAACAGTCCCTTGGTGAGCCCATGGCCTCCCCGGCAAACTTCCGCCCACTCTTCATGCACTCACCTCCCCACACCCCCCTCACCCCATACTTACATCTGGAGCCCGGTGCGATGATCTTCGGTGGATTGGGAACACATCTGCACTCTTCAAAGCCAACTGAGAAGTGAGGACATGCCAGTAAGATGTACAATAGCATAAATAGGGTTTTTCCAACTTAGATAGATATTTCGGCCATTTTTTGGACTTTTGGCACCAAATTTTCAACATGGGGTTCTTGACACTCCTTCTCATACATTCAGTCACTATCATGGCATTATTCAGTCCCAAAAGGTGATTTTGTGGTCACTGCATGGAATCACCTTTAGGGACCAATTAATGAAATGCAAAACAAAATGGTTATATTAAATGCACGCTGAAAATAGAAAATAGAGTTAAAAATCTACATTTCGACCTTAGGTCTTCTTCAGGAAATATCTAAAAGAGAAAAAAAAACAAGTTAGTGTAGAGGAGAGGTAAAATGAGAGAGATATATATGTGGAGAAAGAAGAAGGGGGACGCAAAGAGAGAAGAAGTGATAAATGGTAAGATTAAGAGAGAATCTGTGAAACAAAAGGTGATGATGGGAAAGATAAAACATAATGGGACAGAAAGAGCTGGGGAAGTTCCCAGGTAGAGACAGATTAACAGGGCCTTGTAAGAAGGTTGAAAGGTGACAAATGTGTGAGAAGGAGACAGAAATGGAGACATATGGTGAAAATGAAAAATAAATCAGTACAAAAACAAATTGACTTTAGGAAAAAAAAAAAAAAAAAAAAGGGGAGGCTGAAAGATGTTAGTGGAAAATAAGTCTATCATTTAAACCAGAGGGCTGCTGGGAGCCAAGGCGGATGATCAGCTTGGCTTCCATGTTTTTTCTATGGTTAGGATCCTGGAAGCCCTGCTGAAGGACACAAACAGAAAGGTCATTGACATTGTGGTCCCTGGAGATAAAGTGGGATACAATGGGTTTAGCAGTTTCACCATTCCTGACCGCTCTGTAATGTTCCCTGAAACGGTCAGCAAGACGCCTACCAGTTTCTCTGATGTAAATAGCTGAACACTTCCTGCAAAGAATACAGTACACTACATTAGTGGAGGTGCATGAGAACTCCTTGGTGATGTGAAAAACACCTGTAGGCCCCCGAATCTCAGTTACACTGGAAATAAATTTGCAGGTGTAACAGCGGGCCCTGTTGCAAGATTTGGTACCTGGGGAAGAACTGTTAGGAGTGGGTAGGCTGCTTTTTACCAGGAGATTGCATGAGTTAGGTGGCAGTGATGAGGAGGCAATAGGTGGTTCTGTAAAGGAAGCACCAATGTTAGGGTCAGTTTGCAAAATGGGAAAGTTACTAGTGATGATCCTGTGAAGAGAAGGTGTGCTCTGATGGAAAGGAAGAACTAGTGGAATTCGCCGTTGTTCTTGTGTGACAGTATCCCTCCTGCGGGGGTCAAGGTTACGGGGCATGTTACTGACCCGGGAGAGTGCTCTGTCCACTGTGCTTTTAGGGTATCCCCTGTTGATAAAGAAACTATGCATTATTTGGGTCTGCTCAGCAAAATCATCCTCTTCACTGCATAACCTCAGAAGTCTAAGAAACTGTGAATAAGGCAGGCATTCTTGACATGTTTAGGATGGAAGGAGCTATGGAGGAGGAAACTGTGAGAGTCAGTGGGTTTGTAATAGACTGATGTCTTCAGACCAGTGTTCTGGACTGAGAGCTGGATATCCAGGAAAGGCAGTGTAGAGGAGGATACTTCAACAGTGTACTGAAGGGAAGGATGAGCCGTGGTGAACTTGTCAAGGAAGACTTGGAGGGTCTCCCTGGAGCAGGAGGTGGCCCCACACAGTCATCAATGTAGCGTTTGTAGAGTTCAGGTATAGTCCCTGTGAATGAGAGAAAAACATTCCTCCACCCAACCCACAAACAGATTAGCAAAGCTGGGACCCATCTTGGTACCCATGGCAACTCCACTGACCTGCTGAAAAAATTGTTATTAAAAGAAAAAGCATTGAGTGTTAGAACCAGTTCTGCCAGACGAGTTAGTGTGTGTGTGGGTGGCTGCTGGACTTCCCGCTTGTTCAAGAAATGCTGCAGAGCTGTCAGACCATCATCATGGGGGATCACTGTGTAAAGAGATTTGATGTCCATGGTGAAGATGAGCTGATGAGAGTCACAATTAATGAAATGACAATGTTGGTGTTCATGAGTCAGCTCTCAAAAAGCCTATGCTGCAAATTTGGTGAAAAAATGTCAAAAAATTACTGTTTTATGAGTGTGCATTGTGCGGTTTCCATGCACACTCATAAGTTTGTATTTTAATATTTTCACTCCAGATTTTCAACATAGGCATATTTCCACACCTCCTTATGAACAGTGCAGAAAGTCATTTTTCATATAATGGCCAGAATGTGTTTTCTCACTTCCGGCGCAAAATGGCATGGTCGCTGTTGGAAATCAGTTCTTGCTACAGAGTAAGACAATTACAGTGACACTGTTCATGAGCAGAGGTGACAAATGCCTATGTTGAAAATGTGGTGAAATAATACCACTGAATGACTGTGTTACAAGTGTGGGTTGCACAGTTTCCACACAGGATTGTACCCTTGAGCATGCCCAGGGCGTTAGGGTTCCTAAGACCGACACTTAAGAAGTATGAGGGTGAAATGTTGATCAAATGCAAGAGAAGTTGAAGAGAGGTACTCTGTTGGGATATGGATGCTAATGGGACAAGGATACAATGAGGTGGCTGCATCAATGCCAAACACCAATGCAAATACCTGCAAGCGAGCGTTCAGCATTGACAAATGCTTGTTATGTTGTTGTTGTTCCATTTTGTGTGATCTTCTTCCCCCCTTCCCCACCTCCTTTACCCTTTTATATTTTATATCCTTTATCCCACAGCCCACCTCCAGCCTGCATTGGATGATGGTCCTTCCCCCACCAAGATCCATTTTTATCAGCCTATCTGCCTTCTCCACTCTTCGACAGTCCCCATGGTTTCTGTGCTGAATAGCTCTACTCCCCAATCCGATGAATGCACCCTGTCTGGTCTATAATACTCATCTTCTTTCTCATCTATACCTCTCCTAATGACCCAGCCCCTGTTAGCTATAAACCATGTACCTTTTCTCCTGTTCATTTTCCTCCTTACTCTCTCAATTGCCACATGACTGTATGCATGCCTCCTCACTTAGCGGGGTACCATGTCTGACCAAGTCAGAGTTACCTGAGGCCACCATTTCTTTGCTGTCTCTATGTCATACTTGATCTGCAGAAAAATGTTCAGCCAGGGCCTGGACCCAATGTAATTCGCTCCTAGCTGTAGTATAATCATGCCCGGTGGTGGACGTCTTTCCCTCATGTATCTCAGTGTTGGAATCAACTGGGCCCACCTTCATGCCCCTGATTCCTTGCCCGGACATCCTTCACTGCCTGGGGTCTTGATACAGTTGCCTGCCCCCTGCTTTCTTGGATGCTCTCCTCTCTGCCCAGTAAATATATGAATTCCCACATATCCATATCTCCAGTCTTCAGCCCATTCCTATTGGAAAGCAAAATACAAGCTTAGAATACTCCCCCGGTCCAGATTCCTGCTGCATCTACCCTTGAGACCTTTGTTACTTCCAAAAACTACCCCTTGTTCCCATCCCCCGCTTCGCCTGGTGCCCCCCACTTAAATCTATATATAAAAGATAGATGGTTAAAGAGCTGCTGACACCATCTGGCCAAAAGTGCTACATTGCAGAATTAGAATAAGCATATCCACAGTAAATCTCATGCCAAAAAGTAGATTTTATGTTACTTCATTTTAAAGTTATTAGTCATTTTGTAACCCTGATTTCACTACCTGTTCGCAGAAAGCCTGTTCCACTGAAGAGCTACTGCTGATGTCATCTAGGGACCTTACAGTTTATTCTTCCATGTCAGCAAGCTTATAGGACCTGTTTCTCTAAAGCTGTAAAGATCAAGTGCAATGGTTTTCATAAATAAAATAGGCAGCATGAGTTAGTAAACATTGCTTTAAAAACTTTGTATTTCAGAATTTGTAACAAAACAGGCAATATTTTGTCTGGATGCCTTTTTACTGAGGTCATTTTGCTGAATGCTGGATCATAGCACACTGTGAGGTTTGCAGACTGAATAAGTTTCTGATGTAAGGCTGAGCTCATTCATAACTATCAGTCAATTGAGGCAACCTCTAAGAATGGCAATTTAAAACAATTATCCCATCTCCTTCTTAATGGAGGTAGGGCAGACTCATCTATGTTCTACTCTAAATTGCAATGATCATTTTACCAGAGCTAACACTTCCACCCCTAGCAGGAATTAAAACATATAAGGCTCCTATTAAAACATATTGTAAAGCAGGAAATGACAAACAGCAGTAAAATTAGTAGTACTCTAACTGGCTTCAGCAGTCTGGAGGCATGCTGACTTAGTATCCAGCAATCCTTGTGAAATGGACCACACAAAAACAGCATTAAATACAGTTTTATCAACTTTGTTACAAAACCTGGAACGTGTATAGTATTTATAGCAATGTTTACTGACTGGTGATGTCTGTTTTACTTGTGAAAACCAATGTACATGATCCTTACAACTGTGGAGAAATGGGTCTTATAAGCTTGCTGACAGTTATTGCTAGACTTTGAGCTCCCTACATGACATCATCAGCAGCTCTATACTGACACCTGCTTTTATTGCACAGGTAGTGCAATCAAAGTTACAAAATTGCTAATAACTTTAAAACCAAGTAACGTAGAAATGTTGTTTTTGGTATGAGATTTACTGGGAGTATGCTTATTTGGATTCTGCAATGTAGCACTTTTGGCGTCAGTGGCTCTTTAATATTTGTTTGTTCAAAGGTCACACATAACGTAACATAACATAACATAACATAACATGTGTAACATTCCGATTTTCAGTGTCTGATCCCTTGCACCTTTTCTTTTGACCCCCCTGATGCTGCCAGTTGTGATACCACTCCAATTCTAAAAGAGTGAGATAAGTAACACCTTGGGTCCTCCCCTAGAAAGCCCATGCACTTTTTAAGGACCTCTACTATCTGGCAGCTTGTCACTCTTGTCCCATCCCCATGGATGAAGAACTTCCCCTGTTTTGCCAGTCGCACTGTGGCATAAGCCCACAAAGCATGCCCTGGACAAATGGTTGCCTCTTGTTTCCACTCAAGGCTGCTCAAGGAGCCATTACCTTCTTGATTCATCTTTGATCTCTTGACCCATAAAGAAATAGCATCTGCCTGCCATGTTATATCCCCTATATCCAGACCATCTGCTTTATCATCTTTGTCATGCCCTACTGCTTCACTTACCTTGAGGGCCCTGTGATACGTTGTCTTGAAGATGGCATGAAATAACAGGCCCTCTTCTGCTGACTTACAGATCGTCAGTATGGCCCACCCTAATCCTGCTAGGAGCCTCTCAGACACTGGTCTCCTGTCGTCTCTCTTCTTGGTCCTCAGCCATCCCCACCCTTAAATCATTCATCTGACCAGCATGGTTTTTGTTGGATCCACCATCCCTTCAGGTTACAGACTATGCTGAAGGCTGCTAGGTGTACCCCTACTGTCACATATGCTAGCCCTCAATCCTACTGGTACACTATGTATTTTTCTACTTGTTCATCAGTGATCTGCCCACTTACCTCCATGCTGTGTAGGTCCCTGAAAGCTTGGAATGCTCCCCAAGCCACTTCATAGGTTCTGAGGGTCCTGGGGGACCAGGAATTGCAAAATAGCACTTTGGCTCCTTCCAACCAACTTCCCAAATGTCCACTAGGGTGGGCATTTTTTGTGCCTCTGCTTTTGGTGCCATGGCCCAGAACTTATCCAGCAGCAGATGGGAGAGGCTGTCAGCTATTGTGTTCTGGATACCTTTGATGTGTCTCACTCTAAAGGACATGTTAACCTTCAAACCCTGTACACTAACTGCCTCATTACCCGCAAGACCAGCACTGATGAACCTCCCCTGTTATTGAGTATATACACAACTGCCTTGTTGTCATGCCAGAAGATTAATTTCTGGTTCTGAAGCTCTGTGCCCCCCATACTAGGGTACACACCCAGATTGGCATGATCTCTATCAGTGTGATGTTTCTGGTTAGCCTTTGTTTCATCCATAATTCAGGTCATGCTTTTGAGAATCACTTCCCTCTACAATTGCCCCCATGCCCAAACCTCCTCCAGCATCTGTATATAATTCTAGGTCGGTGTTAAATAACCAATCCTCTTGCCAAAAGGATGTTCCATTGAACATCTCTAGGAATGCCCAAACCTTCTCCAGCATCTGTATATAATTCCAGGTCAGTGTTAAATAACCAATCCTCTTGCCAAAAGGATGTTTTATTGAACATCTCTAGGAATGCCTCCCAAATTCTCAAATCATCCTTGGTGTCTTTTATGAAGTCCACCCAGTGGTGTGGCCTGGTCATTCCATGTGTTGCATGTGCCAAAAGCTTCATGAAGGCCTTCCCTGGGTTGATGGCCTGGCAAGCAAACTTGAGGTGTCCTTTCAATTGTTGTACCTGTCCGAGTTGCTTTCTCCATCCGATTTTATGTTCTTGTAATAACTCTCTCAACTTAGCTACCTTCTTCTGTGGTAACCTGAACACTTCCTCTTGGGCATCTATTTTGATTCCCAGGAATTCTATAGTCCTACTGGGGCCCTCGGTCTTGTCTAGCACCAAAGGCACTCCTAG
This sequence comes from Neoceratodus forsteri, assembly GCA_016271365.2. Classification (NCBI taxonomy): domain Eukaryota; kingdom Metazoa; phylum Chordata; order Ceratodontiformes; family Ceratodontidae; genus Neoceratodus; species Neoceratodus forsteri. The sequence continues at coordinate 1,050,197,518 of CM057459.1, read as the reverse complement.
TTCTTTGCACAAACCTTGAAAGCTCTTGAGCATTGTCTCTGTTTCTTCCCTGCCTCTCCCTATTTGCAGAACATTGTCTAAATAGTGAACCACTGTCTTGCAACCCATCCTCCTCTGGAATGTCCCCTGCAGGCAGGTGCTAAACAGTTCAAAGGAGGCACATGCTGTCAAGCAATCCATAGGCATGGCTTTGTCAAAATAGCATTCCCCATCTTCTTTGAAACCCAGCAAATCTCAATCATGCTGCCTTACTGGAAGCAGCCTGAAAGCTGCACCAGTGTCCATGTTTGCTAACCATACCTGTGGTGTTGCCCTAATAATCTGCATTGTTTCCTCCAGTGTGGCATATGTCACTCTGGAGTGTTTCTCCTCAATGTAATCATTCACCAGTTCCCCATCTAGGAAGGACAGGTGGTATATCACCCTGAATTCTCTGTGTTGCTTTTTGGGTACTAAACCAAGAGGGGATATCCTTAAGTTGGTAAGCAGGGGGGACTGAAAAGGCTCCTCAGCCCATCCTGCGCTCTTTTCTTTCTGTATCTTGTGCCTTAGGATATTCTCTTTTCCCCTCACTGACCCCAAGTTCTTGCTTTCTCTGCATATTTTAGGCCCCTGAAAGTGTAGGCTGAAACCCCTTTTAAAACCTGCGAGCAGTCGTGCTGCCGCTTCCTTATCAGCGTGCCCCTCTAAAGCCTGTTCCCACATCCTGATGTTACTCGGTGTCGATGCCATGCTAAATTTCTTAACCTCTCTTACCTTCCCCACTGCTTTCAAATCAAAAACTCTGCCATCCCCTCCTGTATCCTCCCCTCCCCTAAAATCTCTGCTTCCTGCCTGACCCCTATATCCCCCCATCCCCCTGAAAGGAGTGGTTGTTGTTGCCCTGTCCCCCATTGTATTGTCCTCCGGCAGACCTGTTTGCCCTGCACCTTGAGGCTGGGTGGTTCCCTCCACATTTTGAGCAGCGTGTTGAAATCTGCACTGTGGCCAAGAGCAAAATGCACAGTTAAAACTCCAGCAACATTTCTGCTGCAGTGTGGCCTTCTTTCCCCTTCCCAATCGGCTGTGGCCTGGTCTGTGACTTAGTCTGTCCACAGATCTAACTGTTTTGTATCCCAGCATACATCCCCATACTTAGCCATTCTCTGTCTGAAAAACTCATCATAATATAGCCACCCAAAGCCACCTTTTGCTTTTGCCCTCCTTATGATCAAATGATATGTAATTAGGGGATTCCCAGTTTTAGATTCTTCTCCATAACTATTGCCAAATAGGTTGCAAAACCTACGAACCAGTCATCCCAGGTTTTTCCTTTAGTGAATTTGTCTTCTTCCTTTTTCCCCAGTAGTACTACTGCTGCTGCCATCTCAGATTTTCTTATGCTTTCTCATCATATTTTATCACTGCCTCCCTACCTTGTAAAGCAAAGACATCCACATATTCCTCTTTCCATATCTTCTATTTTGTTGCCAGAGGGACATGTTCTCCTATTCTCATGCCTGGGGACCCTATATCCCTCATCCCTCCAGTAAAACACCTCCCTCTGATGGGGCCATGCTACCCTCTTTAATCCCTTTCCAAGATCTAATGTCAGATAGTGCCTTCTCAAGCTGTCCCAGACCATCATCTCCCATAGTTGCGATCATTTACTCAACATATTTATTAATACTGCTGTCCATGCTCCCTCCTAAATTACCTGTCGAGGGACATGGTTGGTGTCCCCTGTGGCATCTGTTGTCGCTGTCAGTGGTCCTGGCAGAGCAGGCATGGTTAGCGGTACTGGTGGAGGAGTCACAGAAAATGGATCAGGGGTCATGGCGGTCACCGAGAGGGCCAATTACAGTATGGGGATGACTGGTTCTGGCCTGTCTGGGCTAACTGGCCTAGGTGGTGGTCTCTTGGGGGCTGGGTGACTGAGCCAGTGCCCTAGGTTCAGTCTGGCCTTTCTGTGTCCACTGCTGCTACCCTTTCCTTTGTCACTCTTCCTTTTTTCCCCTTTACCCTGGGTCTCTATGTCCTCCACCAACTCCCATACCTTATTGGCCCACTCTGCCAGTTCTATGATCGCCCTGTATGCCTCTTCCTTAGTCAGCTTGCTCTTTTTCAGGGCCATCGTCTTTGCTGGTTCCTAAGTAGTAAAAACTGCTGTTAAAGAAATAACCAGGTTAATCTCAATGGTTCTTATTGTCCTCCATCTAGTCCAACACATGTGCATTGCTTGACCCGTTCCTGGCCCCTGTGACCCCTGCCATGCTTGGACTGTGCACCTTGCTTGGCAGTGAACTCCTACATTGTTATCCACATCTTCAATGTCCCCCCTTCCTTCTATCCTCTTTTTTTGTTAAACAAGCAAACTGAGAAAACAAACAACCCCTTTAAACATTTCAAAATAACCCTGATTATTCATGCTTCAAAGGCTAAGTGTCATCTAATAGTGGTTAGTGAGCATCTATACACTCCTAGGTTCCTAAGCACCAGCATTCTTTCCTCCCTTGCTTCTGCTTCGTTATGCAATTTGAGACAAAATCAGTGTCTGAGTGTGAGTACACCCTTGCTACCCACTGGGCTATTGAAACCACTCTGCTATTTATATCAGGGCATGTTACCGTCGACTGGTAAAATGGAACTGCAATGCCCCTTTAACTTCTTTTCAAGTACCACACATGATGCAGATACCCCCCCACCACAGGTTTGATTGCCCCTCTTCCCCCCTTTAGCTGCTTACCCACCCATGTTAGAGCTCTTGAAAGAAATGTTTTTTTTTTTTATCTTGGCCCTCCAAATAGGTGCCTCATCTCCCATGCCTAACTGTGCCCTCGAGAAACTTTTGCTTTTATTAAAACAAATTCCTCCCCCCTTTTTTTGCTCCATCCTGCCATGTGGCCTGGTATGCATTCCTACTGCACCACACCATTGTCAGCGGCCTAGTGGGCCTGATATTGGGGAGCCTTCTTCTTGCCCCATTCACCAGTTTTTAGCCCATTTGTGTCCTTTTCCCCAAGACCCTCTGTGTGTTGTAGCATTATACTAGGACTATGCTCCACGCTGCCTCTCACAGCCTTACTAGCCTTGTGCTGTACACCCTCTCCCCCAGCCCACATGGCCCAGCATGCTGCTCTTCACCTGTTGGGCCTGCCCTTCCACACCAAGAAACCCAGCCTCCCCAAATCCATTCCCATGCTCGAGGCAATCTCCCTTTAAGGAGAACCCATCACTAATCCAGGTCTAGCTTCCACTGTCAAACCCCCCTCACCGTGGAGTTTCCTGAGGCCCACGTGGCATAATGCACTTCCTGATGGCATCTGTGTGCCACTCAATGCAGCCATCTGGTCCTTTTCCTCCAGCGACTCGCTCATGCAGTGTAGCAAAACCCTCAATCCCTCCAGTTTGTCCCTAGCCCTTGTCCTTGCTTGCCCCTGAATTCCCCATTCTGATTTGTAATAAAGTTTGCCTGTGAAATGTGTCAGTGAGCTGCTCCTGCCCAGAGCTGTTCCTTTGTTCCCCCAAAGCCCTGCTATGCAGGTCACAGGTGAAGGACAGCAAAGCCCCCCAATCCCTTTTGGCTGTTTACGGCACTTGACCCGACTGCTCACAACCTTCCCTGTTCTGTTAGTCGGTCCCTTGTTAGCCGTCCCCCACCTTGTGGCCTGGTTGTGATTTTCCCTGGTGCTAGGTTTCTCTTGGCACTCCCAATGTGCTGCTACCCACAACCTTGCTTGAAATCGAAAACAAAAACTGCTTGCAATACTTTGTCTTAGCCCTTGGCCCTTTTTGCTCACCTGTCATATGCAATCCTGCTTCAGCTGGGCCGTTTCTCCACTCCTCAACCATGTACACTCAACTTTGTACCATTTTCAATTAATTCCCTGCTAGTGTTTATACTGCACAGGGATCTTCATTGTTTTCTATAAATTTCCCTGCTAGTGCTTACACTGCCCATGGAGCACAAAGTGATCTGTCAACGTGCTGATCTGATGTGCAGCTTTCAGTGAAAAATGGAGAGTAGCAATGTGACAGGGGTCTGCCTGCCTCTCTGCAGCAGCTTAAGAACTCCCATAAGCCCCTCCTCTTCCTTTTGTCTCCAGCAATCCATGTTCTCTTCCCTCCTTTCTATACCATCCCCTTCTGTGATGTCATCCCCTTTTTAAAGCCTGCACCTTCTTGTGAGTCACCAATTTCTTACCACACACCCTCCCCCCCACACACTTCTGTGTCTTGTTTGTACAGGCCCTCTTTTTTGGTTCATGTCCACCTGGACAACTCAGTCTACCCTCCAAGAGCAAACCCCATTAACCAAATGTTATGCATACATAGATGAATAAATGGAAACACACATGCAGTATAAAAAATTTAAACACAAAATATTGGTGGCCTTCCCCAAAACCTAAAGTAAGAGATGACTTCTCAAAAGATTAATTATATCATGACAATTACTCATTAATTTTAAGGATTATCAAAATGTTTGCAGTGTTTCTGTCATAGAAACATAGACTTTGATAGCAGATGAGGACTGCTTGACCCACCCAGTCTGCCCATTTCCCAACCTATTGTTTGAGCTGCAGATCCTAGTTAACCAACAGCCTACTTCTTCCTAACACACACTAGAATTGTCTTATGTCTGTCCCATGCATTCTTGACATCCCCCACTCTTTTTGACCCTGTGACCTCCTCAGGAAGGCTGTTCCATGCATCCTCCACCATCTCCATGAAAAAATTCTTCCTCACCTTGCCCCTGAGCCGTCACCCCTCTATCTTCAAATTGTGCCCTCTTGTTCTTGCACATTTCTGTTTCTGAAAATGCTACCCGCTAGGATTCCCTTGAGGTACTTGAACATTTCTATCATGTCCCCCCTCTCCCTCCTTTCCTCAAGGGTATACATATTAAGCTCCTTTTGCCTCTCTTCATATGGCTTATGGTGAGGACCATGCACCATTTTAGTTCCCATCCTCTGCACTGCCTCCATCCTGTCTATGTCCTTTTGGAGATGGGGTCTGCACAACTGCACACAGTACTCTAGATGGGGTTTCACCAACTCTCTGTGCAGGGGATAAAAACTTCCTGTTTTCAATTGGTAAGGAATCTTCCTATACATCAGAGTATCCCCCCAGCCTTCCTTACTGCCTTCTCACATTGCTTGCTTGCTTTTAGGTCATGTGATATGACTATCCCCAGGTCCCTTTCCATTTTAGTTGTTAGTACCTCCCACCACCATTATGTACTCTTCCCCGGGGTTTTTATTTCCCAGGTGCATTACTTCTTTGCAATGAATCCAAGCTGCCATACTTTTGACCATTCCTCAAACCTTTCCAAGTCCATTCTCATCCTGTCCACCCACCTTGTGTATCAACCCTGTTGCAGATCTTTCTGTCATCTGCAAAGAAGTATACTTTTCCTTCCAGTCTCTCTGCAATGTCACTTATATAGACTTTAAAAAGGACCAGTCCCACTGCTGAGCCCTGTGGTACCCCACTAGTAACCCTCCTTTCTTCAGAGTGGACTCTGTTTACTATTACCCTCTGTGTCCTGTTGTCCAGCCATTTTTTTACCCAGGCTACAACCCTAGGACCCAATCCCAGACTGGTTAACTTGTTTATTAATCTTTTGTGTGGGACTGTGTCAAATGCCTTGCTAAAGTCTAAGTAGTAACATCCAGCTTATTGTAAGTTTCCCTCGGTTCCCTTTTAAAATAGTATTTCTATTTAGGGGAGTATACCACAGTTGGATATTGTAAGCACTAGGTCTAAGAAATGGTGTGGTTCTCAACCCCAAAATAATGGAGAAAATGCAGTAAATATATCCAAGTTTCTTCTTTAATGTGATGTTATATATTTCATATCTATTTATTTTATTTCCATTCCCATCACATGTATAAATTGTATTTATCTTTTCAGGCTATCATAATTAATTTTATTAAGTAACATTTCAGTACTTCAAATGTCCCTTCATCAGACCAATGAGCTGCTGACTTTCTAGAGAAACAAGATATAAGCAAAATCACAAAATTAATTATTTTCTTTGATACTCCAAACATTTTAGTATGTTTAAAATAATAGTAATTCACCTAAGGTGGGAGCAAACCTTCAAAATCTCAAAGTATAAATCTTTCCATTTATGGATAGAAACCATGCCTCAGTTTAAAACCTCTGAAAACATATTTGGATAGTTTTCAGGCATTAAGTATTTACTTTCAGAGCTGATTTAACATTTATCTTCCTTATTTAAAGTAGGTATTCCATGTACCTGTATTTTCTATTGGTAACGTTTGGTATTTACTTTTGTTTGGTGGCTCCAAGGAGCATATCTGAGGATATATAATATATAAAAGCTATTTTTAATATCTAATTTATTTTCTCTTATTTTACCAAGTCAAAACGGTTATTTTATAGTAAACAATCAACAGATATCACTAGGTGGAGTCCACTTACTTTTTTAATACAATCTATTAGCATCAGAGACTTGCTATCTATATCCACTATGTCCAGAAGGATGCCAAACGTGGCATTACACAGCATGCCAAGTTTTCAATTCTGTGTGCCTTCTTCCAGAAGAAATAGAAGGGGGATCTCCGAAATTAACCGCAAGGTTATTGAGGGTTTCAGATTTTGACCAGGCCACAAAGGGTGTACTTCACTATTTGTGACATAATCATGCCTTGGTGTGAGCACTCAGTGGCTCAGCCCCTTCTATTCCTTCAGGAAGAAGGAACACAGATTTCAAAACTTGATGTGCTGTGTAATGGCATGGTTGACATCCATGTACATAAAAAATCTGACACTATTTGAGTAGTGACTTGTCCACCATACCTAATTGCATGCACTTATTTTAAAACATCTGTTTGAGTATTATGATATTACCTATGCTCAGGGACCCAACCCCCTACCCAATTAAAGCAGACACAAATGCAGCATCTTGCTACAACCTACAAACAAGAAGATACATTAATGGAATAATTTGTTATATTAGTTTACAGCTATCACATTTAAGGCTGGTGCTCTTTACCATCAATATAGCTAGAAACCAGGAATGAGAAAAAAAACTGTCAGGTGCAGTTTTAATCTGGCCTCCTTAACAGCCGGCATAACTAATGCAATAGTAAAGACTTCTGCAAGGGCTCAGATAGTGAATTGGGGTGCATAGACTAACTAGAATAAACTACTGATGTTAAATGAAAATAAAGTAAAAATCCAGTGCTCCCAGATTGGCCGAAGCATTTTCCTGTAGCAGACCCTCATTTTTCCTGTATTTTCCCTGTAAAACCTTGCTGAAATTCCTGTAGATTTTCCTGTGTTCCCAAGCCGATTTATTATTGCAATTGGTATCACTAGCATGGTAAATAAAATCACTACAACACATATTCTGGCTGTTTTAAGTGTTCTTATTTACTTTAAGAATTAATACTGACCTAAAAAAATTACATGACAACTAAAAGATATTTACAAGTAACATGAAAACAAGCAATAGTGGGGGAAGAACTGATGTAGAAGGGAAGCACTGATACTGAACAGGTGGTATAAAGAGATAAACACAGGCATATACATGTGAATACATATAAAGTCTTAAAATGGGCACCCAGGAGTCATATTGTGCAAAGTTAATCAGGGTAAAATGAGCACCTGAGGAGTGATGTGCAAAGTTTCTTAAAGTTACTTATGATCCATGCACTATGCAAATATGTGCACCCTTAATATTTGTCCTTGCTTTTACAGCGTTCCACCATGGTCTTTGTTGGCTTAAATTTAAAGCAGTCCTCTTCTGTTTTATAGAACGAAACATGCAGCAGTGCATTGAGTGTGTTTCCTTTCATACAGCATCTGTCCTTTGTTTTGGTACAGTTCACATCACTAAATAAGTGCTCCACATTGGCATTTCCATGGGGCAGGATTAGCAGTGCAGATGTAAGCCTGCCAAGTAGGGGGAACCTTAAGACACTTGGATTCCTGGGATTCTTCAGGTTTCTGATGTGCTGCCAATACTCGTCAATTGGCAAGGTGGTCTTTTCCTCTGGGAAGGTCATCATTTCATATTCCAGTACTTCATCATCAAGTTGATCCCTGACTTCATCACAGATTCTGATAATGTTGGGGAAGTGGTCTGCCAAAGCTTTTAATTTAGCACTCGAGGCATGTTGTTTCTCTGGGTTTAGTGCCTCCAGATGTTTATAGATGCCACCATCATAGTCTGCAAATGGTATTCTCTTTTTCACCTGCTGGCATGCCTCAATCCAGAAATCCTTTACTAGTGAAAGAAACTGTAAAACTGTTTCTTCTTCCCCTTCCTCTTGTAGTTGCTGTACAAATGATTTGCAATCAGATTTTCCAAAAGCGACTTGGTCCAATGGAAGGTGGTAGTCTGGGTTTAGGACATCAATATCTTGAACTTGTGCAGCTTCTCGAATAGTAGCAGTGGTTAAGAGTTTTGATTGCAGTTTTTTGTACAGAACCTCCAGATCACGGAGAACAATGCGAATATGTGTTTTTCCCTGCTGAAAAAGAATATTGAACTCTAGAATGAGTGTTAATGCATAGTCTAGGAACATGAAGCACAGCTTTACTAGACTGGAATGTAAAGCAGGCCGGATTCCCAAAACCATTGCATTTCTTTCACTAAAACTTTGAAAATAAGACTTCCAAGCCTGAAACTGTTCCACAGTTCTCCCAGCCACTTGATGCAGACTGAGCCATCTGGTCTGACACGGTTTCAGAAGTCTGTGTGGTTTTGTGTTGGTGAAGTCCTGAAAGGTCTGAAAGGTTTGCATTCTCTTGGCACTTTTCTTAAAATAGTACCAGATGTCTACAGGTAGGCTCTGTACCTCATCAGGGAACATTTTGCAAGCGTCATTTGCTACAAGGTGGGTAACATGGCAGATGTAATGAATACTGAAGAAGTACGGCAGCTCCTTTTTCAGTCTGGAGAGAACACTATTTCTTAATCCTATCACCACATTGGCTCCATCAGACCCAAACCCTACCATGTTTTCTAGGGGGATTTCATCCTTTTGGAGTCTTCAGTAATGGCATTGTACAAGGTCTCTGCATCAAATGTGACTCCAGATGCAGAAGGTGTTCCCTGGACTTCAAGCAGCTTGTAAAAGCATGACCTCACCCATCCCTGGGCATCAAGGATGTGAGCAAGTAGAGCCAGCTGCTTTGCAACAGTCTGATCATTGCTTTCATCGATGAGAAGACTGAAATGTTTTTTTCTCATTTGCTCAACAACAGATAGCTTGAGCTCTTCTCCAATGATGTTCACCAACAGGGATTTTATTTTGCTCTCCTTACAGGCAAACTTCCCTGCAATCTTTGAATCCTTGAACATCACTGGGAACATCTCACTCATGTGATTTGCCAGTGCAAATGGCAAGTGATGCTCTGCCACAGCCCTTGCCCACAACAATTCTGCTGATGCTACATCAACATCCAGAGAACATGCAAAAAACTTGCTGACCATTGCATTTAACAAGAGTGATGTTAGCAGCTTCTTATGTTTTTCTCCTCGACCATGATCACGAAGATCGTTCTTCCCTCCAGTAGCAACCTTGATGTGTTTGTTGCAAGGACAACAGAGAGAGAGAGAGAGAGAGAAAGAAAGGCAGGATTAGTTTTATAATTTACAACAAAACACAGTCTCCTCCACCCACCCAAAATCAATCCTGACTGATCACTACACTGTTAGCACCCCTGTCTGACACTAGTTAGCACCCCTGGCTTACACTAGCTGTCTATTTTAACAGTGCATGTACTCCAATACTTCTGTGCACCACTTCACACATTTTGCAGCCCCCCCAAATGCATCTTAGAATTGTGCATATTTACTTACACACAAAATGCATGTTCTTCCCCTTTGTCATTCTTCTGGAGCCATCCTTTGAATTCTGGTTCAAGTTCCCAGTCTTTCCTGTAGCTCTGACAATACCTCATTTTCTTTGCAGGAGTGGAAGGTGATGACAGAGATGCAGATCAGACTCTTGAGGAAGACATATCAACCAGTGGGATTCTGTCGCAGCTGCTGGTTCTGTTAAATACATTAAAAAAAAAAAAATACGGTGTCAGTTGTGTGTTTCATAATCTCGAAAGGAGTGATTTTTTTCTTAAGCATGTGTAAAGCATGGTTGTATGCTCACCAGGCTAAAGCTCAAACTCTGGATCCCCAAGAGTTAGATGACAGTGCATGCCACTGGATGGCATCCAACCAGGATTAATTGAACAGATGAAACCAGGAAGAGCAAACGAATGAACGAATGAAATGATGGACTAAACTAGACAGACACGACAATATTTTTAGTGACATCCATTGACACAGCGCAATACAATGATGCAGTGTTCATTAAATGCACTTACACAGTGATGCTATTACCTGAACATGATATTTTTGCATCCTGAATTGGCAACTTACCAATTTGATTTCAAAAGGAGTGGTGATCTCTTGGTACTCACCTCAGGGCCCTGCTGTGAACTCACCCAGCTACCACGTTGAGGTAGACCACCCATTAGCTGAGTCCCTACTCTAAACTGCATCAGTCTCAAATGGCTTACCTTTATATAGGGTGCATCATACCAAAATATGCTTACTTGTGATTTGGGTCCCCAGCCAATGTACAGGTAACTGGTTGGGAGCTAGCTAAATCAATCATGAGAAAGCCATACTTCTTTCACAAATATTAGCTGCTCACCCTTGCTCATACACATGTTATTAATGGGATTCTAAATGAGGTGTGCTACTCTATATGGCATGCATCAAAAAAAAAATTCAGAGTGCGGACACCCTGTCCCCCTATCACCCCCAGGAAAGGTAAATTGTAATGTTAAACATATTTTTCCAGCCTGAATTGGCAACATACTAATTTGACTTCAAAAGGAGTGGGTGGTTTCTTGGTATTCACCTCAGGGCCCTGCTGCGAAGTCATCCAGCTTGATGTTAAGGTCGACCACTCATGTAAGTAATTTACTGACCACTCAACCACCACTCAGGGGAAAAAGGGGTTTTGCCAAGTCTCCCTTCCCCAACCCAAACTCTCTTTACTCTGCTTTTTGCTTTCTTATATTGTTTTTCTTCTAACAAACTTATTTTCTCTTCCCCCTCATAGGTCTGACAGGACGAGGACACCCAACTGATCAGAGAAGTATAATTTTATTTTTACTCCTGTCCCTTCCATCCTTTTGATCCCCCTTAAGAACTGAGGATCCTTCGTGACCTCTTTTTCCATCTTTTATTTTATAGGGACATGTATACCACCTCTTTGGACTACTACTTTTGACTCCCTAGGTCAGGTAAGTTGCATTAGAATCACCTAGCATAAATAAAAACTAGGTATAAACTACTTTCTTATTTCATAGTGAAAAGTAATTGAGCACATGCTGTACGTAGCTTACTGATTCCAGTAAACCAGCATCCCTGCCTAGTATATTCAGCCCACTCTGAAACCAGACCAATTCTGGTCATGAACACAGACCACCACCAATTGCACAGCCAGATTCTATAAACTAAAGAAACTACCAAAAGCAAGCCACAACATAACAGGGAATATAAGCAGTGAGTACAAAGTTTGTTTGTGGGGGGAAAGCTATGTTGAAACTGTCAAATCACTGACCTGCTTATGCAATTTAGTGATATACAACATGGCTAACCAGCCTCCCTGCTCAGAAAGATCAGGAGCCATCAGTCTAACTGTAACTGTCTTTATTTATTTGTTTATTTATTATTACCCATCAAAATGCAAACACAGCACATCAGATCAATTGTGCTGCTAGACCACATAAACTAATTAAACCACCAAAAGCAAACCATATCATTACAGTGAAAAAAGCTCCTCAGATGGAAGTTAGAACAGGAAAGAGTGAGGGAGTATTACTGTGTGATTTGTACCACTGATTGGCAGGTCTGGGGAGGGGGGGCATCACTGGCAGGTGGGGGGAAGGCAAAGCAGGGGGACAAGGTAGCAGAGGTGGAAATCATGGCAGAGAGATTGAGGGAAGCCCTCAGGTCCCTTAAGACAGAGAAAGCACCAGGGCCGGATAAATTACATCCCAGAGTGCTGAAGGAACTGGCATATGTCCTGGCTAAACTCCTGGTGGAGCTCTTCAGCATCTCTCCGAGGACAGGGTGGGTGCCCCAGGACTGGAAGGTGGTGCATATAGTGCCTATCCACAAGGGGGGGTCAAGGGAAGTGGCAGGGAACTATAGGCCCGTCAGCCTGACATCGGTAGTGGACAAGGTGATGGAGGGCATTGTCAAGGAGAGACATGGGGGGACCTGAAAAAGTTGGGGTGCCTGGATGATAGACAGCATGGATTTGTCCCAGAGAAAATCATGTCAGACAAACCTTGTGGAGTTCTATGACTGGGTGACGAGTGCCTTGGACCTGGGTAGACCAGTGGACATCCTCTTTCTTGACTTTAGCAAGGTGTTTGACTCTGTTTCTCACGGGGGCCTGCTGGATAATCTGGGAGAAATGGGGGTGGGAACCAGATGATCAGATGGATAGGAAATTGGCTCCAGAACCAAACCCAGAGGGTCGTGGTTGGTGGGATAGTCTCATCCCCAAGGAGGGTCATTAGTGGAGTCCCTCAGGGATCAGTCATTGGGCCCCTCCTGTTCAACGCCTATGTCTCTGACATAAGTAAGGGTATCAGGAGTGAGATGAGTCTCTTTGCGGATGACTCAAAACTGGAGGCTGTGATGGATGGGGAGGAAGGGAGGGTGGCCCTACAGGGGGAACTGGAGGCTCTGGAGAGGTGGTCTAGAAAATGGAAGCTGAGGTTCAATGCAGGGAAATGCAAGGTACTGCACCTGGGAGCCAGAAACCCAGGCCAAGTGTACACCCTGGGGGGGAATGCTACAAGTCTCAGTGCCTGAGAGGGACCTGGGGGTGGTGGTGGATGTCAATATGACCACCTCAGAGACTTGTAGGAGGACAGCGGCAAAGGCCAACAGGATGCTTGGATGCATCACTATGGGGCTCACCTCCAGAAGAAGGGAAGTGATACTCCCGCTGTGTAACTGCTTGGTGAGGCCGCACCTCGAGGACTGCATGCAGTTTTGTAGGCCACATTTAGAGAGGGACACTGAACTCCTGGAGAGGGTCCAGAGGAGGGCAACCAAAATGATTTGGGGCTTGGGGGATAGGAACTATGGGGAGAGGCTCTAAGAGCTAAATATGTACACATTGGAAGAGAGAAGGGACCGGAGGGACATGATAGAGGTCTTCAGGTACATGAAGTGGGTAAATAGGGGAGGAGCAGTCTGGGTGCTCTGAAGGAAGGAGGGGGGCAACTAGAGGGCATGGGTGGAAGCTTGAGTGGAGGGAGATTCAGGGAAGAAAGGAGGAGGAGGTGCTACTTCACTGCGAGGGTGGTGGAGCCATGGAATGTGCTGCCAGGGGGCTGGTGGACGCAGAGACGGTGGAGGGGTTCAAGAGAGGGTGGGACAGGTACAGGGGAAGGGTTCTGGAAGCAAAAAAACAGTGCAGCAAGAATATCCGGGACTGGGAAGGGAGAAGCCAGAGAGGGAGAGGGGGGCAGCAATGTCAGCTCCCAGGGTAGGGGTTGACCAAATGAGCAGATACAAAAGACCATTAGGACTATTCTGCTGGCATTTTAGTATGTTAGTATGTAGTATGCTGCAGGAATCCATGGCATCAATAACTGGAGAGGAGACTGATACCAGAGGGCAGTCACATAGCAAGGCACTACAGACCTCCCTCCTACCTAGAGGACAGAGTCCTCAGAAACCCTTCTGCTGCCAGCCATACCGCCATGGCTTGTGGTAGGAACTTGGGTCACCTGTGTTGCTATGCAGTACCCCTGTCACCTGCCACTTTATCAGCATGACATAGACATTGAATAAGTTTAGGACACCCACCTATACATGACCAAAAATAAATACTAGTCCCTATTGGTCAGTGTTGTTAAAATACTTACATTTTACTAAACGAGCCAGTGTTCAAACCCAAATACTATGTGGCACTGAAATAGCACAATGAGGTTTCTTCAAGTTCAGGTTAACATCTGTGTCATGTTATAAAAAGGCATGGTACCCTGAAGGAGACTGTCAACGAAGTACTATATCTAAATAATATGGCACATTTTTAAAGCACTAACTAAAGTTTATTTCAGATGTTTAGCAAGAGCTCTGTATTGCTATGCACAAATGGTGGCACTGCACAGCATAAAGTTTGAAACAATGTTTCAAAATGTAGCTACAATGTACAATGCTTTATATGTACATTTGGTAGTGATAATGACATTAAATAAGTGTTCTGCTGCTTTAAAAAACAGTGGACACAGAACTTCAAACCATAAACAATGTTAAGCATTGATCGCCAATGTATTAAAACAGAGCAGCTTTACAAGTCTGAAACCTTCAACAAATCACGTTCCATTTTCTCTTATCATAATGACAGAGTAATGCTTTTTTAGATGCTGTCACTAGTATTTCTTTCTGAGTTCTTGGCAAGTTAGTGTTATTTGATATCATAAGTTCACCACCTCATGCTACCACACACAAATAGCCCAGATCTGAATACAATTCAAAGATTCCAGCACAGCGCCCCCATTTTAATTTACAGCACCATGAGCAAGAATGAGCATTCATTTCAATGTATTATAATGGTCTTTGTTGAAATTTGACCAAAAATAAAAAGTTGGCAACTAGGTTACCACATTGAGACAGCAACAAATCCTGATGTTTCACTGCACAAACCTTTGTCATTCCACAAATCAAATATAGCATGTGCTTAATAAAAATATGACAATCTGATATTTCACTAGAGATCCGTGACCCCTGACTTCAACATTCATGATGTCATAGGGTCAAGGACTACAAGTAAAACACTAGACATATTTTTATTAGGCCCTTGCCATATATAATCCTTAAGTATCTTCATGTAGGACATACATTATTAAATTATGTCTCAAAACTTGAGAAAAACCAGATTCAATGAATATGGAAGCAGAATATGAAGAACTGGAACAATTCCAGTTGTAGCATCCACTAGCACTATGTGTAATGCCCACCCATCCCAAAAAAACTGTCAGAATGCCCACCAAAGCCCCACAGAACCATCCTGCCATAACAGCCATAATGCCATTATCAGCTTTCCCTTGGTGGATCAGAATGCACAATTAGAATCATTCTAATTCAGGGCTTACTCCAGTTACAGAGCAATTCCATTTTTCACCTCTAACAGTAACAGTACAATTTTATGTGCATGTGGAATGTGGAATTCTGCCAGCAGCATTTGTCTCTCTAGGGTGGCAGTTCCACTGCCAAAACATAAATAGTACTGTACTGACAATTCTATCATTTAAAATATGAGGGGTTAAGAAAAATGTCTCAAATGCTCCAGCCACCTTTGTCTGGGTCTGCAAGCAGGTATAATTTTATTAACATATGACATTAATTAGCAAAACCTGTTATACTTTAAAAATCTGATATCTGCATTCTGGCAAAAGCTCTGCAGCCTGCACATCCACTTTACTTATTCCAAGCACAACAAACACCATAGTTAAATTAAGACTAGTTTTGCAGTTCAGAATGCAATGTTTGGTGAAACAAAAAGAGTCCTCTCTCTTAGCCAGCTGAAAAGTGCACCGGACTGGACATCGGTAATACCTAGCCAACCGTGGACTTTATAAACACTAAAAAAATGCCCGCATTCTGATTCTGGCAAAAGCTCTGCAGCAGAATAAACTGTCTTAGTGAGACTGAAGTGCACCGGACATCAGATCATACCCTGCTTACCTGCTGAAGAGTTGGTGTGTGATCAGACTGCTACTGTCGCGCCCACGACTGGTCAGAAAACCTCTACTGCTCTCCTGACCCTGCACAGTCACTGGAAACAGAACCAGGACACTGGTGGAAAACTCAGTTGATCCTGCTGACTCTCCGGCTGCACTGCAGTGAATTTTCTCCTTTCCTTGCTTGCTGCTGACACTCCTCTGCTCACAAAAACACCGCTGATTATCAGGATCTCGCTCTTTCTTGACTCGTACAGCTCCCAAAATCAAACTTCCCGCGGTTACCATGGCATATAGCCGGATTTTTATAGGAGAGCGCCTCAGAGGCTAGCCTATCAGGGGGGCACTGTAAGTTGAGTCTCGGCACTGGGCAGTCTTGAGGGGCACGTGTGGCTCTAGTTTTCGTAGTATATCAGGGATGCATCCCAGCACATGATCACACACTCCCAAGAGTCTCAGGGGCACATGATCGCAATGTGTGGGGATGGGAGGCACCAATCAGATTTTTCTCTTGCTCTCTGTGAGTCTCGGTGGCCAATTTAAATTGAATTAGTGTACCTCTGTTCTCCCCGTAGCACTGGCAATAATCGCCATGGATTGATTAATAAACTGAATTCCTCCCCGGAACCCATTTTCAAACATAAACCCCCACAAAATACGGGAATCCCCGTAGATATGGGAGCACTGAAAATCTGTAGATCAGCTTGTCTGGTAACTGATAAGTTGAATGTCATATCAGCTGGTACTCTAAGGTATATGAAAATTAACAGCAAGATTAACAAATGAGAAAACAAAATGCACTATCCAGAGATTACAAGTGATAAAGTCAATTACAGTGATTTTTTTTCCCATCCAAGGATGGTTAAACATTTTGACATTGTAGGTACTACTCATTGTGAACAATTACCACATTTATAATTTCCCAAGTGTGCATCCGGCATCTGTTCCAGTCAAAGAAATGCACTGAAAACCCAAATACTGTAAGTGGATGATGTGAACATTATTGATGTGAGCGGCTCCTTCTGCATTCAAAAAGAACTCAGCTAATATCCATGATGCTGCTGTGTGTTGTGTTTCTTCACATTTCCCCGCAGCACATTATACAATAACTTAAGAGAAAGGGAAATGAAAAGTTGGTTCTGCTGTTTAGCATTTCAATGCTGCACCCCTCAGCACATGTAGGCCACATTGTTAATGTATGTAGCTCCTTCTGCATTCAAACAGAACCCTGCTAATGTGCAAGGTACACACAGTGGGGATGGCAATATAGCTTAGAGGTTAGAGTAATGAGCTGTGAATGAGCTTGGTACATCCAACAAACAGAAATGGGTTTGATTCCTGTGATTTCCACTTGCATACTGTGTGACTCTGAATAAGTCACTTAATCTCCATAGTGCTCCTGGTTTGCCTCCTCACCTTTATAGCAGGGGGTCCACCAATGCATTAGATCCCCCCAACATAAATAAACTCTTCAATCAGTGGTCCAGTTATAGTAGTAGTAGAAAATCATTTTTTATTCATATAGCAATAAAGGAATACATTCAATTGAACAATGATCATTTTCAATAAAGTTCCATATTGCATCAGAATAAAAGTTAAACATAATATAACATAACACCAGACACGCGTTGTACACTAATAAGGACACATATAATAAAAAGGTTTAACAATATGAATAAATAGTAAAAACAATAGAAACAATTATACACAGAACGGTACAAACTCTAAAAGTGCTAACAGTTATTGCACATTGTGGTAATATTTAGGTCAGATGTACACCATTTCATTAATTCTCTTTTATTATATCTAGTTCCTATTACTTCTCAAATCTGAAGGGGATTTATTCCATAGATTAATTCCTCTAGCAGGGACAGATGATCTTCCAATATTTAAGTTACATTTAATTGGAACAAACTGAGTTCCAACAGAAGCCCTCAAACTTTCCTATAACTGTCATAGTGAAAACAAACTCAGTTAAAACTATAATTTAGTACAAAGTTTGTTTTTTTTTCAAAATATAATTTCTGTGTCATGGACTCTCTCTGCAGTTTGAGTTAAAAAGTTTTAAATGAACATGCCTGTTGTACTTATAATCTCTGCCAGGCTACTGATTTACAGTGATTAATGTAATTCCATTTCAATAATTGAAATTCCTGGAGTTGCACCCCTGACAAGTCTAATTTCTGGATTTTACCTTGATTCTAATGTCATTGTTTTATTGTCTATAACCCATCTGAATAAAAGAATGCTTAATTTATAGAGTATTAAATGAAACAAAATGATAGTATAGGGAGCAATTATAAGAAAAGCACCAGCTCTGTAGATTTACTTATTTAGCATAAATCTCCAAATTTCATAAATTTCTATGTTTTCACCAGTGTGCAGGTAGTCCAAATACTGGAATTTTATCAGTTTTTAGGGTAAGAAAAAAACAAAGAAAATAAAACAGTGATCTTCTTCATGAGTCTGGCTGAGATTTTGAGTGCAGCAGGCAGGTTCATTTAACATTTTTGATCTCAATATGCAGAGATACTCCATGAATCAGAAATTATATTTTGGGAGGAAAAAAAAATGTTATATTAAACGTTGTTTTCAGTTGAGTGTGATACCTTATTTATGCAGAATTTGCACTAAACTGTACTGATTTACATACTGTACCTAAATTTAGATACTTCTTTTTGAAAATGTTTTCTTCTTATTGTATCTAAGTGTTTTATACAATTTAAAAGTGACTTGCATGTTTTTCGTGCGTCAATGCACATGAGCCTTGGCTTATGACATAATACATAGCGTATTATGTCATCAGGCAAGGCTCATTTGCACAGTTGAACTTGACTGGAAAAGTGAGCTAATATAACACTTTTTATTTAAATTGTGCAATGCAGTTTGCTACTCCTGTTACATTTTTGAAAATGCTTGCAGCTCAAGACTAACTTTTATAAAATGTTTTTGCAAGATACCAGGAATGGTGTGTGTGTGTGGGGGGGGGGGGGCAATGGAAAGCACCAAGTGCAAGACTGATAGCTTCTTATTAACATACTGGCCAACAGTGCCCTTATAGAAGCCCCTGTCTTATACCAATTTTGATATCTAACATGCGGCAAATACTAGCTGTCGTAACAACAACAACAAAAAAAAAAAACAGCAGAGAGCATACCATGTGAAATGAGTTAGCACTTGAAACACATAGTACTGTAAAACTACTGGCAGAGGTCTGCGGATTACAATATGAATATATATCTACAGTGTCCTGTCATTTATAGTTTTTTTTAGGGATCACTAGTATTTGCCATTTGCCCCCCTCCCCCACCATTTGGTTCTGGTACCCTGTTGTTTTGTATGTATTTGATTGTCAGCAATCAAGTAAGACAAGGGCTCACATACAGTATGTTGCCTTTTCAGTTCCTTAATCCTTCCCCTCTTATTTTTTTTTGTATTTCCAACAACATAAATACATTTGTTGTGATAGGTGAAAGTTTTGCCTTCTGTTAGACACTAGTATGGGTTTGCCTGTGATGTTGTCCTTTCCAATATGTAGTGTGTTAGGCTGACTGTGGTCTTTGTTCTTCCAACCAATTTTTAGAGTTCTTTTAAGCAATCTTCCAAATATCACTTAGTATGGCATCACATAAGGGATATTACAAAGGCACATAATCTTAACAGTTTATCAATTGAATGCTTCTATTATCTGTTCATCTCCCCTTCCTCCTTCATTTGTTGTCTTCTTTCTCTAACCTTCAGCATTATTAGTGATTCTGGTAATTACTAACATACTAACATACTAATTGCCAGCAGATTAGGCCTTATGATCTATCAAGCCTGCTTGAACCTCAGATCCCTAGTTGGGTGCCGAGGCCCCCCCCCTTGTGTTCCAGAAACCCCTATCATCCATCCCCACCCCCGTGGGCCAGGCCATCATCTGATACATCTGCTTTCTGTGTCTGCCCCACCCTCTCTTATTTATTTAGTTTTTGTTGACCGGGTAAGTGCACTAGACAAATCCTGCCTATTTTCAGGCACGACCCGGGGGAAGGGGATACAGATGAATGCCAACTGACCTTGAACCAGATTAAGCTCTTGAAGCCTTCCACTATGGATCTCTGAACCAGCCCACCAGGCAGCGTGTTTCAAGGGTCCACCACCCTCTCAGTGAAAAACTTCCTCCTCTTTTCCCCCTCACCCTTCCACCTTCCAACTTCAAACCATGCCCTCTAGTGATACCTCCCTGCATTAGTCTAAAGATCCCCTCCATGTTTACCCTATTTATTCCATTGAGGTACTTGAAGACCTCAATCATGCCCCCCCATCTCTCCTCTCCTCCTCCAATGAAAACAGACAGAGCTCCTCAAGTCTGTCCTCATATGTCAAATCACCTAGTCCTCGTATCATCTTAGTTGCCCTCCTCTGTACCCTCTCCAGGAGCTGTATGTCCCTTTTCAAGTGTGGTCTCCAGTACTGTGCACAGTACTCAAGGTGTGGACTAACCAGTCCATTGTACAGTGGCAGAATCACTTCCCTGCTCCTAGAGGTGATCCCCCTTACGATACATCTCAACATCCTGTTTGCCTTGCTAGCCGCTCTCCTGCACTGCTTAGAGTTATTCATACATGCATCCACCATGACCCCTAGGTCTTTTTCCCCTGGTGAGGCCACCAGCACCTCCCCTCCCATGGTGTACCTGTGTTTAGGGTTTCCCCACCCAAGATGTAACACCTTGCACTTGGTGATATTGAAATTTAATTTCCATGTGTGAGCCCAGCTTTCCAGGGTGTCCAGGTCCCCTTATAGGGCCAGCCTCCCCTCTTCCCTCTCAACTACTGCTCCCATCTTGGAGTCATCAGTGAAGAGACTCATTTCACACCCTATACCCTCCCTGATGTCTGATATGTATGCATTAAACAGGATCAGACCCAGGACCGAGCCCTGCGGTACCCCACTACCAACCTCTCAAGGGTTCGAGAGCTCCCCACTGACCACTACTCTCTGGATGCGTCCAGCCAGCCAGTTTTCAATCCATCTGACCTTCAAAGGGCCTACTCCCAACCTCGTCAGTTTCTCCACCAGACCATTGTGGGGGACAGAGTCAAACGCCTTGCTGAAGTCCAAGAATAATACATCCACAGGCTTTCCCCTGTCCAGTTCTGATGTTACCCACAAGATTGGTTTGACAAGATCTACCTGGCATAAACCCATGTTGCTGACTATCCAGACCTCCCACCTCCCCCAAGTACACTCCCAATCTTTCTTTTAGTATAATCTCCATTAATTTTCCCACCACCGAGGTCAAACTGATGGGTCTATAGTTACCTGGTACTTCCCTTGACCCCCTCTTTATGGATTGACACCACATGTGCCTCTTGCCAATCCCTAGGTACCCTACCTGTCTCAAGCGACCTGTTGAAGAGCTCTGCCAGGGGTGCAGCCAGTATGTCCGCCAATTCCCATAGTACTCTAGGCTGAATGCCATCCGGCCCAGGAGATTTATCTTTCTTTAGGGTCTTGAGGACTAACCACACCCTATCGGTGGAGATAGCATCATCCGTCCCCTCCACCTTACTGGCCTTTTTTCCTTATCCTGATGTGACACCCCTGGGGTACCTCTCCCTCCCTCCCTCTTGCTCCATTTCTGTTGCTTCCCTGATCCCACTCACTACCGATTCTATCCCCATCATGCCTTGCTTTGTAGATATCCCATCCCCCTCCCTAGTGAACACAGAGGCAAAGTACTCATTTAATACCTCTGCCTGGTCCCTCACCTCTTCCACCCACCCTCCTTCTGATCTCAATCTGCTGAGATGGCCCTTAGTTTTCTCCACTTCCCCCATGTACCAGAATAATCCCTTTTCTCCTCCATGTATCCCCTGTGCCAGCCTTTGCTCATTACTGGACTTTGACACCCTCACCATCCTGGTAACTTTTCTAGATGCAAGATGGTACATTTCCTTTTCCCTATCCCCTCTTGTTGTTTTATATTTTTTGTAGGCCGCCTTCTTTTCTCTGACCACTACCTGAACCTCACTGGACCACCAGCATGGTTTATGTGACTTTGCTTCCTTATGTTTCACCTTAGCACAGGTCCTGACTGCCTCATGAAGTCCCCGGTTTATGACCTCCCATCTCTTTTCCACATTTGTCATTGATGTAATCCCCTTCAAGTGATCCTTGAGAATATTTCCCATGCCCATAAAGTCTGCTCCCCTGAGGTCCACTGCCAGTGTCCTAGATCTCTCCCCCCTTCCCCCATGCTTATTTGAAACCAGACAGTATTGTGGTCGCTCCCAGTCAGGGGATCCTCTACAACCAGGTCCCTTACCAGATCCCCATCTGCCAGAACCACATCCAGGACATGCCCTCCCTTGTGGGCTCCATCACATGCTGTGTTAAGAACACATCCTGGAAGCCGTCCAGCAGCCTCTGCTCCTTGGCCACCTTAGAGAACATGGTTCCCCAGTTTGTACCTGGCATATTAAGGTTCCCCATCTACACCACTGCTTCCCCTTTTGGTCCACACTGGGCAATGATGTTGTCCAGCAAACCATGCTCGAGAACATCACCCATCCCGGGGGGCCTATATACTACACCCAGCTTGACCTTACCCCCTGCTGGGATTCGTAAGGTGACCCATAAGGCCTCCACGTTTCCCTCTGCCTCTTCTACCCTAGCAATTTCGATGGCATCTCTAATGAACATAGCCACTCCACCCACTCTGCCCTCCTTTCTATCCTTCCTAAGCATAGTGTACCCCCGATCATTTAGGTACCAGTCATGGTTTTTGTTGGTCCACATTTCCGTGACCCCCGCCACATCCACCCCCCCTCCTCAAACAACATGGCCTGGAACTCTGGCAACTTGTTTCCCAAGATCCTGGCATTTACTAACACCAACCCCTCACATCTTATCCCTGATCCCTTTGTCAAACCCCACCCAGGTCCCTTATACTTCCATCCTCCTGCTCCTCCTGAAGCCTTCTCCCCAGTCTGTTTCCCCCTCCCCGTGGATTTGAAGTCTACTCCCCTTATCTGGAGGAGAGGGCTTCTGGTCAGCCCCTCCCTTATCCCTCCTCCCCTCACAAGTTTAAACCCCACCTTTCTTAAATGTAGTCAGCCACCCCCTGTTTAAGGACTTCCTTCCCTAATGGGGCAAGATGAAGTCTGTCCTTGGCATACAGTCCCTTATCCTCCCAAACTCCTTTCCAGTTCGCTAACAGTCCCAACTCACTCTCTTCACCCCACTTCCTGAGCCAGTTATTAACCTCTGTGATCTTCATTTTTTTCTCCACTGAGGCCTTTGGTACTGGCAATATCTCTGAAAAGGAAATGTTGCATCCATTATCCCGACAGACTCTGGCAAGTTCTTGGAACCTTGCTTGGATTTCCAAAATGCTATTTACCTCAAGATCATTAGTTCCCAAATGCACCAGGAAATCCGGTTTCCTCCACAATCCCTAACCAGTTCATACACCATGAACTTTGCTCTGTGCACTGTCAGCCCAGAGATACTCACTACCTTCACCTAGCTATGGCATCCAGCCCCTTGTCCGTCCGACTGGATACCCGCAATCATCAAGTCTTCCAATAATAGAACCTTAACACTGCCATCATCCCGGCATCATCCTTATGTTACCTCCACTATGCGCTCTCAACCCCCATCCCCTCTTTATTCATGATCTCAATTCCATGGGAGTCTTCTTGACTTATTAGAGACCCCCTTGTCATCCTCCCCTTACTGCCCCCTTGTTATTTTGCCCACTTAAGTAAGACCCCACCCTGAATAGGTGTCCCCTTTAACCCTCTCTTATCTGAACCATTTATCCTGGCTCTGATGGTTTCCCATTCCCCCACACTGCCATCCTCCCCCCTTGTAATAGTACTCCTACCTCCAGAGGCCCTCTGTGGGTCCCCTTTACCTAGGGCCCCATCCTTGGTACAGACCCCCCTGGTGAAGGGAGGCCCCTCCCCTGCCTCCTTGTCTCCCAGTTTCTCTCCAGTCATTCTCTCGTCCCTCATGTCTGCAATATGTTGCATCTCCCCCCATCTCCTTAACATTTATGTTTCCCCTTCTCCCTCTGGGACTATTTATATCCTTTCCATTGCCAGTCTGTGATGCCGTATGGGTATCCAACTCCCTCCCCCAGGCCTTTGTATCAGTTTCCTCATTTCCACCAACCCCTTCCTCCCCCCCAGGTTGCTTAGTAGCTCAAATTTATTGTAACACTCTATGGCAGCCTCCATCAAGTAACCTGAGATTCCCCCAACTGCCCCTCTAAACTGCCCCTCTTCCTCCCCTCTTGCCCTGTTCTCCTTAAGAGCTCCCTTCCCACAGTCTGCTCTTTTAGGCTTCCCCACAACAGCCCCTCCCTTCTCACTGTCTGCTCTTCTAGGCTTCCCCACAACAGCCCCTCCCGACTCTTCCCCCTCTACTCTCTTTATATTCGGAATGTTTACCCCCTACATTTTCCCCTTAGTGTCAGCATCCCTATCTAAGGGTCCTCTGTCCCTAATATCCCCCCTCCTGCTTGCTGTAACATAATGTCCTGTAATTTCTGAGCATTGCCCAAGCCTCCCCTCAGTCCCACCTTTCTGCTGCCCATATCCACACCCCTTATCCTTGGACACCCCCCCCAACTTCCCCAGCTTACTCTTTAACCAAAATACTTGACTCCTGATATGAGATAGCTGTCTACAGAGTGGGCAGCCTCTCTCTCTCTCCAGGCCCAATTAAGAATTATTGCCATCCCACAGCCTGCACAGCCTACAGCCCTTTCAAAGATGTCTGCCATGGTGGAATGTGGCCACCCTGTTTGTCCCTCTCTGTTCATAATAGCGCACACCCCTTTTCTCAGTCCCTTCCCCCTGGAATACAGTCTCTTTCTATACTGACTGCAGTTATTTATGAACCCAATTTCAACCCCATGAATAAAGTTACCAAGTCTCACAAACACATGCAGTCCAGTGTGTGTCCAGTCCCACTAACAGTGTTTGTATGCAGACATCAGGTATCATATGATGTCACAGGCCCACCAGTTCCTGATGCTTCAAATTTCAGTCTCAAACAGAAATGCACAGCCCTTCAATCCCAACTCCAAGTGGCTTTTCAGTATTTAAGAAACCACCAGGCAAACATCACATTTAAATTTCACTCTAATTATCACTGCCAAACAAGTGTTCCCACACCCAGCACATAAGCCCCAATAGTTACAATATCATAGCCCAAGTCACAGTTCTAACTCAAAGTAATAATTTTTAACACACAGAACTAATTTCAGCTACAAAACTATTCAAATATTTCAGTTAAAACAGAAGATAAAACCAAACCACTTTCCTGAGCAACCTCCTATTTGGTGTGTATTAAAAACTATATATGATGACAAGAGGTTATATAAGTATTTAAACCCTGTCTTTTAAATATATTTTCGATCACTAATATTTATATATTTATATAATGTTTGGATTGCATTGTATATTTTGTTTTGCAAGATGACAAGGGTTTGTATTAATGCCTTTATATAGTGGACTATTTCTATGGCTTGTTTTTCTGTTTTTTTCCCTCCCTCTTCACCTTCCATTTTCTGTTACTTTATTTAGATGTACTTACTTCTTGGTAATCACACAAACATCATCTCATCAGTTGCATCTGAATTTGTGTAATTATTATGCATATATATAGGCTAATTGTACATTCCACTTGGCAAAGAGCTGGTAGGTCAAAACTGTAGACTTGATTTGGGGAGAAGTCTGTGTGCTGATGCCAGTTTTGGTGTTTTATTTAGTGTTTACCCAGTAAAGTCAGAAGAATTTTATATCAGCCTTGGCATTTTATGTTTTGAGACTGTAAGTGTCCCATCTTTTGTGGTTGTAGTGATGTGTTATTTGGGCTGCATTGCATACACTTGGGAGCTGCTTTTTATTTTCTGAAGGAGAGTTATTGCCTCTTTATTGTTTGGCATTATTTTGTAAATATAACCCCTGAAACTTTTGATACAGACACTCATTTTAGGGGGAGCAGAGCATAATTCTGAGGTGAAATCAGGGACATAAAGAAAATCTGTGAACGTTGAGGTGCATATACTGTAGAAGAGTAGTCTGTGCACAGCCTGTTTCATATATGAACTTCGCCATTTGTTGTCTCATTTCAATTATGCTGGTGTCTGGATTCTGATTGTAAGTTAGGATGGGGAGGGGAGGTAACTTTAGTAAGCAGATCGATCACATTGAGCCCAATGCTTGGACTGAAGTTTTACAAGCAGACATCTGACTAGGAGTTGAGTATTATTTCCTGCAGATTTCTGCTCGTTTCTCAATGGTTACATGGCATCAAGAGATGTACAGTATATTCTGTCCCAATCTCAAACTCGTGTGTTCTCTTGATTTGAAGTTAACAAAATGAAATCAAGTTTAGTCATAATGTAATCATATGTAGTGTAAGTGAAGGGTAGTGTAGGTGAAGGTTTTTCAGTCATCATCCAGCGTGGTGCACAATTCCTATGATGTCAGTGGTAGGGCTCTGACTGTGAATGAGAATTGGGTTGGGTTGTTACTTGAGCAAGCAGATCTAAGTCAGTCAGCCAGATGCTTGGGCTACGATTTTACAACCCGACATCTTAGAAGTGTGTATTGACCATAAGTCTATACGTACATTCTTAACAATTGCTGCAGTTTTTGAACATCACTGTCCTGTTATTTTTTAATAAAATGTCAAGTATAGCTCTTGAATGCTGCCATGCTGGTAAAAGATCACCATTTTCGTATTTCTGTCCAACTGTGCAGTGTTTGACATAACACACACACACACACATGCACATACACACACACACATATATGCATATGTATTGAATCAGCTGAGAAAAAATGATGTCTAGCTCCTTACTGATTTTAATTTTATCTTACCATTAGCGTGAATCACATACAAATTGCCTTACTCAAATGTTCAGCTATCTCCCTTTCTATCTGAAATGTCTCAGCTAACACTATTATCAAAGTAGGACCACTGTACCATTTACCAGAATGAGCGATTTCAGCACAAATATGCAAATTACACTATTTTAGTTTTATGTTGATTCAGTTTCAGAGTGCACATGCACGGAATGCACAAAGAGATGTGCAATCAAGTTTTGACTACCTCCCTTCTATGTTCCTTGTGCAGCCTTAGAATTTTGATTTTTGTAACATTACACAATGACAGGATTAGGCAAAAAAAAGTAACTGAAAATGAACAAATGACACACCATTTTAAAGCATATTAGTTCATTAGAATATTGTTATGTATAAAATACAGATAACAGTGCATAATCGATTTCCTGTCCCCCTTAAAAAAGTTGCTGTGACAATCAGCTTAACATTTCAGTTTGTTCTACCCGTTTTCTTTACAACAAAATAAACTGCTCTTGACTTGCAACTACTGCATTGTACTGTCAAAGGACTGTGCACCTTTCTTCACACCGGAAGGAAATTCATAGGAAATAATTTTAACATTGGTTGGGAAACAGTAATATGCACAACTGCATATACAGACACAGACACACATTAGATAATAAGTAAGCTGAGGAAGATTTCACTAGACCATTCTTTGATTCTCACAAAGTGTTTTTCTTTTTTCTTTTTGTGTTAACTTGTTTTTTGGGAGGCAGTAGAGCGCAGTGGTATAAGGATCTGAGCTGCAAACCTGGAGACCTGGGTTTGAATCCCACAGCCCCCACTTGCATACTGTGTGACCCTGAGTAAGTCATTTAACTTCCTTGTGCTCACAGTTGGCACCTGTAAGCAAGCTTTCAGCTTAGCCTGTTTCTCCTGGTAAAAAAATAAAAAAAAAAATCTTGATGACTGGCATATTGGTAGTTGCCTCCAAATCTGAGAGACTGTCACATCAGCGTTCAGTCATTAAATGAGTGGGATACAGGCATGAAACAGCAACAGCAACAAAAAAAATGCATGCATACATAAACTAAATAAAAAAAATAGATAATTAAAACATACTTAAATAAATTAAGGAGAAATAAAGGGGTAGAAATATTTTTTTTGTTATTATTTCCATAGGTTTCTGACAAAGAAAAGTACAATTCCTACTGAACACCTAAATAAAAATAGGTATATGCTAGTTCCTCTCAAATATGAAAAAAATAGCAATCAATCTGTTTAAAAACAATCAAGAAACATGTCTCCAAATAAAATTGAATGAAATATTTCCTGATAACGGGAGGGCATTTATGATTAGCCTAGCTTAATTACAGTCATCTCCTATAGTACTTCCAAAGGGAGACTGTCTCTATAAATCTGATATGTTGAATAGCTGCTATGGTGAAATATTGTAATATGTGGAATAAACATGCAGAACAAAAATCTTAGGTTTTTAATCTGTTGTGTGCTGTTCTGTTCCTTACTGTGGCATTGATTCTATTTGGGCAAGGGCTTCATTTATTCGATAGATCCCATATTAATAATATCTCTTTTTAAGTGTGACTAAAATAGCTGAGCAGACCAAATTAAGGAGATTGCTTATGTATTGCTTATATATTGGTTATATGAACATCAGAAGAAACAGATTATTCTAATATACTGTATTTTAGTACTTTTATGACTTTTGATTTCTAAAGATAAACCTTATATTTTAGTTTAATTGAAAGTAGAAGGTAGCTTTATTAAACCCAACTAATCCTCCCAGACCCAAGTCTACCCCAGGATCTAAATTCTGAATTGCAGCATCCTGCAGCACATGAAGCTGACATTACTGATGTAAGCAGCTACTTCTGCATTCAAGCAGAACTCTGCTAATGTCCAAGGTACTGCAGGGTGTCGCGTTTCTTCAGATTTCCCTGCAGCACATTATACAGTAAATAAACAGAAAGGAAAGTGAAAGCTTGGCTCTGCTGCAGTGTTTTGCATTCCACTGCAGCATCCTGCAGGATATCTACCTGACATTGTTGATTTCAGCAGCTCCTTCTGCATTCAAACAGAATTCTGCTAATGTCCAAGGTACACACAGTGGTGCTGGCAGTATAGCTTAGAAGTTAAAGTAATGAGCATGGTACATTCAACAGACAGACCCGGGATTGATTCACACAACCTCCACTTGTATACTGTTTGAATCGAAGCAAGTCACGTAACCTGCCTAGTTTTCCTGGGTCGCCACTGAACACAGGCACCAATCCCTAATGGGCCTTACCCCATTACCAAAGAATAAAATAAAAACTGTACATGACTCCCTCTTTACATTCATAGGCAGCACAACCAATGGGTCATGGACTTCGGCAGCCCCCTCACTTTTATGGGAGTGGCCACCAGTACATTATATCTCCCCCAACATAGACAAACTCTTCAATCAGAGGTGCAGTTATAACTGAAAACCCACAGTGTTAAAAACAATCATTTAGTACAAAGTGTTTTTTCCAAAATATAATTTCTAGCAGACTCTTTCTGCATTTTGAGTTAAACAGTTTTAAATGAACCTGCCTGTTGTACTCAAAATCTTAGCCAGCCCACTGATTTACAGTGACTAAAGTACTGAAATTCTATTTCAAGACCTGAAATTCCTGGAGTTGCACCTGTGATTATAAGTCTAAGTTCTGTACTTTACCTGGATTCTTCCGTCATTGTTTTAATATGTATACAACTAATCTGAATAAAAGAATGCTTAATATATAGATTATTAAATGAAGCAAAATGATGGTAGATGGAGCAATTATAAGAAAAATATCAGCTTTGCAGATTTATTGATCTGGCATAAAACTCCAAATTCCATAAAATTCTATGAATTTATCAGTGTGCAGGCAGCCCAAATACTGGAATTTTATATATTTTTTCTCTTAATAAAAACAAACTAACCAAAAAAATAAACAACTGATCTTCTTCATGAGGTTGACTGAGATTTTGAGTACAGCGGTCAGGTTCATTTAAAATGTTTGATCTCAATGTGCAGAAATAGTTCAGGAATCAGAAATTATATTTTGGGAGGAAAAAAAACTTTACACTAAATGTTGCTTTCAGTTGAGTGTGATACTTTATATATGTAGATGTTGCACTAGACTACTGATTTACATGCTGTACCTAAGTGTAGCTACTTCTTTTTAAAAGTGTTTTTTTCCTACTGTATCCAAATATTTTTACAACGTAAAAGTGGCATGCATGTTTTTCTGCATGTCATTGACATAATACACCTTATATTATGTCATTAGCCAAGGCTCATTAGCACACTTGAAATTGACTTGAAAACTGTCATGCTAGTGATTTGATTTAACACTTTTTAAAAAAATTTGCAATGTAGTTTGTTACTCCTATTACAATGTTTTGGAAAACATTTACCAGCTTGAGTAACTTTTATGAAATGTGTTTGCAAGACAACAGGAATTGTGGGGAAGGGCATGGAAAACCTCAAGTGCAAAACTGATAGTTTCATAATGACATACTGGCAAACTATGTCTTTATAGAAGCCCCTGGAAACATAGAAACATAGAATGTGACAGCAGATAAGGACCGCTTGGCCCACCTAGTCTGCCCATTTTCCTACCTAACAGATAAGCTGCAGATCCTAGTTAACCAACAATTTACTTCCTCCTACCCCCCACTAGGACTGCCTTATGTCTGTCCCATGCATTCTTGAATTCCCCCACTGCTCTTGACTCCACGACCTCCTCTGGGAGGCTGTTCGATGCATCCACAACCCTCTCTGTGAAAAAATACTTCCTCACATTACCTCTGAGCAGTCCCCCCTCTATCTTCAAATTGTGCCCACTTGTTCTTGCACATCTCTTTTTCTGAAAGATGCTACCCTCTTGGACTTTGTTGATTTCCTTGAGGTACTTGAAAGTTTCTATCATGTCCCCTCTCTCCCTTCTTTCCTCAAGGGTATACATATTAAGCTCCTTTAGTCTTTCTTCGTATGTCTTCTGGTGCAGACCCTGTACCATTTTGTTTGCCCTCCTCTGGACAGCCTCCACTCTATCTATGTCTTTTCGGAGATGGGGTCTCCAGAACTGCACACAGAACTCCAGATGGGGTCTCACCAACTGTCTGTACAGAGGGATAACAACTTCCTGTTTTCTACTATTGATGCCTCTACTTATGCATCCCAGTATCCCCCCAGCCTTCCTTACTGCCTTCTCACATTGCTTGCCTACCTTTAGGTCATCTGATATAATTACCTCCAGGTCCCTTTCCATTTTTACTGTTGTCAGTATCTCACCTCCCACTGTGTACTCTTCCCCTGGGTTTTTGTTTCCCAGGTGCATTACCTTGCACTTCTTTGCATTGAATCTGAGCTGCCATACATCTGACCATTCCTCCAACCTTGTCAAGTCCCTTCTCATCCTTTCCACTGCATATTGTTTATCAACCCTGTTGCACATCTTTGTTTCATCTGCAAAGAGGCATACTTTTCCTTCCAGTTCCTCTGCAATGTCACTTATAAAGACATTAAAAAGAACCGGTCCTAGTACTGAACCCTGTGGTACCCGCTAGTAACCCGCCTTTCTTCACTGTGGACTCCAGTTACTACTACCCTTTGCATCCTGTTTTCTAGCCAATTTTTTATCCAGGCTTCCACCTTGGGACCCACTCCAAGGCTGGACAACTTGTGTATTAATCTTTTGTGTGGGACTGTATCAAATGCCTTGCTAAAATCTAGGTAGGCCATGTCCACAGCCCCTCCCTGGTCTACTACTTTGGTTACCCAGTCAAAGAAATCTATTAGATTCGTCTGACATGACCTTCCCATTGTGAATCCATGCTGCCTTGGGTCCTGTGCCCCACTGGCCTCTAGGTACTCAACAATACTTTCCTTCAGAAGTGATTCCATCATTTTCCCTACCACTGAGGTCAAACTAACTAGTCTGTAGTTTCCTGCTTCTGTCCTGCTCCCACTTTTGTGAAGAGGAATCACATCCACCCTCCTCCAGTCCTCAGGTACCACTCCATCCTCCATGATTTGTTAAAGAGAGTAGTCAGCAGGTGTCACTAGTTCTACTCTTAGTTCCTTTAGAATTCTTGGGTGAATCCCATCAGGCCCCATTGCTTTGTCCACCTTCAATTTTGTTAGTTCTTTCAGAACCCTTTCTTCTGTAAATGGACTGGTATAGACCCCCATCTTCAGAGTTTTTCTCTTGTGTGGTTTAGGTACCTCCCCCTCCTCTTCCTTTGTGAATACTGAGCAGAAATATTCATTCAGTATCCCTGCTTTTTCACTGTCACCCTCTACTCACATTCCCTCTCCTTTATTAAGCCTCAGTATCCCTCCATTGGTCTTTTGTCGCTTCCTAATGTACCTAATAAAGGTCTTATCCCCCTTCTTAACAGAGTTGGCTATCCTTTCCTCGGTTTGGGCCTTTGCTATACTGACTGGCTTTCCAGCCTCTTTCTGCTTTAACTGATAAAGTTCTCTGTCCTGCTCCTTCTGTGTTTCCTTATATTTCCTGAATGCTATCCTTTTCTCCTTAACCTTCCCTGCCACCTCTTTTGAAAACCATAGCATTTTTTTCCTTCATTGTGTTTTGTTGATTTGCTTTACACAAAGGTTTGTTGCCTCTGTCATGGCTGTTTTGATTACTCCCCATTGTTCCTCCATCCCTCTTTCTTGCCTGTTTGCTAGTGCTTTTCTGAGGCACTCTCTCCTTTTCCAAAAGTCAGCCCTCTTAAAGTCCAATACTCTTGCTTTTGTATGCCTTGATTGTATGGCTGTGTTTATCGTGAACCACACTATTTGGTGGTCGCTTGTTCCCAGATGGCTACCCACTTCTAAATCTGAGATTCTTTCTTCATCCCCATTTGAGAGTACCAGGTCTATGGTTGCTCCCTCCTGAGCAGGTTCCAATACTAGCTGTCTGATGCATGCCCCCTGTAGGGCATCAAGAATGACCATGCTCTTGGATGTGCCTGCAGCAAAGGTGCTGCAGTTAACATCTGGCATATTCAGGTCCCCCATCAACAATATCTCCCCTTTTTCTGCCATTCTAAGGAAGTCTTCTATCATTTCCTTGTCCATTTCCTCCCCCTGAGATGGGGGTCTGTATGCAAGCCCCATGTGTATTGTGGTGCCATTTCCTGTCTCCAGGGTGACCCAGAGTGCCTCATCTGCTCCTTGTTTACTCTTTAGTTCTGTTGCTTTGATCCCTTCCTTTACAAAGATAGCTACTCCTCCTGCTCTTTTACCCTTCCTGCCCCTTCTGTAGCTTGTGTATCCTGGTTTGTTGATATCCCAGTCATGGTTCTCTGTGTACCTTGTGTCTGTGACTGCCACAATATCCAGGCAACACTCTTCCATCAAGGCCACTAGTTCAGGGAGCTTGTTACCTAGACTACAGGCATTAGTACTCATCACCCTCCACTTTTTGCCCCCTTCCTGTCCTTACGGATTTTACCTTTTTTTACATTTACCTCTGTCCTTCTCCCCAGTGACTTCTCTACCTTGGTGTTTACCTCACTAATTACTGTGTTTTGTGGGGGGAGACTGGGATTTCCCTGCTCCTTTTCAGTGCCTCCCCCCCTTGGCTAGTTTAAATGCTTGCCAATGAAACATTTAAACCTGTCACCTAGGATCCTTGTTCCCCCCCTGGACAGATGCAGACCATAGCACCAGAATAGGTCTGCATCCCTCCAGGTGGCTCCCCAGTCCCCAGTGAAGCCAAAATCCTGAGCTCCACACCAGTTTTTCAACCAGTTATTGAATTCCCTGGTGAGAAGTATCCTAGCATCACTCTTGCCTTAGACAGGCAGCACCTCCGAGAAGGTTACAGTATGTGCTACTTGTCTAAGGCCCTCCCCAACTCTACGAACCCCTCTTGCACTGCTCTGATCCCATTCCAAGCCAGGTCATTTGTTCCTAGGTGGACAATGACATCCAGCTCCCTCCCTCATGCAACTGCTTCCACGATCCTAAGGATTCGCTTCTGTCCCTCCAAGCCATGGCACCATTCAGGCACCTTACCTCCCTCTCCCCTTCCTCTCCCATTTCTACCCCCTAATGACTGAGTCCCCAATCAGGAGTTGTTTCCTTCCCCTGTTGGGTCCCATGTCACCCTCCTGTGGGTCTTCCAGCATCCTCCTTGGTCTCCACTGCAGATGCCTCCATAGAGGAACCACTATCCACCAGAAGAGTGAATGAAGTGTGGAGAGGTACAGCTGGAGGGATGCAACTCTGTTCCACCACCCTCTACCTCCCTGAGCCCACCCTGGTCCAGCCTCTCCTTTTTCTTGGCAACCTCTGAGGTAGTGGCATTGGCCCTGGTGGTCCCTGGGTGGGGGAAGAGGTTTCACGAATCCTAGCCAGGTCAGCCTGGAGATGGGCAACCACCTCCATCAGACAAAAGAGGTGCCTGCAAATAGGGCAGCATCGCAGCCTCCAGAATGTCTCCTGGAACACTGCTGCCCCACAGCCATTGCACTGTACCATTCCTATCATGTCTTATTTTGTGGCCCCTCTCCTGTTTCTCTGTATGCTTACTCTCTCCTCTCCTTACAACTCTCACCCTTCCTATTCTGGGGAAGCAACTTCCTATATTCTTCAATAGCCTCCTTCTTCTTTGCTCAGTGTCAGACCACCACCAGATGGGGGGGGGGGTGAGCTACTTTTTCCTTTAGGGTTGACAAAACCAATGTTTCTCTATGATCCTTTCCTTCCTTCCTACTGCTAAAAAGGAAGTTCCTGTTGACAGTCAAATCCAGTGGCTATAAAAGTAGAGCTGACTTAGGGTGGGTGGGATGGAGGGCAATTAGTAAGAAAAAAGGCTAGCAACTAGAAGTTGTAATTTGAGTGACCTGCTTTTATAGTGTCTAAGCCACAACCCCAATTAAGCTGTCTCTCCTCCTACTGGTTTAGCAAAGTAAGTTGATACAGCACCCCTCACAGCACAGAACACGCACTGACTTTCTTTCTTTTCTTTCTTTTTTTTACCCTAAATAAGACCCCTTCTACTTCTAATAAAGTATCTGTCTTGCTTAATCTCAACAGACACCGACTCCTGCTGAGATATTAGTGTTAAATTAATAAGAAAATGTAACTTCTTTTAGTTAGCTGCTTTCTGCTCTACAAGCAAGGCTAGCAACAGGAAGTTGTAATTTTATTCACCTGCTTGTAAGTTGATACAGTACCCTTCACAGCACAGAACACACAATGACTTTCTTTCTTTCTTTCTTTCTTTCTTTCTTTCTTTCTTTCTTTCTTTCTTTCTTTCTTTCTTTCTTTCTTTCTTTCTTCCATAAATAAGACCCCTTCTACTTCTAATAAAGTGTCTGTCTTGCTTAATCTCAACAGACACTGACTCCTGCTGAGATATATGTGTTAAATTAATAAGAAAATGTAGCTTCTTTTAGATAGCTGCTTTCTGCTCTACAAGCAAGGCTAGCAATAGGAAGTTGTAATTTGAGTTAACTGATTTTATAGTGTCTAAGCCACACCCCCAATTAAGCTCTCTCTCCTCCTACTGGTTTAGCAAAGTAAGTTGATACAGTACCCTTCACAGAATAGGACATACACTGACTTTCTTTTTTACCATAAATAAGACCCCTTCTACTTTGAATAAAGTATCTGTCTTACTTAATCTCAACAGACACTGACTCCTGCTGAGATATAAGTGTTAAATTAATAAGAAAATGTAGCTTCTTTTCCTTAGCTGCTTAGCTGCTTTCTGCTCTACAAGCAAGACTAGCAACAGGCATATACCAAATATAAACATACCCTGTCATATACCATACTTGATATCTAACACATGACAATCAGGCTTGCCAATAAAAGGCAGGCCAGTTTGTTTAATGTCCCCCTGCCAGAAAAGCAAATGGAGGAGGGGGATAGGAAAGGGAAGGGGGATGGTATGTCAGAGAGGGTGTCAGAGAGGGTCAAATGACAGGGACAGGAGAGCTTCCCAATTGGTCAAGGGGAAGGGCCAGAGAAGTGGGCTGGGAGGTGTGACCAGCTTGGGCTATGTAAGAGCATGCAGAGCTTTGGGGCTCCCTCTTTTTGCTGGGATAATGATTGAACTCAGCACATCGTTGGCAAGCAGCAAGTAAGGAACAAAGAACTACTAGGCATCTAGGCTATACGGCCCAGATGACTGGGCCCAGAGCAGTTTGTGTGTGTGTGTTTTTTGCCTCTTATTGCTTACATTTTATATAAGCATAGATTAAGCTTATGTTAAACCTGTACTTGGAATGATCTTTAACGTGGTTTTGCAGTAGGGAGTGGGTGATCCTGAATGTGAGCCTAAGGTTTTTTGTTTATACTTTGGAGCAAGGTGTTTAACATAGAAACATAGAAACATAGACTTTGAAGTGCAGATAAGGACCGCTTGGCCCATTCAGTCTGCCCATTTCCCTACCTACAGGATAGGCTGCAGATCCTAGTTAACCAACAGCCTATTTCTTCCTACCCCCGACTAGAATTGCCTTATGTCTGTCCCATGCATTCTTGAATTCTCCCACAGTTTTAGACCCCACAACCTCCTCAGGAAGGCTGTCCCATGCATCCACTACCCTCTCTGTGAAATAATACTTCCTCACATTGCCCCTGAACCACCCCTCTATCTTTAAATTGTGTCCCCTTGTTCTTGTATGTCTCTTTTTCTGAAAGATGCTACCCTTTTGGACTTTGTTGATTCCACTGAGGTACTTAAAAGTTTCTATCATGTTCCCCCTCTCCCTTCTTTCCTCAAGGGTATACATATTAAGCTCCTTTAGTCTCTCCTCATACGGCTTCTCTTGCAGACCCTGGACCATTTTATTTGCCCTCCTCTGTACTGCCTCTATCCTGTCTATGGCACTGAGAAGTAGGCCTGGGGTCTGAAAGAAACAAAGGGTACAGCAAGGCAGGTTGTTTGTTTCAAGAGCATAATGTTTAGCTGGAAGAAAGTTGTGATTATTTGTGGCTCAGCTGTGTAGGATTTTTTTCTAGGAAGGTTGTAAGGTTACCACATTTTTAAGGAGCCCAAAGTGGGACATTTCTTACTGAAATATGATTTTTAGCAGGACAATATGTA
Source organism: Neoceratodus forsteri (assembly GCA_016271365.2). Taxonomy (NCBI): domain Eukaryota; kingdom Metazoa; phylum Chordata; order Ceratodontiformes; family Ceratodontidae; genus Neoceratodus; species Neoceratodus forsteri. The sequence continues at coordinate 1,050,160,830 of CM057459.1, read as the reverse complement.
ATCTCAACCAACACAACAGACTTTTCCTCTAAAAATCAGAATTAAGACAGAGTGTTGCAGTTTTTTAGATGTTCCCTAGTGTTTCTAATCATTTTAAGGTATTTTAGTTAAAGTACTATAGTTTTTGCAGCATTTGGAGAAAGTCTGAAAATATTTTTTGTACTACAATGTCTATATGTACGATAATGTCAGGACATTTGGTATTTTTCATGTTTTTTCACTGGAGACAGCTGCCCAAATCAGGACTGTCCATTGAAAATAGGGACAAGTGGTAACCCTAGAAGGTTATGGATTTAATCCTTGGGGGGGGGGTCCTTACAGAAAGGTTGTTCTGAGGTATTTGCAGTAAAGGATCATTTGTGTTTTTCCTTTCACTGGACATGCTGATCTGTGCCAGGTCTAAAAAAAAATAAAAAAAAATAAATAAAAGAAGCAGAGGGCAGCAATAAAGGGCCACATGAACACAGGAACTTTGGGGTATTGTGTTTTCAGTCATTAGGCATTACAGGGTTCAGCTTTTTCAGTGAGGCAAGCAGAGAAGTCTCATCACAAGGGCATGCTCTAAAGGGGTAATGCTTGGAAGTTTTGTGATAGCAGCATATGTTTGGCAGCGCTTTTAAGGAGCAGGAAGGATGAGGTAGCAAACACTAAAAAAGCACTCTTTTCATTGTAATTGAGGGGTATTTCATCTGTTGATCTAAAAATTGTGGCTGTGCAGTAGAGTGCAGGGGGAGTGATGCTTTCCAGTGCATTTATATGGCAATACACTGAAGGCAGGCATCACGACACACGTTCAGTTGGTTGGTGATTGGTGGCATGCAGGCTGATTTGGTCAAAAAGTCTGGTGTGGAATCACACAGCCTGACTCTGCAGCATGCATCCCCGGAGGCTATGTGGTCCATGGCAACCAGGCAGAAGATGGATGGCGGGGTTTCTTCTTGCTCAGTTTAGGTGGGGGTATGGGGAGACAGCTTGGCTGTGTCTGTGGGAGTATGGGGAAGTCAGAAGATAATGGGGGAAGATTGCTCATTTGTGTCTGTGTTACCAGTGAGCTTTGTGGTGCCTTGGGGGTGGCGCCTTTTTTCTTTGAGCAAAGCCAGGGATGCAATTTGGAAGATCAGCATTTGCTGCAAGGGGGGTGTTGGACAGGGCATTTGTAGCTACATGGCATGTGGGGAAGGGCAAGGGTTAATGGTGCAGCTGAAGGTCGGGCACCAGCAGAGAGGCGTCTTGTTACTGGGGCCTGCGGGCAGTGTAAAGGTTGAGCCTGCAGGAGTGGGCCAGCATGAAGGAAGTGCACTCCTTGCAGGCATATGGTGCAGCAGTCAGTGTGAGTGGATCAGGACACCTCAATAGTGTGATTTTGGTTTAAAAAAGAAAGAGGGCAGGGACACCCCCACCCATTTTCAGACAAACGAGGTTGTTTTTGTGTTGGTTTGGCAGTGATGCATGACTATACTGGAGGGGGTGAGCACACATGGGCAGATCTAGGGCCTAATTGAGCAGGTCCAGAGCAAAGGTGCAAAGGGGGGGCATACCTCGTGGTAGAGGCATTACGCATGACACAGGAATGGGTCAATGATGCCAGCACCAGGGGCATGTAGCAGGTATGGAGGGGTGCAGGGGTTGTATTTGGCACCAAAAGATATCTGTTTGATATGGAGAATAGCACAGTGGACCAAAAAGAGGAGTTTCAGTGGGAATGCAGCAGAAGGGTTGGGAGAGTGACCATGGTTCAGCCACCATTTTGACTCAGGACACGTGGCAGTGCCACTTTGTACAGGTAGTGTGGCGGCCATCCTTTATATATGGATACACATATCAGTAATAAAATAACATAATAGGAAGGGGTCTTTGATTCCCTCTGGGGGAAGGCATGGTGACATAGGAGGGCTAATGTATAGATCAGCATGTTGTTGAATAAAGGTGAGAAATATGTTGAAATAAAAAGAATGCAAGGGGGTATGCTGCAATGCTTTCAAGACACCATACTGTGGTCACAGGGGGTGGGATCATTTTGGGTGGGTCAAGCATGGAGCCGTGTGGTGGCCACCAATTTTGATAAAGGCCACGCAGCGGCAGCCATTTCTGGATAGGAGGAGTTTAATAAGAATGGTGCAATAAGGCCGAGCAAGCACAGGGGTACCAGAACTGTGTAGCTGCTGAAATAATTTTGAGGTATGGGCCAATTGCTGTTAGGTTATAATCAGGGCCCCAAGTTTTCCGCGATTCCGTGGGTGTGGCAAACAGTGGAAATATCCGCAGAATTTGCCATCACCCATGGAATCCGCGGCCACCTGTGGAACAACGTTCTTTGCCGACGGGGGTGCCCAATCCCCCATCAGCTTCACTGCCCCCCCAAATGTCTGTATGCCATGCTGGAAGCCCACCCCAGCATGGCAAAAACTTCCACTGCTGACGGGGTGCCCAATCCCCCATCAGCTTCATGTTCCCCCCAAGCTGTCTGCTGCCATACTGGGAGCCCACCCCAGTGTGGCAAAAGCTTCCTTTGCTGACGGGGGTGCCCAATCCCCCGTTGGCTTCATGTTCCCTCCAAGCTACCTGGTGCTACGCTGAGAGCCCACCCCAGCATGGCAAACGCTTCCGTTGCCAATGGGGGTGCCCAATCCCCCATTAGCTTCACTGCCCCCCCAAGCTGCCTGGTACCACACTGGGAGCCCACCCCAGCATGGTAAAAGCTTCCATTGCCAACAGGGGTGCCCAGTCCCCCGTCGGCTTCACGTTCCCACCCCAAGCTGCCTGGTGCCACACTGGGAGCCCACCCAAGTGTGGCAAAAGTCCCTCCTTTAGTCTAAAAAAAAACCTGAAACAAAAATAACCTTCCCTCATTGATTCTTTTGCCCCCCAACCCACACCCACCCTCTGCATACCCACCTGCCCACACCCCCACCTCACCCCCACCTCAACCCATAATTACCTCTGGAGCCCAGCGTCACGATCTTCGGTGGACTGGGAACACGTCTGCACTCTTCAAAGCCGACCACGAACTGAAGAAATGCCAGTAAGATGTATAATGACATAAATGGATTTCTTTCAACTTTAGTGCATATCTCAGCCATTTCTGGGAATTTTTTCACCAAATTTTCAACATGGGGTTTTTGGAGCCCCACCTCATGAACTGTGACACTGTTATTTTGTTAATTGGTCCGAAAAGGTGGTTCTTCAGTCACTGAGTGGAACCACCTTTCCAGAATGATTAACAAAATGACAGTGTCACAGTTCTTGAGGTAGGCTCCCAAAAACCCTATGTTGAAAATTTGGTGAAAATATAACCCAAAATGACTGCTTTACATGATAAGGTTGCACAGTTCCTATGCACGCTCATAACTTCGAGCATTTTTAATATTTTCACTCCAGATTTTCAGTATTGCCATTTTACCACCTCCTTATGAATAGTACAACTGTCATTTTTCACATCTCACCCGAAATGTGTTTTTGCACGTGTAGCCACAATGGTGCAGTCAGTGTGCGAAATCAATGTTCGGGACAGATTAAGAAAATCACAGTGATACAGTTCATAAGCAAAGGTCTTAAACTTGCTATGTTGAAAATTTGGTGACAAATGCCCATAAAATGACTGTTTTACAAGTGTGCGTTGCGCAGTTCCTACACACACTCGTAACTTCGAGCATTTTTAATGTTTTCACTCCAGATTTTCAATATTGCCATTTTACCACACCTCCTTATGAACAGTATGACTGTCATTTTTCACATCTCACCCAAAATGTGTTTTCACACATGTAGTGCACAATGGCATGGTCGGTGTGCAAAATCAATGTTCAGGACAGATTAAAAAAATCACAGTGATACTGTTCATGAGCAGAGGTCTCAAACTGGCTATGTTGAAAATTTGGTAACAAACGCCCATATAATGACTGTGTTATGAGTGTGCATTGTGTCAGATATGGCAAAAAAAAAAAAGGGGAAAAAAATTAAGGGTAAAAATGAGCTGCAAAATTGCTGCAGAAATTGGTGTTGAGTGCTGCAGAAGTTCTGTGGCAAATGAGAACCCTGCTGCAGAACTTTGCTCCAATGTGCCGCAGAAAAATCTGGGCCCTGGTTATAATCACCTGCAACATTAGAGGAATCCTATGAGGCGTGGGTACTTGGGAAAACACCCAGAGCTAAAATGGACAGCAGGAACTACCTGCTCCCCTCCAAGAAGAGGGCTTGCATTTGAAAGCACCCTGGATAGCTTTCTCTGGTAAAACATGGGCGAGTTAACCCTTCTTCTGGAATTCTGTTAAAGCAAAACCAAGAGGGTGAGTCAAAAAATAAATTTACTGTTATGGTGGGTGGCAGACTGCTGAATCTTCAGACAACCTTTTTAATATGGGATGTTTCTGGGAATTTAAATTGATGATGATATAATTAGGTAAAGCTGACATCTAGAAGAATTTTAACTGGAAGTCTGATGTATTCTTGTGATTTGTTCAATATTTTGATGGAAAGTGCTTTGATGTTTCGAATTGCGCTATATAAGTAAAAATATTTTTATTATTATTATTTCAGCCATTCAAGACACCGCTGGGTAACACCCAAGGCTACATGTTGGATTTGAATAGCTGGGATCTCCCAGTTGTACATGGAGGACCAGGATTAAACCTAGGGGCCATAAAGGGACTGGCAAGGCCTACTAACTGCTTCTGTTTTCTCCACTATCCAGGTACTCAATATTTCCCCCAACCTCTGTGTGCTAAGGATCCTTGGTCAGTTGAGCTTTAGCTCAAAGGTGGTAATTCCAATTCAAAAAATAAATAAATAAAATAAATTAAAAGTGACAATGCCGATATTAGATTTTACTTGCATTGCAGTAAGCAGCAATCTGATATTATAGCTATTGTAGGGGTCAGAGGGTAGTCAGGCTTGCCAGTGGGCACAGTACCACTACTGCTGCCAGGGCCAAGCTCAGCCAGGTACATCAACAGCTGGTACAGAGCATGGGCAGATGAGGGAAAGCTTAAACTAGTAAGGATTGACTGGCAAGAGGCAATACAGTCTCAGTAATTTCTTTCGGGGAGCAATAGAGCACAGCGGTCTTGTGGCCCCTGGCTGCATGACCAGGAGTCATGGATGTGGGAGGCCCAGGGTTTCCACTTGCATTGGCGTGCCCAACCGAGGCTGATCCTTGGCATGAAGAATCATGGGTAGGAAGTATGGGAGGAGTGGGGAGGGCAGGGACATTAGCTCAAACTGTGGACCCTGCAAAATGAGAAGACTTGATAGACCAAATGGTCTTCTTCAGCTGGCTTCTTTGTATGATTGTGTGTTTCCCCAGGTAGAAAGGAAGGTGGTAGCAAAGTGGGAGAGGCCCCTAGGATCCTGAGTGGGAAGAACATGGCGGAAGGAGAGGACACGGAGAGGGGGTTAGGGTATAGGCTAATGGAGACCATCCACCATCTTTGTGATCAAGGACAGTGAATACATGCCGAGAGAAGGGCAGCAAGCTGATGCAGGTTGGTACTGGAGGGCGGAAATAATGGGGCTATGGTGGTCAAGCATAGGCCCAGGGCCATGGCATGTCCCTCAAGTTGGGACAGGACAGGTTTATACAAATGTGAGCCCAGGGCCAAGGTTGGGCACATCTGGTTGGGTGCTCTTCATGCAGGGGACTGGTACCCACCTTTGCAAGGGGGGAAGATTTTAAACCACGAAGCAAGGGATCCTGAGGGGTTTTGGAACAAAGGTATTCCTCTGGGAAAGGTCAAGGATGACCAAAGGGGTTCGATGCCCCAGAGGGAGGGGAAGGCAGATCAGACAAGGCAGGAGGACAGCCTGGATGTGCTGAGAATAGAGATTCAGTGGAGAAGGCCAGCTGATGAGCAGTGGACGGGACCATGGACCTATTGGAGGTGGGTCAGGAAGGCGGTGACTAGCAGGATGATGAAGGTTAGTGCCCGTGGGTAAAACTAGCTGACCATGGCAATAAAGGGAGGTGGATCCATCTATTACACCAGGTGGTTCTCCTATCAAAGCAGAGGGAGGAGGGCATTGGCAGCTGGGTATAGCAAGGGTGTACCACTCCCGATTTCCATGCTGTGTGACCTGCAGGGGCAAACTCGGGTGCACACCAGAAATGTAGGTCCACTAGCAACAGGTTGCTGAGCAGGAGGGCAAGAGCAATTATGGAATCCAGACCATTGCAAACTGTTTCAAGTTATACTGCGGGGGGGGGGGGCTATTGGGGAAGCCTCAAGGAGAAGTGGAGGAGCATGCAGGAACTTGGGATCCCAAGTAGGGGAAGGGAAACCTGAGGACCGGGGTCATGGCACTGGAGTTAGGGGGAGCTGACTGGGTATGGGTCAGTGAGGTTCACGAACTGTGGTGGACAGGGAGGGTTGGAGCTCCCACCCACCCTGTTGAATAGGGGCTGGGGGGCAGTTTTGGCACATAGTGGAGCAGGCATGGAAAAGAATGCTGCCCACAAGGCTCTGATCATGGGGGCAATTCTTATGAATGGTGAAGGGGCAGCTGAGGGTTGGGAGGGTAGGTGAGCCCCGTTGGGTCGGCAAGGTGTGCCCAAAAGGAAATGGTGGTATGCCACACATTTTGGGGGGGTATGCTGGGGCAACAATAGCCTGGAACAGGTACTAGATATGGAGAGGCACAAGGAAGGAAGTCATCTCTAATGGGGCCCAGCAGGAGCTAGGTGGGGCCGCAGATGGGTGACCAGTGGCCAGGGGTCTAGGTGGAGCCCTGGCAGAGGATAGCAGCCAAAAAGCAAGAGGACAATATAAGTGGAGGAGAAGGGGTCTTGGAGCCCAGGGGAAAGACTGGGGGCAGGTATGAACAGCCATGTAGGGGGCACAAGGGGGGCTTCATTCCCTAAGGGGTACTGGCCAGGCAGCAACGGCCTGGGTGGTGGTGGGCAAGGCCGGGGGAAAAAGTGGGATGGGCCCATACTCATCTTGGAGGCATTGTATAGGGGAAAGAGTATGCCTGCATGGCTGAGGAGGTGGGTATGCCAGTGGCAGGGAGAAGGGGCAGGCCAGGCATGGGGCAAGTACCCCTACCAAGGGCTGTGGGAACTATGGGGGTAGGGGTGCTAAGGAAGATGGAAGGACCAGGTTTTTGCTAGCCCACAAGGGGGGGCCCCATGGTCCTTCACAGCCTGGAGATGGGTCAGTGGAAAAGGGGGAACAAAAGGGGGGGCAGGAGAGGGGATGGGGTAGGCAACATGGGCTGGGGGCAGAGGAACCCAGGAGTGGAAGTAGAGGGGGGAGAGGGGAGGGGATAGATACTAGGGGCAGGATCACGTGTCCGGACCTAGTGGGGTATGGACTGGGAACTGGCCCTGTGTGGGTTGGGCCCGGGTAAGTGGGGGCACCTGCTAGTGGTACTAATTGGTGGCGGTACCTGGTGGTGGTACCAAGGGGGGTACCTGGTGGTGGTACCGGGTTCTGATGATGATGGAGGGGGCTGGATCAGATGGTGTCTGGACCCCGAAGCGCTACAAGCAAGAAGGAGAGGATCAAGTCAGCAGAAAGTTTCCAGAAAGAAGAATTGGAATGAATTATTGTGGTGGTACTGTACTCTACTGTATACTGTTGAGACTGAAGTTGGGAATGTAAAGATAACTTGCATGCCTTTAATAAATATTGCTAGCATGCATCCAACAGAAATAGTTGTGGAGATATTTATTTCTGGGAGGGGAATCAGAGGACAAATACTAGTTATCACTAAAAAAAGCAAAAACAGCATAGAGCATACCTTATGGCATGAGACAGCATTTAAAACACACAGTACTGTAAAACTAGTGGCATAGGTATGCTTATTACAGTACAAATTATATATATATATATATATATATATATATATATATATATATATTACAGTGTTCTGTCTTTTATTGTTTTTTTTAGGGATCACTAGTATTTGACATACCCCCTCCCCCGTCATTTTGTATTTATTTGATTATCAGCAATCAAGTAAGACAAGGACTCACATACAGTATGTTGCCTTTTGGTTTCCTTAGTCTCCACCCCGAGACTTTTTTTTGTATTTCCAGCAACATAATTGGGCTTGCCAATAAAAGGCAAGCCAGGTTGTCCTGGGAGACAGCCAGAAATAAAAGGTGGAGGAAAGTGGGGGGATGTGGCAGAGAAGGGGTTATGACATCAGTGGGAGCATGGCCACCAGGTTGCTCATTGGCTACTGGCCAAGGTGGGGGCACAAAGGGGGCAGGTGCAGGGTCCCTGACAGCTTCTTAAGGACAGGTAGCCCAGGGATAGCCCTCTTTTCCTGCTGTAATTACCCATCTACCTGCCCATCTACAGGGAAAAGGGGGATGTGTATTAGTCAATAAAACAGGCAAAGGCACAAGGGTGGCCAGCAAGGGCCAGGTGAACTGCAGAAAGAGTGGCAGGAGGACTGGAGGGCTAGGTGGAGCCCCGCTGGTGCAGGGTATGAAGGGGGAACATAAAAGGGGGAAAGGGGTGAGCAAGAAGGAAAAATCGGGGAAGTTAGGAGGGGGAGATGGGAAGGTACCATGTGTTGGGGAAAAAGAACCCAGGTGTGGGTGTAATAGGGGAAGGCATATAGAACTAGGGAATGGATTGATGTGTCCACACCTAGTGGGAGTGAGTGGTCCTTGTAGGGTGGTACCTGGTTTATGGTGCTAAAAGGGGGGGGCCAGATCAGAGTTTCTGGACCCGAAGAAGCAAGGGTGGAAGAGCAAAGCAAGAAGAACCACTCGAGAGGGAAGACAGGACTGCTATGTCCTACATGTGATATGGGACTGTTATGTCCAAATTGTAAATATGAAATGTTGGAATGAATGGGATGTAATGTTTGATTATTATTATGCTGCATTTCAAATAAATGTTGCCAGCGAGCATCCAAACTTAACAAGCAGTGGCATGGTTTATTTTCTGGGGGGGAATCCAGGGACAAATACATTTGTTGTAATAGGTGCATCTTTGCCCTCTGTTAGACACTAGTGTGGATTTGCCTGTTATGTTGTCCTTTCCGATTTGTGGTGTTTTTGACTGACTGTGCTGTTTCTTCTTCTGCCCTATTGTTAGAGGGTTTTTTAAGCGATCTACCAAATATCACGTATTAGTATGGCATCACATAAGAGATTTTACAAAGGTACAGTTGCTTAACAGTTTATTAATTTTATGCTTTCTATTGTCTATTCATCTCCCCATTCCCCTTCATTTGTTGTCTTTTACCCTGTCCTTCAGCATCATTAGCGATTACTGGTAAATTGTATGTATTAAAAACTATCTATGATGACAAGGGATTATATAAGTATTTAAACCCTTTCTATTAAATATATTTTCTATCACTAATATTTCTATAGTTTGATAATGTCTGTATTGCAATATATATTTTGCAAGATGACAAGGGTTTGTAATAATGCCATTATACAGTAATCACAAAAGCACTATCTCATTCGTTGCACTTGAATTTCTTTAATTATTTTGCACAATACAGAAACATAGAACATAGAATCATAGACTTTGATGGCAGATAAGGACCGCTTGGCCCACCTAGTCTAGCCATTTCCCTACCTAGAGGATAAGCTGCAGATTCTATTTAACCAACAGCCTATTTCTTCCTACACCCCACAAAAATTACCTTATGTCTGTCCCGTGCATTCTTGAATTCTCCCACAGTTTTACACCCCACAACCTCCTCAGGAAGGCTGTTCTATGCATCTACCACCCTCTCTGTGAAAAAATACTTCCTCGAATTGGCCCTGAGCCGTCCCCCCTCTATCTTGAAATTGTGTCCGCTTGTTCTTGCACATCTCTCTTTCTGAAAGATGCTACCCTCTTGGACTTTGTTGATTCCACTAAGGTACTTAAACGTTTCTATCATGTCCCCCCTCTCCCTCCTTTCCTCAAAGGTATACATATTAAGCTCCTTTAGTCTCCTCGTATGGCTTCTATTGCAGATCCTTCACCATTTTAGTTGCCTTCCTCTGAACTGTCTCCATCCTGTCTATATCCTTGTGGAGATGGGGTCTCCAGAACTGGACGCAGTACTCCAGATGGGGTCTTACCAACTGACTGTACAGGGGGATAACAACTTCCTGTTTTCTGCTGGTGATGCCTCTCCCTATACATTCCAATATCCCCCCAGCCCTCCCTACCGCCTTCTCACATTGCTTGACAACCTTAAGATCATCTGATATGATTACCCACAGGTCCCTTTCCTTTTTTGTTGTTGTTACTACCTCCCCCCATTGTGTAACCTTTTCCTGGGTTTTTGTTTCCCAGGTGCATTACTTTGCACTTCTTTGCATTGAATCCAAGCTGCCATACTTCTGACTATTCCTCCAACCTTGCCAAGTCCCTTCTCATCTTTTTCACGCCTCCTTGTGTATCAACCCTGTTGCAGATCTTTGTGTTATCTGCAAATAGGCATACTTTTCCTTCCAATCCCTCTGCAGTGTCACTTATAAAGACATTAAAAAGCACTGAACCCAGTACTGAACCCTGCTGTACCCCACTAGTAACCCCTCTTTCTTCAGAGTGGACTTCATTTACAGTTACCTTCTGTGCCCTGTTGTTCAGACAATGTTTAACCCAGGCTACCACCCTGAGACCCACTCCCAGGCCGGTTAATTTGTCTATTAATATTTTGTGTGGGACTGTGTCAAATGCCTTTCTAAAGTCTAGGTAGGCCATGTCCACAGCCCCTCACTGGTCTACTACTTTGGTCACCCAGTCAAAGAAATGAATTAGATTTTTCTGACATGATCTTCCCGCTATGAACCCATGCTGCCTTGGGTCCTGTGCCCCACTGGCATCTAGGTACTCAACAGTTCTTTCCTTCAGAAGTGATTCCATCACTTTCCCTAACACGGAGGTCAGACTGACAGGTCTGTAGTTTCCTGCCTCTGTCTTGGTCCCACTTTTGTGAAAGGGAATCACATCAGCCTTCTTCCAGTCCTCAGGTACCACACCATCCTCCCATGATTTGTTAAAAAGGGTAGTCAGTGGCGTCACTAGTTCTCTGCTTAATTCTTTTAGAATTCTGGAGTGAATTCTATCTTGCCCCATTGCTTTGCCCACCTTCAGTTTTAGGAGTTCTTTCAGAACCCTTTCGTCTGTGAAAGGACTGGGATCGACCCCCCCCCTCTCCAGAGTGCTTCTGTTGATTGGATTAGGCACCTCCCCCACTTCCTTTTTTGTGAATACTGAACAGAAGTATTCATTCAGTATCCCTGTTTTTTCACTGTCACTCTCTGCCCACCCACCATCCATTCTATTCAGCCTCACTATATACCTCCCTTTGTCTTTCTAAGCTCCCTGATATACCTATAAAAGTTTTTATCCCCCTTCTTAACAGAGCTGGCAATCTTTTCCTCAGTTTGTGCCATTGCTATTCGGACTACCGTCCCTGCTTCCTTCTGCCTTAAATGGTACAGTTCTGTGTTCTGCTCCTTCTGTGGTTCCTTATACTTCCTAAATGCCATCTTTTTCTCCCTAACCTTCACCACCACCTCTTTTGAGAACCATAGTGGCTTTTTCTTTCATTTTGATTTATTTGCTTCACACAAAGGCTTGTTTCCCCTGTGATGGCAGTTTTGATATTTCCCCATTGTTGCTCCAACCCTCCTTCTAGTCTGTTTGCTAGTGCTTTTCTAAGGCACTCTCCCAGCTTGCCAAAGTCAGCCTTCCTGCAGTCCTGAACCCTCACTTTTGTATGGTTTGATTCTGTAGCTGAGTTTATCATGAACCACACTGTTTGATGGTCACTTGTTCTCAACTGTCTACCCACTTCTAGACCTGAGATCCTCTCACTGTCCCCATTTGAGAGTACGAGGTCTAAGAAACATAGAAATATGAAACATAGAATTTGACGGCAGATAAGGACCGCTTGGCCCACCTAGTCTGTCCATTTCTCTACCTAACGGCTAAGCTGCAGATCTTAGTTAACCAACAGCCTACTTCCTCCTACCCCCCACTAGAATTGCCTTATGTCTATAGTTTCATGCCTCTGTCTTGCTCCCACTTTTGTGAAGGGGAATCACATCCACCCTCCTCCAGACCTCAGGTACCACCCCATCCTCCTCCAATGATTTATTAAAAAGGGTAGTCAGTGGTGTTACTAGTTCTTTTAAAATTCTAGAGTGAATCCCATCATGACTCATTGCTTTATCCACCTTCAGTGTTAAGAGTTCTTTCAGAACCCTTTCTTCTGTGAAAAGACTAATATCAACCCCCTATCCAGAGTTCTTCTTTTGACTGGATTAGTTATTTCCCCCTGCTTTTCCATTGTGAATACTGAGCAGAAGTATTTGTTCAGTATCCCTGCTTTTTCACTGTCACTCTCTGCCCTACCTTCCTCTTTGTTCAGCCTCAGTATCCCTGCCTTAGTCTTTCTATGCTCCCTAATGTACATATAAATGGTTTTATCCCCCTTCTTAACTGAGTTGGCTATTTTTTCCTCAGTTTGGGCCTTTGCTATTCTGACTGCCTTACCCACTTCCTTCTGCTTTAACTGGTATAGTTCTCTGTCCTGCTCCTTCTGTGTTTCCTTATACTTTCTGAATGCTATCTTTTTTCCCTTACCTTCCCCCTTACTTCTTTTGAGAACCATAGTGTTTTTTTTTTCGATATGATTTGTTTATTTGCTTCACACAAAGACTTGTTGCCACTGTGATGACGGTCTTGATGTTTCCCCATTGTTCCTCCACCGCACCTTCTTGCCTGTTTGCTAGTGCTTTTCTGATGCACTCTCCCATTTTGACAAAATCAACCCTCCTGAAGTCCAGTACCTTCACTTTTGTGTGGCTTGACTCTACAGCTAAGTTAATCATGAACCACACTGTTTGGTGGACACTTGTTCCCAGATGGCTACCCACTTCAAGATCAGAGATCCTCTCTCCATCCCCATTTGACAGTACCAGGTCTAAGATTGCTCTCTCCCGAGTGGGTTCCAAAACTAGCTGTCTGAGGCATGCCCCCTGTAGGGCATCGAGAATGGCCCTGCTCTTGGATGTGGCTGCAGCAAAGGTGCTTCAGTCAACATCTGCCATATTCAGGTCCTCCATCAGCAATATCTCCACTTTCTCTGCCATCCCAAGGATGCCTTCTATCATTTCCTTGTCCATTTCCTCCCCCTGAGATGGGTGCAGATTGTGTAGCCATTTCCAGTCTCCAGGGTGACCCACAGTGCCTCCTCTCCTCCCTGTTTACCCTTTAGTTCTGTTGCTTTTATCCCTTCCCTTACATAGAGAGCTATTTCTCCTCCTCCTCTTCTTTGCTCCCTGTCCCTCCTGTAGATTGTGTACCCTGGTATGTTGACATCCCAGTCATGGTTCTCTGTATACCATGTTTCTGTGACTGTCACAATATCCAGGCATCCCTCTTCCATCAAGGCGACCATTTCACGGAGCTTTTTACCTAGACTAGGGGCATTGGTACTCATTAGCCTCCATTTTATTATGGCTTAATTTCTTTTTGCCCCATCCCTGTCCCCACTGCCTTTGTCTTTTTCTCTATTTACCCCTGCCCTTTTCCATATCGACTGCTCTATTTTGGTGTTTACCTCACTAATTACCCTGATTTTTTTGGGGGGGCAAAGATTTCCCTTCTCCCTTCTCCTCTTCAGTTCCTCCCTCCTTGGCTAGTTTAAATGCCACTGAAGCATTTAAACCTATCACCTAGGATCCTGGTTCCCCTCCAGGATAGATGCAGTCCATCACACTTGTATAGACCTGCATCCCTCCAGGTGGAGCCCCAGTCCCCAATGATGCTAAATCCCTGAGCTCTGCACCAGCTTTTCAACCAGTCATTGAATCCCATGGTGTGGAGTGCCCTAGCCTTATCCATGCCATAGACAGGTAGCACTTCCGAGGAAGTTACCGTGTGTGTCCAGGAGGGGAACCAGGATCCTAGGTGATGGGTTTAAATACTTCACTGGCAAGCATTTAAACTAGCCAAGGTGGGAGGCACGGGAAAGGAGCAATCTCTCCCCAAAAATCAGGGTAGTAAGTGAGGTGTTGGTGTATACCTCACTTAGTACCCTGCTTTTTATAGGGGGGCTAGGATTTCCCTGCTCCTTTCCATTGCTCCCTCATGAGTAGGTTCCAAAACTAGCTGTCTGAGGCATGCCACCTGAAGGGCATCAAGAATGGCCCTGCTTTTGGATGTGGCTGCAGTAAAGGTGCTCCAGTTAACATCTGGCATATTCAGGTCCCCAATCAACAGTATCTCCCCATTCTCTGCCATCCTAAGTAAGCCTTCTATCATATCCATGTCCACTCCTGCCCCCTGACATGGGGGTCTGTATACAACCCCTGTACGGATTGTGGTGCCATTTCCAGTCTCTAAGGTGACCCACACTGCCTCCTCTCCTCCCTGTTTACCCTTATGCTCAGTTGCTTTTATCCCATCCCTTATATAGAGAGCTACTCCCCCCTTCTGCCCTCCCTGTCTCACCTGTAGGTCGTGTACCCTGGTATGTTGACATCCCAGTCATGGTTCTCTGTGTACCATGTTTCTGTGACTGCTACGATATCCAGGCATCCCTCTTCCATCAAGGCCACCAGTTCAGGGAGCTTGTTGCCCAGACTACAGGCATTGGTTCTCATTACCCTCCATTTCTTGATGGCCTTACCCCTTTTTGCCCCATCCCTGTCCTTATTGCATTTGTCACTTTCTCCATTTACCACAGCGCTTCTCCCTATTGACATCTCTATGTTGGTGCTTACCTCACTTAGTACCCTCATTTTTTGGGGGGGGGCTAGGATTTCCCTGCTTCTTTCCAGTGCCTCCCCACTTGGCTAGTTTAAATGATTGCCAATGAAGTATTTAAACCTATCACCTAGGATTCTGGTTCCCCTCCTGGACAGATGCAGGCCATCACTATACAGACTGGTGGTATCTGCATTTGGACAAAGGGCTGGTAGATTTAAACTGTTGAGTTGATTTGGGGAGAGATCTGAGTGCTGACAGAGTTTTTTTTTTTTTTTTAGAGCTTACATAATTAAGTCAGAAGAATTTTATATCAGCCTTGGCTTTTTTTTTAAGACTGTCAGTGACCCATCTTTTGTGGTTGTAGTGATTTGTTGCTTGGGGTACATCACATACACTGGGGACCCATTTTCATTACAACAAAATAAACTGCTGTTAACTTGCATCTACTGCATTGCACTGTTACAAGACTATGTGCCTTTCTTCATAAAGGAGGGAAATTCATAGAAAATAATTTTAACATTGTTTGGGAAATTGTAATCTGTACAACTGCATATACAGACAGACATGTGCCAAATGATAAGTAAGGCAAGGTAGATTTTAGTAGCCCATTCTTTGACTCTCGCACATTGTTTTTTCTTTTTGCGCTGTCTTGATGACTGGCATATTGACAGTCACCTCCATATTTGAGAGACTGACATGTCAGCTTTCAGTCACTAAATGAAAGGGTTAGAGGTATGAGACAGCAGCAAAAAAAAATGCATACATACATAAGCTAAATAAAAAATAGATGAATAAATACATAAATAAATTGAGAAATACAGGGCTAGAATAAGTGTATTTTGTAACTATTTCCTCAGGTTTCTGACAGAGAAAAGGGCCATTCTCACTGAGTACCTCAATAAATACATGTATGCTGCCCCCCATTCAAGGAGCCATCCTTGGACCATGCCTCTGCGCGATTTATTTTGCAGTTGCAGTTTCCATGAGAAAGTGCTCATGGTCTTTTTGGGTAGAAATACTTGCCTGCTAGCAGACATCAAGGTGCTGTCTGAATAGGGAGATTTTTATTTATTTATTTCATTTTTGTTGACTGGGTAAGTGCACTAAACAAATCCTGCCTATTTTCAGGCATGACCCAGGGGAGGGGGATAGAAATGAATGCCAACTGACCTTGAACCAGATTAAAGATCCTGTGTGCATGCCATGGATGTTGTTTTTTTTTTAAAACTGCACTGGAGGAAGAGTTTGTTTTGATTGTGCTGGAAAGAAATGTTGATTTTTTGGACCCTCCAGTAGTGTGGATTTATATAAAGATATCGCAGTGCTCAACACGACAACCTCGCCTCCATGAATGGGGGTGAGGGGGCAGTTAAACAAAGTTTGGTCCTCCAAAGTGATTTTAAAAATGTCTGCCTTTTACCTGAGGGGTAGATGACAACATTATTAAGGTGACAGGCATCCTAGGTGACATGTTAGCATGCATTTAGAGCTTAAAAATGGAGATTGCCATTAGGCTGATAAATAATCTCAGCAACCGAGTACAGGACACAAGATAATGTATTTTATTATTTTTCTAACTACTTTATGTAATCAAATATTCAGTTCTGAACCATAGCTTCTAATAGAGCTGGCTAAATGAAAGAGTAGCATAAACACCCTTATCTAGCTTTCACTTTAAGGGCAGCTATGAACTCAAGCATGTCAGTTTTTGAATGAGTCAATTTGTTGAGTGACAGGGAGTGGGGAGCTGAAAAAAAATATGACTGTTGTCCTTCAGGTAAACAACCAGAGGCTTGAAATTAGTATTTTAGTAGGGAAAAAAGGAGACCTGTATATCCCTGTTCATAGGTCCATTCTTAATATACAGGGAACAATAAATGAACAAAACATACAATTATATTTTTACATTTGACATTGATCTTTAATCTTCACTACCCAAAGATAGGAGATGTGGGACACATGAAAACAGTCAGTGCACAATAAGCAGATTTGGTTGTGAATTGATCTGTAAAGATAAACACTTGAGAAGGAGTAAGACCACATTACTAAGATGCTTTTAAAATGGTTACTTCAGAATTTCTTCCATTCATGACCTTTACTGCGATCATGTTTTATACAAGTTGCTCAATTTGTGAAAAAAATTACTCCCTCAAGTCCATCATTTTAAGACACCTACAATTGTTTGAAATAGGCTTATTTTTCCCCCAGCAGTGTTTATTATTGTGCTGTTCTGTCAAACAAGGCTGCCGCTCACATGTGCTTGACAAACATGTGCAGTACAACATGTTAGCTTGGGCTCGTATCTGTTTGCAAATATGATCAAGCTTTGAACAAAATGTGCTCATTCACTCTGCCAGACAGAGTTTTCAGGCATATGTAATGGTGGGCAAGTAAACACAGGCTAGGGGAAGGCAAAATTACTTTCAATAAGTAAATTTAAAACATTTTTTAGATCCATGTACCTATTTGAGCTTTGTGACTGACTACTGCTTGGATTGTAAAAAGAAACACACTTCCAGAACTATTTTGAAATTGAAGTTTCATTTTGTCACAGCCAGAGTGTCCCAAAAGAGCCACGGATGATATCTGTAACAGTCTACTGAATTTGATTGCTTACACATTCTTTGTGCTAGTTAGGAATCTTTTGTTTAATCAATACATGTCGGTTTCTGATGTTACATGTTAGTTATCATTCCTATTGATTTTCCTGCTGTTTTGAAACTGCCTTCAGAAGGAAAGACTGGTGACATCATAGGTAGTTCAGTGCCCCTAATTCTGACAGCACTGCAGAGCAACTAAAGGAGTGCTGTCAATTACCATTAACTTTCTGTGTCTTCTCTCGGTTTCACACTGTTTGATGGTTTGCCAACATCAGCCATCATCGGGAACATAAGCCAATTGATTAAAACAGCCAAACTAGAAGGAAATAAACATTAATGCCACATCAAGTGTTTATTAGGTTATTTAAAACTGGTAACCAGGAAGGTGCACTGAGCAGAGGACCATTCCAAAGATGGTACCATGGAAGTAATAAAAATTCATCATGGAGAAGAGCAGTGTCAGTTAAGTTATGGATGCTAAAAATATAAGCTAGATCATGCCAGCATGTTAAAAGCCCAACTATCTGCTTGACTAATTTACCAAATAGCAAAGTCTATTTTGTTTGGATGCATGATGGGGTTCAAAAGTACCACTGGCAAAGTTGGCAGCTCTCTCTTAATGCCTCCTTCTCAGTACTCACTCATAATATTGCTAGCAGAAAAGTCATTACACAAAAACTGAAAACAAAATATAATCATTTTAAGGTAACTGTGACTTCAAAATAGGTTTACAATACAAAAGCTAAAGTCTGCAGCCAGTATTAGCTGCTATCGCTAGTGGGTTCATCTGGGTCTGCATCCTTGTGTTCTCTATCACTCTCCTCACATGCATTTGTGGGGGCAGATTCATACTGATATGACAAAATCAAAGACCATCAGGTTCATTCTGATCATTTATTCAAATATGTAATTGATCCTCATGAACACTGTCAGAGTTGTCACTGTAAGTGCTGTGATATCCAGTCATTACACTTGGTAAACTGAAACTCAGCAGCATCATTGTAGACCCACTACAAATGATTTGATTGCTGCACTCACACTCCCTAGACAGATTCAGCCAGTGGTTTTCACAGGGACCTTGACGGGCTGCATAGCGGTAAGATACCTAGGTGCTTGGCTTGACCAGCATCTTAACTATTCTCTACATGTCAATGCCATCCTGAAAAAACTGCACCCCACGCTCAGCACCCTTTACCAGGAATCATAGTTGCTTGCCTCTACTGGCTAGGCTTGACCTTGTCCAGAAAATGATTCTCCCCATTCTCGACTACTGTGACATGGTCTACAATGTTGCTCCCTAGTCTTCCCTAACCAGGCAGAACACACTCTTCAATGCCTTCTGTCGCTTTGCTCTCAACTCCACCTCCCACACTGATCACTTCATTTTATACCTTGCCATAGATTCCCCCCCCCTTAAATGCAGGTGCTTCTCTCATTGCACCAAACTTACCTCCAAATTCTGATTCGGCACTCTCCCCTTCTACCTCATCTCTACTCTGACTACTTGTCATCCTCCCACTCACTAAATCAGATCTACAGACTCATGCACTTTGGCTGTCCCCCACCATTCTAATTCTATAGTATAGGAAGCATTCTCCTATTACTTCAATAAACTCTGGAATTTGCTTCACCCTCCTATCAGACACTCTTCATCCCCATCTTCTCTCTCACTATCCCTAAATAACTTCCTTTCCCTTAACTGCATCTGCCCCAACACCCCCCTCTCATTTTTCCTAGTCTGTCCCCTTCACCCAGCCTCAAATAGCACTATATCATTGCTACAACTACCCCCTCCTAAGAATCTACACTACTCTGCTCCAATCATCTCCTACACTCTCCTAATTTGTTTCCACTTGTTCCTCTCTTTATGCCAGAGCACTTCATATGCCCTCTTTCTCTTCAGTTGCACAACATTTAGCACTTATCCTATACCAATGCCAGTGTCTTATTACAAGTTTTAGTTAACTATGTCAGTAAGTTGTTCATCTTTTGTTCTGAATTTCTAATCCCTTGAATGTTTATAAGTGTACCAACCTGTTTATGTAATATACTACTCTCTCCCCCAGGACACACCGTGAGATGGGCAACTTATTGTTCAGCGTGTTTTTCTGGTGAATCTCTTCAATAAATAATAAAAAAGACTAACCACTTTTCTAATGAAAATGGTCAAGCCCTCTAATAATATTGATTGAAACTTATTATATACTTAGAGAAAAAGGGTACCAGAACATGATATCAGGGGTTCCTTAGGTGATACTGAAAAGTGCTACAGTATGCGGTATCTAGCCAGCAAGGATCATGAATTGTATGCTTGCCACCTGCTGGTCAGTTTAAGGAATGCAACCACAGCTGTGCGTTGCTGCAGTATTTTGCAATGCAGTTTTCCAATGCACTATATATACACACACACACATATATATATATATATATATATATATATATATATATATAGATATATACACACATATATATACTGTATATTGCAAAAAAACCTTCATTAATACATCAGTTAGGGTAGTCATTACAGTGACAAAAGTTTGAAAATTCAAAGTTAGAGTTACCAGCCCTACCCCCCCACTTCCAACCCCACTCTCCACACACCAACAGGCATTGGAGTGTGCCTTGGGGTTGTTGACCCTGTCACTGCATTCTCTTTGTAAGGAAACTGAGTGGTACAGTATAGGAAAATGGGGCGAGAGTTAGGCCCCGGGGCTACATTAGCACTGCCCAGCAGGCAAACTTAGCCCAGAGCACAAAGCAAGCTATATTCAAAAGGAATAGCCCAGGGCAAACAGCCTCTGAATATAGCATGGAAATGAGGCTAGGCAAACTGGGCTGGGAGTGCAGGGCAAACGTAGCCCTGGAAAAAGACAGCACTGAATATAGCAACCAGAAAGTGCAAACCACAACAACAACACAGTGCACAGCAACATGAGGGTAGGTAGAGGTGAACTATGTGGCCAATGTGTGTGTCAGCAAATGTATGGACCCAGTACAGCTGCAGGCAGCAGCGTATGTGAAAGAAAAGTTTTCAAAACTGTATAATAATCCACAAACCATTAGCACTGTGCTAACACGTTTGCATGGAGCTAAGCCATTTGCCCGGTGCTAAACTTTGCCATATTCGAAAGTGACATGCAAATGAGCCTACTTAGGTAGTCTCTGGGCAAACATCCAAATTAGCATCTCATTATGCCATGATTTGCATTCAGTTTGCCCAGCATTACTGCAGGGTTCCACAGCTCCATCTGTAGGTCAGTCTGGCAGTACAGGGGCTGTTCAGGTCTGGCCGCAGCTCCACCTGTAGGTCAGTCTGACAGTGTATGATGGTTGCTCCAGGCTACATATATGCAGTACAGCATAGCACTGTGTACCCCAGGGGACAACACAGCATAGGCACAGGCGGTGGTGGTGATGCATGCAACTGTCACACTGTAGGGTATGCTACAATGCACAGCAGACACCACATTAGCAAGGGGGCCAGTAGTGTGAGGAACACAGCAATGCCTATGGTGTGTAGGGTAATGATGACCACTGCACTGTACACAGTTACAAGCCCACCTTGCAGGTGTTTACTGCCAGTGGACATTTCTGTCACACTGTTGTGTGACCCACAGATGCTGCACTTCTGGCATGGGATGTTCATAGTGACATAGACATGGATGGCTGTTTGTGCTGTGGTGAATGTACAGCTGTGCGGTATGTGACTGGGGGGCATGTATGATTAGACAGGCACACTGATATTGGGGTATTCCCAATACTAGCCCATGTGCACTGTGTGCTGTGTCCCAGCCTTGTGGCTGCACCCAGTCTGTGGTGAGGCCCAGCTACCCGTACACCCTCCCCTCAGCACCCACCATGCCCACGGTGCTGCGTCTATGTGCTGGCATCTGCTGGTCACCACACACATATGGTCTGCAGGTGTGTGCTGTATGGCCACACTGCCATGGGGGCCAGGTCGCCACATACTGCCTGGCATGGCTGGGACTGGTGGCAGCAGTTGGCATCATTGTGGTGCTATCAGTGAGCAGCATGTATCCTCCATGTCTGACTTTTTTTCTGTCATAGTCATATGTTACGGTCATGCAAGACCACGCTAAAACCGTGCAAGGTCACAATGTCACACAAAGCTGTTTGTCCAGCATTAAGACCAGCTTTTTCTGGTGGTAATTTGTGCCACGCAAATGGTCGCGCTAAGTCATGCTAACCACTGTAGCATGGCACTAGTCACTGAATATCTCTTAGCTCCTGTATTCATGTTCAGTTTGCCCCTTGCATAGATTATGGTTTGCCCGGCACTAATGCAGTTTGCCTGCGCTATTTGGCCTTTTGAATATAGCAGGCCCACACTAATCCCATGCAAACAGTTTGTGCACCGCTTCGAATATCTGGGCCTATGTCTCAGAAACCACACGGCAGATTCCCACAAATTTTGGCAGATCAAGAGAGCGATACCTAGACATTATGTCTGGTTAATGTCATGCAAATCTGTTCACTGTTTCTAAAGTTATTAATGTTCAAAAATGCAGGTTTATCACAGACGTTAACTTTCACCCTAACTATACTGGCACTACCTATATACAGTGTGTGTGTGTTATATACATATATATATATATATATATATATATATGATTTCAATGGCCTACACAGACAGTGTAATGTTATGCTTGTGCAACTGTGTTAGTTTGGTTTGGACCATTCACACTCTGTATTCCAGAGGAATTACCACCCTGTATGGGTACCAAAGGCAAGGAATCTTTGAAGAGGGTTCCACCCCTAGAGGTGCCACAGAACAATTCCCATGGCTAAAGGTACCTTAGGATGGATCCAATGAATAGAAGTGCTGCCGCTGGAGGAGGGCAGGATGGTGCGTAAAGAAAAATGTGCTTCAGAAGTAGGCTGAGAGGAACTGCTTATATAGCTCAGGAAGTGGGAGTTGCTTGCTGCTTGTCCATTGAACTCCAAGCAAAGCCTTCCAATTCAATGGTCTATGCAGCTAGTATAGTATTATGCTTATGCAACTGTGTTAGCTTGGTTTTGGCCATTCGCACTCTCTATTCCAGAGGAATTACCACCCTGTATGGGTAACAAATGCAAGGAATGCTCGAAGAGGGTTCCACCCCTAGAGGTGTCATGGAATGATTCCCATGTCTAAAGGTATGTTAGGAAGGATCCCCCAAAAGAATGAAGTATGAAACATATAAGCAAGAAGTAACTGAGACATAGTAATAGATAAGCATAGACCAGGAGTTCTCACACTTTGTCTTAGTGAGCCTCCCCCAAGCCTTGGAAAAGATCCTGAGCCTCCCCTACTACAGAAATAATTTTGGTCCTCCCCATAGTTAGAACAACTATCATACTTTGCACATTACAGGAAGAATACAATGAAGTGCATTTGAGTCATTGAGTTTATTCTCATTTTATTGAACTTGTTATTCTCCATTTCTATAACCCCCCCCCCCCAGGTCAGCCTACTTGCTCCACACTTCAGACTTTTGGACCCTATTTACCCCTCATTGCAACACCTCCATGAGTCAAACTGTTTTCTTTGTCAGTTTTAACCTGCTCTTAAACACCTTCTCAGGGACCATTTTGCTCCTCCTGGGCTTGCTTCTAGTATCTCTCTGCTTAGCCATTGTATTTGCGCTTTTCAGCAGCCAGTATAATGGGTCAGTTGTTACCTTGTTCCTATTCATTTGCATTATTTTGCATTTTGTTTTGCACAGTTTCCAAGAATTGTATTTTCTCCATACAGCTTTTCCCCATGTCATACCAGGAAACAAGTGTTTGTTGAGCATGTCTTTCCTGGTAACCATTTTGTACACAAATTCGCATGCCATTATTCACTTTCAGTTTGCTGCATCCTTTCACACAAAGCATCCAAAACTTGACATTTAAATATAGTACATTTTAGAGCTTGCTTGAGCCTCCCCTGGAACAGGTTGGGGCCTCCCCTGGGAGGCTGGCCTCACCATTTGAGTTTGATAATGTAATGAGATGCTCAGTTTGATAATGAGATTAAATTTCCAGGTTTGCATGGAATGATACTGATGCTTTGCATTGAGAATGATGGGATCCTCTAAGGAGAGAGGGAACGGCATTGACACCCGTCCATCTCCATCCAACATCAGAACCTACCTAAAGAAACTAGGGACACTACTATGCTAACTAACAGAAATGACCTGAGGCAATGGAGGAGAGAAAAAAAAACTCTTATGAGAAGGAAATCTCTAGGGATCCAAGGTCTAGGTCACCTTCTCTCCAGGCTTGGGACATTTTTATTTAGTGATGGCTCTGCACCTGCAGTTTGGAAAATCCAATTAAAGAGAGGAGGAAATATTCCAAATTGGAGGAAGGCTCACTCAGTCCCTCTGGTGGGAACACCGTGGAGCACTGAGAGAAAACTCTGCAACAATACATGCAACCAAGGTGGGAGGAGGAGAGCAATGACTGCTGAGGCACTCACCTGGCCTACTTATCCTAAACACAAACCAAGTGAACCAGAGGCAGTTGTATGGATAATGCAGTGAAGGTGCCTTGCTAGGGAAACCACTAAAGCCAATGGATAACCATTATAGTGGAACACTAGAGCTAAATGAGGTAATTTTTTCCACCCTTCACAGCTAGTCTTAAATTCTACACCAGGAGCTGCTGTTGCATAGCAAACAGCTAAAGCCAAGCCTGGGGTGAGGACATTCCCAGCTATGGGCCAGATGAGAAGGACCCTGCCGCATGTCAGGCACTCTCAAGATGCGGACTAAATGCAGAGTGAGCTCATTGGCTGCAGGAAACCCTGGGCTGGAATGGACAGGCTTGCATGCCCCAAAAACTGATTGAGAGCTGAAAAGCTGGTAAGCAGCTTAATGAGCACTGATATGCTGCAACTGTAATGAGCGTTGAGTGCTGAGACCTTGCAAGGTTAAAAACAGATTGAGTGCAGCAGACATCCCAGAGGCTGAAGCCTAAGGGATGCATTAGGCATGTAAGTCAGTAAACAGAGTAGTAATAGGTGGACCTGCATGTAGGTCTACATAACATAGTAGCAATGAGGCAGCACTGAATAGTGGAGCAAGCCAGCCGGGCATCCAAAAAAATCCAGTGGAGGTGACACATACGACAAGTATTTGTCAGTGGCTGAGATAGGATTTAGAGTAATTAGCCCCAAGGGGCCATGATTCCCCAAACACCTCCAAGACCCCACCATAGGAAAACAAGAAAGGGATGGAAGAGCCGAGACCCACATGCAGGTATTGAAACTAAGTCACAGCACCAGCAGAAGCTTTAGCTGACCTCTGAGTACAACAGGGTGTATGAACATAGAAGCAGCATCTGTATTGAGTAAACTGAGTTATAAAACTGCAATAAACATAAAATAAAAGAGGCACAATGCTCTGAAGCAGCTGTACACCAGGCATTGCAATGAAAGCGTGCAATGAGGTAAGTAGAATGAGACAGCATGATTGAGCTGCATAGCTAGGGTTGAGAGTAAGCCAGGGTCAGGTAAAAACAATTAAGTATGCAACATGGAAGCAGCTATGTTTGAGCTGAAACACACAGAATGATTGCAGTTACATTGCAAGTAATTTGAGAGTTGTGAGTAACTGAAAGCAAGTAGTAGGAGCTCTGGAGCAATATGCTAGTAATTTAGAAACAAAGCCCCCCACCAAAAAGACAAAACCAAAGTCACACAAACACAGAACACAGGAACAAAGACAGAAATAAGCACACATGCAGCCAACGGCAAGATACAAACCAGAAGCAGGAAAATAAACACAGAAATCCAGCAAAGACTAGCAGCAGTGTGGGGGGCAGCCCTCTAGGACCCAAACCAGCTCAGAGGACAGACTCACAGAGCCTTCAGCTGCAGAAAAAGATGTGCTTCAGAAGGAGGCTGACAGGAGCTGTTTATATAGCTCAGGAAGTGGGAGTGGCTGGCAGTTTGTCCACTGAAATCCAGGGACAGCCTTCCATATAGAGATTAGGGTATAAAAATGCAAAGCGTACAAAGATGAGAAATGAAAAGACATTAGAGATTTGGATCTCTGGAGTATTGGTGAATCAGTGGTGGCACCTTACTTGGGGTTGCCCACCCCCATCCCATAGCCTTCTGTCCAGAGCACAAGATACAGCTCCAACCAAGTGCATCATAGTGATACATTATGGCCAACATATTCTGTCAGAGCTTCCTTCATACAGGGCCATATGGGCCCTGCAGGAAAACATCACATTTGACCTTGTCTGATCCAGGGTAGGGGTAGTGACATTGTGGGAGAGTGGACATTAGGGATGACAACCCCAAGTAAGACCCCACCATTGATTCGCCTATACTCTGGAGACCCAAATCCCTAATGCCTTTTCATTTCCCGTCTTTGTAAGCTTTATGTTTTTACAACCCTGATCTCTGCATTAACATAGTTTTTGCAACTAGTTTCCCTTCTTTTTGTGACAGTGGACCTGTTTCCGTCATGACCTGTGCAAAATGAAATACTGTAAATACAATATTGAACCTGAGGAGGCAGTGTGTTGGAGATTGAAATATGAGATCATGAAGTTGGAGCAATTGGAGTTGCCTTTGGACTGAGCAGGAGCTATGTCAGTCTGCAGGTGTGGAGAAGTTGTAGGCAGCAGGACCGTCTCGCTTGTTTTATCTTAAAAAAAGTATGTCATCCATGTCATAGAGCTACATGGTCTTTCCAGTTAATCTTATTGCGGCTTGGTCCTCTCCTTTTGGCGCTTCTCTCTTTCTTGTCTTGCCATTTCAGACAAAGGGCTTCCTCACTGTTAGGGTGGCCGCAGTGAGGGAAAATGGCTGAAGACAACACCATTCGGATTGGTGGAGGAAGAATCTGCACTGATGACTTGTATGATGAGAATGCAGTAAACACCACTGAAAAACTGAAAACTGCTGTCCAAAAAGGGCTAAAGATTGTTACTTTCTAAGGGCTGTATTTATTTTATGTATAATTTTTAAGTAGTTTCTTATATTTTATACACTATGGCCCAGATACTTAAAAGGGTTGCGCATGGTGCAACAGTGTTGCACCATGTGCAACCCACTGATGCAACCCAGTGCAATATTCAAAAGGGAAAAGTGCGTGGCACAAACCCCGATGCGCTGGAGCACATCAGTAATGTATGAAGGCACAGGTGGGGGGGCATGCCCATGCATAACCTGCACAGCCTGATATTCAGCCCAGGATGTGCAGAGCAATGCATGCGCAACCCCTGCCTGTGCCAGCACAAAGTTAAGCCAAAAAAACAAGGAACAACTGATGGCCACCCACAGGTGAGCTGCTGCATTGCATGGCGCAACATGGCAGCTGCCACCTGTGGGTGGCCACCCGTGTTCCGGCTGCACCTGGCGGTGCTCCCCCATGCCCGATCACAGGCATTTGTTGAAAGAAAGCTCCCCATCCTATATCCCTGGTGGTCCAGTGAACCTCTATCTGCCCAATCGCGGGCATTTGTTGGAAGAAATCTCCCGTCCAATATCCCTGGTGGTCTAGTGGACCTCTATCACCCGATGCTCACCAGGGATATAGGATGAGAACTCTTCAACAAATACTCTTGATCATGCTGAAGTGTCGGTCCCCGATGGCTGCTGCCTGGCAGGGCACCAGGCACAAGTCATTGGGGATCGGCACACCTGCATGCAAATGGGGCCATAATGACATGCAAATGGCCCCATGTGTGCCTTGCATACATTATGGCCCCATTTGCATGTCAACTTTTGAATATTGCTGTGCATGGTGTAATGAAACTTCCACTAGCGCATCTCCATGCTCCACTCTGGCCACTCATGCTGGCACAGTGCCACTGCACCATGCACACTGGGGGTGGCCAGGGTACAATATTCAAAGCTGCTGAGCCATGGCGCAGCTCCTTTGAATGTCGCTTAGTCAACACCCCTGCGCAGACAAGTTGAGCTGCGCCCAAGCTTGCACCACAGCAGGGCGCAGTTTGAATATCTGGGCCTATATGTGTGTTTTCCGTGTGTTATGTATCTTTGGTGCAATTTAGTTCATTTTTTTAACACCGTATTAATATCGTATTAACTTGATACCGCTTTTGAGAACTAGGTATTTTTATCATCTATATAATGATTTTAGGTTAAGTTGTAAAGTTTCAAATAGTTTGAAACAATAGATTTAAAAATTCCCTGGGTTGAAAGATCATGTGATCAGTATCCCCCTATAAGCTCTAAGCCTCTTTCTCTTTGGCTTTAAAGCGCCTGCGTAAGCTCCATTAAGAACAGCGGTGCTACTAGGAGCTGACAAGGAGCTGATGGGGTTATTGCAAATCGCAAAAGCAAATGTTTGTTTTTACTCTAGTAGCAGTATTTTACTTGTCTGTTTAGCATTTTAATTAAAACACACTACATGGGAGTAAGTTGTTTGCAAATATGCAGTAATTTTGAGACCAGTGTACTGCGAGTCCTTTGTAGTTAAAAACTGATTGGCCTCTCTGTGCTTTCCTGTGCGGGCATCTTGCTGCGTCTTGTTGCATTTTATTAAAATAAGAAGGACTTCAACAGTAAGTTGTGCTGTATTATCTATATTATGCACATGTGCCGCTGAAAGTCATTCAGTGAGATAATAGTTACAGGGAGTTTTTATTTTTTCATTTATGTTTTTAAAACGGTTAGATAATTGTTGTTTTCATTTTCTTTTTGTTTGGCAGTGAGCTTGTTGGGACAATTATGTTCTACTTTCAGTCAAGGAGCAACTCAAGGAGTGCTAGCAATAAATATTGAAAAATTAAAAGAGACCAGTGCAGAGTCTTGGCTGAGATTCTTGTCTACAAATGGCGACTCACCAAATTTGGTCCCTTTGTTAAAGCTTACCAGAAGCTGTAGTTTCTGGACTCTGGTCTTGAATTTTGGATCAATCTTGAAAACAGTTGTAAAGCACTATGATTTATAGGAGAAGAGAAGTTATTCAAGTATACAGGTGTCATACTAAATTTTGGTCTCCGTGTTAAAAACTTATAGAAGTGGTAGCTTCTGGATATTGGTCTTTGGACTTGGACTTGGATTTTGGTTAAACGCTGAAAATAGCTGTAAAGCAGCATGGCTTATGGGAGAAGAGAAGGAGAGATAACCAAGTACAGAGGGGACATTATTGGATTCTTATCAAGAACTTATCCAGAACTTGTAAAGAACGTGACCTACTAAAAGTACAATTAGTGTACAATTAGCATATTAAATAGTGATTTGCTGATAATCTTCAGAAACCAAGTTACTTGTTCTAACTGTATATACAAATGCTGAATTTTACTTGTGAACTAACTCTGTGAACCAGTTTAATTTAGAGAGGGTAGACCTGGTAATTTTCAATGACTTGTTAACCCACTTCATTTTACACCATCTACTTTTCTGTTTCTTCTTGCTACACACCAAATGGTATAAAAGGTATGAAGGTGTGAAGGTGTGAAGTGGTAACAGTGAGTCGGGTTTTTGGATAGCATTATATAGATACTATTTATTGAATAGAAAGTAACCTTGGGTTTGCTAAGAAAAAACAATAAGCGTGGTAAATACAAGACTGCAGAGGAAGAAAGCATGTTGCTCTCCTCTATTGGCTCGTCCTGTTTTACCTACTGGGAAATCGAGACCAAGTAAAACCTTTATCAAAAAGAACAGTAAGCAAACAAAAAATTACAGAACATATGAAATTGATGAAATTAGAAAATGATAAAGCACCTACCCCAACACTCTTATAACTAGCTCTCTGCATAGTAGTAGTCCTAAACTTACAGAATTTCCATCGCTTATCTATGGAAGCTTGGAAAATATAATTTTTCAGGAGGATGCTAATGAGAGGGAGACTGAAAATAGCCATATAGAAGAAAGTAATGATACGGTGAATGACAATTCAATTAAGGAAGAGAACTACAATTTAGGACAGGAATTCGTCCTGGATTTGGATCAAGAGATGTCAGAACAAACCAGTTTTTTGAACTTCGATAAGGAATAGGGTACAGAAGACATAGAACAGCATAGTACAGGGAAACATTTAGGGGGTGAAAAGAATAAAAACACACAATTTGCACAAGAGGATTTGATATTAGTATCTGGAATTGAACTTAGAGTGGTTAATGACAAATTACAGCAGACTATCACAGGGATAAAAGATCTAGCTTTTAGCAATAACAATACCCTAACACCCAATACGACTAAAATATCTAAAGAACATACTATGGCAGGAGATCTGGGTAAACCTTTCTTTTTGCCTGACTTAATTGATGAAGAACTGGCAAACAATTTGGGACATCAATGCACAGCTAACATAATGCTAATGGAACACCTGATAGCTATAAAAAATGAATTAGTAAACCTTAGGCATGATGTTGCTGTCAATAATGCAAAGATTGATTTACTGAAAAATAAAATGGACTGTGGTAGTCTAAACATATTAGAAGATCCTGCTCTATATGATAGTGAGGATGAAAAATATAAAAGACCTGACTTTACAACTATTGATTTCCCTGATATAACGAATAAGGAAAAGAAAAAGGGGAAAAGGGGGAATGGGAAGGAAAGAAGATCCAAGAAAAGTGAGAAGAATACACAAAAAACAACTACAAAAATCTAATAAAAATAATAGGAGAAGAAATAGAAAGGGAAAAATTCAGGAATACCTTTGTGGAGCAGAAAAGCAATTTGAACAAAAACTTGAACTAAGGGAAAAGTCTAACAATGCAACACTAAATAAAAAGACAACACACAAGGAACAACAGAGAGGATATAAAATACAAAACAAACAAGGTTTAGATTATCATCTAGAACAACTTGAAACAGAAATAAATGCTTTAAAAATATTTTTACCTCCGAGTGTGTTGGTAAATGTAGATAATCAAAATGCTGACAGTATAAATCCTGGAAATACTTATGTAAATGGAATATTTGAACTAGGGGAAGGGGAAGGGGACCCTTTGCATAATACGGTATTTAAAGAAACAGGATTCCCCCAGGTGAAATTGGATCAGAACGACACAAAATTGGATGAAGAAACACAATATTAAAGATAGTGGTGGAATTGTATCCTAATTTGCACAGATCCCTTTGGAGCCTGGATAAAATGAGCTAAATACAATATTGGAGACAGTCATGATGCAGTGCATAGGGCCAGCAGACCACAATATACTTCTCAATACCCTGTGAGTGTGGTTTCCTGACCCACCACAGGGTGTGACTTCTGTGCCAAAGTGCTGTTCCACCCCTACCCAGGCTATGACTGGTGCTACATGCTCCAGCACCTTATGCATCAGCCTTGTACCAGTAAACCAGCTCACTGAATTCACACGTGAACTTAGCACACTTGCATGATAAGGCAGCGTGTTCCCCAGAGGTGCAACCAACATCCCTGCAATCAATGTTACATGATAAATGTTTATTTTTTTTTATTTTGACCCCAAACATTCAACATATTCTTCTTATGACTCCACCTCATAAATCCCATACATGAAAATTTTCAAATCTGTGCTGAAACGTCATTCTGCACCACAGGTGTAAAAACACATTTTGGACAGGATGTAAAAAATGACAGAGATACTGTTCATGAGGTGGTGTAAAAAAAATTGGTATGTTGAAAATCTTGAGTCAAAATATTGTAAATTACCAGTTATGCTCATGCGTGGAATCTGAGCAATGCACACTCATAACACAGCCATATTTTAGAATTGTGTTGCCAAATTTTCAACATGGGCTTCCTGGGACTCCACCTCATGAACACTGGCACTGTCATTTTGTTAGTCAGTGCTGAAAGGTGATTCCATGCAGTGACTGCACCATTCCATGCTATAGTTACATAAATACAATTCAAGCAGGATATGAGAAATGACAGCTGTATTGTTCATGAGGTGGTGTGAAAAAAAGTGCAGGTTGAAAATCAGGAGTCAAAATATTGTAAATTACTAAAATTACATGCCTGCATAGAAACTGCACAATGCACACTCATAACATGGCCATTTATGTGAATGTTTTCACCAAATTTTCAACATGGGCTTATTGGCACCCCACCTAATGAACACAGGCACAGTTAGTTTGTTAATCAGTACCAAAAGGTGATTCTGCACAGTGACAGTGAAATCACCTTCTGGATATGATTAATGAAATGACAGTGACAGTGTTCATGAGGTGGTGTCCCAAAAAGCCAATGTTGAAAATCTGGTGGAAAAATTCCCCAAAATGGCAAAGATATCAACATAAATTCAAAACGTCTTTGAACTACATTATAAAGCATTTACCTGTATTCCTCAGTTTGCGGGTTTGGCATTGAAGAGTGCAGACATGTTCCAGTCCACAGAAGAAGACAGCACCAGACCTCTGGTGATAAGTATGGTGTAAGGGGGGTGCAGGGTGGTGGGTGCTCAGCAGGAAGGCCAGGAAATGGGGAGGGGGATGGCAAGGATTGCGAGTGACTGTTTTCTTTTTTCCAGGTAAAAAAACATTGCTGTGTTTTTTTTCGGGGAAAATACTGGACTGCATTACACACTGCTGGGGAGGGGGGGTGTAAAAGCCGACATGGGGACTGGACACCCCAATGTCAGCAGTGGCAAGGAGAGGGCTGAAAAGGAGGGGGGGTGGATCAGACTTCAAATTAAAAAAAAAGAAATAAACTGCTACCAGGGATTGGGGCCCCCGGCGTGCAGAAAACAGCAAACTGACACTCAGACTGGCAGGGCTACAATGACGGTAGACCTGTCCCTGACCTAGTTTGTCAACCACTGGCAAGCACCTGACTGCACTATACAGCACAGCTGTCTTTAATGAATGACAGCTGTGACCTATAGTCCAAGTACTGTACGACACAGTTGTCATTTATTAAAGACAGTTGTGTCATATAGTACTTGCACTATACGACACAATTGTCCAGAAAAAAAAGAACAACAAACACGTGAATACACTGCCACTGGGGTATGGGGCCGCCTGTGTCCAGATAAGAGATACACTGAGGCACAGTCAGGCTGGTGGGGCTACAATGACAGTAGTACCCTCCCTGACCTATGAGTGGTGAAAGCAGCAGGGGTTGCACTACATGACAGAGCTCTCATACTGTATGTTAAAGACAGCTGTGTCGTATAGTGCAAATTGCTGCTTTCCCAAAAATTCCATTATGAATAGAATGTTCATTTTTTGAACTGTGCATCCTCCGATATGGAACATTGTTATTAAATATTTCAAAAACTACTTAAATGGGGGACATAAACATCACAGATGCAAACACCTTGGACCAACCTCTATCAAACCTGAGAGTTTCATGTTTCAAAGCCTTTTATTTCTTAAGTTATCTGTTGGCAAAAAAAGTCTCAACATTTTCAAAAAGCTGGATTTTAGTGTTCTTTGCACTTCTGTAACTTTGCCTTCCCTGAACCAACTTACATGAAATTCATGTGTTCAACAGATCCTGGCAGAGATGCTGTGCTTTACACATTTCATGTTAATCAGTTGAACAGTGGTAAATTTATTAAGGTACATAAATTTGGGTTTATCATATCAGTGCTTATGCAACCTTAATTTACAGGTATGACTATGCCTGTATTATATATGCATGTGTGTGTATGTATGTATGTATATATATATACTGTATATATATATATATATATATATATATATATATATATATATAATCTGTATATATGTATGTATATATATGTGAGTGTGTGTGTGTATATATGTATATACATATTCATTGAAAAAACTTTGTTAATGTATCAGTTAGGGTTAAAGTGACAAAAGTGGAGAAATAAGATGCTAGGACTGAGAACCTAACCCCGCATCACCACCCCACTCCCCCATCCTCCACAGACGGACTTATGCTGCAGTGTGCCATTTGGTCATCAGACCCAACTCTCACCACATTCCATGTGTAAACAGGTCAACATGCTACAGTAAAGGAGAATGAGGTGAGAGTTAGGCCTCATGACCCCATGGCACACCCCAGCATCTGTCAGTCTATGGAGGATGGGGGTGGGGGGGTTAGGGGCTCAACACTAACATCTCACTTCCCCACTTTTGTCACTTTAACCATAACTGATGCATTAACAAAGTATTTTGCAATGAATTTCCTTACTTTTTGAAGAAAAGTGTAATATAACTAGTAAATTGTATGTGTTGGTGGCCAAGCTGCCCATTTGTGTATAATGATATGCTGTCTGTGGGAGCGTGGGCCCTCCCGACCCTGTGCTCCCACAGATCCATACAACAGCCCTATTGGGCAAGGAACACTTGCAACATTAATATGCCAATATCTCAGCAACCATAAACAGCTATGAACAAAATTCCAGTGCCATTGTAATCATGACAGTGAAACCTCCACATGAGAAATGTTGACTAAATCTGTATCTTGTATTGTTTCCAAGATAAGGTTGAAAAGTGCTGTGGGTGCCACAATGTTATCCTATGGGAAATCTCAACTTTGTTATGGTATATCTATGGAACTTATGCAATTTATTATGCCTAAACAGCATAATTCACATCTCTGGGACACCCATGAAAATTTAAAGCTTAAAGACCAAACCGTTTATTTACAGTGCAGTTGCAAAGTTTTTAAAATCCTAGTTCGTGAGGTTTCAAAATCCCCATTTGCGAGGTCAATCCCCATTCATGAGTTGTCAAAATCCTCATTTGTGAGCAATCCTTTATCATCAGATTTTGACCATCTGATGAAAGGGGAGTTTGACAGCTCAAGAACAAGGAATTAAAAAATGATTCCCTTTCGTGAGCTGACAAAATCCCCGTTCACGAGCCAATCCCCTTTTGAGAGGTGTCAAAATCCTTGTTCGCCAGCCAATCTTCATTTGCAAGAATGGCCATCTGGTC
The DNA here is from genome assembly GCA_016271365.2 of Neoceratodus forsteri. Lineage (NCBI taxonomy): Eukaryota > Metazoa > Chordata > Ceratodontiformes > Ceratodontidae > Neoceratodus > Neoceratodus forsteri. The sequence goes on along the minus strand of CM057459.1, from coordinate 1,050,126,730 downwards.
CCAAAATGACGATCAAAGATTTTGTCAGATGGTGAAGGGATTACCGATAATATAAAGATTTTATCAGCTCAAAAACAATCCCCTTTCGCTAGGTAACAAAAATTATGTTTGCTAGCTGATCCACTTTCGTGAGCTGACAAAATCCCTATTCACGAGCCAGTCCTCATTTGCTAGAATGGCTGCCTGGTCCCTAAGTCATGTTCAAGGATTTTGCTGCCTCACAAAAAGGGATCAGATCGTGAACGGGGATTTTGTCACCTTGCAAATGAGGACTGGATGCTAGTCGAGAAGGAAGAATTTAAAAACTTTAAACAGCCGTTTTTTGGCCAAAACACAACAAACCAAAGGTATAGGTTTGTAGAGGGCATCATCGTGAACAAAACCCATCTCTTATTGCAACAAAAAGTCACCCATGGAGTAAGTTACAATATTTTATTTTGGGGAAAAATGAAAACAAAATGGCTGCTTGTGAACAAATAATGTTTTCTCATGAATGGGGATTTTAGAGATCCCCTTTCATGAGTTGACAAAATCCTCGATTGTAAGCTCAATCCCCTTTCGCAAAAAATACATACAAATCTTAGCGTGAACTGAGCATGCTCAGAACCCAAAAATTCAAAATTCAATAACTTCGGTACAGATTAATATTTTTTCACCAAACCAACACTGGATTATTCTTTTATCAAACCTCTTTCTACCCTGAAAATATCCCACCAAAATACCACATGGTGTGGCTGCAGTGATGGGCAAAAATCAGCAAAGAAGTGCCAAAAAAAGTAAAAAATGCATTATTCAGCACTTTGCTGCATGTAACCAGCAAGTCCGACTGATACACAAATTGGCACATCAAGAGATCTACTTTATAAAACTGCACATTCCAAATTTCGTGCAAATCTGTCGAACTGTTACAAAGTGATTAAGGTGCAAAATTTGTGATTTAACATTAAATTTATTCAACCCTAACTTTACTAGCGTGACTGTGCCAGTATAATATATAAATATATATGTACATGTGTATATATGAATATGTGTATATATATATATATATATATATATATATATATATAGGGATACATGATGGGCATGAGTGTGATATGGCAAATATTGTCACTCTTGCAGAGTGAGCTCTGGATATCTCGCAAGTGCCTTTGGCACGAGTGAGATATCCATAGCTCATGATGCAGGAGTGACAATATTTGCCATAGCACACGATCTGACCATCATGCATTCGATATATACGATAGGGCCAAGAGTTATAAAAGTTTTGTTATGCTCTCTTGTGCTCTGTTCCTGTTTATGTGTTTGCTCATTCTGTATGTGAGCTTTTCTGAATGGGCTGGCAGTGTTATAAACTCTGGGAGACACATGAGTATGTTTTGCAATGCTAAATGAGTTAGTTTTAGGTAGGAGTGAGAAACATACTTTTTTGAGGCTGTATTGTTTAGAAGTCTGGCTGCAATGAAGCTGAGAGCATCACAGCAATTGTAATGAGCTGAGAGGCAGAGTGCCAGAACAGCTGATACTGTTTTCAGTGGTAATTAAGTTCGCTGCAGGCAGAGTGTTCTGTGAAATTGTGCTCTTTAGGATTCTGGCTGTAGTCAAGCTGATAATATCACAGTAATTGTAATGGGTGAGAATCAGAGTTTGAGGAACAAGTGAGAGCGTGTTTCAGTAGTAGTTGAGTTAGCTGCAGGCAGTAGTTTAGACTGTTCTGTGAAGCTGTGCTGTTTAGAATTCTGGCTGCAGTCACAGTAATGAGCTGGAAGTAGGTGGGGGGGATAGGTATGTTTTGTAATGCTCATTGAGTTAGCTGTAGGCAGCAGTGAGACCTCTGAAGTAGGTCTTTATTTGTGTCTATGGTAACAGCACAGGTGTTTATTGCATGCTGAGAGGAAAGCTACCTAGAGTGATGGCCTTTTGTGACCTGTGTGTGTAAATGGCTGATATCATCACAGTAGAGCAGAAGAAAAAAATATCACACTGCAGTGGATGATACACTGTTTTATCTCACTCATTAACCACTTACCCCTAGTGTGTGTGTGTGTGTGTGTGTATACACACACACACACACACACACACACAGGGGGTCAGAGCTTTCTCAGTAGAATATCCACTGTAGTGAGGATGAATCCTGATGACATCAGATGAGCAAGGATATCGACAGATGTCCACACTCTGTTGATGTCACCAGAGAGAGAATATCTTCACTGCAGCTTGCATTCTAAATAAAACTGCTTTAGAAAACAGTTTCTCTTTCTCACTGAAGCTGCAACTTACTCAATTGGCTATGTAAAACAAACTCACCTGTGTTTCATTGTGTTTCTAACACTCCTAGTCCATCACTGTGCTGATCTCAGCTTCAAAACAACATGCATTCTAAATGAAACCCCTTCACAAAACAGTTTCTCTTTCTCACTGAAACCTACAACTTACTCAATTAGCTTTGCAAAACACATTCACCTGTGTCCCATTGTGTTTCTAACTCCCAGTACATTCAGAACAGCACACACACAAACACACAATGAGCAGAAAACACACAGAAACAGAAAAAAAAGTTCCTAAAGCTCACACCCCCCCCCATGGTACAAATCGCACTTATGATGTGCAGATCATGGAATATGGAAAATATTCTCAGTCCTTTCGGCACTCATGAGAATACAGAGCTTATTCTGCAAGAGTGAGAATATTTTCCATATCCCACTCCTGCCCATCTTGAATCATATATATCAATTATGGGAGTGGGAACTTCAAGATGACAATAAATGGTGTTATTTTCACTGCAATGAAAGAAATGAAGCTGACTTCAGCAGAGTTAAAATAAATACCGTCTATACCTACTCTGCTGACGTCAACTTCCTCCCTCTTTCTATACCCATTACTGTCACTAATTTATGCCTCTCTTTTCACTGCCTGTAATATAAAAATATGTACAAGTGCCATAGTACAGATCACAAATAGGAGTTAAAACAACCTATCCAAAACATGAAACAAAAGATCTGCATCCCACTACATTTTAAAACTGCTCTAACACAACTCGCACAAGCAGTCTGAAAACTGTGCACAAGTCTCGTTCAAATCAGAACCAAAAAGCAACCATTCCGAACAACTCTCACAGCATAGAACATTATTAATGTTCTCCTTTACCTGTAATCAGTGCAAACAATATTGTTTACCTACATTTTCTATCACTCTCCATTGCAGACTGCGGACACAAAATTGAAACGTCTTACAAAAATGTACATCAGCGTGTAGCAACACTTGAAAAGAAAAGTGAAGCAGACTCTCTAAACATAAATAGTAAAAGTGAAGTGGACCACATAAAACATTCAGAAAAACAATTGCATATTGCAACAAAACATCAGGAAAGTTACTAAACAAATAAAAATTATACCTAAGTAATGCAGCTCACAGTCCTGCTCTTCCCAGACCTAACAGACATTCCCACCCTCACAAACAAATGACCCAATCACACACCACACTACAAACAACAACATCCAATCAGCAATCACACAACACCAAATGACCAATTACAGCTCTAACACATGTCATACCTAGTCACTCACACAGACAATACAAATGAACAGACCAAACAAAGATGTAACAACAAATAATAGAGGAGCTCCCACTCCCATGGTATAAATAGCACACATGATGTGCAGATCGTGGAATATGGACAATATTTTCACTCCTGCATCATGACCTCTGGATATTCACTTTTGCCTTCAGCACTCGAGAAATATCTAGAGCTCACTCTGCAGGAGTGAAGATATTTTCCTTATTCCATTCCTGCCCATCATGTATCATATATGTATATATATATATATATATATATATATATACACACACACACATATATATATATATATATATAATCTATTTGTTACTGCCACAGTTGTGCCAGTATAGTTAGACCTTCTATGTTAAACCCAAAATTTTGCACTTTAATAACTTTGTAACCATATGACTGATGTGCCTAGCTGAGTGGCAAAAAAGGTGTAATTTACCATTTATGGGCAAATGCTTTGCTCATCTGCATCTCGGAAAGGGCTTGGGGGTCTGGTCTGAGTACAAGGGATCTGGGCTGCATATGTGCCTTTTGAAGGTTTGGTGAAAATCCACAGCTCTGGGACAGTCCCTTCAAGAAGGGACCTGTTTATGAGCCAAGTGAGGGGCCTTGTGAGGGCTGGAGCACCATCCTTGAGCAGTCTGGCTTGTACATCGTCAGGCCCTCCTGATCCTCTGGTTTTCAAGGACTTTAGGAGGGTGAGGACTTCTTTAACCTTAACTAACCTCAGATGAAAGGATGGACTCCAGTGTGTAGGAGTCGTTGTTAGTCACAGGGAGCTCAGCCTTATAAGAATCAATGTTTGTGAAGTTAGGGTCCAAGTTAACAAGTTAGGGACCAAGTTAACTCCACAAAATTAGGGAAATGTGGCATTGGGGTTTCGAACCCTAACTCACCCCTCAAGCAGCAAAAGGACACACACACACACACACAAGCATCCACAGACTGCCATCATCGGGTAAGGCAAATGACTTACAACTGTTTTCAGAGGACACAAATGCAGTAGTACTGATGTGCTACCTTTGTGGATTTGTATTTACAGCATGCACATTACAAGATGGACATACTCACTTGTCAGTGCAGACCGAAATCAAGGATGCTCAGATCAGAACACTGCTTCTGTGTGCAGAAATCACAGGTCCCTGCAACAACAAATACAAATCCACAAAACCCAATTTTACAAGAGTTATTTTGTCTGCAGAAATGTAGGTCCATAATAGACCAGCACTTCTGTAACCTTAGGTGCTTATTTACACTGTAAGACATGTACACACCTGATGGACTTGTGCTTCTGCAGCTGCAGATGTAAGACATACACACTGCAGAAGCCTAGGAGCCACAAAAATCCATGACACCCACAATTGCAACAGTATTTCTGCCTTTAGAAGTGCAAGCACCTCAGGATCCTGCATGTCTTCAGACACAGGTGTAAGATATACAAACCAACTTCTGGCTTCAGATAGGTGGGCCCCTGTTGATGAGACAAAAGTATTTCAATGTTGGTATTGTGGTTTCAGCTGCAGATCTAGAAATTTTTCAATGGATAGCAGGTTCTCAGATACCAAAACTGCAACAGTACATCTGTGTGCAGAAGTACCAGCCCCTGAGGGGGATCCTCAGCAAGACATACACATCCACATCTGGCTGCAGAAGGGAGGCATGTGTAGGGCCTGAAGAAACATAGCTGGAAATACTGCTGCAGTGTGTATATTATGGTTTCAGCAGCAGATCCAGAAATTGTTCAAGAGGGTAGCAGGTTTTACGTTTTAGTTATGCAGCTGCATAAAAAAACATGCAGTAGCAGGTGATAATAGCTAATGAGGTACCTCATACTGCTTGCATGAGTACCTATGTATGAGAGGTGCAGGCCCCATGGGGCCTTCTGCCTGAAGAACACACTGTACAACATACAGACAGAGGTATGGTCACAGATACAAATCCACAAAGGTAGCACATCAGTGTTACTGGATTTGTATAATCTGCAAAGAGCTGTATGTTGTTTGTCTTACATGATGATGGCTGTCTGTGGTAGCTTGCTCTTTTTCTCCTTGGGGGGTAGGGAGTTAGGGTTGGAAACCCTAATGCCATATTTCCCTAATTTTGTGGAGTTAACTTGAACCCTAACTGGTGCACTTATACCATTTTGTGTAATGAATTTCATTACTTCTTGAGAAAGAATAATTGTACCCCCATTTCTTGTGGGCTCATCCCTTCATAGATGTGTAAATATATGTAGATATATGTAGGAGTGCTTGAGAGGCAGCACTCTCCAGCTCTAGGTTATTTATTTATTTATTTGAATTTTTGTAACCAGGTAAGACCACTGAGACCATGCAGTCCCTTTTTCAGGGGTGACCCAGGGGAGGGTACAGAAGATGAGGAATCAAAAACTATAAAATACAGCCATGAACATACAACATATAAGCAACAGATCCAAAGGAATACATAATAAAGAGGAATACTAGAATATAAATAAAGCCATGTACACACAATAACAGCTCTGATATTAATAGGAATGCAAAGGTAGGATCCCAAAGCCTAATATAATGTGAAACAAGGCATTATATTATAAACAAAATTAACATTGATTTCAGGGGTGAGGGGAGTGGATGGTGGAAAACAAAGCAGATTGAAGCAAAATAAAGATCACATTATACAGCAGTTAAGAAGATTAGTGTAGAAACATATGTACATTAGATTAAGTAAAATAGTACAGTGCAATAGTATAAATTAAATCTGAAAGTTCTATCTTACATAAAACTGAAAATGTGGGGCTTTATTAACTTTGCAACCATTCAAGAGAGTTGCATAAAGTTTTGCAAGCACCGTCAGAGACCAAAGGACTCTTGACGTGGCAAGTTTTGTTCCAGTCAGATGTTCGGATGTGGAAATACCGAGTGTCAAAAAACATAAAATTACCACTTTTGTCAAATTATGTGTCACCACATTGCACAAAATCTGTGAGGAATTTTGTTCTCAAATGTTTAGGCTGTATAGGGATTGGATCACTGTAGTACCTATTGAAGGCTTGGTGAAAATATATTAAACCATTTGAAAGTTATTAAATTTGAAAGTTTCCCATTATTTCCTATAAGAAAAATTAGATGTCAGGCTTAAAATAGGATTCTTGACCACAAATGTGTAATCCTTGTTCACAGATGTTGTTTCTTTGTCACTGTGCTATGCAGAAATGGTTTGCCATTTTGTTCTGAAATTTGTAGGGTACATGGGGCTTCACCCAATGATATGCCTTTTGCTGGTTTTGAGAACATATATTAATAAGCTATTGACCTACACAGGTGTTAGATTACTTCAAAAACTACTTCATAACCAGGCAGTCTCCCACCACCAGATAAACACTGATGCTGCAATATAAATATAAAATTAGTTTATTACAAAAAAAAAAAAAACATTACTGACATGTTTCTGGTCACCATGACCCTTTCTCACAGGCTAAAGTACACCTGAAAAACACACTAATACATACACCTATTCATTATGATGTCACAATTACAAATTACCAAAGAACCAATAAAATCACACCTTAGTTTATGCACTCATTAATGAAATAGAGAACTGATGTGATTTAATGACCACAGAATTAGACAGGTAGCATGAAAAACGAACTGGATGAAAGTGATGCAACTTTACAAAAAGGAGAAACAAATACCCAGTATGAATTTCTTTTACATAAATCATGCAGACATTTTTTAAGACACACAAACAGATCAAATAGTTATGAAATAATGCATAAAATTCACAAATTGGTGAATACAAAGTGTGTGTGTGTGTGTGTGTGGGGGGGGGTATTTTTGCTTCAACCAGAAACTACATAGAGCTGCAGAGGTAAAACACAAATACTTCTAAAAATGTAACATTTCAACTGACAGACATCCAAAGCTAAAAAAGCTACCACATTTAAAGCTACCTATATTGGAAACCAATCACAAATAGCTATTTATAAGCTATGGACGTACTTTCTTTTAATCCAGATGGACTTCAACATCTGTTTATCAAAAATGGTTTTATGTCAAAGCTCCAATTCAAACCTGGATTATTATGGGCCTGAAGTTTCAAAATCCAAAAGGATTTTCTTCTTAGGATGAGTTTTCTAAAGTGTCCACCTCTTGGATTAGGGAACACTTTTTCTATTGTTGTATATTTGAAGCTATGTTCACTATTCCAACACTGATTTGACACAACATGTGCTGCTGTGGCATATGTCACGTCTTTATTTATTATTGCTCTTTGATGTTCACCCACCCTTATTTTAAAATTTCTCTCTGTTTTCCCACATAAAATGACCCACAGGTGCAGGTTGCCAAGTAAATCACTCCTGTTGTGTTGCAGTTAATCATTTTCCAAATTGTGAACATGTTCTTGTTATTCTGAGATGAAAAAGTTTTACTTGTAGAAATGGCATTGCAATACAAACAGTTCTGGCATCTAAAACACCCAACAGGTCTGGTTAACCATGTCTGTTGTTCCCTTCTATCTATGAAATGACTATGTACTAAATTATCCTTCAGGCTCATAGCCTTTTTATATGAAAATCTTGGCAACTGTGTTGCAACCTGATGAAGATTTTCCTCTGCTGCTAAGACACTTCAATGTTTGGAAATACTTTTAGAAAAAGCTGATGCATGTGCTTGGTAGGTTGTCACTACATTTATCCTCACTTCTTCATTATCATCCCTTACATTATTCCTTAAAAGCATATTTCTATCCATCTTTTGTACATTTGATTTTGACTGTTTGATATTACCTCTACTGTAACCCCTTTCTATCAATTGTTATTTCAAGATGTCAGCACTCTCCTCAAAAAAAGTTATCATTAGTGCAGTTCCTTTTTGTATGTAAAAATTCTCCCTGCAGAATACTCACCAGGGTATGGGAAGGATGGCAACTAGAAGCTACTTAAACAGTATTCCCATCCACCTGTTCCCTGCATATACTAGAACTCAGATTGACACTTGTATCTTGTAAAATTTGTATATCAAGATAAGCCACTTTCTCCATACTGGTAGTAAAAGAGAATTTTAAATTCTCATTCGTAGTGTTCAAAAAATCCATGAATTTATGCAGCTCAGACTCTGATCCCATCCAAAAAAGTCATGTATCATTGATAAATCTCTTCCACAAAAAGATATGTTTGAGGAAGGGATTTTTTGAGACTTCAAAAATAAACCATTGTTCCCACCACCCTACATAAAGGTTAACTACCGAGGGGGCATATGTGGCCCCCATTGCATTTCACTTCATTTGCTTGTAAATAACTTTATCAAATGTAAACACATTACATTTTAACAAAAACTCCAACAACTTAAGGAGAAATTCTGTAGGGGGTAATGAAGTGTGGGAGACTTGGTTTAAAAAATATGAAACTGCATCCAGAGTCCCCTCATGGGGGATGTTGGAATACAGTGTTTCTGTATCAAGAGTGACCAACATCAAAGGATAGTCGCTGTGGTGATCAGCTAGAATATTCAGGACATCTTTTGTATCCCTTAAGTAAGAGGTTAAATTCAAAACATAGAGTCTCAAATAATGGTCTAAGTATTGAGAGAGGCTTTCTGTCAGGGATCTCATCCTACTAATGATAGGGTGACCAGGAGGATTTATTAGGGTCTTATGAACCTTAGGTAGCAGGTAGAAAGTCACCATAATGGGTGTATCCCTAATCAGAAAATCTCTCTCTCCTGTTTGTCAATATGACCTTCCATACACATGTTATTAACTAACTCATCAATCACACTTTTGAATTCCCATGTTGGATTATAGTTCTTTTTCTCATAAAAAGTTACATTATCCAATTGATGATGAACCTCACTTACATAATCTCCTTTGTTTAAAAGAACTACAGCCTTCCCCCATCTGCTTGTTTAATTACAATATTTGAGTCATGCTTTAAAGTCTCTAGTGCTCTTCTCTCTTTGCTCTTTAGGTGGTCATACAGAAATTGTGGCAAGTTCTCAAATAGCTCATTCAAATCTTTCTCAACCAATCAAATAAAGATATTAACTGCATCACAGTTCAGGGGACAAAAAGTCGAATTGGGTCTGATATCGATTGTAGCAGAACTGTCATTATGGTCGGCAGGAGCAGAATTAGTGAATAAAGCAGCCAAGTTTAGTTTCCTGTACAGAAGACTAATGTCTATCATGGTTTGCACTTTATCAATTGCCACAGTGGGCACACAATTCAGTCCTTTAGACAACAGTGTAATTTCAGCAGGTGTCAGTACATGGCTCGAAAGATTAATTATTTGTGATTTTAATTCCACAAAGTTTGTACTCACCTCCTCCTCCCTCCTCAAAATGGTCTCCTGCCCTTTTGTCTTGGTCAGAAGTCCTGGTAATAGTTTGTTTCTCCACCGTCTCTCCCTCCGTATCCTCTTCCTCTGCCTCTTGGTGTCACAGCATATTCGTAACTGTCTCTCCCTTGGCAATTCAATCTGGGACTCCTACATGGTTGTGACTGATACAGAGTCATGGGGGAGTTCTCTTGCATTGGAGGAGGAGGAGGTGTTCCATGCTGCATTCCATGTGCATTGTAGTCTCTCCTTTGTTCCAAAAAAGGACCATGGTTGCTCGCATTTTCTTCTTCACTTTCTGCCCTGCTTGCATCCATACTAAAATCAAAAGAAACAGTTTTCTTCAGGATACTTTTTTGATTTTTCAATTTCCAAGCATACACACGACCAAGTTCATAAGCTCATTTGTCCCTTATGAATTTAACTTGTTTTACCCTTTTTATTTCTATATCAAGTCATGCTATAGAGTCTTTTAATTTTTTTATTTAGTCTTTCAAATTCCTGTATATCATTCATTTGTGCTCTTGATATTTCAACTTCAAACTCTTTCAGTTCTTCCTTTATTACTGTCTCTTGTTCTTGTAAACATTTAATAATTAAGCCAATTAATCTAAGGCTGGCTTCAGATAAATTTGTTCCCATTCCCACTTAAAAGAAACATTATCTAGTCCATATGTTGGTTTCAAATCAATGCATAAACCATGTGGTAGTCTTTGTACCAGTGTATAATCTTCCATGTTCATTTTTGTCCAGTATGTTATTTTTAGTCTCAAAGTTAATTTTTCAACAGATTTGTAAGCCTCCATCAAAGACTATGCCTCCAGACCCAGAGCATTGCCTGCTGCTTCATCAACTAGAAACAGATTTGCTATTCCAGCTGCTCACAATGGTTCATTTTTGAAGCCAAATGGATGTGCAGACTCAGTTAACTGAGTACTTTTAAAAAACAGATTTGGTGTCGCTTCCAGGGACATTTCAAAAACAAGCTAAAACAATACCAGCGGCAACAAAAAGTGAAATCAGCGATAATTGCTGACTGGTTGTTTTACTTGAGAACATTACCCAAAATCTGTGTGCATAAGCCCAAAATCAGAACATAGAGAAGACAAAAAAGGGCTAGCACAAGGAAGGGGTGCATTTGGTAAAATTCAATACTTCAAAACTTCATCACCAGGCACTCACCCACCACCAGATAAACACTGATGATGCAGTATTAATATAAAATTAGTTTATTTAAAATAAAACATGCCTGACACGTTTCTGGTCACCATGACCCTTCCTAAAAGGTTAAAGTACATCTGAAAAACACACTAATAAATAAACGTATTCATTATGATGTCACAATTACAAATTACCAAAGAACCAATAAAATCATAGTTTAGTTTAAGCACTCATTAATGAAATACAGAACTGATGTGATTAAATGACCACAGAATGTAGCATGAAAAACATAAGCTGGATGAAACTGATACAACTTTACAAAAAGGAAAAAACAAATACCCAGTATGAATTTCTTTTTCATATATCATGCAGTCATTTTTTTCCAATATAGGTTTTCTTTAAATGTGGTAGCTTTTGTATCTTTGGATGTCTGTGAATTGAAATGTTACATTTTCAGAAATATTTATGTTTTACCTCTACAGCTGTATGTAGTTCCTGGTTGGGGTAAAAAGAAACTTCTCCACCCCCCCACACACATTTTATTCACCAGTATTGTGAATGTTATGCATTATTCAATAACTAGTTGATCTGTTTTTGTGTTTTTAAAAATGTCTGCATGATATATGTAAAAAGAAATTCACAATCCCCACATCCCCCAAAGACCCTCAATCACCTGAGCATGTGCCATGGTAAAGATCAACTCCCTGATCAGAGACACATCTTGCTGCTGGAACTGGCAACAGCAAAATGATAAACTAAGGTAAATGTGGTCCAATGTATTTCAAAGGGGTTTTTCAACTTTGGTACATAACTTTGCCATTTTTGCATATTTTTACATCAAATTTTCAACATACCCTTTTTCAGAACCCTCCTCATGAGCAATGTTGGTGTCATTTTGAAAATCTTGCCTGAAAGGTGTTTTCTCTGTCATTTGGCAAAATCACCTTTCAGGTGGGATTTCAAAATGTTCACCATACTTGTTCATGAGGTGGGGTCATAAGAAGGGTATGTTGGCAATTTGGGGTGAAAATATGCTAAAATGGAAAAATTCTGCACAATCATTAACATTTCATTAGGCTCATTTGTAACTGATCATTTTCAATATTTTAACCCCAAATGGTCACTTAGCCATTTCTTTATACTATACCACCTCATGAATGTGACAGCTGTAATTTTTCAAATCTTGTCTTAAATTTTTTTTTTCATGCCCCTGTCATGGAATTAAGCTGCGGTGGCAAAGAATGAAATTTTGGTGAGGATTTGACAATTATTACTGATAAATAGGAGTATAATAAAGGCAATTAGTGAGATGAGTGAGCCGATTGAGGAGACAGTGTTTCAAAGGGTGTAGGTGTCCTGGTAGTCAGAGTATCATCGTGGCATACCAGCTAGGCCAAGGAAGTGTTGTGGGAAGAACGTTAGGTTAACCCCAATAAACATGACCCCGAAGTGGATTTTTGTTCAGGCATTGTGCAGGGTATATCCTGTTATTAGTGGGAATCAGTGGACGAAGCCACCCATGATGGCAAAGACAGCCCCCATTAATAGAAAATAGTGGAAGTGGGCAACTACGTAGTAAGTGTCGTGCAGTACAATATCCAGGGATGAGTTGGCTAACACAATTCCAGTAAGGCCTCCAACTGTAAATAAAAAAATAAACCCTAGGGCCCACAGAAGGGGAGTTTCTCATTTGATTGATCACCCATGGCCAGCCAGCTGAACACTTTTACTCCTGTTGGAATTGCAATAATATTGGTTGCTGATGTGAAGTATGCTCGTGTGTCAACATCTATTCCTACCGTAAATATGTGATGGGCCCAGACAATAAAGCCTAATAGGCCGATAGCCATTATGGCTCAGACCATTCCTATATAACCAAATGGCTCTTTTTTGGCCGAGTAGTAGGCTACAATGTGGGAGATCATTCCGAACCTGGGTAGGATAAGAATATAAACTTCTGGGTGTCCAAAAAATCAGAACAAGTGTTGGTATAAGATTGGATCACCTCCTCCTGCCGGGTCAAAGAATGTTGTATTTAGATTTTGGTCTGTTAAGAGCATGGTAATTCCAGCAGCCAGGACTGGAAGGGATAGTAGTAGTAAAATAGTGGTGATTATTACGGATCAAATAAATAGCGGTGTTTGATACTGTGAGACTGCGGGAGGTTTTATGTTAATAATGGTTGTAATAAAGTTAATAGACCCCAGGATAGATGACACCCCGGCTAAGTGTAGGGAGAAAATAGTTAAGTTGTAGGGAGATTATTAGCTTGAGGTACATTTGTTGTCATGCGATTGGCTCTGGCATGATGTGTTTTTGGTTTACTAAAATTATTAATGGGAGAAGTCAACAAGTTAGTGTTAGGAGGGGTGCGGATAGTGGGTCTACTCCAAGAAAGTTGTTTGTGAGTTGTCAGCCTACTTGGAAGTCCCATTTTAATCATGTGAGCCTCCCTGCTGCAATTATCAGAGTGTGGGTTGTGGCTGCAGATCACAGTCATTTTTTTGGTAGTACTCACATTAGAGGCAGTAGCATTATAGTTGGGATCAAGATTTTTAGCATTGTAGCAGGTTTAGGTTTTGTATGCGATCAGTTCTGTGGGTTCGGGCTGTTGCTACTAGCAGGGCTAGACCAGCGCTTGCTTCGCAGGCTGCAAATGCTAGTAGTATTATTGGGGTTGTTGTGTATGTTGTTGCTTCTAGTTGAAGTGGTCATGATGATAATGCAATGAAAAGGGATAATATTATTCATTCAAGGCATAGTAGGGCTAGCAAGAGATGTGTTCGGTTGAAGGCTAGTCCTGCTAAGCTTACGGTGAATGCTGAGCTGAGTGTAAATAGTATAAATGACATAGGGTAACTATGGACTTGCACCATAATTAGTTGAGCTGAAATCAAGTCTTTCTTTGGACTAGTCACCCATTCAGCCCATTCTAGTCCACCTTGTGTTCACTTATAGACTAGGCCTAGTGTAAAGAGGGCCAGGATTGTTGTTGCTCATAGTGTGGTTGTAATTGGAGAAGATATTTGGTCTGCTCATGGCAGTGGTAGGAGGAGTGCAATTTCTAAGTCGAATAATAAAAATAGAATTGCAACTAGGAAACATCGTAGGGAGAATGGAAGTCATGCTGATCCAAGTGGGTCAAATCCACACTCATACGGGGGCAATTTTTCTGTGTCTGGGTTTATTTGTGGAAGTCAGAATCCAATGATAGCTAAGATAAGGGATAAAATAGATGTTATTAATAAGATAGTTGATACTGAGTTCATTACCTTTCCTTGGGCTTTAACTAAGTCTAAATGATTGGAAGTCACTTGTACTAATTTAATACTAGAAAGGTTATGATCCTCATCAATAAATTGATACGTATAAGAATAGTCATACTACATCGACGAAGTGTCAGTATCATGCAGCGGCTTCGAATCCGAAGTGGTGTCCTGAGATGAAGTGGTACTGTATTTGTCATAGAAGGCATACTGCTAAGAAGGTTGACCCAATAATTATGTGTAGTCCATGAAATCCGGTGGCTACGAAAAATGTTGATCCATAAACTCCACCTGCAATAGTGAAGGAGGCTTCATAATACTCCATTGCCTGAAGCGCGATGAAATAGAATCCTAGTAAAATTGTGAGTGCTAATGATTGGATTGCTTCTTGTCGTTTACCTTCTATAAGGCTGTGGTGTGCTCATGTGACTGTAACTCCAGAGGCTAATAGGACTGCTGTATTTAATAGTGGAACCTCAAATGGGTCTAGTTGATGAGGCGGGTAATATGAAGGCTATGTGGACAGTTTGGTTGCTGTTGTCCTACAAATAGAGGCACAGGTCCAGAGGGCCCTGTGCTTCCCTATAAAGATATATGTACACATCTATGGAGGGATGTGGTCCTGCGTTCCATCAGAGAAATTAGGTTAGGAGATACTATCTCAAAAAGTACAGATATATAGGACAACAGGAAAATAAGGATACCATTATACTATCACCGAAAGTAAGGAAATACTTTGAAAAAAAACTGTTTTAATGTAAATGCAAATGGTAAAGTTAACATGAAGAATAATGCCAAAGGAAACAGAAACAGAAATGGGAATGGAGGCACATGTGGAAACACAACCTGCAATGTGCATGGTCAGGGAACCACAATTGTTAACACAAATAGTAATGGTAAGAGCAACAATAATGCCAAAGGAAAGAGAAATGCAAATGCAAGCGAGTACAGAAATGCAAACTGTTACACGCATAGTCATGGTACTGCAATTGTAAATGCAAATGGTAACAGTAATAGCAAAAATAATGCCAAAGGAAACAGAAACAAAACAGAAATGCAAGCACATATGAAAATGCAAACCGTAATGCACGTGGATGGTACCACAATTGCAAATGAAACTGGCAATGGTAACAGCAACAATAATTCCAAACAACACAGAAATGCAAACGCAAGCAAAAACACAAACCGTAACGTACACAGTTGCGTTGACGGTAATGGTGCCACAAATGGTAATGGAAACGCAACTGGAAATGTTAACTGGCACAGTAACGAAAGGGCACACCCTTCTTTTCCCAAAAAAATGCATTGGAAAACACTGTGAAAACAAAGAATGTATACATAACAATGGGCCTCGGAGCAGAAAATGAGGACTTGGAATATTAAATTGCTTATATCTCAGGAACCGTACGACGTAGAAAAAAAATGTAAATTTCATATGAATTATGACTTTCCTGGCTAGTTTTGCACCTAAGTTTTGCAATGAAAAGTCTGTATCTCGCACTGTTTCTGAGATACGGGGCCCGAAAGGTGCGACGGGCGCCATAATGTTATCCAATGGGAAAAAGCATTAACTTCGGAGTGCTGTTACTGTGCTGCAGTGTAATATTGTTTCACCAAACCATGAAAAGGCACATCAGTGGGATGTTGGCTTTCTTCCCTTCAAACTTCAGCCCAAAAGACCAAACCGTTATTTTGCAGCAGGGTGGCAAAAGATTCCTGTAATGCGGCGGATGCCATAATGCTATCCTATGGGAAAAAGCATCAACTTTGGAGTGCTGTAACTTTGCCACCCTGTAATACTTTTTCACCAAAATACTGAACGGCACATCTATCAGATGTTGGCTGCGTTTCCTCCAAGTTTCACCCCAAAAGACCAAACCATTCTTTTGCAGCAGGGTGGTAAAGAATTGCTGTCATTTTGCCATAGTCTGGAAAATTAGTGTCGCAATTTGCGAAAGCTTTCACAAAAATTTGCGACCCTTTCATGAATGCGACACTGCTTTGTGAAAGTACTTTTTCCAGAAACTTGAAAAACATATTTCTAGGGTGTTTAACCTCAAAATAAAATCATGCCTAGCATCCTCAGGATCCGACTAGGTAAACACAAAAAGAATTGTGTTGCTAGAGGGTCCCAAATTTAAATGCCAAGCATTTTTCTGATCACCAAATGAAAACAAAATGGTGGATTTGTGAAAGTAAAAGGGTCATTTGCAAAAGTAAAAACTGAATTTGCGAAAGTGTTGAACTTTTTGTTAACTTTTCCCATTGACTTATAATGGGAAATTGTTTTTTGAATAACCTTTGAACCATTTAATATTTTTTCATGAAGTCTTCAAAAGACACATCGGGGACCCCAGCTACACATTCCCTGAAGTCTTCGGACCGGTCGCGCAAACCATGCAACCTGTAGGGACGAGCAAAGAATTAAAAAAAGTGTAAACGCGTGTGCAGATCATGCTTAATAACTCTGCAGCTGTACATCTGAACAGTACGAAAGTTGGCAGATCCCAAAAAGTATGGTTCTTGATCGTGAGTTCCAAATTTCAGGCAAATCCATTGAATGGTTGCAAAGTTATTAAGGTGCAAAATTTTAGGTTTAACATGTAATTGGCTCCTCAACCCTAACTATGGTAGCACTACCGTGCTACCATATATATATATATATGTATGTGTATGTGTGTGTGTACATATATGTATATGTATGTATATATATATATATATATATATATATATATATATATATATATATATGTGTGTGTGTATATATACGTATGTATATATGTGTGTATGTATGTATATATGCATATGCATATGTATGTATATGTGTGTATATATATATATGTGTGTGTGTGTGTATATATATATATATATTTAAATCCCTGGTGTCTAGTGGTACCACTCCCCATACCTCACTGATCATAGGCCACAGTTGAAATTGAAATAATTAAAATTACCCCTGGCCCCCACACCCCCCTCGCCAATCACCTGCCAGTCAGTCACAATGTATATATAGAGGAGAGAGAGAGAGAGAGAGAGAGAGAGAGAGAGAGACATTGAGAGAGACAGAGAGACATAGAGAGATTGAAGGAGAGAGAGAGAGAGATTGAGAGACAGAGATTGAGAGAGAGACTGAGAGAGAGAGAGATTGAGAGAGAGCAAGATTGAGAGAGATTGAGAGAGATTGAGAGATAGAGATTGAGAGAGAGAAATTGTGAGAGAGAAAGAGATTGAGAGAGAGAGATTGAGAGAGAGATTGAAAGAGAGAGATATAGAGATTGAGAGAGAGGATTGAGAGAGAGAGACAGAGATTGAAGAGAGAGAGTGAAAGAGGTAGAGAGAGATTGAGAGAGATTGAAAAGAGATTGAGAGATTGAGAGATATTGAGAGAGAGAGAGAGAAAGATTGAGAGAGAGAGACAGAGAGATTGAGAGAGAGAGATTGAGAGAGAGATTGAGAGAGAGAGAGATTGAGAGAGAGATTGAGAGAGAGAGAGATTGAGAGAGAGAGAGAGAGAGATTGAGAGAGATTGTGAGAGAGAGAGATTGAGAGAGATTGTGAGAGAGAGAGAGAGATTGAGAAATGGAGAGAGAGATTGAGAGATAGAGATTGAGAGAGATTAAGAGAGTTTGAGAGGGAGAGAGACCGAGAGAGATTGAGAGAGAGAGAGACCGAGAGAGATTGAAAGAGATTGAGAGAGAGAGAGATTGAGATTGAGATTGAGAGAGAGAGATTGATATTGAGAGAGAGAGAGAGGGAGAGAGAGAGGGAGAGAGAGAGAGAGAGAGAGATTGAGATTGAGAGAGAGTGTCATTGCAAGAAACTCTGCTAATGTGTGAAATTTGGTGTAAGGGTTTCCAACCCTAACTCCTCATGCCCCCCAACACACATGCACACACACACACACACACACACACACACACACACGAGCAGGGGAAAGGGCAAGGGAACACAACCAATGAGAAACAGCCACCATCAGGTAAGAGAAAAACTGCACAGCTCTGTGAACATACCACAAAAAGCATCCATCATCATGGTTCAGCAACTGTATGAGCTCTGATGCCATCCCACTGTCTTGGTAGTACACCTGCATGCTGTGCAATCATAGGTAAAGGTCCACTGCATGTACTGTACTATGTGTGGTGGGAATGCAGGGTAATTTGGACCCTGTATTCCCACAACATGTCACCCCACACCACAGTAGGACATGCATCCTGCAACATAAGATCATAATAGGAGGGGGATCACAGGGTCCTTTGCACCCTGCTTTCCCATAGCATGTCACCCCACAACACAGTAGGCCAGACATCCTGCAATGTAACACCCAGCATAGCATGGGGGAGGTGGGAATGCAGATTCATTTGGACCTTGTGTTCCCAGCGCATATCAGCCCACAACACAGTATGGCACAGATCATGTCACACAAGGTAATTAGGGGAGAGGTGGGAATGCAGGGTCCATAGAAGGCCACAGATGCTGCAACACAATGCCCAGCATAGTACTAAAGGTGGGGTGGGAATACAGGGTCCTTTGTACCCTGTGTTCCCACAACATGTCATTCCACAGTACAACATGTCACAGATCCTGCCACACAAGTCTAGAAGGGGGGGACGCAGGGCCCTTTGGCACATGCATTCCCACAGCATGACATCCAACATCACTGTAAGCCAAAGATCCTGCAACACAACACCCAATACAGAACTGGGGGGGGTTGTAGACCACACATAGTGTAACATAAGGTTATAAGGAGGGTAACCTAGGGTTCTTTGAACCCACTGTTACCACAGCATGCCACCCCATAAGACAGTAGGCCATGGATGCTGCAATGAAACACCCAACGCAGCACCAGGGTGGTGAAAGTGCAGATTCTGCCTCACAACATCATAAGGGGAGCTGTCCTTCCATGGCTGCACAGCATGCAGGTGTAGCCCCAACACTTGGATGGCAGGGGAACTCATACAGAGTGTCCAGTGAACAAGGCAACTCCACTTGAGCACTAACAAAAACAGTGACTCAATTATGGCACCTGTATTCAGGGCTACCTGGGAGGTTAGCAACAAATACCTGGGTGGGTGAGGTAGGGTGACAGGAAGCATACATGCATATATGTGTGCGCACACATGTGGGGGATAGGACAGGGAGGGAAGAAATATGGGAGGGGGTGTGGTGAGCAGCTGCCAAGCTGGTCTGCTAGCGTGATGGGGTGGGTGGTCAGTAGTGAGGAGCAGGGTTTGGGTCTGGTGCAGAGCATTTCTTTTTTGCCAGCAGGCAGCTTGTTTATTTTTAAGTATTTCACCACCCCAACATACACCTCCGTGGAATTGAGAATCCTTTAGTAGGGGGTTGCAGGGGAGGAGGAAGTCCCCTTCATTAAAAATAAACCTGTAGATCTCAGGCTCCTTCTTGCTGTTCACCGTGAGTGTGCATCGCTGAAATTCATTTTCAGCAATGTACACTCACCCAAATGGTGATTGCTATTCTGCGATTGCCATTATCACATAGAAACCTCATACAGTTGCTGAACTGTGATGATGTATATCTCTTGTGGTATGTTCACAGAGATATACAATTTTTCTCTTAGCTGATGGTGACTGTTTCTGATTGGTTTTGTCACTTTGCCCCTTCCCATACTCGTGTGTGTGTGTGTGTGTGTGTGTGCGTGGGCTGGGGGGGTGTGAAGTTAAGTTTGGAAACCCTAACATTGAATTTCCAAACTTTTGTTGCTGCAAGATCAACCCTAACTGTTCCATTAAGTGAATTTTTTTGCAATGAATTTCCTTACTCTTTGAGATGATGTAATTATTCTGAGCAGATGGCAGCATGGCTACATATCACTACTGAAACAGATGCAGATCATATGCATGATAAATGCATAAAAAAAGTTTTATTGCACACAATGCCAGGCACACAGCTGAAGCGTGCCCCTCCCCATAAACAGCCAAACGTTTTTGAGCCAAATCTCGCTTTTGAGGTTTCGCATAAAAATGTTCTATTGTTTTGGGGAGGGTACACTTCATTGTGTGCTTGGTACTG
The DNA here is from genome assembly GCA_016271365.2 of Neoceratodus forsteri. Lineage (NCBI taxonomy): Eukaryota > Metazoa > Chordata > Ceratodontiformes > Ceratodontidae > Neoceratodus > Neoceratodus forsteri. The sequence goes on along the minus strand of CM057459.1, from coordinate 1,050,106,395 downwards.
CGGTGCAATAAAAGTTTTTATGCATTTATCCTGCATATTATCTGCATCTGTTCCAGCAGTTATGTATAGCCATGCTGCTGTCTGCTCAGAGTGAGTACACTTGCATTTTTGGTTCTATCCTTAGCTTAGCAGCCACCTGTTTTCATTATTTATGATGTAATTATGCATAATTCATGTTCCATTTTGCAGGACTCTTTTTGACTTTCTAGTGCAAGTCAGTGTTTTGCGACATAAAATACTACCTTTGCTATCATTTCACAGTTTGTTGTGTCGACAACATCTACACATATTGATGATCATCCAGCAATGACTGTGCTGACAAACTGTTTCCAAAATTTATTTTTTGAAGTACAGTTACCTTAGATGGGCCTGCCATTTTAACATTATGCTACCATGGCAATGAGACAGCATAAAAAGCAGATGGGGTCTGAATGTCCCTATGCATGATATGTTATCACATACTGTAGTGATACCTGTCCTTCATTAATATAAGATGTCTATATTAGTATCACAATAGACAATCTATGGCATTGAGCACACACATATACATATTGATGCATATGAGCACTGTCACCCCCCTTCTCTGACACATACAAAAACAGTCTTCATTGTGTAATACTTTTCAAAACTGCTTTTACCTTGGATGCCCAGAGGATGACTTTAATTATATTGATTAGCCAGTGATATTCATACTATGAAGTTTGTCCTGTGATACCATTTTAACCACTCAGAAAGTCACTTTTTCTGTTAGTGCTGTATACATTGACATCATTTGTACAGCCTTTGCTGTAGTCTCTTAATCCTTTTGCATAGATCTCATATTGACAACAGCATTCAGTTTGCTCCATCATGTACCCAGTATTTTTTCTGTTTTTACACTAGCTGTACAGCATTTGCAAACCCGTTTTAACTGTAACATATTGTACAAGTGAAACACAACACAGGCAACTAAGTTAGAAAAAATGATTAATAAAATGCCAATTGTTTTTGCTTTAAGGCCAAATTAGTAAACTCAGTCAGCCTCATAATGTAATATGCAATCATGTTAAGCAAAGATGCTGTATGTTAACAGTTACAATGTGTGGCTGAGTAAGTCATTGTTCCTGGAGTGGGCAAAAAAACAAATGCTAATAGTAAAACTGGTAACTAAGTAAAAATTGAACAGTGCATCCCAAATAAAGTGGTAATATGTACCAGCATAAGTAAACATATTAGTCTCAGTTGCATCTGGAACATTCCCACCCGACCCCTTAATAAAGGTGATCAGGAAAAAATCAAGAGCATAAATTGAACTGATATTAAGGGCAGTGTGTGATGTACATTGATAGGTCTAAATGGTATGCAAAATACAGTACAAACCAGAACATTTAAACAGTCATTTTAAGCATATAAATTACTTTACAATAAATGAATAGCTTTATATTTCAACTAGATAATACTATCAGTACATCATGCATATGTGATTTGCCAAGAAAAACTATGCAAGTGTGAAAAAAGATACATGTATTCCTATAAAATAAAAGTTATTACCGATACCTAGGAAGAAATCGGCACATCTGAAAACATTAAATGTAATATTGAATACTTCATTAGATTATAACTTATGAAATGTCCCAATCACACAATAAATAGTATATTTGCTAGCATAGTGATGATTCTTTAAGATACAATGTTATAAAATTCATAATAAGGCTAAGCCAACACTCCCAGTTATCTCAACAGAAAGCTAGAATGTAATACTATAATAAAATCATACAGTGCTATTTTCATTTACACACAAAACATCATAACCTACAGATGTTTAAAAATTTACAGTTAATGAACCTTGCCTGTAAGTATGTACAAGAGCTAAAAAACAGCATTGGAATAATGAATATTTCATAGGAACACATAGTGTTGTACTGTTAGCATAATGAAGACAACTGAATAGCAAATCTCTTACTTGTAACAAACAACTCCGAGGTACCACTCGGTTGTTTAGTGTGGCAACATACTGACAGACTAGGTAGTGAAACAGCACTAACTACACTTCCACTGATAGTCTTTAATGTTTTATATGCAATAACATGATTGTAATGCTACAGAAGGCCTAAGTCATCACAATAACTTGTGCTACATCAGGCATCAGATTTTGGATATCTGCCTACAAACTACATATAAGCTGAAACATGTAACAGTAAGTCATGTACTGATGTTTCATATGTGTGTTCATGTGCACCACATGAACACATGATGGTGCTGCTAGCAAACTGAGGAGAGATAGTGACAGACACCTCACAGCTGGTAAACCAACTATCTGGGAACACACTTCAGCATATATCAATTTGTAAATATGCTGTTCTTATGAAAATTCTGCAACTAAATAAGTGTGGTATGGCAAGTGATCATACACATAGTCTGCACCACTTTATTGGATCTCTTAAACCATGTTTATTGCACAAATCACTAACACATCTATTTTAGTTGTAGAAAACATCAGACCATGTTCGTGTGACAGACTTCTTTCCTACGTATGTTACTAAGTAAGAAAAGACATCAGACACATCACAAGAAAAGGTTGTATATCATAGTGAATAGTATATAGTGAGCAAGACGTATATGCCACACACAGTGCGACTACTCTTCTGCTTGATGAAGGTTATTGTAATCCTTGAGAACCAACACATAACCATCTTTTAGTTTATGAGGTAATCTCTATTTAAAAGTGCTCATGTAGTCATAGCACTCCACCCAACCATTGCTGTATGTAAGCCAAGTAACATAGTGTCCAGAATGTACAGATGGACAATGGTGGAATATCACAGCATGAGTATCAAATCAGGCATTCCAAAACTGCACCCCACCAGCCTTGAAATCAGTGATGGGTGTGTCAACTCAGTTCATGAGAGTCAAATCTCTGCAGGACAAGGAAAAGATACTGAGAGGAGGTTCTAAGTCAAGACTGAGTACACTCCTCTCCACATTGAGTACACCTCCAACCACATTGTGCATTGTGATGCAGCTCTCTGAACTTGACAGTCTGTGACTGTGGAATATATAGAGAAATCCAGAGCATATCCTCAGTTACTTTTTGTGTGAATGACCACAAGACAGGCAAGTGTACTTTGTCACATAGGTGACAGTGAAGTAATGCTGCACAAGAATGTGCTCATCATCCAAGCTGTTTATAATGGCCATCACAAACTCAGCAACATCCTGTTTGGATGTTATCTGCAAATGTTCTATGATCATTATACCCACCTAAAACAACTCGTACAGGTGTGAGAGTGTAAATTGTGTTGTCATGTGCCACAGTATCATTGACAATTTGCTTCAATGACTTCAACAGTGGTGTATCATATAAAGCTCTGATACTTCCAATGAAGTGAGGCGTATGGAGAAATGCTTGCATCGCTGAGTTTGCATAGCAGTTTACTCCAGTACTCTTATCAAACAATGGGACAACAGTTAGCCAAGAGACTTCTTTCATGGAGGTGAGTTTGTGTCATTGTGTGATGTGAGTTCATTTTTAGTAGTGTCAGAATGAAATTCATGTCCACTTGTTCACTTTCTCTTCTTCACACCAGAAGCTGACAGTGTAGCATTGCACTATATTACATGCATAGGCAGCAGTATAAGAGGCAGTCTTGGCTGATACAGAGCATGTAATCTATTGTACTCTACAATACATCGCTTGTCAGCATGGAATTTTTTGTGGTGAGATGCTGATAATGTACAAACCAGCGAGAGTATGAACACATGACAATGCAATCTTTGAAGATGCCAATACCTATGTCAACCATAGCTGAATCCAAGCTTAAGCCATGCAAGTTATGTATGGAAACAGCATATGCAACATACATTGGAAACTGTTTCCTTGTTTCATATACTGTATGCCCTTCACCACCTGGAACTTCACAGTAGTTAGGTCAATCGATAGAGACTCTTCAATGTTGTCAAACTTGACAATGAGTGCCTCTATGAATGTCTTCTGTACACTGCTGCACAGAAAGTCAATGATGTGACCTATTTTACCATTAACCATGACACACTCAACATCAAGGCTACAATGCAGCATAATGCATGCATTCTTACAAACTGTGAGGACAGCATCTAGACCAGCTGTCTGGGACAAATCAGATTTGAGCTCAGTGAGTCATTCAGTAAGCTTAGCTACCAGCTGTCGACTTAAGCTTATGCCATTAACAGTATCAACTGCATGCAGAGTGATGATTTCTTGATCCTTTCTCTGCAAAATAATGGAATTGGATTCTGCACATTGCTTAAGATGTGGCATGAGACACACAATCTGTGTCCTATCTGAATACTTTACTGAACACACTGCATGTGGAAGCCATAGATGTACTGTCAGCAGTGATCCTGCATGTGCTCAACAGAGAAAGATTTGGTTGTTCCAAACAACCAGTATGAGCCTAATCTAACAATGCTGTGTAGAACAGATCACCACTCTGTCACATGCTTAGATACAGCTCAACAAAAGTGAACAACTCACAGAGGTTAATACTACCGATGCACCCTATTGTCTTTTTAGCTTGCTGTACACTGAGTGCTGCAAAAACATGTTCTCCATCCATGGCTGCAAGCTGTAGAAGGTCCCCAAACACAACAATACTGTTTCCACCAAATGCATCACCATAGTCACTTCCAAGAATCTCCTGGAGACGTAGATGTATGTAAGAAAGCACGACATTTGAGACCATGCTGATCTCATCAGTGATCAAAATCTTCATTTTGCAAAACATGGAAGGAAGTTCTGATGCTATCTCAAAAGATAGCTTACGATACTCTCCTGTTTTGCCATGTTCTACTGGCAGCATAAACAACCAGTGCAGAGTGACATTGCCAATGTTCTATGCAGCCAGTCCCACTGGAGCAGTGACAGACATTGTTTCTCTTGAGCATTTTCTGATCTCAGCCATAATGGCCTCAATTAAAACACTCTTACCTGTGTCTCTTGAACCACTAACATTAATAATGATTTGTAGTTTCCACTGTTACATTGATTCTTCTCATGTAGGATACCATGTCTCACTGCTTCTGTAACAGAACAGTAAAACAGAAGCTTTTGCTCATTCTGATTTTCTTTCAGTTGACTCGGATCCTTGCTGCCATGGGAACCACACTGCATAGCACTTTCCACTTCAGCCATGAGTACAACGGGGTCATTCATAGCTAGAGGAGCTCCAAGAGCACCCTCTTCTTCAGGATCAATGTTGTCCTGTGAATTCACTGGAGTCTCCTCCTGAAGCTGTTTCTTGTCTTGCTCAAGCTGCTCCTTCTCTAACTCCAATTTACGAATATATGTATTGGAGTGCTCTGTTTTGAAGGTCTCATATGTCAGCTAGAACCGTTCCTCATATGTGTTACAGCCTCCTTTCAGTGAGCTGTCATCCCTCTATGGCTTGAACAGGAACAGAAGAGCAAAGTAATAATGTTGTTTGCTCAGTAGTGGATTGACTCAGTTTACAGTAGTTAATCAGCCATGGTTTCCAGCTCTTGGAAAAAAAACCTTCCGATCCATTGACCTTGTTAATGTCTTGAGTACTATCAGGTGCTACATCAGTCTTGTAATCATACCATTTTGTCACCTCAATGAGACACATACTGTACATGGCACTGTGTCTCTTGGGGTAGTATGTGTCAATCAGGTTGTTCTTCAAGTTATTCTTGTAAGAAGGTCAGTTCAAAGCTAGTTCCTCAATCTCACTGTGATGTCTCAACACACACTTGCATTACTGTTTGTAGTTTACACCGAGAAACTGTACAGCTTCAGATTTTCCATTCACGTATGTCCCGGTCAAACGATCACTGACATCATATGCTCTGCACTCCCTGTGAGACAGTGTCTTCAATTCCAGTGACCACAGTTGTGATGTAAGTGAATGACTGGAGCTAGCAATATCCTCCCCAAATTCCTGCAAACTTGTCTGCTCATGTTTTGTGATGTATGAAGTCAAAACTCAAACAAGAGTAAGTGAGTTATAAGTAACAAACTGCACATTAATGGTTGCCTGCCACATCAGGAGAAGAGTAGGGTTGTAATCATTGATGTATACCTCATTTACCGTCTGGGTAACTTGTACATCCTCATAGTGAACTTTGCTTTGAGATGGTGATGCATTAATGAGAATAGGTCATTCAAGTGTTCCTGTTGACAGACACTTTGGGGGAAACCAAAATGGCACCTGATATACCACTAAGTATGTCTCTTAACTGGTTGGTGACAATACTTTCCACAAAGATGCCACTGGAACTTCTGCACCAGCTTCAATAGTGTAGGACTGTCATACTTGAGGAAGTGCTGAACAAAGCTCATAACTTCTGCAGTTTCAATATTGCCAATATGAGGACTATCCTTGATCAAGGGGAACTTATGGATATGGGGAGCACCTAGTGCCTGATACTCCATCCTCCAAAAGTAGTGCTCAATGAGACCAAGAGTCGGATTGTCCTTTGACAAAATAAATGTAAAGATGTCATGGAAACATTAATGAAAATGTTGGGACACCGATACTGGATCCAGTGAGTACATCTCACCAAGAGTCATTGATGATATCCCATCAAATGTCAGCATTAGCCCACTTCAGTAATTCAATCAACTCATCCCAGCTGTATTCAGCATAACTCAGAGTTACAAACCATGTCACTGTGCCATACTTTTGCGGCATACACATGACCTGTGAGTGTCTCTGATACCAGTATTCTTTAGAACCATGCAGACTAGAGAGAATGGAGCTCAAATTCACCTGCAATGTATCATCCTTCTCTTTCAGTTTCTGAAGAAACTCTGTGTCTATGATTCCATCCAGTGGAGTAGTGAGCCGTAGAGTTTGCACAATAGATGTGGAGAAGATACTGAGTTCACTCTCCTATAGCAGGTGGAACAGATATTAAATTATCCTACAGAATTTGCCATCCTTGTTTAACACTCTAGATGGTTAGTATTCAGCACTTGGCACACGTAATTCACATACATTCAAACAACTTCCTGTTGCACATGGAAACAAATATGGAAAACAACATGCTTCCAGTGTTGCCTCGCAGATGCTTACAGGACTGCTTTCAACCTGTTTCATCTCATATAGGTAAATATTGTCACAGATGGGGTCATCGCCATGTAGAGGGTGAATTGTGTATTGTGCATACATATTTTCATGTATCGCAACATCAATCTTCTCAATCATTGGCTTCCTTAGGTCCATAACTCCAAACTGAGTAGCCACATTACTCAGTTCATCAATGTCAAGGTCTTCATAGAAAGGATTATTGTTCTCTAGATAACAGAGAGCAGTTATCACTTTCTCTACACTGACAACATCCTGCCAGATAACCTTAGACTTTGTGAGGACACCATTTACAAGAATGACCATACTGTTTCATGTGAGATTGCCTCAACATTCTCTTTCAGAGGCAGTGACAAATACATGATGGACCCATTCAGATATTTTACAAGCTCTTTCTGGGGTATGCTACGTGTAAGTGTATTGAGATATAGATAATCTGGAATGGTTTCATCATTTGTATGAGAATCTGTTCAAACATATTTAATGTAGCAATCTCATGAGGTGTTACATCAGCCCCCATAAAATTCAACACAGACCTTGGTGGCAGTGTATCATTTTTCACCTTAGTAAAACAGTACTTGCACATGTTAACTATTGGGTCTGGGTCAAAATCATTCTCTAGCAGTACAAAAGCCAACAATTGTGCCCACATCTCATTGAAAGACTGCTTCTTTTCCAGATCAAAAGTAACAGTCTGTTCTCTGTAAAGTAATCTATGACATGAGATACAAACAGTGTCAAACTTTTCTCTCTTTGCCAGTTCAAATTTGGTAATGTGCTTCCCAAAGGTTTTAATGATCTCTATTTTCCTGAGAGAGACACTACACAATTGAGTGGTGGAAGTCTCAACAGAGACTGCTTCAGAACTGTTGCTAGTACGTCACATATCTCTAATGATAGCCATGGCACCTCTCATATCACCTGCTTGCAACAACTCATCAAGCTGTGCGTAAGCTGACATAGCTTTTCTCACCTCGAAGATTCTGTGTACAAAGTTATGCATTGCAGAATTGTGTACAGCAACCATACGCATATGGTGGAACACAGAGTTACATACACCACTGTCCAAGCATGCCAAAGAATAACCCAGCAGTCCAGAATGTGGATGAATGTCACAGTGGTCAATGCTCTGGATCAACTTGTATCTGTGCTTTTTTAGTCACAGCAAAGAGATTCACAAATTCAGTAACAGCATCAAATGATGCTTGTCTGACATTGCATGAATCATCACATGGCTACAACAGATAGGTGCGTATGTGGTGTTCACCTATTGAGTCAGTGTCATCTTCTGACCCTTCTGCTTCCTCATTGTCAAAGTCAGGACATTGTGCACTTTAACACCTTCATCCATGGAAAGAGTAATGTCTTTCTTCAGTACATGGTATGACTCCTCCCAGAAAAATGATTCAGAATGCTGTTTGCGTTGCCATTATCGTTTGAAAATTCCACAAAAGTTGTCTCTGTTTAGATTTGCAACCTTTTGCAATTTCATCTGTATAGAGTTAACAACATTGCTTATATGTTTAATCTGCTACATCATTTGTCTCCACAAACGTGCAAGGACAGCAAGTGCCATGATCACAAAAGTGTGAACTCGGAGACGTAGTTTCATTAAAATGAAGCTGACGCTTCAGTCTCTTGCCTTCACATCTCATGATGGCAGTAATTATCCAATCAACTTTGGCCTTTGAGGCCAGGTTACAGAAATACTTCAGCTTGCTGAGATAGCCACTGATAACAGAAGTAGGCTTCTGTTTTCTTGTTAGGTTCTTATGACCTAACCCTACAACAGCTTTCCTCTGCTGCTTACTATTCACTGCATGTTGATCAGCTATGCATTTTTTGGTTGATAATCTACAACTAACTGAGATAGGCATCTTCTTACAATCAGACAACCTTCTCTTGTGTACAGAATGCACATTGTTCTGATGTTCTGTATTATGACTTGAACTGTTTTTTGTTGTCTTAAGCAGCACTACACTACTATGTTACCTATTCTGCCTACGACTGATGGCCCATCTCATTTTGCTCAGCATTTCTCCAAATAACTCGTACGGCTGAAAGACAAAAATAATTCTCAGTATCAGACATCTACAAAAATCAAAGACAGAAAAACCAAAATTGGTTGTATGAAGTAAAAATATTTCCCATGAATGAATAACTATTTACAATGTTTTCGCATTCATTTAATGACAAGTTTCTCAAAAGCTTGCAAATGTTTCATGTTACTCACAGTATTTCTGAGTTTTTCTCATTCATTTATAAGTAAGTTTCATGAAATTACACAGTACTTTTATGATATTCACAGTGCTTGTCAACTTTCCCCATTCATTTACATGAGTGTTTCGTGAATGTACACAGTACTTTCATGAAACTAACAGCACTTGCAAGCTTTTCCCATATATTAAAATGGGAGTTTCACGAAAGCAGCAGGTAGTTTCATGAAGCTCCCTCTACTTGGGAACTTCCCCAACTCACTTTTATGGAAGTTCCACAACAGCGCCCAGTGCTTTCATGAAACTTATAGTACTTGCAAGTATTCCCCATGCATTTCTATGGGAGTTTCATGAAAGTACTGGGTACTTTCATAAAACTAATAGTACTTACCTGATTTCAAATTCATTTCTATAAGTGCTTTGTAAAATTATACAACACTTTTGCAAAATTAACAGTAGTTATAAGCTTTTTCATAGATTTCTATAGGAGTTTTGAGAAAGCATCATGTACTTTCACAAAAAACAGAGTACCTTTGAGCTTTCCCAACACACTTCTATGGGAGTTCCATGAAAGAACCCAGCACTTTCTCAAAACTTATAGTGCTTATGAGTATTCCCCATTCATTTTTTTAGGACTTTTGTGAAACTACTGGGTACTTTTGCGAAACTCACGGTACTTGCAAGCTTTCCCCATTAATTTCTATCGAGGTTTCGTGAAAGCACCCAGTTCTTCCACGAAACTCACAGTATTTGTGAGCATTTCCCACTCATTCCTATGGGAGTTCTGTGAAAGTACAGGGAATTTTCACGAAGCTTACAATACTCTAGACTTTGCCCGAGTTATTTGTATGGGAGTTTTGTGAAAATACACTGTCCTTTTGTGAAACACCTGGTACTTTTGAGCCATTCTAATGTATTTCAATGTATGTTTCACCAAACTACCCTGTGGTTGTGTGATAGTCCCAATACTTGCTAGCTCTTCCCATCAAAAACAGTAGATACTTTCACAAAAGTACAGACTGCTTTCACAAAAATACTCAGTATGAATGGAATAACCTTTTGCCTCAACTTTACATGAAGTATTGCACCTAAGAAGTGGCTCAACTTTACAGCAAAAACACTGGTAATGGCACAATGAAACAAAAATAAGTCAAAATAACCACAGAATCATGTTACACAGAACCTGCCACGTAAAAATATATACATTTGTTAACAAATCAGTAGTAAGGTAAGAAAATGAACAACTAAGCCCCATAATGACAGCCATTTTTTTTTTCTGGAAAAGATGCCCATATAATACTTCTCATCAATCACAATACAGATAACCCCTGAGTGACAGATTTCTGATCAATCAGAACACAGATGACCCCTAAGTGACAGATTTCCACAACAAATGGCAGTGTAGCATTATATGACATCTGCATATGTTTTAACCAATTTGAACCAATACAGGAAACCTATGAAACAGCCAATCACAGAGCAAGTACACTGAACAAGGACATATCTGCCATCTTAGAAAGAGTTGAGACAGCACAGATCAACTGCAATAAGTACATCATCTTAAAATCTTGGTTTTAAACATATTAGTTTCTCTTTTTTCTTCACTAAAATAGGCTAATTAAAAATGTTTTTAAGCTCTATTAAACAGTGCAAATCTAAATGTTTAGGCATACCGTACATAACAGATATCAACAATGAAAGTCAGAGCTAGAAAAACTTCTTACCATCATAAATGCCAGATAAAAAGGGAGGGAAATTACAGTGAGCACATGTATATGAAGAAAGCTTACAGCCAATCAAATAGTAGGTTTTGTCTGAATTCCACCAAGTTAGAAGTTGTAAGCTGGCATCTGTGAAGTGTAATATTTTAATTGGCACACAGGTAATCATATTAGCCAATAATTCTTTTTAAACCCACTGTAGCTACCTGACTGTGCAAGATACTACTGTCATAGGAAAAAGTGAACAGCTAGCCAGTCAGAGCTGACAGGCTACTGAGAGACACAGACTGACTTTAGAGCAAGTTGCCACTTTCTCTGTTTCTTACAAGACAACACATGGCAGGAAACTCCAGATACGCTGTGTGGATGGTAGGCAGCAGTTTAATTTGCCAAGGTGGGGAATTTGCTTGAACAATTCACTTTGGAAGTGATTTGCACCTGCCAAACTGCATGGTTCAGTGGTTTGGTAAGGGAGGCATGAGATGGGAACAGCTCATGCCAACTGTGCCTCAGCTACTGAGAAGCTACCCTGTGCCAGGCATTCTGCTGATCCATCTTGGAGGTACTGTAATGATTTAGGCAACAAAGAGTGGATAGATGTAGTGGCTGAAGCTAATTTGGACCTTGTTCCAATGACAGAGATGCTGCCTGCCTGTAAGATTGTCTACTCAGACATCACAGAGCACATGACCTGGTGTGCAGATCAACATATTTATCTGCTTGACAGAGAGAGAAAAAAACAAACATCCTCATTTCTGCATTTTTATGTGATCATGGGATGCACACTATTTATCACCCTGAAATTAAGTATTTTAAACATGGGCTTTACCTATCAGATGGTGGGCATTTCTTAGACTCTGGCAATTGCAACTTCCTGGGGACCTCAGGATGGCATCCTCTAAAGTTTTCTGAAGAACAGTGTGTCAAATAAATCACCACAAGGTGTACAAAACAAAATGTCTCTTTTAAGAGCCAAATATTATTAGTCAAAAAATAGAAGAATTACACACAATAAACACAAACACAGATACACAACTTTACAGATGTAGCAGTATTATGAAGTGGCATAATTGTTTACTGTTGATCAAACAGTTATATGTCTGACCATAGGCACAACTCAATAGATACAGTGCCTGTCAGTGTGTGTGTGTGTATGTATTTGCATTGCAGAGGTAAGGGAGTGGGGAATATAAAAAATGTACACTCCATTGGAGGTACTTTTTTTATGCAATCAGAACATACCGCATAGGAAACACCCAGCATTTTATTTGTGGGGGGAACCACTGGCTGCTAACATGCACAGTCTCACAGCTGAACCCTATCCATGGTTGGGGTCTCTATATGTGACCTCAAGATGCAGCACCCCATGTATCAGGGGGCATCCCATGACTGATACTGTGCAAGGTCAACTGGTTGAAATATATCTCTGATTAATGTCAGGTACTTGTAGCATTAACACAAAATGGCTCAGTTAGGTTAAACACAAACACAGATACACAGCTTTACAGATGCTGTAGTATTATGAAGTAGCCTCATTTTTTAGTCCTGATCAGACAGTTTTATGTGTAACTATAGACATACAATAACTAGACAGATATGGTGCCTTTCAGTGTGTGTGTGTGTGTCTGTGTGTGTGTCTGTGTGTGTGTGTCTGTGTGCCTGTGTGTCACAGGTAAGGGGTGGTAAACATAATTGAGGGGTGGAGGGGATACATAATGCATTTCTACTTTATGGGATGCAATTCTGTTCATGAAAACAGAACATATAATACATGAAGCATCAAATACTGTTCCTTTAATAACCCCTGACTGATACCGTGCAAGGTCCCACTGTTGGAAACTTTGTCTGGTTGCTGTCAGGGTGTTGTAACAATAATGGGGACAGATTCAATTGTGTTGTGACTGTGCCCTCAAGAGCCAGCTCTGATTGTATAGGTGGGGGAGGCATCCCATGACTAATATTGTGCAAGGTCAAAGGTTTTAAATCTATATCTATTTAGTGTCATACACAGAAACATAGAAACAGACTCTGATGGCATGTAAGGACCGCTTGGCCCACCCATTTTTCCCATTTCCCTACCTTTCAGATAAGCTGCAGATCCTAGTTTTACCAACAGCCTGCTTCCTCCTACCTCCCACTAAAATTGGCTTATGTCTGTCCCATGTATTCTTCAATTCCTCCACTGTTCTTGACCCCATAACCTCGTAAGGAAGGACATTCCATGCATCCACAACCCTCTCCAAGAATAAATACTCAAACTACCCCTGAGTCTTCCACCCTTTATTTTCAAATTGCACCCCCTTGTTCTTGAAAATCTCTTTTTATGTTGATTCTGTGCATGCGCAAGAAACATATTGCGACAGCTTTCTCCACAAGCACTGTTGTGGCCAATGCCCCCACAGCCTGCAAAGGCTTGTCCAGCATCCCCAATGCTGTGGTACACTGCTGCTGACACTACTTCAGCCAGCGTGCCACCAACTTGTGACAATTTAGCCACTGTAATCAGGGGCCACCTCATCATTGCAGTGTCAGCCATCTGCTGTAATGAGGGAGCGACCCGTCATTGCAGAGTGGGATGTAGAAAGCCTAATATTGTTTGTGAACATGGTGGCAGCTTGCTGCCATGTTCATAAGCAGTATCACCCACCCACCATGTGTATTTGCTGACAGAGTCCCCAATCCCCTTCGGCTTCAGTGGCCCAATGTTGATTTTGCCAGCAGGGGAGCCCACTCCCTGTCAGCATGATGTCAACCCCCCAACCTTTCATTGTCTGCCGACAGGAGTGCCCGATCCCCCATCAGCTACAGTTGCCCCCCAAAGGAAAGAGTCCGGTGGCACACTGGGAGCCCACCCCAGTGTGCCACATGCCCCTGTAAAGTAAAAAATGGTCTTGCGATGCTGTTTTGTTTTTTTAACCTGTAAAAAAGGAAACTGTCCCTCGGCAATCTCCCTGCCCCCCGCACCCACAACCCGTGCCCACCCACTGTGCACCCTGCCTCCCCACACCCCCCTTACCCTATACTTACCTCTGGAGCTCAGCGTGATTATCTTTGGTGGACTGGGAACACGTCTGCACTCTTCAAAGCCGACCTCGAACTGAAGAAATGCCGATAAGCTGTATCATGGAATTAATAGGGTTTTTCCAACTTTAATGCATATCTCAGTAATTGTTTGGAATTTTGGCACCACATTTTCAACATGGGGTTTTTGGGACCCCTCCTCATGAATTCTGGAACTGTCATGGTGTTAATTGGCCCCGAAAGGTGATTTCATGGTCACTGCGTGAAATCACCTTTCTGGGATGATTAACAAAATGACAATGCCAGTATGCATGAGTTGCGCTCTCAAAATGCCTATGTTGCAAATTTGGTGGAAAAAATTCAAATAATGACTGTTTTACAAGCGTAAGTTACGCAGTTGCTACGCACGCTCGTAACTTCGTGAATTTGCAATATTTTCATGCCAGATTTTCAACATTGCCATTTTTTCATTCCTCCTTGTGAACAGTCCTAAAATGCTGATGTTGAAAATTTGGTAGCGATATTCCAGAAAATAACTGTGTTACGACTGTGCGTTGCGCAGTTTGCACGTAAGCTCGTAACTTCATGAATTTATAATATTTTCACTCCAGAGTTTCACCGTTGCCATTTTCTCACACCTACTTATCAACAGTGCAGCTGTAATTTTTCCCATCATGGCTGAAATGTGTTTTCACACTTCCAGGCCAGAACAAAGCGGCCGCTGTGGAAAATCACTGTCCTGGACAGATTAAGGAAATGACAGTTATATTGTTCATGAGCAGAGGTCCTAAAATGCCTATGTTGAATGTCTGATGATGATAACCCATCAACTGACTGTGTTACAAGTGTGCATTGCGTGCTTTCCACGCACCCTTGTAACTTCAGAGATTTGTAATATTGTCACGCCAGATTTTCAACAGTGGCATTTTTTCACACCTCCTTATGTGCAGTGCAGCTGTCATTTTCCACACCCTGACTGAAATGTGTTTTCACAGTTGTGGAGCAAAATAACGAGGTCGCTGTAGGAAATCAGTGTTCCGGACAGATTAAGAAAATGACAGTGGCAGTGTTCATGAGCAGAGGTCCTAAAATCTCTATGTTGAAAATTTGGTGATGAAACTCCATAACATGATTGTGTTACTAGCGACCTGTCGCCATGCATCCTTGTAACTTCGCAAATTTGTAATATTTTCACACCATATTTTAAACAGTGGCATTTTTTCACACCTCTTTATGAACAGTACAGCTGTAATTTTTCACATCCTGGCTAAAATATGTTTTTGTACTCCTGCCAGAGAATAGCACAGTCTCTGTGGGAAATCAGTGTTGGGGACAGATTCAGATCGAATGAGTGAGGGGGGGAGTGACCGAGCTCAACTGAGCTCTGTCGGGACTGCTGTGGATTTGTTTGTGGGCAGAAAAAGGCCCCAACGCAAGAGCCCAGTACAAAAGGACACCCTGCAGCACTGGGAAACACAGAACGAGAGAGCAAGTGAGGCAGAAGGAATGAGCGAACTCACTGAAGTGCTGTCAGGACTGCTGCAGATTCCTTTGTGGGCAGAAAAAGGTGTTAATACACGCAGGGGCCCAGTACAAAAGGCCAGCTTGCAGCGGTGGGAGAAACAGTATGAGCGAGTGAGATGAGGGGGCTGAGTGAGTGCAACAGAGCTCTATCAGGACTGCTGTGGATTTCTTTGTCGGCAAAAAAAGGCTCCAATGCAGGCAGGAGCCCTGTACAAAAGGGCAGCTTGCAGCGCCAGGACAAACAGAATGAGCGCGTGAGAAAGGGATACTGAGCGATCTCAATGAAGCTCTATCAGGACAGCTGCAGATTTCCTTGTGGACAGACAAAGGTGCCAATGCAGCCAGGAGCCCTGTACAAAAGTTCTGCCTGCAGTGCCAAGAGAAACAGAACGAGTGAGTGACAGAGCGGTACTGAGAGAGCTCAATGGAGCTCTATTGTGACTGCTGCAGATTTCTTTGTGGGCAGAAAATATGGCAACGCAGGCAGGATCCCAGTACAAAAGGCCAGCTTGTAGCGTTGGCAGAAACAGAATGAGTGAGTGAGTGAGAGAGGGGGGAATGTGCAAGCTCAATGGAGATGTGACGGGACTGCTTCAGGTTCCTTTCTGGCCGTAAAAAGCTACCAGTGCAGGCAGGAGCCCAGTACAAAAGGCCAGCCTGCAGCAGCGGGAGACACAGAATGAGTGAGTGAGGGAAGAGGAGTGAATGAGCTCATCAGAGTTTTGTTGGGACTGCTGAAGATTTGTTTGTGGGCAGAAAAAGGCAGCAATGCACGCAGGGGCCCAGTACAAAAGGGCATCCTGCAGTGGTGGGAAAACCTGAATGAATGAGTGAGAGAGGGGGAGTGAGCAAGCTCAACGGAGCTCTATATTAACTGCTGCAAATGTCTTTGTGGCCAAAAGAAGGCAGCAATGCAGGCAGGAGCCCACTAGAAAACGGCAGTCTGCAGCGTCGGCAGAAATGGAATGAGCGAGTGAGAGAAGGGGAGTGAGCGAGCTCAATGGAGCTGTGTCAGGACTGCTGCAGATTTCTTTGTGGGCAGAAAAAGGCACCAACACAGGCAGGAGCCCAGTATGAAAGGGCAGCCAGCAGCACCAGGAGAAAGTGAATGAGTGAGTGACACAGGGGGAGTGAGCGATCTCAATGGAGATCTGTCGGGACAGCTGTGGATTTCTTTGTGGGCAGAAAAAGGTGCCAATGCAGGCAGGAGCCCAGTACAAAAGGCAGCCTGCAGCATTGGGGGAAAAACAATGAGTGAGTGGGGGGGGAATAAGTGAGCTCAATGGAGCTCTATCATGACTGCTGTGGAATTCTTTGTTGGCAGAAAAAGGCGGCAATGCAGCAAGGAGCCCACTATAAAAGGCCAGGCTGCAGCGCCGGCAGAAATGGAACAAGTGAGTGAGAGAGGGGGAGTCAGCAGGCTCAACAGACCTGTGTCGGGACGCTGCAGATTTCTTTGTGGCAGAAAAAGTCACCAACAGAGGCAGGAGCCCAGTATGAAAAGGCAACCTGCAGTGTAAGGATAAACAGAATTAGCAAGTGACAGAGGGGGAGTGAGCCACCTTAACGGAGCTGTCAGGAAAGCTGCGGATTTCTTAGTGGGCAGAACAGGGTGTCAATGCAGGCAGGAGCTCAGTACAAAAGAGCAGCCTGCAGCACCAGGAGAAACAGACTCAGCGAGTGACAGAGGGGCAGTGAGCGAGCTCAACAGACCAACGCAATCAACATTTGGCATTGACAAATGCTTGTTCTGAATGATGCTACCCTCTTGGACTTTGTTTTGATTTCCTTGAGGTACTTGAACGTTTCTATCATGCAGCCCCCTCCTTTCCTTGAGGGTATACATATCAAGCTTTTTAAGTCCCTCTTCTTATGGCTTCTGGTGCAGACTGTGCACCATTTATATTGCCCATCTCATCCTGTCTATGTCCTTGTGGAGAAGAGGTGTCCAGAACTGCACATAATACTCCAGTTTAGGTCTCACCAACTGTCTGTACAGGGGGATAACATGTTCCTGTTTTCTACTGGTGATGCCTCTCTCTATGTATCCCAGTATCATCTCAGCACTCCTTACTGCCTTTAAACATTGCTTGCTTACCTTTAGGGTGTCTGATATGACTACTCCAGGTCCCTTTCCATTTTTGCTGTTGTTAATACACCCCCATTGTGTACTCTTCTCCTGTTTTTTTGCTTCCCAGGTGCATTACTTTGCACTTCTTTGCATTAAATCTAAGCTGTCATACATTTGACCATTCCTCCAACCTTGCCAAGTCACTTTTCATCCTTTCTACCCCTGATGTGTATCAACCCTTTTGCAGATCTTTTTGTCATCTACAAAGAGGCATACTTTTCCTTCCAGTCCCTCTGCAATGTCATATATAAAGGCATTACAGAGGACTTGTCCCAGTACTGAACCCTGCAGTACCCTGCTAGTAACCCCCGTTTCTTTGGAGTGGACTCCTTTTACTATTACCCTCGGTGCCCTGTTGTCCAGCCAGTTTTTTACCCATGTTACCACCCTGGGATCCACTACCAGGATGCTAACTGGTTTATTAATCTTTTGTGTAAGAATGTAGATTGACCCTATTATTACTCCTGCTACAGAATGTAGATTTACCATATTATTACTCCTGCTGTCTGGAAATATACATCCGAACCCTGGTCCTCCCTCCAGGAATATCTCATGCCAAAGAAAGGCTGGCTCCCTAACCTTTGCATCTGTCAACATTTGCAGCCTCCTTGCAAAGCCTGATTCCCTTCAAATATGGGTCTCACAACACAGCCCTGACTTGATATCCATGGTAGAAACTTGGTTGTCACCCAGTGTACCAGATGCCTCTATCATAATACCTGGGTTATCATGATACATGATACCTTTGTTTTCTGGCAAGATAGGAGACTGTACAATTTTCATCAGGGACTGCTTGCTGGTCAGTACCATGTCCTTCCCAAGTGCTGGTGACTGTATGCAAACTATTGCAGTTTAAGTGCTTCTTGGTGCATACAACAAAGCCATTACTATTCTATCAGGATATATCCCACACAGAAACACTGCCGCAGGGTTCGAGACACTCATCAGCTGCCTTGGCAGTTTAAGTCTTAGCACTGAGGTTATCCTGCTTGGTGACCTCAACATCAACTGGCTCTCCACCAAAGCAAATCCTTACATTGATGCTCTCACTACCCTGGACTTCACTCAATTGGTTGAATGCCCTACACGCATTTACTATAGGACTGGCACCAGTACCCTGCTGCACTGAGTTCCCTCAAATTGTCCAAGCCATACCTCAGATACCACCATCCTCCCGAACTGCCTAAGTGATCACTTTCCTGTCCTATTCCTGTGGACAAACAAATTATCAAAACCCCCAGACAAAACAATATCAAGTAGGGTTCTACTCAGAAGTCACCTTGAATCACTCAAAGCTGACCTTTCTCACTCTGACTGATCTGTAATCTACTCCACCAAGGATGCAAATCATGCACTAGAGTAATTTATCTCACTCTTCAATGCTGCGTGTGACAAGCATGACCCTATTAAGAAACCGAACGTCAAGGGACACTTTAATCCCTGCCTCACTAATGACATCATTGAACCCCTCAGATCCCAAGACAGTCTGTGGCATAGGGCACATGACTCTGGTAAACAATCAGACATACAGGCCTTAAAGAAGGCCAGAAACATTTGCACCAGGAAAATAAGGGTAGCAAAAAGTATACATTAATAGGAAGCCCTTGTGCGAGCCTTTAATGACAGCAGACTATTTTCGAGCAATCTCAAGGATGTTACTGGTAAAACCCCAAAACTGCTCCCACTATGCTCAACATTGATGGGATCGCCTCCCTTTACCCCAAACTCATCATAGATACATTTAATAATGCAGTCTCTGACCTCAGTGGGGTTCATCCCAATGATTACTTCAACACTACCACTCCCAGTACCTGTTCTGAAACCCCCAAATGGCCTCCAACTCATCCTCCTTTTTACTTCAGGTCAATCAAAGTACATGAGGCCAGGAAATACATCCTCAATGTCCTGGATAAAGGGTGGTATAGTATTGACACTTTGGATCTCAAGTTCTTGGCCCTAACCCTTGAGAAAGTACTTGTACCCTTAATGCATATCCTGAACGCTTTCACTAAAATACTTCCATTTTCCTCAAAAATGGAAGTCTGCTGTAGTTACCACTGTCCACAAAAGCAGTGATTGTGCCTTCCATAGTAATTACCGGCCCATTTCCATCCTATGCCCCCAAAGCCCTGGAGAAAATAGTTGCCTACCAGCTTGTTGACTATGTCAGTAAATACCAACAACTCTGCCCTCAACAGCATGGTTTCAGACACGGGCAGAGTACCACCACTGCCTTGCTCAAATTCACAAACTTCATTCATAAATTCTTCGACCAAGGTCAACTGGTTGGGGCTGTTTACATTAATTTAACCAATGCATTTGAAACAGTTAATCATGCCCTCCTGACTGAACAGTTACCTTTACTAGGGCTCTCACCCAAAGCTGTTACCTGGTTCAGCAATTACCTTCACAACAGATAGCAGCAAGTAAAGATTAGTAACATTTTTTTCAGTTAGTCAACCTGTCTTGTCAGGGGTCCCTCAAAGTTCTATCTTGAGCCCCCTCCTGTTCAGTGTATTCCTGAATACACTGCCCCTCTCCACCCAGGGACACATCCTCTTTTATGTGGATAATGCTGTCCTATTTTCTAGTGACCTAAACCCTGGGGTTCTTGAATCAGAGCTCCAAAAAAACCTTTACTGCTGCTGAAAGGTGGTTCAGCAACCAAAAATGAATCCTAAACTACAAGAAAACAAAATCCACATTGTTTTCCAACCCACAAAGCAATCACAGATACTACAACATCTCCACAGTCAATGGTGTTGGTGCTCCCTGGAGTTGGTACCTAACTTTAAATACCTTGGGATCACGTTGGACAGCACCCTTTCATACACCAAGCATATTGATATTATATATAAGGTGATCAATAAGCGTGTAGGGCTTCTGCAAAGACACAAGCATTGCCTGACCCCAATAGCCCTAAGTACGGCCATTCACAGCTCAGTGGTATCTCTGGTTGACTATGGGCTCATCATCTATGGGTCTACCACTGACACACCCCCTCAAATGCATTAAAATAGGACTTAACAAGGCCTGACAACTTTTCTCTGGTGCTGAACGTTTGACTCATACTTGTGACCTATACTCACAGGCCAATTGGCTACAATTCAGCAGCAGGCTCACCTACCATACCAGTCTGCTAGCAAAGAAAATCAACAGTGGCCTAATGACCCCTGTGGTCCAAGAGCTCCTTACCACCAGCAGTGATACCTGACACACTAGAAACTCTAGTTGCTCCTCTTTTAAGATCCCATGCTGTCACACCACACAGGGACAAAGGTATTTTGCTTATCATGCCCCACTCTGGTTCAACTCAATTTCAAGTGACATATCATCTGCAAAGACCCTAAGAACCTTCAAGAGAATACTCAAATAGGATCTGGTCTCTAGGTCCAGCTGTGACTACTATCGTTAACTCCTATTCAGAATTAATCAATTACCAGTTACTGTCTGTCAACACTCCCTCCCTACACACTTACCACCCCACTCCCACCATTCCCCCACCCCATGCCATCATCATCCCCACTACTTCTTTCTACTACTGATCTGCTCACCCTAGACATAGTTCAGAATTCTAGGGGTAGGGGTGTCTGTTCTAGAACTGTAACACAGGAAGAGGCAATAGAAACTAAGGAGACAACCACACACTCACAAATAAACTCCACGCTGGGCCCACCATTAACACCAACTCTTCAATTGTCTAACAGATACATAGGCCTACAATTGGAGGATGAGGGAGTTATGATGGCTTACTTAGAACAACCCAAGGCTATAAATCCCTCTCAGATAGAGGTTACACAGGGTCAGATTAATATAGAACACCCTAGTAATGAGGGAATGACAGATGGAGACATTGTAGTGATAGGGGACTCTAGTACAAGAGGGATAGATACTATAGTATGTTGGGGCGAAAAGAGCATACCACTGTAAGCACATTACCTGGAGCCAGGCTACACAATATTTATAACCTTCTGGATGAGCTACTAGAAAATTCTAGTAAACAACTGGTGATTTTGCACATAGGAACAAACGATGTAGCAAGAAGTAGAATGGAGGACATCCAGGCTGAGTTCAAGGATATAACAACAAGGATCAAAAATAGAAATGGGGAGATTATAATATCGGGGATTTTACCCACTTATGGCTTACATTCACATAGAAACAATGGACTCATTATGCTAATCAACAGGTGGCTGAGACAATTCTGCAACGAGGAAAAATTTGGTTATATGGATATTTCCATAACATTTAATAGACCAGTTTTGTTTAAAACATATGGCCTGCACTTAACTTCTGCAGGTACTAGGATTCTGGAGAAAAAAACTCTTGCGATAATGCGATTCCATTTAAACTGGAAAAAGGGGGAGGTCTGGAAAATGACCTAAGCAGGGGCACTAATCCCAAGACAAATCTCAAAGAAACTCCTGAATAGAAAGCAGTTCTAATTAATGCCAGGAGTTTGGTTAGTAAGTATGATGAGTTTTCTTTCTTACATTCTCAGAATATCCATGTGGCATTAGTTACAGAAACCTGGAAGGATGATAATGATCTGTGGAATAAAAAGGTGATAGGATATAACTTATTTTCCAAATCCAGATTACATAGAAAGGGGGGTGTAATAGCCATATACGTGCATAATTCTATACATTGTGAAGAACTACAATGGGATACGGGAGCCCTAGAACTACTATGGGTAAAGCTACTTCCCCAGAAGGGTACTAGGATCATTTTAGGATTAGTATACAGGCCACCCTCTATAACATCTGAGGATGATGAGGCACTATTAAAAATAATAGGGGAGCTGGATCCAGTAGATAGAATATTGCTGGCAGGGGACTTCATTCTACTTAGTATAGATTGGTTAAAGGGATAAGGGGTTAGCAATCTGGACAAAAGGTATGTTGACACCTTTGACCAGACAGATCTTGAACAACTAGTCCAAAGAAGCACCAGAGGTATTAGAACCCTGGATCTAGTGCTTACCAATATGGGTAACACAATTAGAAACCTCCAGGTTAACAACCCAACTAGGTAATAGTGACCATTGTTCAGTGTACTTCAGCATCATGGAACCTGTACTGGTTAAAAACATGGGTACTACAACCGAGCTAAATTTTAGGAGAGTAGATTTCTCCACTATCAGAACCAAATGCTGGCATGGGATTGGATGAGTGATTTTAATGGATTATCTGTGCAAAAATTTGTGGAAACGTCTGTTGGCTAGATTATCAAATCTTGTAAAAACCTTTATACCAAGCGTAGCAAAATACAACACTAGCATCAAAACAATCCTGTATGGATGGATGCGTCCATTAAAAAAATGATAAACAGGAATAGCAGATTGTACAAAAAACTCAAATGTAATGGGTCACTTGGAACTAATCAGGCTTATAGGGAATGTGTTAAGAGTATCAAAGTAAGAATTAAAAAATCTAAAACACAGTTCGTATTGGATTTAGCTAACAGAGTGAAGGATAATAAACAAATTATTTTTTTCATACATCAATAAAAAAAAGGGAGGTCACTGCATGATAGGACCATTTATGAATGACTTAGAAAATGCAGCAACAACTGCAGAAATGGCGGACATTCAGAAAAAATATTTTTGCTCATTCTATAATAACAATACAGCACTATATGTTGGTAAAGTAGCATCCACTCCTGGTAAAGTTATTATTAGCCCCAAGGATGTATTTGATCAACTCACAAAGATTGACATAAATAAATCACCAGACCCCGAGAATTTACACCCTAGAGTCATACGTGAACTAGCTGATGAGTTGACACCACCAGTTGCTTGCATTTTCCAAGCCTCCCTAGACACTGGCTCAGTACCTTTTGACTGGAAAACTGCTATTATAGTCCCTATTTTAAAGAAAGTGCCTAACACAAAACCTGAAAACTATAGGCCAGTAAGTCTAACCTCTCTGCTGGGAAAGATTTTGGAGGGATTGGTCAAAGACTTAATATCAGACTTCCTAACAACTCAGGGAATAAGTCAAAATAACCACAGAATCATGCTAGACAGGACCTGCCACATAAAATATATACATTTGTTAACAAATCAGTAGTAAGGTAAGAAAATGAACAACTAAGTCCCATAATGGTAGCCATTTTTATTTATTTTTTTCTGGAAAAAATGCCCTTATAATACTTATCATAAATCACAATACAGATAACCCCTGAGTGGCATATTTCTGATCAATCAGAACACAGATTTATTTTATTTTTATTTATTTAGTTTTTGTTGACCGGGTAAGTGCACTAGACAAATCCTGCATTTTTCAGGCACGACCCGGTGGAAGGGGGATACAGATGAATGCCAACTGATCTTGAACCAGATTAAGCTGTTGGTGGCATTTTTAGTGAATGAGGGAAATTAGGCCAGGACACCGGGGAAATTCCCCTACTTCCTGCTTCCTGTGAGCAGGGGGGACCCATTTTCTGGTGGGACCAAGATGGCGGAGGAGGAGGATGTCTGCTTGGTGGGAGAGCTGGCCTCTGCTCCCACAGTGTGCAATGTGGAGGCTAACCCTTTGAATACTCAAGATATGGATTCTGATATGGAGTTTCACGATGCAGTGGTTCTTTGGGAGGATACAGCAGTTGATTTAAGAAAAAAAAATTCTCAAAGGACTGGGAGAAAGGAATGCTTGAAAAGGAATCTTTGGATGCAAGGTTCAAATCAGCTTGGAACCTGACGACATGGATACATAATACCTGCAATATTGCTCTCCCTGAAACCGAGGTGTTTAAAACTAGAAAAATACAGGACTGCACTTAAAAGAAAGCTCCGTGGAGCATGGTGAGTCTTTGCAACATTTTTTATTATTTCGGAAGCCACTACTGAAACAGACAACCGGCTTTTACAATCTGCTTTACCCGCTTTAAAAAATGTACAGCAAAGTGATTCCCTCTCGCTACACAATCAGTGTGTTACGGGAGTAAGGGAGAAGCAAGCAGTTGAGCACTCTATGGACTTTGCAATTCGGTGTTCAGCCGCTCAGCCTGAGTTGTTAACTCTGCAGCAGGTAGAATCGGGGCTTGACAGCTGCAGCGTTGCTCCTAATAATAATATGGCTGACTCGGTTCAGTCGGGAGTCCTGGCAGGGCGAGACCACTCTCTTTATAGCCCAGCAGCTACGTGGGAAGTTCCTGAAGTAAAATTGACTGTTAGTAAAGCTGCTAACAGTACTATAGAGGTTAGTGAGTGCATTCAGCCCGCTATAGCTCCGACTGCCCTAACAATTGAAAAGCCGAAAACAGAGTCCCCAAAGGAAGTACAACAGACTTTGTCTGCATCAGAGCTAAAGCAGTCTGAGTCTGCATGGTTAGACAAATCAGCTGGATTCATTTTTAAAAAGCATGGGGCCCAGCATAATGTAGTTTATCAGTCCTCAGCTGTTTCCCAAACTGGAGTTACTGAATTCTTTTTTCCAAAAAAAAAAGAAATACCTCTTATAAAATCTGGTCTACAAACACATAATGTTTCAGAGCTCTGGTCCCCTGATAAAGCACTCAAAGGAGCAGGTTGGAAGCAAAATGCAGCAGGCATATGGAAGCCTGATCCTACTTGGGACTCTGATTATACCCTCTCACAGCATTCACCAGAGTGGAAACGGACTTACAACAGCAAAAGCTGGAGCAAGATTTGCAGGACAATAAAAACTGTTTAGAGGTAGAAAAACTTCCACTGAGAGCTACATCCCTGGAGTCACAGATATCTTTACCTTCCTCATTGAATACAGATTTAGTAACACCCTGCAGGAACCTATAGCTTCTTCTCACCGCCCTCTCAACAGAAATCCGTTCCTCAGAAACCACTTATGTCTGAATTATTTTCTAACACTAAAAGAAGCAGCACCTCACTGAATGCAGTTAGTATTCGTTATAAGGGGTTTGGAGGATCGACCAGATAGACACTACGTGGGGAAAACCTTATTAAAAGAGTCCTTGCATTTTACCCCAAAAGATGTGTATGCATTTATTAATATCTCTGGAGAGGATAATTTTGACATCAGTTTTAGGACACCACATGCATTGGACTTATTCTGGGATAGGTACAACCAGGTTAAATTCTCTCCTCTATGGACCCCTTCTTAGTGATTCCTTTAACTAAACCCCTGATAAAACATGTTAGGTCATGTTTAGAAACGAGGGGTTCATGTGGAAGATATATCATTTAGTTGTCCCTTAAGTGTGAAATTTTAAGTGGGCCGGAACCTATCCTAGATTCTGAACAGTTTTGGATGGGAGGATGGAAATACAAAACTAAACTGAGGCAATCTGAGACAGGGGTAGTCCATATTCCCAATTCCTTTCTATTAGGAAAAGACAGAGGGGTTTGTTTTTATAGTGGACAACCCCGGGCTTGCTACAGATGTGGGGCTAAAACACACCTCTCAAGTGTTTGTGACCAACCACGTTGTGACAACTGTGGGGAGGTTGGACACACAACTATGTATTGTCACAATCAGCTCAAATGTGAGCTTTGTGAAGAATCTGGCCACTCTTTTCGGGTTTGCCCTTGGGCTGCAAAAAATAAAACATCCTGTATAAATCCAGAGCTTTTAATTCAGCAAGCTCAGGATGCTGCACAATTTCCCCTCCTAGCTCACAACCCCTCTACCTGTTTCTTCTTCTCAAACCAAAGTTCAGACCCTTGGTGTAGTACCCCCATTGACAAATCCTTAGGAATAGCAGACAAGGTGGAACAAACTGTTTTGGTTATGGAAGTCATTAAAAATCAAGTATGGGCCCACCTGAGCTTTTGGATTTCCCCTGTGTGTTACTCTGAGGTTTCGGTGGAGACTTCTGAGGAAGCATCTAAGGCTTTAAATATTAGGCCTTCACTACCCAACACAGATCATCTAGGCATTTGCATCCCAACCCCCTTACTCCTCCCATAGAGACTAGCAACTCTTATGCTGCATTGTTTACTCCTTGGGAGATACAGAGATGGAATTAGGAGATTCAGACTCCCAAAATCTTCCACTCGATCTCAGCCAGTGGATAACTATAAAAGAAAAAAAAAAAAAAGAAAAAAATGATAAAGTAGTTCTTTTTTATAAAGCTTAATGCAGTGGTCATGGGGCTCTTTGAACACTCATAGTTTGCTTAATATAGTTAAGAGGCAAGCCCTTTTCACTATATAAAAACCAAAATTTATCAGTATGTTTTAAGGAAACCTGGATGTACTCAGCAGAACAACTCACTACTTTCAAATGGGATTGGGTGTGGGGCCCTTCCTATTGGTCCTTTGGAACTGATACAGCAGATGGTATTGGGATTTTATTCAATACTTATTCCTTTAAACTTCATAATTTAGTAGATCTTATTCCAGGAGAGTCTTGATATTAGATGGGAAATGGCATGATATATGCTATCGATTTATTAACATCTACAATCCACAGACAAAAGCTGGTAGAGTTTCTTGTTTAAAAGCTGTTCAACCCTACTTGGTGACATCAGTTAAGGTGTTTTGGGAGGTGACTTTAATTGCACAATTTCTGACTCACCTAATCAGAAGAAAAGAAAATTTATTGTGATTCTCACATGCTAGCTAATATAGTTAAAATAGCAGGTTTATTTAACTGTATCTCCTTTCCTCTCAAGGGCCAAGGTATTCATTTACAAAAGGGAAATTGTTTTCCTAATAGACTACATGTTTGTCTCTCATAATGTACAACTGGATTCCTTTAAGATGATCCACTGTGAATTTTCTGATCATTTATTACTTTCTTGTAGTTCATTATCTACAGGTTCCCTGAACGTAGGCAGCTCAGGTGGAAACTGAATAACACTATGTTAGATATACCATATATACAGTCCGGGTGAAACATATTCTAGCAGCCAGGTTGTCAGTGGCTTTTTTATGAGGATTTAGGAATTGGTGGTTAACAACTAAGTTTGAATTATGTAATTGGTTTAAAGGCAAGGGCAAAACAAAAATTTTAAGTTTTTGAGATATTTGTCCCTTAGGCAACAACTGCAGAAACTTATGACAATTGCATATGTCTCTCACTTAGACTATTCAGACCAAATTAGTAAAATAAAGGAGGAAATGAGGAATTTCCAATATGATGAGAAAAAACCCTACAGGCTATTTTTTCTAATAGCATAAAAAAATTCCCCATTGGGGACCCTTTTGAAACCTGTAAAAATCTGAAGGCTTCTTCTAATATTGATTCTTTGCAAAAACCTGATGGCTCTTTGGCCACCACGGTTGCTCAGCTCAGAGAAACAATTATTGGGCATTTTCGAACTCTAGACCCCCCTCTCTTATTACAGAGGCAGAAATGCTTTCATATCTTAAAACATCTAAGCCCCCCCCAGGTTAGCAGAAATCTCAACATTATTGGATCCAATTACACAAGAAGAAATAATAAAAGTAATTAGGAATTTGAAATTAAACATTTCACTGGGTAAGGATGGCCTTTCGAATAATCTGTATAAAGTTTTTCAAAGGAATTGAGTCAATGCTTGTATATTTTATTCCAGTATTTTATGGAAACTGCTGTTTTCTTTCCCTCTTTTCTGAGGGATTGCTGATTTACTTATTCAAATCTGGAGACAGACAAAATATTAAAATTGGCGACCAATTACCCTCTTAAATTCAGATTATAAAATCTTCACCAGTATTTTGAATAATCAGTTAAAAATTACGCCAGATGGGTAATTTCTCTTACCAGTTTAGTGGGATACCTAATAGGAAAATTCAGACAGCCTTAATGATCATACGAAAGTTATTAAACATCTTTCTGAAGTGGGAGTCACTGAATTGTATGATGGTCGCTGATTTGGAAAAGGCTTTGATAGGGTATATTTGCCTTTTTATTTCTAACGTTAATACATTATGGAGTTCCATTGACATTGTTAATATAATTAAAATTATATGAACATAATATTGTGTTCCCCCATTACAAGGTCAGGCGGCAAAATGTTTTCAGTTACATACTGAGTTCGTCAAGGTTGCCCTCTTAGCCCTACTCTATATCTTTTCTTTGGATCCCCTACTACAAAATTAACTACTGTTCCATTGTGGCCAGGTATTTCTGATGGTGCAGTTAAGGACAAACATCTTCTGCACAGGCCTGTGCAGATGATTTGATTGTATATTTTGCAGATCATTCATGTGCACATTTTTTGACCGCATTTGAGGCTTTTCTGAAAGTTTTGAATGCAAAATAATATGTACAAAACAAAAGGTTTATTTATCGGAGCAACAGGTCATAAGGAAGCGGTGCAGGTGGTATCCATTTTCCAGAACTCCCTTAAAGTTTTGGGCATACATTTTGCCCCAGAACATACCAGTTGAAAATTGGGATATAGCCCTACAAACAGTGGAGAATAAAGTCAATAGATGGAAAAAGTGAAATTGTCCAAACTGAACGCATACATGTTATCAAACAGTTTCTTTTACCATGTGTTCAGTATGTAGCTATGATTTTCCGCTCCCAGTGCATCTAGAAACTAAACTGTATGGTTTATTCTTTCAAATGGTTTGGGGCAATAGATTAAACCCCATTAAAAGAAGCTATACATATTTAAGTAAAAACAAGGAGGTCTTGGGATGGTGGATCCAGTGATTTTGCTCACTCTTTATTCATTATGTGTTCAGTGAAAAGTGGCTTACGATTAGAAGCAGGAGTGGGGATAAATGGATTCCAGATCATTGGACAAATACTTTAGAAATTGGCTTTCTTTGGCTCCAAAATAAATCCTCACATTTATATTCCACAGTATTTTAGACCAGCTGCACAAAAATTATATAAATGGAAAATAGAAAGAGACAATTCTGAGTAATAGCATGAAAGAATTTTATCAGGTGGTAATGGCAAATTTACTTCCTTTAGAGCCATGTTTAAAATTGCCCTTCTTCTTTGAATCCTAAAGTATTGGCCCAACTTAACTGTCGCAGATTGCCTCAAATGCAATGGGAAACACAGTGGCTAATATTCTATGGCCGTTTAAATGTTAGGGGTAATGCCAAGTACAAAGCCATTGAAGAAAGGAAGTGTCCTTACTTGGATTGTATAAATACTGAGGAATCGATGGAGCATTTTCTTTTACACTGTTCCTATGCAAAGGGTTTGTGGGTTTATTTGGCGGCACTTTGGGGTTTTAAGTGGCTGAATTTTCTTACATATCAAATCTTGGTTTTAGGGGTTTATCCAGAGACTCTTTCTGATTTTCATGAAGAAACACTGTCATTATTTTTTGGATGTTTACGTTATTATTTATGGCAGGCAAGGTGTCAGTGGGTAATATATCAAAGAAAAATGCCTTATTCTTGTTTTAGCATTTTGGTTTCACAGGAACTCTTGAGGATTTACGCTCAGGATGCTCGAAGGACAGTACAGACTCAGTTACTAAAAATGTGGAAAGGGTTTTTTCATTTTATTAAGTTCAAATAATGTATAAAAATAATCTGATAATTACTCTGATTATTGTATAAGTTTGTTAGATTAAGTTTTTTGGCTCTTACTTTGTATAATTGATTACACTGAGTTGTTCTAATTATGTTTAATAATACAATAAAAACTCCCCTACTCTTTTCGATAAGTGCCATGGGATCTTTAACATCCATCTGAACTACCACCAATCCAGACAGATGGGACCTCGGTTTATCATCTCATCAGAAAGACGGCACCTCAGAAGTGCAGCACCCCCTCTCATGCTGCACTACAGTGTCAGTACTGGGATATTAACCCAAGTGCCAGATGTGGGAACTGAACCCACAGCCTTCTGATCTCCCGGCCTCAGAGGTGAGTGTGCTACCTTCTGAGTCATTGACACTTGACCCCTAAGTGACAGATTTCCACAACAAATGGCAGTGTAGCATTATATGACATCTGCATATTTTTTAACCAATTTGAACCAATACAGGAAACCTATGAAACAGCCAATCACAGAGCAAGTACACTGAACAAGGACATATCTGCCATCTTAGAAAGAGTTGAGACAGCACAGATCAACTGCAGTAAGTACATCATCTTAAAATCTTGGTTTTAAACATATTAGTTCTCTTTTTTCTTCACTAAAATAGATTAATTAAAAATGTTTTTAAGCTCTATTAAACAGTGCAAATCTAAATGTTTAGGCATACCATACATAACAGATATCAACAATGAAAGTCAGAGCTAGAAAAACTTCTCACCGTCATAAATGCCAGATCAAAAGGGAGGGAAATTACAGTGAGCACATGTATATGAAGAAAGCTTATAGCCAATCACACAGTAGGTTTTGTCTGAATTCCACCAAGTTAAAAGTTGCAAGCTGGCATCTGTGAAGTGTAATATTTTAATTGGCACACAGGTAATCATATTAGCCAATAATTCTTTTTAAACCCACTGTTGCTACCTGACTGTGCAAGATACTACTGTCATAGGGAAAAGTGAACAGCTAGCCAGTCAGAGCTGACAGGCTACTGAGAGACACAGACTGACTTTAGAGCAAGTTGCCACTTTCTCTGTTTCTTACAAGACAACGCATAGCAGTAAACTCCAGATACGCTGTGTGGATGGTAGGCAGCAGTTTAATTTGCCAAGGTGGGGAATTTGCTTGAACAATTCACTTTGGAAGTGATTTGCACCTGCCAAACTGCATGGTTCAGTGGTTTGGTAAGGGAGGCATGAGATGGGAACAGCTCATGCCAACAGTGCCTCAGCTACTGAGAAGCCACCCTGTGCCAGGTATTCTGCTGATCCATCTTGGAGGTACTGAAATGATTTAGGCAACAAAGAGTGGATAGATTTAGTGGCTGAAGCTAATTTGGACCTTGCTCCAATGACAGAGATGCTGCCTGCCTGTAAGATTGTCTACTCAGACATCACAGAGCACATGACCTGGTGTGCAGATCAACATATTTATCTGCTTGACAGAGATAGGAAAAAAAGCAAACATCCCCATTTCTGCATTTTTATGCGATCTTGGGATGCACACCATTTATCACCCTGAAATTAAGTATTTTAAACATGGGCTTTACCTATCAGATGGTGGGCATTTCTAAGACTCTGGCAATTGCCACTTCCTGGGGAACCTTCAAGATGGCATCCTCTAAAGTTTTCTGAAGAACAGTGTGTCAAATAAATCACCACAAGGTGTACAAAACAAAATGTCTCTTTTAAAAGCCAAATATTATTGGTCAAAAAATAGAAGAATTACACACAATAAACACAAACACAGATACACAACTTTACAGATGTAGCAGTATTATGAAGTGGCGTAATTGTTTACTGTTGATCAAACAGTTATACGTCTGACCATAGGCATAACTCAATAGATACAGTGCCTGTCAGTGTGTGTGTGTGTGTGTATATGTGTTTGCATTGCAGAGGTAAGGGAGTGGGGAATATAAAAAATGTATACTCCATTGGAGGTACCTTTTTTTATGCAATCAGAACATACCGCATAGGAAACACCCAGCATATTATTTCAGGGGGGATCACTGGCTGCTAACATGCACAGTCTCACAGCTGAAACCTATCCATTGTTGGGGTCTCTATATGTGACCTCAAGATGCAGCACCTCATGTATCGGGGGGCATCCCATGACTGATACTATGCAAGGTCAACTGGTTGAAATATATCTCTGATTAGTGTCAGGTACTTGTAGCATTAACACAAAATGGCTCAGTTAGGTTTAACACAAACACAGATACACAGCTTTACAGATGCTGTAGTATTATGAAGTAGCCTCATTTTTTAGTCCTGATCAGACAGTTTTATGTGTGACTATAGACATACAGTAACTAGACAGATATGGTGCCTCTCAGTGTGTGTGTGTGTGTGTCTGTGTGTGTGAGTCTGTGTGTGTGTGTGTGTGTGTGTGTGTGTGTGCCTGTGTGTCTGTGTGTCACAGGTAAGGGGTGGTAAACATAATTGAGGGGTGGAGGGGATACATAATGCATTTCTACTTTATGGGATGCAATTCTGTTCATGAAAACAGAACATATAATATATGAAACACCAAATATTGTTCCTTTAATAATCCCTGACTGATAACGTGCAAGGTCCCACTGTTGGTAACTTTGTCTGGTTGCTGTCAGGGTGTTGTAACAATAATGGGGAGAGGTTCAATTGTGCTGTGACTGTGCCCTTAAGAGCCAGCTCTGATTGTATAGGTGGGGGGCATCCCATGACTAATATTGTGCAAGGTTAAAGGCTTTAAATGTATATCTATTTAGTGTCATACACAGAAACAGAGAAACAGACTCTGATGGCATGTAAGGACCGCTTGGCCCGCCCATATTTCCCATTTCCCTACCTATCGGATAAGCTGCAGATCCTAGTTTTACCAACAGCCTGCTTCCTCCTACCTCCCACTAAAATTGGCTTATGTCTGTCCCATGTATTCTTGAATTCCCCCACTGTTCTTGACCCCATAACCTCCTAAAGAATGCCATTCCATGCATCCACAACCCTCTCCAAGAATAAATACTCAAATTACCCCTGAGTCTTCCACCCTGTATCTTCAAATTGCACCCCCTTGTTCTTGAAAATCTCTTTTTATGTTGATTCCGTGCATGCGCAAGAAACATATTGCGGCAGCTTTCTCCACAAGCACTGTTGTGGCCAATGCCCCCACAGCCTACAAAGGCTTGTACAGCATCCCCAATGCTGTGGTATGCTGCTGCTGACACTACTTCAGCCAGCGTACCACCAACTTGTGACAATTTAGCCACTGTAATCAGGGGTCGCCTCATCATTGCAATGTCAGCAATCTGCCGCGATGAAGGAGCGACCAGTCATTGCAGGGCGGGATATAGAAAGCCTAATATTGTTTGTGAACATGGCGGCAGCTTGCTGCCATATGTTCATAAACAGTATCACCCCCCCACAATATGTATTTGCTGACAGGGTCCCCAATCCCCTTCAGCTTCAGTGGCCCAATGTTGATTTTGCCAGCAGGGGAGCCCACTCCTCATCAGCATGATGTCAATCAACCCCCCAACCTTTCATTGTCTGCCGACAGGGGTGCCCAATGCCCCATCAGCTACAGTTGTCACCCAAAGGAAAGAGTCCGGTGGCACACTGGGAGACCACCCCTGCATGTCACATGCCCCTGTAAAGTAAAAAATGGTCTTGCGATGTTGTTTTGTTTTTTAACCTGTAAAAAAGGAAGCTGTCCCTCGGTGATCTTCCTGCCCCCCCAACCACAACCTGTGCCCACCCACTGTGCACCCTGCCTCCCCATACCCTCCTCACCCCATACTTACCTCTGGAGCTCAGCGTAACGATCTTTGGTGGACCAGGAACACGTCTGCACCCTTCAAAGCCGACCGCAAACTGAGGAAATGCTGGTAAGATGTATAATGGAATGAATAGGGTTTTTCCAACTTTAATGCATATCTCAGTCATTTTTTGGAATTTTGGCACCACATTTTCAACATGAGGTTTTTGGGACCCCTCCTCATGAATTCTGGAACTGTCATGCCGTTAATCAGCCCAGAAAGGTGATTTCCTGGTCACTGCATGGAATCACTTTTCGGAGATGATTAACGAAATGACAATGCCAGTATGCATGAGTTGGGCTGTCAAAAAGCCTATGTTGCAAATTTGGTGGAAAAAATCCCAAAATGACTGTTTCTGATCTTGGCGTTAGCAGGTTACTGCTGCCTTCGTAATTGCAATATTTTCATGTCCAGATTTTCAACATTGCCATTTTTCATTCCTCCTTGTGAACAGTCCTAAAATGCTGATGTTGAAAATTTGGTAGCGATATTCCAGAAAATAACTTTATTACGACTGTGCGTTGTGCAGTTTGCATGCACGCTCGTAACTTCACGAATTTATAATATTTTCACTCCAGATATTCAGCATTACCATTTTCTCACATCTACTTATCAACAGTGCAGCTGTAAATTTTCCCATCATGGCTGAAATGTGTTTTCACACTTCCAGGGCAGAATAGAGCGGCCGCTGTGGAAAATCACTGTCCTGGATAGATTAAGAAAATTACAGTTATATTGTTCATGAGCAGAGGTCCTAAAATGCCTATGTTGAAACTTTGGTGATGATAGCCCATCAATTGACTGTGTTAC
The DNA here is from genome assembly GCA_016271365.2 of Neoceratodus forsteri. Taxonomy (NCBI): domain Eukaryota; kingdom Metazoa; phylum Chordata; order Ceratodontiformes; family Ceratodontidae; genus Neoceratodus; species Neoceratodus forsteri. Next base: position 1,050,071,674 of record CM057459.1, on the reverse strand, counting down.
AAGTATGCATTGCGTGCTTTCCACGCACCCTTGTAACTTCAGAGATTTGTAATATTGTCACGCCAGATTTTCAAAAGAGGTATTTTTTCACACCTCCTTATATGCAGTGCAGCTGTCATTTTCCGCACCCTAATCAAAATATGTTTTCACAGTTGTGGAGCAAATTAACAAGGTCGCTGTAGGAAATCAGTGTTCGGGACAGATTAAGAAAATGACAGTGGCAGTGTTCATGAGCAGAGGTCCTAAAATCTCTATGTTGAAAATTTGGTGATGAAACTCCATAAAAGGACTGTGCTACAAGCGTGCATTGACCTGTCACCATGCACCCTTGTAACTTCACAAATTTGTAATATTTTCACACCATATTTTAAACAGTGGCATTTTTTCACAACTCTTTATGAACAGTACAGCTGTCATTTTTCACATCCTGGCTAAAATATGTTTTTGTACTCCTGCTGGAGAATAGCACAGTCTCTGTGGGAAATCAGTGTTGGGGACAGATTAAGATCAAACGAGTGAGGGGGGGGGAGTGACCCAGCTCAAGTGAGCTCTGTCAGGACTGCTGTGGATTTGTTTGTGGGCAGAAAAAGGCCCAACGCAAGAGTCCAGTACAAAAGGGCAGCCTGCAGCACTGGGAGACACAGAACGAGAGAGCGAGTGAGGGAGGAGGACTGAGCAAACTCACTGGAGTGCTGTCAGAACTGCTGCAGATTTCTTTGTGGGCAGAAAAAGATGTTAATGCAGGCAGGGGCCCAGTACAAAAGGCCAGCTTACAGCAGTGGGAGAAACAGTATGAGCGAGTGAGACAGGGAGGCTGAGTGAGTGCAACAGAGCTCTATCAGGACTGCTCTGGATTTCTTAGTGGGCAGAAAAAGGCTCCAATGCAGGCAGAAGCTCTGTACAAAAGGGCAGCTTGCAGCGCCAGGACAAACAGAATGAGCGCGTGAGAAAGGGAGACTGAGCGATCTCAACGGAGCTCTGTCGGGACAGCTGCAGATTTCTTGGTGGACAGACAAAGATGCCAATGCAGCCAAGAGCCCTGTACAAAAGCGCTGCCTGCAGTAAGAAGAGAAACAGAATAAGTGAGTGACAGAGCGGTACTGAGAGAGCTCAACGAAGCTCTTTTGTGACTGCTGCAGCTTTCTTTGTGGGCAGAAAATATGGCAACGCAGGCAGGAGCCCAGTACAGAAGGCCAGCTTGCAACGCTGGCAGAAACAGAATGAGTGAGTGAGAGAGAGAGAGGGGAATGAGAAAGCTCAATGGAGCTGTGTTGGGACTGCTTCAGATTCCTTTCTGACCAGAAAAAGCTACCAGTGCAGGCAGGAGCCCAGTACAAAATGCCAGCCTGCAGCAGCGGGAGACACTGAATGAGCGAGTGAGGGAGGAGGAGTGAATGAGCTCATCAGAGTTTTGTTGGGACTACTGAAGATTTGTTTGTGGGGCAGAAAAAGGCAGCAATGCACGCAGGGGCCCAGTACAAAAGGGCATCCTGCAGTGGTGGGAAAACCAGAATGAGCGAGTGAGAGAGGGGGAGTGAGCAAGCTCAACGGAGCTCTATTGTAACTGCTGCAAATGTCTTTGTGGCCAAAAGAAGGCAGCAATGCAGGCAACAGCCCACTAGAAAATGGCAGTCTACAGTGCTGGCAGAAATGGAATGAGTGAGTGAGAGAAGGGGAGTGAGTGAGCTCAATGGAGCTGTGTCAGGACTGCTGCAGATTTCTTTGTGGGCAGAAAAAGGCACCAACACAGGCAGGAGCCCAGTATGAAAGGGCAGCCAGCAGCGCCAGGAGAAAGTGAATGAGTGAATGGCACAGTGGGAGTGAGCGACCTCAATGGAGCTCTGTCAGGACAGCTGTGGATTTCTTTGTGGGCAGAAAAAGGTGCCAAAGTAGGCAGGAGCCCAGTACAAAAGGGCAGCCTGCAGCATTGGGGAAACACAATGAGTGAGTGAGAGAGGAGGAAGTGAGTGAGCTCAATGGAGCTCTATCATGACTGCTGTGGATTTCTTTGTTGGCAGAAAATGGCGGCAATGCAGCAAGGAGCCCAGTTCAAAATGCCAGCCTGCAGTACCGGCAGAAATGGAACAAGTGAGTGAGAAAGGGGGAGTCAGCAGGCTCAACAGACCTGTGTCGGGACTGCTGCAGATTTCTTTGTGGCAGAAAAAGTCACCAACAGAGGCAGGAGCCCAGTATGAAAGGGCAGCCTGCAGTGTAAGGAGAAACAGAATTAGCAAGTGACAGAGGGTAGAGCCACCTTAGCAGACTGTCCAGGAAAGCTGCGGTTCTTAGTGGGCAGAACAGGTGCCAAAGCAGGCAGGAGCCCAGTACAAGAGAGCAGCCTGCAGCACCAGGAGAAACAGACTCAGCGCGTGACAGAGGGGCAGTGAGCGAGCTCAACAGACCAACACAATCAACATTTGGCTTTGACAAATGCTTGTTCTGAATGATGCTACCCTCTTGGACTGTGTTGATTTCCATGAGGTACTTGAAAGTTTCTATCATGCAGCCCCCTCCTTTCCTTGAGGGTATACATATCAAGCTCTTTTAGTCCCTCTTCTTATGGCTTCTGGTGCAGACTGTGCACCACTTATATTGCCCTCCTCATCCTGTCTATGTCCTTGTGGAGAAGAGGTGTCCAGAACTGCACATAATACTCCAGTTTGGGTCTCACCAACTATCTGTACAAGGGGATAACATGTTCCTATTTTCAACTGGTGATGCCTCTCTCTATGCATCCCAGTATCATCTCAGCACTCCTTACTGCCTTCTCACATTGCTTGCTTACCTTTAGGGCATCTGATATGACTACTCCAGGTCCCTTTCCATTTTTGTTGTTGTTAATACACCCCCCATTGTGTACACTTCTCCTGGTTTTTTGTTTCCCAGGTGCATTACTTTGCACTTCTTTGCATTAAGTCTAAGCTGCCATACATTTGACCATTCCTCCAACCTGCCAAGTCACTTTTCATCCTATCTAACCCCGTTGTGTATCAACCCTTTTGCAGAGCTTTGTGTCATCTACAAAGAGGCATACTTTTCCTTCCAGTCCCTCTGCAATGTCATATATAAAGGCATTACAGAGGACTTGTCCCAGTACTGAACCCTGCAGTACCCTGCTAGTAACCCCCGTTTCTTTGGAGTGGACTCCTTTTACTATTACCCTCTGTGTCCTGTTGTCCAGCCAGTTTTTACTCATGTTACCACCCTGGGATCCACTACCAGGATGCTTACTTGTTTATAAATCTTTTGTGTAAGAATGTAGATTGACACTATTATTGCTCCTGCTATAGAATGTAGATTGACCATATTATTACTCCTGCTGTCTGGAAATATACATCCGAAGCCTGGCCCTCCCTCCAGGAATATCTCATGCCAAAGGAAGGCTAGCTCCCTAACCTTTGCATCTGTCAACATTTGCAGCCTCCTTGCAAAGCTTGATTCCCTCCAAATATGGGTCTTATAACACAGTCCTGACTTGATATCCATTGTAGAAACTTGGTTGTCACCCAGTGTACCAGATGTCTCTATTATAATACCTGGGTTATCATGATACATGATACCTTTGTTTTCTGTCAAGGTAGGAGATTGCACAATTTACATCAGGGATTGCTTGCAGGTCTGTACCATGTCCTTCCCAAGTGCTGGTGACTGTATACAAACTTTTGTAGTTAAAGTGCTTCTTGGTGCATACAACAAAGCCATTACTATCCTATCAGGATATATCCCACACAGAAACACTGCTGCAGGGTTCGAGGCACTCATCAGCTGCCTTGGCAGTTTAAGCCTTAGCACTGAGGTTATCCTGCTTGGTGAACTCAACATCAACTAGCTCTCCCCCAAAGCAAATCCTTACATTGATGCTCTCACTACCCTGGACTTCACTCAATTGGTCGAATCCCCTACACGCATTTACTATAGGACCGGCACCAGTACCCTGCTGCACTGGGTTCCCTCAAATTGGCCAAGCCATACCTCAGATACCACCATCCTCCCAAACTGCCTAAGTGATCACTCTCCTGTCCTATTCCTGTGGACAAACAAATTATCAAAACCCCCAGACTAAACAATATCAAGTAGGATTCTACTCAGAAGTCACCTTGAATCACTCAAAGCTGATCTTTCTGACTCTGACTGGTCTGTAATCTACTCCACCAAGGATGCAAGTCATGCACTAGGGCAATTAATCTCCCTTTTCAATGCTGCGTGTGACAAGCATGACCCTCTTAAGAAACAGAAAGTCAAGGGACACTTAAATCCCTGGCTCACTAACGACATCATTGAACCCCTCAGATCCCAAGACAGTCTGTGGTATAGGGCACATGACTCTGGTAAACAATCAGACATACAGGCCTACAATAAGGCCAGAAACGTTTGCACTAGGAATATAAGGGTAGCAAAAAGTACACATTAATAGGCAGGGCCCTGATTTTTCTGTGGCACATAGGAGCAAAGTTCTGTGGCAGTGTTCTCATTTGCCGCAGAACTTCTGCAGCACTCAGCACCAATTTCTGCGGCAATTCTGCGGCACATTTTTAACCTTAATTTTTTTCCTTTTTTTGGTTTTTTTTGCCAAATCTGACACAATGCATGCTCATAACACAGTCATTTTAAGGGCGTTTGTCACCAAAGTTTCAACATAGCCAGTTTAAGACCTCTGCTCATGAACAGTATCACTGTGATTTTATTAATCTGTCAGAACATTGATTTGCTTTACTGACCCGTGCCATTTATAAATACATGCTGAAAACACATTTTGGGTGAAATGTGAAAAATGACAGTTATACTGTTCATAAGGAGGTGTGGTAAAATGGCAATACTGAAAATCTGGAGTGAAAATATTAAAATACTAAAGTTATGGCGTGCATAAAAGAACTCTTGTAATGCTGCGCTCGTAACACAGTCATTTTGGGGAATAATTTCACCAAATTTTCAACATTAGGTTTTAGGGTCTACCTCATGAACTGTGACACTGTCATTTTATTAATCATTCAGAAAGGTGGTTCTGCGCAGTGACTGCGGAACCACCTTTCGGGACCGATTAATGAAATAACAGTGTCACAGTTCATGAGGTAGGGTCCCAAAAACCCCATGTTGAAAACTTAGTGAAAGAATTCCCAGAAATGGCTGAGATATGCACTAAAGTTGAAAAAAATCCATTTATGCTATTATACAGCTTACCAGCATTTCTTCAGTTCGGGGTCGGCTTTGAAGAGAGCAGACGTGTTCCCGGTCCACAGAAGATCATCACGCTGGGCTCCGGAGGTAAGTATGGGTTGAGGTGGGGGTGTGAGGAGATGGAGTGCATGAGGGTGGGTGCGGGTTGGGGGAAGGGGCAAAAGAATCACCGATGGAAGTTTTTTTTTTTCAGGGTTCTTCAGAATTCTCACACAAGGAGGGACTTTTGCCATGCTGGGGTGGGCTCCTAGAGTGGCACCAGGCAGCTTGGGTGGCGTCGATGAAGCCGACGGGGGATTGGGCACCCCCGTTGGCAAAGGAAGTTTTGCCATGTTGGGGTGGGCTCCCAGCGTGGCACAGAAACATTTGGGGGGGGCAGTGAAACCTAGAAGAAAAGAGCTAGGTGAAGCTAGGTGCTTTATGCCAGCAAACCTAGTCTTTATAGAATTTTAACAGTAATGCATAGGGATTCTGTTAGGCTGTGCCTGTGCCTTTATCATAAAAAACATAGTGTATTACGGAGAGGGGGTGGAAGACAACAACACAGAAAGGATTACACAGCTCTACTATTAGTTATTGTATGATGAAATGCTAACATTAGTGACATCAACATTGTTTAGTCATTGTGTTCTAGTGTATGAGAACACATTGTTATATAGTAATATGTTTAAGGTTAATGTTTGCAGTGTTCTTTGTCAGAGTATGTGTGCGTGTTAGTTGTATCAGTGGTTAGAGCTTTAAGTCAGCAAACAAGAGCAGATCTGCAACGCATGTTATATATAGACAGTCCTGTAAATCTGAAGTATTTCTATTTTTTTTGTTCTATTACAGCAAGTGGTAAAATATTGGAGCAATAAAGAGGTGCCTCTGCTGGTGGAGGCTTTGGGCAAGATTGTGGATGACAAGGTGCTAATGAGGGCGACCAATAAAAAGCTCACAGAAACATGGAAAGGGGTGGCTAGGAACCTATGTAAGAAAAAAAAACCTTCCTGACACAATGACAAACATCTGCAAGAGAAAGTGGAAGCTGCTCAGGCAGAGATTGCATAAATTCAAGTAATCTGGAAAAATACCTAAGAAAGACCAGGCCTGGTACAGACTAGTCTATGAACTCTGGATATAGGCTGGTAAGCCACAGTTTGGAGAGAAGGTGGTGAACCATAAGTAACTTAATTAAATGGAAAAAATGTTTCATGTTATTTTACAACTAATATGTACAATTATACAATGGCAAGAAAAATTCTTATGACCTGACTGGCTGCTGACCCCTTGAGACAGTGATGTTATTAGACAATAACATCACTGTATCTAGGGAAAGCACAAAGATGACCACAGTACAGTACAAACAGATCCCTTCCTGTGGCACTAACCCGAAGTTGTCACAGCTCAAGATCTATAACCTGGTCTGTAAGACATCCCCCCCCCCGATTTCTGCCTCCAAGAAGCTCACAGTAAAATCATCAGTCCCTCCCAAGTGCCATTTCTTTAGAAATCCCAACTTTACGCGATAATTCAAATCCTCATTAAACACTACTGCCTGCAGTTAAAAAAAAAAAAAGCTCAAGTTGTACCTGCAACTGCCGCTACATGGGACTCCCTCATGCGGCTCTGTCGGTCACACAGCACACTTAATGGATGGTTGCACTTATCTACCCATTTGCCTGAACAGCATTTTTAACTTAAAAAAAAAACAAGAAACCCAACATTTTAAAAAAAAATCCCTACTTTCGTTCTTGCTCGACGCCCACATCGAGCCTGTGCATGTGCATATCAGAGTCGCACTACACAGCTCCCGAATGGCTCGTTCACAATGAAAAGAAAGTGACTCAATTCAGAAAGAAAAAAAAATGTAAAACACTCTCCCCTTTAAGCAACATCCACTAATAATTGAAACCCAAGGACCAGAAGAGCAGAGGGGAGACTGAAATAAAACAGCACACAGTACCAAACCAAGAAAAACCTTCGGGAACTCGGCAAGATAGATCATTCTGCCAGCAGCTCCACCTTGTGGTGGAAGAGATATTCTGAACTTTTTTTTAATAGGTATTCCTACACCCACAAAAATCAAAGAAAAATGCATTAAAAAAGTATTTTATCTTCTTTTTTAATTAACAAATAAGCCATTGTATAATAGCAGTAAGGCACTCTAGAATATGTGTTATTGTGTAATAACATCACTTCTGGGGTGGTGGATGCATTCGGTTTTGCCTTGTGCTTTAACCCACCCCAGGAGTGACGTTATTACATAATAACACACACTCTGTCATGCCTTATTGCTTAAATATTATAGTTCACACACAAAGGGTGAGGTGGAGATAGGTGAAACCCTCTGTAGGTCTGATTCTAGTGGTTTTTTTTTTACTGTTCCTGTTGTAAACATGGAAACTGACTTTAGCCTTGCTGTACTACTCAAATATGCAGTCTGGTATTGGTTGAAAGGGTACTGGCAGCACAGAGGATATAGACTTATATTTGAATGGGTGGGGTGATACTCCTTGAATGTTGTTGTTCAATGTCACAGTGTTTAAACTTATGTGCATTTGCTGACAGGAAGGTTTAGGTCAAAATGGAAAGGGATTCCTTTGGGCTGTAGATGTTACCTCAGCATATAGCACTTTGGCTGATTGTGGCGGGGGTGGGGGTGGGTTAACAAGGGTATTCCCGGAGTGGGACCATGCAAACTGGCAGATTTGAATCAAATGTGTTCTTACTGTCACGGCCATGTAGCAGTGATGGGTAGGGATTCAGTTAGGCTGTGGCTGCTATCTCAGGGTACACCACTGTGGCTGTATGATGGGAAGGGGTGGAGTTTTCCTAATGGTACCATGTAAGGTCCCAGACTTCAATTGGATGTGTGGTTCTTATAAATTAACAGTAACAATAATGTGTAGTAAAACAGTTGAGTTTTGTTGCTATCTCAGGATGCAGCACTTGGACTGTGTGTGTGGAGTGGTGGGGGTTGTGTAAGGTCACACAGTCTAAACTTATGTGTGTTTGGTGACAGGAAAGTTAGACGGGAATGTAAAGGGTTTCACTTGGGCTATGGCTGTTACCTCAGGATACAGTACTTGGGATGTTTTTATTCGTGGGGGAGGGGAGGAATTCCCTGAATGGGACAATTCAGAATTCCAGAGTTGAAGCAGACATGTCTTTTCTGTCAATGAGGTATAATAGTAATGTGTAGGGATACAGTTAGACTCTGGCTGCTAAGTCAACCTACACCAGTCAGCCTCTCTATGTGGGTTTGGGGAGATTCCCTGAGTACTACCAAGCAAGGTCTCTCAAGTGAAGTGTAACACTAATGACTATGAGTACAGCTTGTTGTGGCTGTTCCCTCAGCATCCTGCACACGGGTTGTGTGTGGTGTGGCTGGGGAATAGGGGGTATTCCCTGAGTGCTGCTGTGCAAGGTCACAGAGTTAAAATCATATGTTTGGCTGTTGCCAGTGTGGTTTTACGGAAATACAAAGGGGTTCAGTTGGGCTTTGTTTGGTAGCTCAGCATACGGTACTCGGGTTCTGTGTGTAGGGTGGGTGGGGGATTCCTTAAGTCACACCATGCAAAGTCCGAGAGTTGAATCAGATCTGTGTTTGGTGTCAGGGAGCTGTAATAGTAATGGGTAGGTGTTCAGTTGGTCTGTGGTTGCTACCTCAGACAACACCACTCAGACTGTAAAAGTTAGACAAGGGGGAGATTACCTAAGTGGTACCATGCAAGGTCCCAGAGTTCAATCATATGTGTGATTGCTATAGGTAAGTGTAACACTAATAATGGGTAGGAGCAGAATTGGGCTCTGGCTGCTCCCTATGGATACAGCAATCAGTATGTATGGGGGGGGTGATTGAGGGGAAGGTCATTCCCACAGTAAGGCTGTGCAAGGTCACAGTGTTCCATCACATGCTTGGTTGCTGTGAGGGTGGTTGGACATCAATGGGAAGCAGTTCAATTGTACTGTGTCTGTAAGCTCAGGATACAGCACTCAAGCTGTGTGTGTGGGTGGGGAGGTGGGGGGGGAGGAGGTGGTATTCCTTGTCTTGTACCGTGCAAGGTCCCAGAATTGAATCATATGTCTGGTTGCTGACAAGCAGGTTGTATACAAATGTGAAGTGGTTCAATTTAACTGTTGCTGTCACCTCAACACACAGCGCCCATACTAGATTTATTAATATGGGTTAAATACTTTAAACAATTTCTAAACTGTTATCCAAATATTTACATAGCAAACAGTCAAACATTTGGTAAAATTAATAATTCTTTACATAGTCTATTGTTCTCTTACCTTTTATATAAAAAGCGTACTGGAACCTAAAAACAATAACTGTATATACTATTAATATGTTAATTTAATAGTACTAAATGTATTTATTTTACCATAATACATATCTTTTACTGCATCTGTCTTCTAGAGCCTGTACAGGAAGGAGTTCATAGGCCTAGTCTCGTACCAGGTCAGGAACCGGTCATACAGGAGGAGACAGCTCATAGAGATGAGCCCATCTTCGTGACACAAGATGGTAAGTCATAGTGCAAGTAATTCATAATATGTGCTAGAGTATAAGAAGTAAGCAATAAGACATGATAGATGTGAGTTAGACAGTTGTAATGCATGGCAAGGGGATGTAGTGAGGCACAAGGTCACAGACTGAGTGCATCCAGTCCCTTAGCTCTTTGTTAGAAATGTCTAACACACATCCCCGTAGTGGCTTATTGCGCTTATAAAATAGGTCTGTGTAATATGAATGGGGTTTCTAGTTTTAGGCATGCTTTAGACATGTCTAACGCATGGCTAATTAATCAGATTGCTTGACATCCTTTGCCCATTTTATTAATAGTAACGGAGTCTAAACAAAAGTGTTCTACCAACAGATTAAGCACAACTAATTGTCATACAATCAGATTATGTTTTTGATTCACATGTTACTTAATGTTGTACTCAAAATTTCAGAGCCCGATGAGGAAGTACATGCCCTGCAGCTACTGCCACACACTATGAGGAAACAAGAGAAGGAAGCAGGACCAAGTGCTGCAGGTGTATTGCATTATATTAGCAAACACCTCATACATCACAGTATTAAAAGTGTAACTTCAGCCTTATTTTTTTAAACTAGTAGGTAAAAATACATCTCATTTCATCAATTAAAATGTATGTAATAGTGACTTGACAGGCAAGCAGCATGTGATAAGATAGTAACTGTGTTACAGAGAAGCTGCAGTATTAATACAGTAGTTTTTTTCATTGACTAAAGCATTTTATAACATAGGTTGGAAAAGTAGGCAATCTGAGTGGTCAAAGGGCATCAGGTGACCATTGATTAAAACTGCTTTTTAATCAACGACTATGCCAGAACTACTTCAGTGGCAATGTCCCTTCAGTATCCCTACGCAAGTCACAGTAGGCAGAGCAATTCCCTAGGTGTGGATAGATGAAGGAGTGAACTGAGAGCAGCAGAGAATTTAGTCATCTGTAAGCAGGAAACCAAACAGCATTTCTACAATGTAAATTAATTTTAGTTTGTTTGAAAATGTCACAGTCAATCAGTGTAAAGCTCAAATTTTTCCAGATGGTCAACCTACCTACAGTATCAAAACATAAATGAAAGCAGAATGTGCTGAAACTGAAATCAAACAACAATGTGCTGAAATTGAAATCAAACAGTAATGTGTTGAAACGGGTAAAGCACGTAAAACTTGATTGCATTTAACTGTATATTCTGGGCAAACAGACATATGAAAGAAATCACAGAAGAGCACAGCCTGGGCTATGAAAGTGTTTGAGAACTGGTTCAGAAAAAAAATGCAAGTATAAACTATATTATGTGATCACCGGTGTGCCTGGACTTCATACAGATATGCTATTTAAGCAATAAGGCATGACAGGAGGTGTGTTATTGTGGGATAGTGGACAATATCTGGTGGGTTGAAGCAGATGGCATAGCTGAGTGCTTCCACCACCCAAGAAGGGCTGTTATCCCACCATAACACTATCCCTGGAGTGCCTTATTGCGATTATGAAATGGGTCCTTTTCTAGTAAATTTTATGCATTTTTTTAATCATATTATTTTCAGCTGGGCCGTTGTGCTGGGATAACGGCCCAGCTGAAAGCAATTCTTGTCCAATCAGAATTCAACATTCTTTACACCCATTTCAGAATTAAGCAATAAGGCATGATGGGTGGTGCGTTATGGTGGGATAACAGCCCACTTCACATGTGTTGAAACACGAGGTGAACTAAAGTGCTTCCACCACCCGAGAAGGGCCATTAGTCCACCATAATTAACTCCCTGTAATGCCTCATTGCAATTATGAAATGGGTCCTTTTTCAGTAAGTTGAATGCATTTTTTAAACATATTTTTGTTGAGATAGTTTCAGCTGAGCCATTGTGCTGGGATAACGGCCCAGCTGAAAGGATCTCTTGTACAATAAGGAACCAGCATTCTTTCTACTCATTTCCTAATAAGTGATATCATAGTGTAGTACAGATTGAGAATATCAGCAGTACAGCATGTCATTATGTAGTAACTTTAGAATTGTACAGACAATGAACTGTAAGTAAGAGTATCTGTAATATTATGTTAACAGTGACATATATGAAATAGATGTAAAACTTCTTATTTCAGTATAAGCTTTGACAATGTGCATATATTTATGACTGTTTTTTACACTTTTCAGGTCCAACCAACAGAAGACACCAAGACATTTGTCAGCGCCTTGATACACTGGCACAACCAATGAACGAGTATGTAGTGCTCCTGAAACAACAAGCTAAAAGTGCAAAAATCACAATCATCCTTCTTAAAAGACAGATAAATCTAATGATGAATTGTGTCAATGCATCAAGGAGCTGACAAATGAAAATTGGCAACCATGCCAAACAGCATGATCTGCCACTGGCCCTGCAGCAGAAGCCAGTCTCCCTGCGGTTCAAGTGTAGTTTCCTCCTGTACGGACTAGGTATTTTCCCTGCCTGGGCAGCTTCCACTTTCAGTGACTTGGCCACCCCTCCCCCATTAGCACCCCACTAACTCCCCACCACAGAGGCACCTCTGACAATGAGGAGTTTAATATATAATAATTTCATCATTGTTTATTAGTTTATTATTTTCACAATGAAAATAATTGTGAAAAAAGAAGAGAACTGAAATGTATATATTTATGAATCATGTTTTTAATTTTATATTTTTTCACAAGGAAAATAATTGTGAAATTTAGTCATTGTTTTTTTAAAACAAAGTCTCAAATTCATTTTTATGTACAATGTTTTGTAGTTTTCTATTGTCACAATGAAAATTGTGAAATGCATGTTTTTATATTTGAAAACAAGAAAAGTAAAAGTAATATTTTTTAATGTATTTCATTAACTACAACTGTTTCTTAGCAAGGGTAAATATCCATGTTTGCAAAAAATGAAAAAAAGAAATCTTAATGTGTGAGGGGCAGGGTATCAGGGAGGGTCATCAGTTGCATGTAGCAATAAAACCAAAGTTGCATATGTAGCACGAAAGAGCACAAGCCTATAAACATGTGCTGAACTTGCATAGCATACTGTACAACTGTCAGTGTGAAACCATGACTGTGGCCATGCAAGATCCCAGACTTTAACCATATGTCCGGTTGCTGTAATGTGTTCAGCTGGCCTTTATCTGCTTCTTCAGCATAGAGTGGGGGGGGCGGGGCACTGGAGTGGAACCAGGCAAAGTCTCACCTACCCTAAGGCTAGAGACATACAGTAGCACAGTAAGGCCCTATGTCTTCCCAGATCTGCATGATGATATCCATAGGTGGCAGCACTCCCACACACCAATAACTGTATCCCCAGGTTTGTAAAATGGTATGTTGTGATAAAGTACAAGTACTTCCACTACAGCGGCAGTGTTTTTGAGCTTTCTCAATATATTTGTATGCTACTTCTGCAAAAGTGCCCAGACATTTGCAGAAGTCACATAGTAATGAATTGTGGTAACTGGAAATCATGGCTACTTTTTTCATGAAAGTCCAATAGGAATGCATTGGGGAAGCTCAAAACCATTGCTGTTTTCAAGAAAGTTGCAGTGATTTTGTGGAAGTACAGTAGAAGTTGCATTAAACTGTTCCACCAATGAGTTGGTTTAGCATTGTTTTTTTATAGCTGGCAATGCACTGGCAACTCATATTGTATTGTTTTTTTAACATCTAGCCAGCTCAAGGGCAATGTTTATAAAATGTTTTGGCTACTCAATTGGAATGCAGCTTAAGCCCAATCACAATGCAATGCAAAACTGAGATGCAACTCTTAAGAAACAGTTTGCGTAATGCTTTGTACTGAATCCAGCAACACTTATGTGACTCAATTAGAAATGCTAAAGCAACTCATTAGTGGAACAGTTTAATGTGACTTGTACTGTACCTTAGGAATGAATGAGGGAAGTTCGAAACCACTATCACTTCCGTGACAGTAAGGGCATTTTCACGAAAGCCCCATAGGAATGCATTGGGAATGCTTTAAACTGCTGAAATTACCTCGAAAGTGTCTGTACTTTTGAGAAAACAACACTGATTTTGAGCGTCCCCAGTTCATTCCTATGGGACTTCTGCAAATGTGCCCACAGTTTCATGAAAGTAGCAATGTGATTTTGAGCTTCCCCTTTTCATTACTATAGTATTTTCATGAAAGCAGGGGTGGTTTTGAGCTCCCCTAGTTCGTTCCTATGTGACTTCCACAAAACCAAAAGTACTTTTCAAAAGTAGCAGTGGTTTTGCACTTTCCCATTTCATTCCTATGGGACGTCCATGAAAATATCTGCGCTTTCGTGAAAGTAGCAGTGGTTTTGATCTTTTTCCGTTCATTCCTATAGTACTTTTGTGAAAGCAGCAGTGGTTTCGAACTCCCATAGTTCATTCCTATGGGACTTCCACGAAACTAGTAGCAGTGTTTTTGAGCTTCCCCTATTCATTCCTATGGTACTTCCATGAAAGCACTGCTACTTTTGCAAAAGCAGCAAAAGTGTCTAGCTTCCCCAGTGCATTCCTATGTTACTCCCACAAAATCACAGGCACTTTCCCAAAAATAACACTAGTTTTGTGCTTTCAAAATTCATTCCTCTGGGATCTGCACTCACACCACCCATAGCTACGCCCCCAGTATTTCAAAATGGTATCCATAGGTGACAGCATTGGCTCTCTGGGCCTTGCACTCGCACCCACCCATAACTGTGTTCTCAGGTTTGCAAAATGGTATCCAGAGCTGGGAGCTTCCTCAATTCATTCCATTGGGCCCTGCGCTTCCACTGACCCATATCTGTACCCACAGGTTTGCAAAATGCTATCCATAGGTGGGAGCGACAGCCTCTCTGGCTCTGTGCTGCCTCCAACCCATAACTGCACCCACAGGTTTGCAAAATTATATTCATGGGGAGGAGCACAGACCTTTCCAGCCCTGAGCTGCCATCCAACCATAACTGTGCCTCCCAGTTTGCAAAATGATATCCAGAGGTGAGAGGATGGGCCCTCCTGGCCCTGCACTCCCACTTACCCAAAACTGTATTCACAGGTTTTTAAATTGATATCCATAGGTGGACACATGGGCCCTCTGTGCCATGTGGTCCCACCCACCCATAACTATGCCTCAATGTTTGCTAAATGTTACCCACATATGGGACCATGGGCCCTTCTGGCCCTGCACTCCCACAAAACCCATCAGTGTAGAGGCATAGTGCAGGAGGGCCTGTGCTCTCAGTTTGGCATAATGTGATGCATATTTGGGAGTGCTGGCCCTCTGGGCCCTGCACCCCCACCCACCCATCAGTGTAGAGACATAGTGCCTGACAACCCAGTGCTCCCAGTGTTGCAAGATGGTATCCATGAGTTGGAATGAGGGCCCTCTGGAACCTATGCTCCCACCGAACCATAACTGTACCCACAGGATTGCAAAATGGTATCTATGAGTGGGAGTGCCAGCCATCTGGGCTCTATGCTCCCACTGACCCATAACTGTACCCACATGTTTTGCAAAATTATATTCGTGGGTAGGAGCATGGGTCCTCCAGGCCCTGCACTGCCATTCACCCAGAATTGTGCACCAGGTTTGCAAAATGGTATCCATAAGTGGGAGCTCAGGAAATCCAGGCCCTGCACTCCCACCAACCCATAACTGTGTTCCCAGGTTTGCAAAATGGTATCCATAGTTTGGAACATGGGCCCTCTGGGCCCTGCACTACCACCCACCCATAAATCTGTCCCCAGGATTGCAAAATGGTATTCAAAGTTGGGAGCACAGTCCCTCCAGGCCCTGCACTCCTACCCACCCTTACATGTATAGGCCTAGCTCAGGAGGGCCCTGTGCTCCCAGGTTTGCATAATGTGATACATATTTAGGAGCTTGAGCTGTCTGGGCCCTACACTCACACCCAACCATCAGTGCAGTGACATAGCACCTGAGGGCCCAGTGCCCCAAGTATTGCAAGATGGTATGAATGGGTGGGACTGCTGGGCCCAGAATGTGTAGAGACATGGCACAGGAAGGCCCTGTGCTTTTAGTTTTGCATAATCTTATCCCCCTTCCATTATCTTTTCCCCTCTGAAAAAACTGACAAAAATAACCAAAAGCTGTCAATGAACAAGTGTGTGCTTGTACAAGCACATGCTCATTCATTCATTAAGAGCTCAGTCGGGCTGCTGGCCGTGGAGATGAGTGGAGGGTTGTGCTGGTGGCCCCACTCAGGGTTGGGATAGGGGAGTGGGGTGGTGTGCTGGGGCACTACCTGACAGGGTGGGAGGATGCGGGATCCAGCAGACACCAGGGATTTAATTTAATAAAATGTATACATATTTATTTATTTTATTTTTATTTATTTATGTCTAGGATTGCAAGATACCTTTGAGCCAAGGCTCTTTTACAAAGGTTCCACGTCAGAAGTACAGAAATTTATTATCAGGCCGGTTACATAATTACAGACAGTAAACATGAAATAGTTTTCAAGGTACAGGGTATTAGACAATAACTTCGGTTAACATAATATGATTAAGTGATGCGCTACACGAAGAACACCAAGAGGAGGAAGGCAAAAAGGGGAGAGGGCTCAGAGAAGGGGGCGGCATAGGTGCAGAAGAGCAGGGTGAGGCAGCCAAGGGGCCTTGTCAGGACAGACACAGGGTAAGTGCATTTGAAGATGCAATGGACAGGTAAGTACAAGAGGAGAGGACAAAAACAGACACCAGCGAGGTCAGAGACCACACAGGGAACAATGATGTTATGTGGTGCAAACACAGGTGCTGGTGCCTGTTAAGGAGTGGTGGAGCTTTGTTTTGAATGCATCAAGAGATGTTGCGGAGGAGGTGTCATTAGAGAGATCATTCAGCCAACTTGGCACCCTGTATGCAAACGACCTTTGGCCTTGGGAAGTCTGGCAGCGGGGGATTTGAAGGATTTGGGGCTTAGAGTTCCTGGGGTTGAGGTGGTTGATTTTGGGTTTAAGGAGGGTGCTGACTCCTGGCGGCACCTTGCCCATCATAATTTTCTTTGCTGTGATGCAGGTTTGGTATATGATTTGGTTGTTAAGCTGCAGCAAACCTGTTTTGGAGTATGGGTCACAGGAGTGTGTGAACGGTGGGAACCAGTAACAAGTCGGCAGGCTTGATTGAGGGAAATTAAAACATGTCTGAGAGAGGATGTTGTGGCAGATCCATAGATAATGAGACCGTAGTCAATGATGCTGATGATGGAGCTCTGGACAGTGACGGACAAAGCTTCAGGGGTTAGATGTTTCCTATGTTGGAATAGTAGGCCCTTCCTGGTGTTGGCTACTTTTGCCATGTTATTGATGTGTGAAACATAGGAGAGATTACAGTCGAGGGTGAGGCCAAGGTATTTGAAGGTATGATCTTGTTCAAGGGTGATTCCTTGCTTGGTTTTAATGGAGAGTTGATACTGTTTGTATTTGTTGTGGGAGCTGCAGAAAAACATGGTCTTTATTTTTTTCTGGTTAAGAATAAGTTTGCATTTTGAGAACCTGTTTTCTACTGCAGAGAAGGCCTGCTGGTGGTTTCGTTGTAGATGCACTGGCTCATGGTGGCATGCCAGGATGACAGCATCATCTGCGTAGAGTAGGATCTGTTCAGGGCAGGATTTGGGCAGTGAGTTCAAGAAAAGGCTGAATAGAAGGGGGCCCAAGATTGAGCCCTGCAGGACACCGGACTGGACTGGTCTTGGTTCTGAAAGTGTGTCAGCAGTTCTCACTCTTTGGGAGCAGTTGTCTAAGCAGCTTTTGAACCAATTCACTGAGTTGGGCGAGAGCCCTACTAGCTGAAACTGGGCAAGTAGAAGATGATGGTTGATTGTATCAAAGGCTTTAGTTAAGTCAATCAAGGTGGACCCAGTAAGTTGACTGTTATCTAGTGAGTGATGGATTGTATCTGTGAATTCAAGTAGCGCCATGGAGGTGCTATGACCTTTTCTAAAGCCATGTTTCTCCTTTCACAGGATGTTGTGTTTGTCTAGGAAGTCAGTGAGCTGGTCTGTCACATTCTGTTCCAGGACCTTGGAGAGTAGAGGTAGGATGGAAATTGGACAGTAGTTCTCATGAGCTGTTTTGTCACCACTTTTATGAATATGGGTTACTGCAATGGATTTCCATATGTCCAGGAACTGGCTGCAGCTGAGGGAGAGGTTAAAGATCCTGGTTAGAGGCAGGAGTACTTCTTCAAGGGTGAGTGATAGCAGTTTGAGGTCGAGGGAGTCACTGCTGGCTCTGGAGTTGCAAATGGCTTTGGTGACATAACTGCAGACTTGATGCATTTTTACTGCTTTAAATAGAAGGGAGGGTGGCTGATGAGGCAGGTCGATCTTCCTCATCAAAAAAACCCTGGGGGAGTACAGCACTGAGGTCCCTGAAGGCTTCATTGAATGTATCAGCAATGAGTTTCTGGTCGAGTGTAGTGAAACCATTAATGTAGAGTATTGACAAGGGTGATTTAGACTGCTTCCCGGTGACTTCTTTAATGTTATTCCAGAAGTCCCTACCATTGCCCCATGTGTTAGTGAGGGCACTATTGAAATTGGTGGTCTTCATTTCCTGGATATATTTGGTGCAGTCATTTCGTGCATGTTTATAGTTTGCAATATCAGATTGTCTCCCACTGTCTCTGGCAACCTCCCAAAAGTGGTCCCTAGCTTTTAGTCACCTAAGCAGGTCTTTGGTGAGCCAGGGGTTACATAGGGCTTTGGCTTTGCTCTTCTTAAGGGGTGCAAATATTTTGCAGGCTTGATTAAAGATCCAGATGAAGTGATCAAGAGCGGTGTTCACATTAGTTGCTGTGAGGATGGGAGACCAATCTTGTTGACTAAGGAAGGTTTTGAGATGGGGTAGCTTGCCTCTAGGTAGAACTCAGCTGGTAATACTTTTGGGGGGAGCTTAATGAATTTATTGGACAAGGAGCAGCTGACAAGGGAGTGGTCACTAAGTGTGTCAGGGAGGACAGCGGTGTTTGTGATCCTAGCTGGGTGACTTGTTAGGATTCAATCTAGAAGGGTGTTGGTACCCGATTTATAGTTTGTCCTGGTTGGAGAGCTAACCATCTGAGTAAGGTTTGCCGCCACTATTGAGTCCCTGTATGCCCCTGCCTGTGCAGCAGGCCAGTTAATATTAAAGTCACCGAGGAGGATGGTTTCTGTGTCAGGTGGGAGAAATCTGGTAAAATCCAGGACTGCATTGAGCCCATTACCTTGCTCTTTCCGTGGAATGTAGACTGTGACTATTGTGATGGCTTTATTGTGAGCACCAAGGAGGATCTTGACAGGAAGTATCTGCACTGTGGTGGTTTGGGGGTAAAGCTGATGAGATGCCCCCAGATCATGTTCTTAAGGTACAGGGTGAAGCCACCACCTCTTTTAGATGTTTAATCAAGCCGATAAAAATTGTACCCAGGGAGGGTGATAGCATGGTTGGGAATCAAACGTGAGAGCCAGGTTTCTACGACTGCTGGAATGAGAATATATATTTTTGCATTGTGGCTGACTGACCAGCTATCAACAGGGTGTGTGGGGGCACAGGATGATTTTATTTATTTCAACTGTGCTCGCAATTGGGGGGGCACTAGACCCCAGGGATTTAATTTAAAAAAAAATATACATTTTTTTTAAACTGTGACTGACTGACCACCAATCAACAGGGGTGTGAATAGACTGGGGATGATTTTAATTATTTCAAGAGAGGCTTGCAATCAGTTGGGGAGGTGGGGGGACCACTAGACTTGAGGGATTTAATTTAAAAATATATATATATTTTTTTACATTGTGGTCAACTGGCCAACAATCGGTGTTGGGGGGGAGGACAATAGACACTAGAGATTTGGGGGCTCCGACATATGTAATTTCTTCTTGCTTTGTTTTTTTTTTAAGTGCAATTTGCACTTAAAAATTCCCAAAAGCAAGGAGAAGTTACAAATTGTGAATTTTCAGTTGACAGACGGAATTCTGCTAATTGATCTGTGGATGGGAATTTTGCAACTTTGTTGAAAATTCGCAAGCGAGGTAAAACTTCACTGCAGGGGGAGATCACATGATGTCTGCAGCACTATAGCAGCTCAGCTTAGGAGCTCCTACCACTCTGCCAACTCATCTGCTTCTTTTACCAGCTAAACTTTGTTTCTTTTTTTTTTTTTGTGGATTCTTTTTTCGACGCCACCCGAGGAACTCTCTCAGGCAACCCTGCTACCCAAGTGCTCTACTTCCTACCTGAAGCCCTCCTTCCATCTGTTATGGCCAGGCAGACCCCATGCTCTGCACCCCCTGATGTAGGGTCACCCTTTCCTCCCAGGGTGCTCTATCTGCCAATCTAATGTGCCTAGCCTAGCTGGAGGAGAAGCCTGGTTCTGGAGCGTGGCACATCGCAATGCTATTCTGGCCAAGATCCCTGGGATTTGACAGGTCCTCATCCCTCTCCTTAACCGCACTCTCTGGTAAAGCCATTAACGTAGTCCCTTCCCTTAAATACTTAGGCCTCACGTTGGATCAGAATATCACATAGAAGGAACACATGGACCAGGTCACCAGGACCCTACATCGGAAACTTGGCACCCTGTACCTACTCAGGGACCAACTCATCCCTGAAGCCAGGCTCTCCATAGCTACCAGCATCCTTCTACCCAACCTGACTTTTGTGGCCCCTATTATACAGGGCATGGTTAAACAAGAGATTACCAGGATGCAAACCCTATATAATAAAATAGCTCATTTCGCAACCTTAGACCACCCGAGACGTCACCACTGTGACACTTTGGCCAATCTTCATTGGCCCACATTGGTCGCCCGCCTCCAACACCCCTTGCTTGTCCAGGCCTACAAGCTTCTCAAACCCCACACTCCGCTAAGCATTGCCAGGACCATAACCCTCAAACACAACCCAAGGAACCTAAGGACCTCAGATAGAACGCTATTAGAAGTCCCTAGGGTAAGGACAAATGCTGGCGGAAGATCCTTTTCCTCCCAAGCAGCCTGCAAATGGAACAAGCTCCCTCCCCAGGTCCAGGCCTCCTCCTCACTCATGAACTTCCGCGCCAGGCTTAAGTCCCATCTGCTGACCTCAAGCGCATGCCACTGTCATGGCACTTAAAGCTCCTAAGGTACTCCCCTCCTCTCACACTCCCATCTCCAAGCTTAACCTTCCTACTACCTGCCTTACACAGACTGCGCCAGAGGCCAATGTAACCCCTGAATAAACTATATGCAAAGTACTACCAATTGCTTACATGTCATGATGATAACCATGCCTGTACCCATGCCTGCATCCACTGTTTTCTTTTACCATGCCTGTAAGCCATGCCTGTATCCACTGCTTTTCTTTTACCATGCCTGTAACCATGCCTGTATCCACTATTTTCTTTACTGTAACCACCTCATGATGTAACTCACAATGCCTCAAATGTTACTTATGTCCTTGTTCATTCTTATAACTTGTATTGTTATCCCAGGTCGCCCCTGAAAAAGGGACCTTCGGGGCTCAGTGGGCCTACCCAGTCACCAAAATTTAATAAATAAATAAATACATAAATACATTGGGCAGGGTGCCATTGCCTATCCTCGTCGATGGGGTTTTTCACTTTTTTTACATTGCCCCCTTGGAGCGTGGTGTGCAGTGATGCCTGTGCATGGCTGACCTGCTGGTGTCTGCCGCATTCCGCATCTGACTTCTGGCTGATATTCCTGCAATGCCCCTGATCTCCATCAGGGGCTGCCAAGACACCAAGCAACCCCTGGATCCCTCCCTGGGAGAGGAGAGCTGTCCTCCGGACACTCAATCCTTTCCCTCCCCTGCTGACCCCAGGATCCCCGAGTCTGTTCCAAATCCCGGTTCACTGGTGTGGTGCGAGGTGTGGCGTCTTGCGCCTCAACCCTCAGTGCCACCGGGCCAGCTTAAACTTTGTTTTTGATCACAATACCTACTTATTTCAGTTGCTACCTGCTTACTTTCACTGACTGAACCTATCTTTGCATCGACATTGGCGTTTATCTGTCTCGATCTGTCCACCATACTCCTCCAATTACCCTAGAGTAATCGTACCCTTGTCATCTGCTGTACCCTTGACCGAGGATCATTTTTGGAAAGAGTTGCTTCCTTTTAAAGAAACTCTTGCTGATATCTCTGCAGAATTAAAGTCCCTTAGATCTGATATGGGAGACTTTTACCACAGAATCGGTGATGCTGAAGCCCACACAACATGTCTAGAGGGCTGGTGTGACAGAAAGGATCCAGAGATTACCAAACTAAGACAACAGATTGCTAAATTGCAGCTAAAAAAGGAAGACTTGGAAGGCCGCAGTTGCTGGAATAATATCCTGATCTTTGGGCTGCCTGAGGCTGAAGAAGGCCCCTCTATTATTACCTTCTTGCAAAAATTGCTGGCTAAAGTGGTAGGCCTCTCTCCTCACAACACCGCCTACCAGATTGAGAGGGCCCATCTCTCTCTCCATCCCCAACCTCCTGAAAATGCTCCTTCCAGATGTATCATTGTAACATTTTTAAGCTTTTTAGAAAAACTGCATGTGCTGGCAAAAACAAGAGAGCTACACGCAATTCTCTGGGAGGGGAAATACCTTTGCTTTACCCAAGACCTACCACTGGAAACCCAACAGAAAAGAGCTGCCTTTCTCCTGATTGTGAGTAAGCTGATTGCCACCAGCATTATATTTAAAATGGCATATCCAGCTTGCCTACAACCTCCAATCACCATCTCTTGGCTCTCGTTTGACACACCAGATCAAGCCTATAAAGAACTGTCTAGCCATCTACCTGATCTGTTTAAAGATCAAATGCACATATTTAAGAAAAGCTTGAATTCATTTGGATTCCAGTCCCTGTGTCATAATTAGTGTTTCTTGAAAATATCATGCTGTTTGGTTTTGTGGTTTTCTCTAAATCAGCATCTGTTAATGTGCTCTGCAGTAACTAAAAACAGTGAAGATTTTTCTGTCCCTGTCAGTGAGTGATGACTTCATTCTTGTCTAGACTGCTGCTTCAGCAATTAAGTTCCTGTTTGACTGAAGACGCTGATGCAGTTCCCAGTCAGAGCAGTCTGTAGAGCTAATTGTTTCCACTCAAAGTTTGTTACTAACCCATCTGGTTTGTGTTTAACTAGATTAGCTTGAAATCAGTCATTCTGGTCACATATATAGTTGATCATTTGAGTTTCAGAGCTAAACTGCAGTGGTTTGAATGAATGTCTGCGAGAAATTACTTTGTATTACAACTATCAGTTCTTTTTTAGCAAAACTGCATTGTTTTCTGGCTATATAACACAGAGTTGTTTAATGGCTATAAAATACATTTAAAGTTAATTCATAAAAGCACTGTGTTTTTGATGTAGCCTCCATAAATAGGTTCATGTGAGAATGATTTTCTTGTTATGTCAGATTGACAAACAGGTGTCTGCCACACTCTGCTATTTCAGTAACATGTACTGTATAAACTCACAAAGTTCAGTTCTTTGAGGTTTTCTGTGTGAAAATACAGCATGTATGTGTATTACTAGAAATTCTATATGGCATCCTGATGCACCAGTCTCCTGCCCGACAGTTAAGGCAGCAGCACTCTGCTGCCCCTTTCCCCTACCCCACAAGCCCTCTGTGTCCTGCCCCATTTGAGACTGTTGCATCCCACTGCCCACTGTCTTCACCACACAGGCCTCCTGCATAAACAATTGAGGCTGCTGCACCCTGGTTCCCTCTGTCCCCCACCCCCACAGTCAGGGCCAGTGCACCCTGTTGTCCCCTGTTCCTGTCTCCACAGTTGGGGCTGCTGTGCTCTGTTAAGCCCAAGAGTCCCAGGTCCCTGCCTTCATAGTTGGGGTTGTTGCACAATGTTGCCCCAGGCCACCAGAGGTGGGGTATTTGCTGCACTTGTTACCCACTTCCATTGCCCTAACTAGGCAAGGCTGCTGCACCACACACACCCTGTCACACAGTCAGTGCTGCCATACCCTGATGCCCCCTTGTCTTCTGCCACATGATCAAGGGATCTGCACCATGCTATCCTCTGTCTCTGCCACAGCATCCAAGGCTGCTGCACCCTGCACCTGTCTACATAGCCCAGGCTGCTGTGGCCTGCTGTGCTCTAGAGCCCCATACCTCCACAGTTAGGGCTGCTGCTCCATGCTACTACTTGCCATAAGACAAGGCAGGGCATGTGCCTCACCCCTGCCACCACAGTTGGGGCAGTTTCTCCCTGTTGCCACCTACCGCCAGAGTCAGATCCTTTGCTACACCCAGCTGCCCTTGTCCCTTATCCCAAACAGGTGTGTCCACTGCACCCTGTCCCACAGTTTGAGCTGCTGTACCCTGATGCCTCCTCTGTCTCCTGCCTGAACAGTCAGGGCTGCTGCACCCTGCTACCCTCTGTCCCCAACTCTACAACACAAGATGAAGGTATTGTTTGTTGTTTCTTTTGAGCAGTTTGGGCAGTGTACCAAAGGATCTGACTCTGGTGGCAGGGAGCAACATGGTGCAACAACCCCAACTGTGGAAGCAAGAGGCTCTATGGTGCAGCAGGGCACAGTGGCGGCAGGGGAAAGAGGACAGCATGGTGCAGAAGCCTTGACTGTGGTGCAGGACACAGTGGGGCATCAGGGTATGATAGCCCCGACTGTGAAACAGGGTGCACATGGTGCAGTGGCCCTGCCCATTTGGGGCAATGGAAGTGGGTAGTAGGGTGCAGCAAAAGCCCCACATTTGGTGGCCTGGGGCAACATGGTGCAGCAGCCCCAATTGTGGAGGCAGATGCACTGGGACTCTAGGGTTTAGCAGAGCACAGCAGCCCTGACTGTGGAGACAGGAACATGGGGCAACAGGGTGCATTGTCCCTACCTGTGGGGGTTGGGGACAGAGGGAAGCAGGGTGCAGTAGCCTCAACTGAGGGGCAAGAGACAGGAGCATCAAGATACATAGAAACATAGACTTTGATGGCAGATAAGGGCCACTTGGACCACCTAGTCTGCCCATTTCTCTACCTAGAGGATAAGCAGTAGATCCTAGTTAACCAACAGCCTACTTCTTCTTACCACCCACCAGAATTGCCTTATGTCTGTCCCATGCATTCTTGAATTCCCTCACTGTTTTTGACCCCATGACTTCCTCAGGATGACCGTTCCATGCACCTACCTCCCTCTCTGTGAAAAAATACTTCCTCACATTGCCCCTGAGCCATCCCCCCCTCTATCTTCAAATTGTGTCTCCTTGCGCTTACACATCCATTTTTCTGAAAGATGCACCCTCTTGGACTTTGTTGATTCCCTTCAGGTACTTGACAGTTTCTGTCATGCCCCCTCCCACTTCCCTCAGGGTGTACATATTAAGCTCCTTAAGTCTCTCCTCGTATGGCTTCTCTTGCAGACCCTGCACCATTTTAGTTGCCCTCTTCTGGACTGCCCCCATCCTGTCTATGTCTTTATGGAGATGGGGTCTCCAGAACTGCATGCAGTACTCCAGATGGGGTCTCACCAACTGTTTGTACAGAGGAATAACAACTTTCTGTTTTCTGCTGGTGATGCCTCTCCCTATACATCCCAGAATCCCTCCAGCCATCCTTACTGCCTTCTCACATTGCTTGCTTACCTTTAGCTCATCTGATATGACTACCCCCAAGTCCCTTTCCATTTCTGTTGTTGTTAATACCCCCCCCACTGTGCACTCTTCCCCTTGGTTTTTGTTCCACAGGTACATTACTTTGCACTTTTTTGCATTCAATCTAAACAGCAATACTTTTGACAATTCCTCCAACCTTGCCAAGTCCCTTCTCATCTTTTCCACCCCCTTTGTGTATCAATCCTGTTGCAGATCTTTGCGTTGTCTGCAAAGAGGCACACTTTTCCTTCCAGCCCCTCAGCAATGTCACTTATAAAGACATTAAAAAGGACTGGACCCAGCACTGAACCCTGTGGTACCCCACTAGTAACCCCATTTCTTCACTGTGGACTTTGTTTTAATCTTACAGTCTGTGTCCTGTTGTCCAGCCAATTTTTTACCCAGGCTACCACCCTGGGACCCACTTCCAGGCTGGCTAATTTATTTATTAATCTTTTGTGTGGGACTGTGTCAAATGCATTGCTAAAGTCTAGGTAAGCCATGTCCATTACCCCTCCCTGGTCTACTACTTTGGTCACCCAGTCAAAGAAATCTCAAAGATTCATCTAACATGACCTTCCCACTGAGAATCCATGCTGCCTTGAGTCCTGTGCCCCACTGGCCTCTAGGTACTTAACAATTTTTTCTTTTAGAAGTGATTCCATCATTTTCCCTACCACTGAGTTGAAGCTAATAGGTCTGCAGTTTTCTGCCTCTGCTTTGCTCTCACTTTTGTGAAGAGGAATCACATTCACCCTCCTCTAGTCCTTAGGTACCACACCATCCTCCCATGATTTGTTAAATGGGGTAGTCAGTGGTGTCATTAGTTCTCCCCTTAGTTCTTTTAGAATTCTGGGATGAATCCCATCAGGCCCTATTCCTTTGTTCACCTTCAGTTTCAGAAGTTCTTTCAGAACCCTTTCTTCTGTGAAAGGACTCGTATCGACCCCCCTATCCAGAGTGCTTCTATTGATTGAATTAGATACTTACCCCTCCTCTTCTTTTGTGAATACTGAGCAGAAGTATTCATTCAGTATCCCTGCTTTTTCACTGTTCCTCTCTGCCCACCAACTCTCCCCTTTATTAAGCCTCACTATCCCTCCCTTGGTCTTTCTTTGTTCCCTAATGTAACTATAAAATGTTTTGTCCCCCTTCTTAACCAAGTTGGCCACATTTTCCTCAGTTTGTGCCTTTGCTATTCTGACTGCCTTCCCCACTTCCTTCGCTTTAACTGGTACAGTTCTCTGTCCTGCTCCTGTGTTTTCTTATACTTCCTGAGTGCTGTCTTTTTTCTCCCTAACCTTCCCTGCCATCTATTTTGAGAAGCATACTGTTTTTTTCTTTCATTTTGATTTGTTTATTTGCTTCACACAAAGGCTTGTTGCCTCTGTGATGGCAGTTTTGATGTTTCTCCATTGTTCCTCCACCTCCCCTTCTTGCCTGTTTGCTAGTGCTTTTCTGAGGCACTCTCCCATTTTGAAAAAGTCAGCCCTATTAAAGTCTAGTACCTTCACTTTTGTATGGCTTGACTCTGCAGCTGTGTTTATCATGAACCACACTGTTTGGTGGTCACTTGTTCACAGATGGCTACCCACTTCTAGATCTGAGATCCTCTCTCTGTCCCCATTTGAGAGTACCAGGTCTAAGACTGCTCCCTCACGAGTGGGTTCCAACACTAACTGTCTGAGGCATGCCCCATGTAGGGCATTGAAAATTACCCTGCTCTTGGATGTGGCTGCAGCAAAGGTGCTCTAGTTAACATCTGGCATATCCAGGACCCCCATAAACAATATCTCCCCTTCTTCTGCCATCCTAGGGATGCCTTCTATCATTTCTTTGTCCATTTCCTTCCCCTGAAACTGAGGTCTGTATACAACTCTCATGTGGATTGTGGTGCCATTTCTGGTCTCCAGGGTGACTCACAGTGCCTCCTCTCCTCCCTGTTTACCCTTTAGTTCCATTGCTTTGATCCCTTCCCTTATGTAGAGAGCTACTCCTCCTTCTCTTCTATCCTCCCTGTCCCTCCTGTAGATCGTGTACCCTGGTATGTTGACATCCCAGTCCTTATTCTCTGTGTTCCATGTTTCTGTGACTGCCACGATATCCAGGCATCCCTCTTCCATCAAGGCCACCAGTTCAGGGAGCTTGTTACCTAGACAATGGGCATTGGTACTCATTGCCCTCCTTGTTTTGATGGCCTTACCCCTTTTAGCCCCATTCGTGTCCTTACTTCATTTGCCTTTTTCTCCATTTACCTCTGTCAGTCTCCCTATCAACTTCTCTATCTTGTCTACCTCATTGACTACCCTGATATCTTTTTTTGAGGGGCGAGGATTTCCCTGCTCCTTTTCAGTACCTTCCCTCTTGGCTAGTTTAAATGCTTGCCAATGAAGCATTTAAACCTTTTCCCTAGGATCCTGGTTCCCCTTCTGGACAGATGCAGACCATTGCACCAGTATAGGCCTGTATCCTTCCAGGTGGACCCTGAGTCCCCAATGAAGTCAAAACCCTGAGCTCTGCTCCAGTTTTTCAACCACTGATTGAATCCCATGGTGCAGAGCATCCTAGCCTCACCCATGCCACAGACAGCCAGCACCTCCAAGAAGGTTACCGTGTGTGCTACTTGTCTAAGGCCCCTCCTCAACTCCATAAACTCCTCCTGCACTGTTCTGATCCCTTTCCCAGCCAGGTCATTTGTTCCTAGGTGGACAATGACATCCAGATCCCTCCCCCATGCAGCTGCTGCCATGATCCTGAGGATTCGCTCCCTGTCCCTCCAAGCCATGGCACCAGGCAGCCACCTTACCTCCCTCCCTCTCTCCCTCCCCCAGTTCTACCCCCTAACAATTGAGACCCCCACCAGGAGTTGTTTCCTTCCCCTGTGGGGTCCCATGCCACCCTCCTGTGGGTCTCCTTTGTGGAGGTTCCCAGAATCCTCCTTGGTCTCCTCTGCAGGTACCTTCAAAGAGGAACCACACTCAGCCAGAATGACGGATGAATTGTGGAGCGGTACAACTGGAGGGATGTGCCTCCATTCCTCCACCATCACCCCCCCTGAGCCCACTATTGTCCAACCACTCCTCTTTCTTGGCAACCTCTGAGGCAATGGCGGTGGCCCTGGTGGTCCATGGGTTGGAGAAGAGGTCCCCCAAATCCTGGACAACTCAGCCTGGAGATAAGCAATCTCCTCCCTAAGCCCAGAGAGGTGCCTGCAGATGGGACAACACCGCATCCTCCAGAATGTCTCCCAGAAGACTGCCACTCCACAGCCACTGCACTGCACTACTCCCATTATGTCCTATTTGTTGCCCCTCAACTATTAGTTTGTATGCTTACTCTTTTCTCTCTCTGTTTATTAATTTATTATTTTTTCTCTCTGCTTTTCTACTGCCTCTGTGCCCTTACAGCTCCTGCTCTTCCTGTTCTGGAAGAGGAAGTTCCTGTATTCCTCAGTGGTCTCCTTCTTATTTGCTCAGAGTCAGACCTCCAGCACCTGGGGATGGTGGAGAGCTACTCTTTTCCTTCTAGATTGGTAAGTCTTTTGTGCCTCTGTGATCACTCCATTCCTGCTCCCAAACAGGAAGTTTCTGTTGTCTGTCAAATCCTGTGCCTATAAAGGTAGAACTAACTAAGGGTGGGGAAGGAGGGCTATATAGTCCCAGTAGAGTAGTAAAGTTCTAAGAGAACCTCCATTCTCTTGCTGTTCTCTGCCAAAAGCTATCTAAGGCAGTTTTAAATCCAAACACCTGGCTTTCTGCTTCCTAAACCACTCCCCCTAATTCACAGTTCCCTTCTTTACCTAGCTAACCATATAGTATTTTTAATGATACACATACACGATGTATTTTCACACAGAACCTTGCAAAGAACTGAATTTTATGAGTTCATACAGTACAAGTTCCTGAAATAGCAGAGTTTGGCAGACACCTATTTGTCAATCTGACATAAAAACAAAATTTTTCTCACATAAACCTATTCATGGAGGCTACATCAAAGACACACAGGTTCCATGAATTAACAAACGTTAAATTTATTTTATATCCATTAAACAACCTTGTGTTATATAGCCAGAAAACAATGCAGAGTTTTGATGAGAAAGAACTGACAGCTGTAATACAAAGTAATGTCTCACAGACATTCATTCATTCAACTTCTGTTCAGCACTGAAACTCAAATGATCAACTATTTATGTGAACAGAATGACTGATTTCAAACTAATCTAGTTAAACGCAAACCAGATGGGTTAGTAACAAACTCTGAGTGAAAACATTTAGCTCTACAGACTGCTTTGGGAACTGCAACAACTTCTTCAGTCAGTCAGGGACATAATTGCTGAAGCAGCAGGCTAGACAAAAATGATGGCATTGCACACTGATGGGACAGAAAAGACTTCACTATTTTCAGTTACTGCAGAGCACATTAACAGATGCAGATTTAAAGAAAACCACAAAATGAAACAGTGGGATATTTTCAGGAAACACAAATCTTGACACAGGGACTTGAATTCAAACTTTTATTAAAAATATGGATAAAATGGTGCATTTGATCTTGAAAGACACATGAACAGCACCGGGCACCCATCACTGTTTCCTCTGGTAAAGCTGAATGTGCATACCTTGATTATTTTCTTCTTCCCCTTCTGCTGACTGTCCTGGGCCTGGCTCCTTCAGAGGTGTTGCAGTTTCCCCCTCGTGGATGGACTTCATCTGCCCTTTTCATCGCAATGGATGGATGCTCTCGTGTTGGACACTCAGGTGTATGCCTGATCATGTTTGGCTGGGGACACTGGGATCTAATGCTCAGTCCTCGAACAGTCCTCCTAGTCTCCAAAATTTTGGGAACATTTCATATGACTAATTGCTTTGGGGGGGGCAAATTTCAGGTGGCCCCGGTTCTGCCATGGTTAGGTTCCCACCAGAACCATAGAAACATAAAAACATAGAAACATAGACTTTGACGGCAGATAAGGACTGCTTGGCCCACCTAGTCTGCCCATTTCCCTACCTACAGGATAAACTGCAGATCCTAGTTAACCAACAGCCTATTTCTTCTTACCCCACCACAAGAATTGCCTTATGTCTGTCCCATGTATTCTTGAATTCTCCCACAGTTTTAGACCACACAACCTCCTCATGAAGGCTGTTCCATGCATCCACCACACTCTCTGTGAAAAAATACTTCCTCATACTGCCCCTGAATTGCCCCCTCTATCTTTAAATTGCGTCCCCTTATTCTTGCACATCTCTTTTTCTGAAAGATACTATCCTCTTGGACTTTGTTGATTCCATTGAGGTACTTAAAAGTTTCTATCATGTCCACCCTTTCCCTCTTTTCCTCAAGGGTATACATATTAAGCTCCTTTAGTTTCTCCTCTTATGGCTTCTCTTGCAGACCCTGCACCATTTTAGTTGCCCTCCTCTGGACTGCCTCTATCCTGTCTATGTCCTTGGGGAAATGGAGTCTCCAGAACTGGGCGCAGTACTCCAGATGGGGTCTCACCAACTGTCTGTACACAGGGATAACAACTTCCTGTTTTTTGCTGGTGATGCCTCTCCCTATACATCCCAGAATACCTCCAGCCCTCCCTACTGCCTTCTCACATTGCTTGCTAACCTTAAGATCATCTGATATGATTACCCCCAGTTCTCTTTCCATTTTTGTTATTGTTACTGCCTCCATCCCCCCCCCATATTGTAATCTTCCCCTGGGTTTTTGTTTCCCAGGTGCATTATTTTGCACTTCTTTGCATTGAATCCAAGCTGCCATACTTCTGACCATTCCTCTAACCTTGCCAAGTCCCTTCTCATTCTTTCCAGGCCTCCTTGTATATCAACCCTGTTGCAGATATTTGTGTCATCTGCAAAGAGGCACACCTTTCCTTCTAGTCCTTCTGCAATGTCACTTATAAAGACATTAAAAAGGACTGGACCCAGTACTGAACCCTGTGGTAGCATACTAGTAACCCTTCTTTCTTCAGAGTGGACTCCATTTACAACTACCTTCTGTGTCCTGTTGTCCAGCCAATGTTTTACGCAGGATACCACCCTGAGACCCACTTCCAGGCTGGTTAATTTGACTATTAATCTTTTGTGTGGGACAGTGTCAAATGCCTTGCTAAAGTCTAGGTAGGCCATGTCCATAACCCCTCCCTGGTCTACTACTTTGGTTAGCCAGTCAAAGAAGTCAGTTAGATTCTTCTGACATGACCTTCCTGCTGTGAACCCATGCTGCCTTGGGTCCTGTGCCCCACTGGCCTCTAGGTACTCCACAATTCTTTCCTTCAGAAGTGATTCTATCACTTTCCCTACCACAGAGGTCAAACTGACAGGTCTGTAGTTTCCTGCCTCTGTCTTGCTCCCACTTTTGTGAAGGGGAATCACATCCTCCTTCCTCCAGTCCTCAGTTACCACATCATCCTCCCATGATTTGTTAAAAAGGGTAGTTAGTGGTTTCACTAGTTCTCCCCTTAATTCTTTTAGAATTCTGGGTTGAATTCTGTCAGCCCCATTCCTTTGTCCTCCTTCAATTTTAGGAGTTCTTTCAGAACCCTTTCTTCTTTGAAAGGACTGGGATTGAACCCCCTATCAAGAATACTTCTGTTAATTGGATTAGACACCTCCCCCTCCTCCTCTTTTGTGAATACTCAGCAGAAATATTCGTTCAATGTCTCTGCTTTTTCACTGCCCCTCTCTTCCTACCCTCCGTCCATTTTACTCAGCTTCAATATCCCTCCCTTTGTCTTTCTACGCTCCCTGATGTAACTATAAAAGTTTTATTTCCCTTCTTAACTGAGTTGGCTATCTTTTCCTCAGTTTGGGTCTTTGCTATTCTGACTTCCCTCCCTGCTTCCTTCTGCCTTACCTGGTACAGCCCTCTGTCCTGCTTCTTCTGAGTTTCCTTATACTTCCTGAATGCTATCTTTTTCTCCCTGACTTTCCCCGCCACCTCTTTTGAGAACCATAGTGGTTTTTCTTTTGTTTTGATTTATTTATTTGCTTGACACAAAGGCTTGTTGCCTCTGTGATGGCAGTTTTGATATTTCCCCATTGTTGCTCCACCCCTCCTTCTAGCCTGTTTGCTAGTGCTTTTCTAAGGCACTCTCCCATCTTGCCAAAGTCAGCCCTCTTGAAGTCCAGTACCCTCACTTTTGTATGGTTTGATTCTGTAGCTGAGTTTATCATGAATCACACTGTTTGATGGTCACTTGTTCACAGATGGCAACCCACTTCTCGATCTGAGATCCTCTCACTGTTCCCATCTGAGAGTATGAGGTCTAAGATTGTTCCCTCATGAGTGGGTTCTGAAACTAGCTGTCTGAGGCATGCCACCTGTAAGGCATTGAGAATGGCCCTGATCTTGGATGTGGCTGCAGCAAATGTGCTCCAGTTAACATCTGGCATATTCAGGTCTCCCATCAACAGTATCTCCACTTTCTCTGCCATCCTAAGAATGTCTTGTATCATATCATTGTCCATTCCCTCCCCCTGACATGGGGGTCTGTATACAACCCTTGTGCAGATTGTTGTGCCATTTCCAGTCTCTAAGGTGACCCACAGTACCTCCTCTCCTCCCTGTTTACTCTTTTGTTCAGTTGCTTTTATCCCTTCCTTTACATAGAGAGCTATTCCTCCCCCTCTTCTCCCCTCCCTGTCTCTCCTTTAGGTTATGTACCCTGGTATGTTAACATCCCAGTCATGGTTCTCCATGTACCATGTTTCTGTGACTGCTATGATAGCCATGCATCCCTCTTCCATCAAGGACACGAATTCAGGGAGCTTGTTGCCCAGACTACGGGCTTTGGTACTCATCACCCTCCATTTCCTGATGACCTTACTCCTTTTTGCCCCATCTCTGTCCTTATTGCTTTTGTCACTTTCTCCATTTACCCCAGCCCTTCTCCCTATTGACATTTCTGTCTTGCTGTTTACCTCACTAACTACCCTGACTTTTTTGGGGGGCTAGGATTTCCCTGTTCCTCTCCAGTGCCTCCCCCCTTGGCTAGTTTAAATGCTTGCCAATGAAGCATTTAAACCTATCACCTAGGATCCTGGTTCCCCTCCTGGACAGATGCAGCCCATCATGCCAGTATAGGCCTGCATCACTCCAGGTGGACCCCCAGTCCCCAGTGAAGCCAAATCCATGAGTTCTGCACCTGTATTTCAACCACTGATTGAATCTCATGGTGTGGAGCACCCTAGCCTCACCTACACCATAGACAGGCAGCACCTCCGAGAACGTTACCGTGCATGCTACTTGTCTAAGACCCCTCCTCAACTCCACAAACTCTTTCTGCACTGCTCTGATCCCTTTCTTAGCCAGGTCATTTGTCCCTAGGTGGACAATGACATCCAGCTCCCTCCCCTTCGCAGCTGCTCCGGTGATCCTGAGGATTCGCTCTGTGTCCCTCCAAGCCATGGCACCAGGCAGGCACCTTACCTCCCTCTCCCTTTCCTCCCCAGTTCTACCTTCCTAACAATGGAATCCCCCAGCAGGAGTTGTTTCCTTCCCCTGTGAGGTTCAATGCCACCCTTCTGTGGGTCTCCATTGTGGAGGTTCCCCGCATCCTCCTTGGTCTCCACTGCGGGTGCCTCCATAGAGGAACCACACTTTGCCAGGATGGCATAGGAATTGTGGAGAGGTACAACTGGAGGGATGCACCTCTGTTAACCACTCGGGGCTGAACCATGAGTCTGGCACTCCAGGGTACATCTGAGTCACTCTGTCCACATTTCTTTACTCGTGCAGCTTTTTGTCTGCTGATTGGGGCCTTAAAACCTGTTCTGGGCATATTAATCAATTTAGACCCCACTGGTATTCACCTTGTTGAGAATACAGGGAATCATTTAGCTGGCAATGTCCTTGGTTGTCCCACTGTGTACTCCTTGCAGGCAATGATTTGGTTTGTCCTGTTCAGCTTTCCCCTGCTTGATTGCCTTTTACTAAAACTTATTTTCCTTGTGCAAATTCATCTCACTATCACCATAACTTGCTCTTCCTAGTTCTATATTGACTTCTATTTTTCTCGCTGTCCTTGGACCTCTGCTTAATTGGAATCTCTCACACAGGGTGAACTCCAGGACAGTCAGATAATGAAATTAACCGCAGGCTGATTTTTCTTTCAGGTAGGCCTACCTGTATGCCATTTCTAATAATGTATTACACTGTTATTTTTGGGTTTAACAACTGGCGTTGGGTGGATGGGTGGGTGGGGGTGGGCTCTCATGATAGCTGAAGTCCTGTGGGCTGACACTTTTCATGTACTGCTTAGTGGGGGGGTTGGTCCTGTTCCTTCTCCATACTGATATATACCCTTCTCAATACTTTGGACTGGGAGCATGGCCTGGGAAGTTGTGGAGGGAGTGACCCCACAGGTTTTGAATAGATATACACTGCCTTTTCTTCGCTCCCCCCAGCTTCCCCCTATTAATTTGTTTCTAGTGCCTCTTATGTCTGGAGAAGGTTGCTTCAGGGCTTTGTGGTCAAGGGTCCTCCTGATCTTTTTTATAGTTTGATTACTAGGGAACTGGGCATTTTGGAGGGCTGTTCTATATAGTTGTGGTGAGGGGGGGTTGGGAGATAGTGGTGGAGGGAAAAGTACTGCAGTCCATTAGTCATTCTGACGTCCTAGCACAAGAGACTGGGCTGGGGGACCTAATGGTATGATTAGCCATCTTTCTTGGGTCCTGGCCTCCAGGGAGAGGGGGATGGTTTGGAGGGGAGAAGGGTGGGGAGGTGCCCATCCACACTACCTAGTTAGATGTCTAGTTAATTGATTTTGTTATACTTTAATATGGTATTTTTTCCTGCAAGAGTTATCTACTGTTCTAATGTTCTTGTTGAAATCATGAGTTTGCTGGATGGCAGGAGGGGGTGGGGTGGGAAGGAGTTAGCCTTGTCTTAGATGTCTGTGGTTTTATGTCTACTGGGTATTATGACTATGGCCAATAATGTTGTTGAAATCTTAACCTGGAATGTCAGGGGAGCTAGAGAGTGACTCAAAAGGTAGCAGATATTTAAGCACCTTTCTCTACTTCAAGCCCTTATCATTTTCCTACAAGAAACTCATCTTCTTACTCAAGAGGCTAACTAGCTATGTAGACAAGATGTCAATCAGGTGTTCGCTGCTGCTGGCTCAACTTCAAGCAAGGGTGTAGCAAACCTAATAATGCACAATGCTTCCTTTCAGATGGACTGAGTTATCTCTGATCTACTGGGAAGGTCTGTATTTGTCAATGGCCTTCTATACCACAGTGAGGTGATATTGAATAGCATTTATGGTCCGGTGGGTGGGACCCTACCCTTTTTATTGATCTTGCTGACAGGCCTGCCCCTTTTCTTCCATCTCCCTTAATTATAGGCAGGGACTGGAATAATCCACCCTCACAAGACCTAGACCACTCCAACCAGCCTCTCAGACCTCTATGTCCTGCCCAACAGGCCCTAGGGGACTTTAAGAATTCACTTAGTCTCTGTGATCCATGAAAAATTCTTAACTCATCCAGCTGCACCTATTCCTTCTATTCTACTGTCCATCATACATCATTCAGGTTGGACTACATTCTTAATAGTTTATCTCTTTTACACAGGTTATGCAATGTTGGTCTTGAGCCCATTATACTTTCGGATCATGCTGTGGCCTGGCTTCTACTTACCCCTGCCATGCATTTGCAACAGGACTCCATCTGGAAGCTAAATACCCAACTCCTCAAAGATGACTTAATCGTCTCAAAAATAAAATCTCTTATTCAGTCCTATTCTGAGTCTAACCAGAACTCTGTCCCTAGAGGAGACCATGAGTGATGTGCTTTGAAATGTTTCCTGTGTGGAGAACTTATTCATCTTGCTTATAAATGGAATAAACTCTGTGAGTCAGAAACTATTTCCTTGCTAAATCAAATAAGATCTCTTGAACAGTCCCTATCCCCTTCTTCTTCTCCTCCAGATTCATTAACTACCCTGTTGTTCCCTTCGGGACAAATACTCTGATCTCCTGCATGAAAAGGCAGAATATGCCATCTTAAAGACCCAGTCTAAATACATTGAGCAAGGGGACAAAGCAGGGCGGTTGCTTGCTCTTCATTTGCAAAAACTGGAAAGCTCAAGAATTGTCACTTCCATCTCGAGTTCAGATGGTACCATCAAAACCCTTCCTAGGGACTTTGTTTCAGTTTTTAAAAACTTTTACCACACACTCTACTGCCAGCGCATCTCTCCACTGTGTGCCGAGGAGATGAAGACACACTTAGATGCTATTCCACTTCCCCATCTCTTGAATCATCAGCAGGCTTTCCTATCCTCTCCTATCTCCTTGTCCAAGGTTGAGGCGGCCATCAATAGTTTGGCACTGGATAAAGCACCAGGGCCAGATGGCTTCTCCTCTAATTTCTATAAGCTCTTTATCAAAGAATTATCTCCTCTCTTACTCCTTCTTTTCCAATTTATGTTCATGGCCGATTCACTAGAGCCCTCTCTCCTAGACGCAACTATAGTACTTCTCCTCAAACTGGATAAACCCCCTTCTCAACCAGCTATCATCCCATCTCCTTACTAAATTGTGACATCAAAATCATCACTAAAATTCTTGCCATGAGAATAAGGAAAGTTTGGTCACACTTACTTAGCCCAGAACAGGTTGGATTAATTCCGGGCAGATCTTCAGCAGATCATTTACGTAAATTGAGTCATATTTTTTCAAACTGCTAAGCCTTTTCCTACCCCTATGGCTCCAATCTCCCTAGATGCCAGGAAGGCTTTTGATAGTCAACTGGGCCTTCTTATGTTTAGCCTTACAAAAAATGGTCCCCCCACCATATTCCTACAATGGCTTCAAGTGATTTACTCTTCCCCATCAGCCAAGGTACATTGAAAAGGGATCCTCTCCTCCCTCTTTTCCCTTCATACTGGTACTCACCAGGGCTGCCCCATCTCCCTTTCTTTTCAACCTATATCTAAACCTTTAATCAGGCAACTTAAAGCATCTCATAATATACTTGGCATACCAGTCTGTGAGTCAGTACTGTCTCTTTCAGTATATGCTGATGATATCTTCTTGCACCTTTCTCACCCTTATACCTCTCTCACTGAAACTCTGAAAGTGATTGATCAGTTTAGTTTATACTCTAACTACAAGTTGAATTACAATAAAACTGAAATCTACCCCATTAAACATTTTACTTATAGCTCTGACTTTACCCAATTTGGCATGTGATGGTTCCCTATGTCTATCAAATATCTGGGTGTGTCTTTATCCACCGATTCCTCTCTTGTGAAAAAAATAAACCTCTATGATCTAGTCACAATCATACAGCAAGATCTTTTAAGATGGAGAACTCTCCCAATTTCCCTTTGGGGCAGGATCAATACTATAAAAATGAATATTTTACCCAGATTCTTTAATCCCTTAAACATGCTTGATATCTGGCTTCCTCTCTCCTTCTTCCAACTCATTCACTCACTTATCACAAAATTTATCTGGTTAGATAAGTCCCCTAGATGTTCATATGTTAAGTTAGGACTTTCCAAAGAATCCGGTGGTCTCAGTGTGAAGGTGCGGGATAATTGCAGAAGCATTCAGACAAAATTCAGCAGGAAATAAAGAAGCAAAACGAACTTTTATTTTACAGCGAACTGAAACGACCAAGAAAATAAATAACAACTGCTATATACATCGGTATTAGTAGCCAGGACTAGGAGGAACTAATCCCAGGACAGGATGTTACCAGGTCAACATCCTAGGTGCATCTGACCATCATTACAAAGAGACAACTTTATAGGGCTTTACAGTCATGAGATCCATAAATCCCACCCACATTATTAGCATAAAACACCTTTAGAAAGTAAAATTTGTAAATAGGGTTTATTATTTTAATTCACATATTTGAGTATGCTTTAATCCTCTACCCTCTGATAGGAGGCTCTTAATTTGATTTTTCCTGATTCCAAAACAAAATAAAACAATTGTAAATCCACCCTTCCTATGAGGTATATAGGCGGAGAGAGTTTGGCCGGCCAGCTCCTAGAAGACGCCTTAATGCAGCAGGGTCAGGAGGTCCGCTTTTGCCTCGCAACAAAAAAAACATAATAATAGAGGTAACTACTTCATTTTAGCCTTCTAGACACCCCCATGAATGTTTTACCATGCTTTGTTCAAATTCCAAAAAGGGGGAAGGCTCCGTTTTGAAAGTAAATTCCTTGCGATAGTGCGCATGTTCGCGAAGGAATTACCAGCGTTCCGCATTAGCGGTACATGGATTTTGTTGTTCCAAAGTAAATCTAGCATTTCAAATGCACAGCAGCACTTGAACAACGCGACCTCTTTCGGTTTGGTGCTCCAGTGGTACGCTACCTATTTAGAGCGTATGCAGCTCCGGGAGAGGAACGCTTAGATATAGAGCTCTATATTTTAAAAATGGACAAAACATCTGTCATATATATAGATATGCTGAATAACCCTTTTCATTAGGCTTTCTATACACCTTTTAGGGAATTGTAGACTGGACATTACAGAAATGATAAACAAACATAAACATACAACAAAGTGGGTGGCCAGCCCAACAAACAAGACTTAACACTATACTTGCTGGACAAGACAACACAAATAGTGGTATGCATACCAAACCATCCCCCATACCAAACTATCCCCACAAACATATCAACCAGACTCACTTGGGGGGGGAGAAACGGACCAGGGGAGACAGTACCACTGTCACATTCCTTCCCACCTAGAACCGAACACACCTTTGTTCGGTATATCAAAATTTTTTTTTTCTTTACTTTCTGAAAGAAAGCCTTCTATCTGTCCTCAGATCCCATTCAAATGAGATGGAGCCATAGCCCACCCTCTCCAGGGCTCCACCTCGGGGTCCCAAATATATAGAAAAACTTCAGACTTTTAGTCCTATTAACAGTCAAATATACTCCTTACCCCGAGGTCTGTTGACAGACAGAAGAGATTCCCGCTCCCTGCCGGGATAGAAAATCAGCATTACTATGAGCAGTCCCTTTTCTGTACTTTATAATAAACCGATATGGTTGCAGTGCCAGGTACCAACGCATGATGCGTGGTTTTGTCTTTCATTACGTAAGCCATCGTAAAGGGTTATGGTCAATCCATAACTCGAACTCCCTTCCCCATAAGTAAAACCGCAGGGCTTCTATCGCCCATTTGATGGCTAAACACTCCTTCTCAATAACTGAGTAATGCCTCTCTCTTTCATGTAATTTACGGCTTATGAATATTACTGGATGTTCTTCTTCTTGTATTATTTGAGTAAGTACTGCTCCAATTCCGACATTGGAGGCGTCTGATTGTAAGACAAATGTTTGGGAGAAATCTGGTATATGTAAAATAGGTGAGGAGCATATTTTGGCCTTTAGACAACGAAAGGCCTCCTCACACTCTGATGTCCATTTTATTTTCTCTGGATTAGATTTTCTTGTCAAGTCTGTCAAAGGTGTAGCTATTGTTGAAAAGTTAGGTATAAATCGTCTATAGTAGCCAATTAATCCCAAGAATGATCTAACTTCTTTTTTTGTTATTGGACGTGGGCTATCAGCTACTGCCTCTACTTTGGTGACTACTGGTTTCACTACTCCATTTCCTATTAGGAAACCAAGATATTTGGTTTCCTTCATGGCTAAAGAACATTTAGAGGGATGTATTGTCAACCCAGCTGCAGAAAGGGTTGACAAGACTGCCGCCAAATGTTGCATATGTTCCTCCCATGTTTGACTAAATATTATCACATCATCTAAATAAGCAGCACTATATGTCACATGAGGCTGTAACATATCATCCATAACCCGCTGAAATGTCGCAGGGGCTCTGTGAAGTCCAAAAGGCATGACTGTAAAGTGAAACAAGCCTATTGGGGTACTAAAGGCTGTTTTCTCTTTGTCTTTTGGTTCCAACGGAATTTGCCAATACCCCTTGGACAAATCTAGTGTGCTGATGTATTGGGCTTTACCTAGGTGGTCTAAAATATCATCAATCCGAGGCATAGGGTAACAATCAAACTTAGAAATTGCGTTTAGACGTCTGAAATCTAGACAGAGTCTGACGCCTCCCTCTTTCTTATTGACTACTACTAAGGG
This sequence comes from Neoceratodus forsteri, assembly GCA_016271365.2. Taxonomy (NCBI): domain Eukaryota; kingdom Metazoa; phylum Chordata; order Ceratodontiformes; family Ceratodontidae; genus Neoceratodus; species Neoceratodus forsteri. The sequence goes on along the minus strand of CM057459.1, from coordinate 1,050,031,319 downwards.
AAAACTCCACTCGCTGTGTGAAGGTTCAATAATACCCATGTTATACATTTTTTTAAGTTCTTGGATAACCTCCCCTCGTACCCTTTCAGGTATTCTGTATGATTTTTGCCGAATGGGAGGGCTGTCTGGTACCATAATATGGTGTACAGCGTTTTTAACTTTTCCCAGTATACCTGTAAAAAGGGGTTGAAAAGGTTGCAATAGTGTCTGTAGGGATGCTACTTGTTCCTCTGTTAAATCTGGATTAATTTGTACTTCTGACAAATCTCCTACATTTTCAATTCTCTGGTATGCTATATCTATTTCAGAATCAGAAGTCTCCGGATGAATGTAACTGCATACCTGGAAAGACCTGTCTACCCAAAGTTTCAATAAATTTGCATGATATATCCGGTGTTTGATTTTCTTTTCTGGTCGCTCGACCTCATAAGTTACTGGACCTACTTGCCTGATGATTTTGTACGGTCCTTGCCATTTCATTAGTAATTTATTATCAGAGGAAGGTAGTAACAGTAGAACCTTATACCCCTCAACAAATTCCTTACTTCTAGTCCCCTTGTCATAGTGTGCTTTCTGTTTTGACTGTTGCTGTGAATTATTCTGATGGGCTTTCTGCACATAAGACATTAGTCTTTTGCATAACTGCTGCCAGTATTCTAAGGGTTGTGCCTTTTGTTTACCCTCACTACCTTCCCATTCTTCCTTTATAACATCTAGAGGACCCTTGGGTTCTGTCCATAAAGCAATTCAAATGAGGAGAATCCCGTAGATGCTTGGGGTACTTCTCTATAAGCAAACATCAAGTATGGGAGATATACATCCCATTTCTTTCCTTCCTCTATTACGTACTTTTTTAACATCCTCTTCAGGGTTTGGTTGAAACGTTCAACTAAACCATCTGTTTGAGGATGGTAGGGTGTGGTAAAGATGGCTTCCACACCTAACGTTTGGTACAGATTTTGTAATAGATTTGAGCAAAAGTTAGTACCCCGGTCGGTTAAGATAGTTTTAGGGATGCCCATACGACTAAATATTTTCACCAATTCCTCGGCTATTCGAGATACAGTAATCGTCACGAAGGGGAATGCCTCGGGATATTTTGTGGTATAGTCCACAACTACTAATATGTAACGATTCCCTTTTGAACTTTTGGGAAGGGGTCCTATAATATCCATGGCTATCCTTTCAAACATATTGTTCACTAGGGGCATTGGTAACAAAGGTACCTTATCTTTTTGTCCAGTTGCTGCTACTAACTGGCATTCAGGGCAACTTTTACAATATTCGGCTACCTGCTCATGGATACTAGACCAAAAAAACCTGTACAATAGACATTTTAATGTACGATCTCTGCCTAAATGACCAGCTAATGGTATGTCGTGGGCAATAGATAACAGTTTAGAACGGTATTTTACTGGTACCAGTAGTTGTTCTACCTCTTCTCCAGTTTGAGGATTGGTACACACCCTATACAGGAGTTCATGTTTAATTTTAAAACACGGTTGATTACCCTCGGATTTCTGATCCACCTGTAAAAATAAGGCATTAAAGTAACATCATTTCTTTGCATATCTATAAACTCCTTATTAATGGATATACTCTTTTCAGTCTTTATATTAAGTCCACCATTTCTCTCAGTCCACAGATTTTTATCCTGTCTTCTTTTTGCTTTACTTTTTCTTTCTTTACTCTCGGTCCCATACACATCTTCTTCAAAGGAAACAATTGTCCCAATTCTGCCTCTTGTTTTTTTGTGCCAGTGGTAACCATTCAATATTAGTGGATATTAGGGAGTCAAAATAGGGTAATCGTGTCCGATTATCACAGGTACCGCAACTGAGGTACTATGCCTATTTTCATTTTCAGTAGCACCCATCTATTTGAATCTCCATTTCTCTTAGTGGGTACGGTGTATGTCTCCGTGTATACACCTAACCCTGTAGTCGGCTCCCCAGGCTCTAGATTCTTTATTAAGGAAGCATGCACCAAGGTTTGTTTACTGTCAGAGTCAATGAGGCCAGATACCTTTGTCCCTTCAATTTCTACATTTGCTAAGTATTGTCCCCAGTTTGCAAGTACTAAATGTATTACTTCTGTTTTCCTCTTTGGACAAAATCTAGCAATGTGACCTTTGGCCTTGCATTCGTGGCATATAATATCACGAGTATATGTTCGGGTGGTGTGACCTTCGGTGATGTTGGTAACAGGAGGTACAGTGCTAGGACTTGGGGAAACAGGTTTCACTATAGGGGTTGAACTTCTGTAGTTGGCAGGTATTCTAGGTCTTTGTGGTCTGGCAGCCATGAAATCTTCTGCCAGCCGTATAGACCCTTCAGCAGTTTCTGGCCTATGCTCTTTTACCCACAACTGTACATCAGGTGGTAACACTCTTATAAATTGTTCCAAGATAATGCTTTCCATTATTTGTATCACAGTTCTTGTATTAGGTTGTAACCATTTGTAACATAAGTCCTTCAATTGAATATACACATCTTGTGGGGTATCTGAAGACTGGAATTTATATGCTCAAAACCTTTGTCTGTAAGTCTCATGGCAAATGTCATATCTTTAAGGATGGCTTGTTTAATGTAATCATAGTCATTAATATGTACAATATCCGAATGGCTATAAGCTAGCTGTTCCTTACCAATCAAATTGGGTGCCAATCTAACCACCCACTGATCCCGCGGCCATGCACATGCAGTGGAAACTCTCTCAAATGTCGTGAGATATGCTTCAGTATCATCGGACTCAGTCATTTTTACTAATTTGATATCTGTTTGGCCTACCATAGGTGTTGCAGGTGCCCTTGTTGTGCTCAAGGATTGGATGGCACGTAGGGTATCAGTCCATCTGGCAGTGTTTTCTGCTCTCTCTCTCTCTCTCTTCTCGGTCTCTTTCCCTCTCTTTCTCCATCTCGACTTGTCTCAAACACAACCAGCGAAGTAATTCGTGAGGGCTCTCAGGTGGTTCTTCTATCTTGGCTCCGGCTGCATGAGCGCCTCCTTCAACAGGCTTCTGGTCCTCCATCCTAAAAGTATCCTCCTCCACTTCTTTCCTGGTCACTTTTCTACGAACCACTGGGTCCAAACCAGTAAGTAGAGGTAAGCCCAACTCTTGTACAACAGACCTTGTGGCTATGACAGTTCGCTCTTCTGCCTTATCTGAATGCATACCACAGGAACCTGGACGCAGATCCCATAGAAAACATATCCCACTTCTGACACCAGATTGTGAAGGTGCGGGATAATTGCAGAAGCATTCAGACAAAATTCAGCAGGAAATAAAGAAGCAAAATGAACTTTTATTTTACAGAGAACTGAAACGACCAAGAAAATAAATAACAACTGCTATATACATCGGTATTAGTAGCCAGGACTAGGAGGAACTAATCCCAGGACAGGATGTTACCAGGTCAACATCCTAGGTGCATCTGACCATCATTACAAAGAGACAACCTTTATAGGGCTTTACAGTCATGAGATCCATAAATCCCACCCACATTATTAGCATAAAACACCTTTAGAAAGTAAAATTTGTAAATAGGGTTTAATATTTTAATTCACATATTTGGGTATGCTTTTAATCCTCTACCCTCTGATAGGAGGCTCTTAATTTGATTTTCCTGATTCCAAAACAAAATAAAACAATTGTAAATCCACCCCTTCCTATGAGGGTATATAGGCGGAGAGAGTTTGGCGGCCAGCTCCTAGAAGGCGCCTTAATGCAGCAGGGTCAGGAGGTCCGCTTTGCCTAACAAAAAAAAACATAATAATAGAGGTAACTACTTCATTTTAGCCTTCTAGACACCCCCATGAATGTTTTACCATGCTTTGTTCAAATTCAAAAGGGGAAGGCTCCATTTTGAAAATAAATTCCTTAGCGATAGTCGCATGTTATGCGAAGGAATTACGGCGTTCGCATTAAGCGGTACATGGATTTTGTTGTTCCAAAGTAAGTCTAGTTTCAAATGCACAGCAGCACTTGAACAACGCGACCTCTTTCGGTTTGGTGCTCCAGTGGTACGCTACCTATTTAGAGCGTATGCAGCTCCGGGAGAGGAACGCTTAGATATAGAGCTCTATATTTTAAAAATGGGCAAAACATCTGTCATATATATAGATATGCTGAATAACCCTTTTCATTAGGCTTTCTATACACCTTTTAGGGAATTGTAGACTGGACATTACAGAAATGATAAACAAACATAAACATACAACAAAGTGGGTGGCCAGCCCAACAAACAAGATTTAACACTATACTTGCTGGACAAGACAACACAAATAGTGGTATGCATACCAAACCATCCCCCATACCAAACTATCCCCACAAACATATCAACCAGACTCACTTGGGGGGGGGAAAAACGGACCAGGGGAGACAGTACCACTGTCACACTCAGACTATCAAATTTCTGGCTTTATTGCTGGGCCAGCCATCTTTACAAATGTGGTAAATGGCTTTCCACTCCTCAAAATCTGACAGATGGAGATTATTTCCCTATCTGGCTGCAGACGGTGTCCTGCTTACTTCACACTTCCATTCTTTCTGCCTCCACCATCTTCTTTTCCCCTTGGAAATCCTTGCCAGCATCTCTGCGAGACTCAGTAATTGGCAAATCTATTAAAGTCTTTTCACAATTATGCACCTCCCTAAAGATTTTGCCTTCTAAAGATACTTCCCAGACTGTCTTATCTAACCTATACATTAAGATTGGGGATAGTATGCTGTCTTCTGGTTGGCTCCCCCAACTTCATGGGGCCAGGGTATCTGATTTCTACTCTCAGGATTTGCTTCTTTCCTCCCCTGAGATCCTGGCAAAGTTTCATCTGGGGTCATCTCAAATTTTCAAGATTTATCAGTTAAGACATCTGCTATTACAAAATTTTGGCCCCACCTCAGAGGCCTCTGGTTTAGTCAGCCTATTGGATCAGATACAGGATCTGGCAGTTAGACCCCAAGGGACTTCCCTTCTCTACTCACTTGTCCTCATCACACTTCACCAAACCCCACTGCTGGCTCCAAGGTCTAGGAGGCAATGATGTCAGATGTCACACTTAATTGGATACACATCTGGAAAGATCTACTGTAGAACTCGAAATCTTCACTGTAAAAAAAAAATCAATATATTCGCTGGAGAGTCTTGTTCAGTTAAATAATTTTTACAGCAAAGTTTACTTGCATTGTCTTGGCGTATAACATCACCAGCCCACCAGCTTATCAAGAACACCACCATCGGTACAGTGCACATAAAATGCTACAGTAAACGCTTACCTGTCCATGTATGTATGTAGGAAAGATCTCGGCAAAGCACGGCAACACCACACCACCATGTCACCACTACTCGTTCCCGCATTCCAAAACCTGTATTAAAAGTACTGAATTCAAGTAACCATTGAATGAACATTTACTGTACTCTAGTTTGAATTCCAAGTATCGATTGAATGAACATTTACTGTACTCTAGTTTGAATGTTTGAGTGTAGCTTCCAATGGAAGGGAGGGAGGGACTAAACCCGTTTACTGGATTCATTACCAAGAACCATGTGGTCAGTCAGTTTCACTTTTGAGTAACCAGCTAAAACGTTTTGCATGTCTCTTGTGTTTCATATCGAACTGGTTGGAAATACAGCAAAAGAAAACAAATGCTAAGGTGAAGCAAACTCTTTATTGATAACTATTGTGTGCAGAAAGCAAAAATTCCCAAATCAGATTCTCGATCAGACACAATCCCATATATGAAGCTGTTGCTGCTTCTCTCAGTTTATTCGTCATCTGTGGCAGGATCTGAAAAAAGAAATGAAAGTACAGTTAAACTAAAATTCAGTGTGATTTAGGATTAAGTTTTGCTTTGGTGTAAAAGGTGTACCATTTAAGCATTCAGAGTGTGCATGTAGGATTCCAGCTTGCTCGAAGCCCCTCTTGCAGTCCTCAGATCGAGCTGCAAGTTTTGCAATGCTTGCCACCAACCATTGTGCATGCCTATTTTTAATAGTGATTATACGGAGGTCAATGTTAAATTTTGTTTTGGGCTTACTTTGTGTCATTTTGGCTGCCACCTCACCCACATACCACTCTGTAAAAATAAATTTTAGCTCATCTTTCAGAATCTTGTTCACTGCAATGTCTAGTGGTTGAAGAAGGTCAGTGCAGGATGCAGGTACAAACACTGACACAATGCTGTGTTTGTCAAAAGCCTCGATGACATCAGGTGTAGTGTGACCATGGAATAAATCCAGTATTAGCAGGGTGCTCTGCACAGTTGGTAGCTGAAGTTTTGTTTTTATTGCTTGCACAGTGGGAATGATGATACCTTTGATATACTGCACTGTAGTTTGTGTGTTGGACCAGTGGTTTTCACTATGAGTCACCTGCCAATCAGATGGGAATTTGTATGAAAAGTGGCACTGGTTGGTTTTGCCAGGGTAGATGATCTGAGGGAGAAGCTAGTGGCCAGACAAAGTACAGCACAGGACTACAGTAATCTGATGTTGATCACCCAATCCTGCTACTTCGACTTGCTTTTTCCCCACCTTCTCCATAGTCCACTCCGAGCATTGCACCAAGTCAACACCAGTTTCATTGTGATTTAAAACTAGCTCTGGTGGAATTAGCTCTTGAAGAGCTGCAGTGGCAATTCTGCCTAAGAATGCCTTTTTCAGGGCATCAGAAAGGAGTTGGTGTTTTCCGGGCAGCCTTGGTGCCTTTCCTCTTACTGAAGCCCATTCTGTTCAAAAACAGCCATGACCACTGTTTTGAAAATGTCGAAGTACCCCCATGCTCTACCAGTAATTCTGGGCATTTGGACATCACAATGCCAGTAGCAATGGCAATCAAGAGCCTGCCATTAGTATCAGTAATGAAATGAAACACTGTGAAAATCCATGGAATCAAAGATCTTGCCGCGCAATTTTATATAGGTGTGATCAGCTGATTGGGCTTTTGAGAGTGATATAAAGTTTACACAAATACTTCTACTTCTGCAGTATATATTTATGTCACTCGGGACAGGTTGAGACTTACTCAATACCATATCTTAAACAACATGTATTATACTCCGGTCAAATTGGTCAAGATAGGTCACCTCCCTCTTCTGCCTGTTCTAGATATGGCAAGGCAGATGGTACAATTTTACATATCATGTGATCCTGTGAGAAGGTCTCTCCCCTATGGGACTTATTTGAAGCCTGTGTTGACCCCCTTCTGGGCTTTGAAGGTCTCTTTATCCCAGAAATATGCATTATGGGGGACTACACTAAGATTGTGGCTAAGGAAAGGAGATACCACATTGTACTCATTTCCATAGCAGTTAAAAAATTGGTCCTTTAGCATTGGTTGGACCAATCACTCATCTCATTCCATGAATGGTTGCATGAGCTCTCCTTCTGTCTTTGGACTGAATGCCTGATTGCCAGTATTCGCCAAAGAGTGTATATTTTCAATAAGAAATAGGGTAAGCTCTATGGTCTATACCTGAATTAAATTTTCTTCTGAGCTCTCTCTGGCTCCCCCTTATGCAAACATTCTCTGGACTTCTTGCATTTCTAGTACTTTTTATTAGGTCAACCAGCACACTCCGTGGGAGATGCGCTTCTGGTGGGGGGAAGTTGGGGGGTGGTTTGTTCTGTTAAATATCTTTTTCTACTCATACTGTTGATGGTTATATTTGAAAATTCAGTAAAGCTGATTTAATTAAAAAAAAAAACTTCACTGCATCTCTATTTATAACCCCACCTCATGAACCCGATAGGTGAAAATATTCCAATCCCACCCAAGAAAGTAATTTCATGGCGTGACTGCAAAATCATCTTTTGGGCTAGATTTGAGCAATTTCCCCAATCTTGTTCATGAGGTCAGGTTGCAAAACTGTCATATTGAAAATGGGGGGAGTGGGATATTAAAAAATTACCAAGTTATGAGTATGGGTTCAAAACACATTGAAATACACTGACCACACAATATCAGATTTCCTCAGTTCCTGGTCTAACATTGAAGATTGAAGACTTGTCTCCAGTCCACAGAGGATTACTGTGTTGGAACCCCTATTGATATGTAAAAGTAGTGGGCCGTGGGGTGGTGGGTGCTAAGTGGTGGATCAGGTTGTGGTATGGTAACGGCAGTGCTGGTTGTGCCAGTGGTAACAGACATCAATGGACCATTTTCTTTTTTACAGGGTGTAAAAAAATGAGAAAAAAAAGGTGGAGGATCTTCTTTTTTTATTTCAGGTACCAACATTGGAGACTAAGAGCCTCAGTATTAATTCTATTTATGGGGCACAGGAAGCAATGGAGAAGTGAAAAGGATACCTGACAGAGGGTGGGATCCGTTTGAAAGGGGCCCATGCTATCAGAAGTGATGGCAAGGTGGGGCAGATATTTGGCAGAGGGTGGGAGCTGTCTGAATGGAGCTCAAGGCATGGGGAGTGACAGGGAGGTGTGAGGGATATTTGGCAGAGGGAGGATCTGTTTGAAAGGGGCACAGGGCATAGGAAGTGACTAAGGGGTTGGAGGAATAGTTGGCAGAGAGTGAGATCTGCTTCAGAGAGGCACAGGGCATCAGAAGTAACAAGGAGGTGGGAGGGATACTTGGCAGAGGGTGGGATGATTGACAGTGGCATGGGAAAAGATGGAGAGGTAGGCAAGTTACTTGGCAGAGAGTGGGATAATTTTTACAGTTAGGAAAGGAGGATGACTAGTAGGCTGATTATGATGATGCTCAATTTGTTGCAGGGGGCAGTGGCATGCAAATGAGAGGACAGAACCTCTTTGTATTGGAGCAGCTCTTTGCTTTCAACTTCACAAAGTTTCTGCAAAGCAAGACAAGAACAGTGTCATGATTCACCTCACTGACCTTTACGTTGTCACTCTCCCATCAACTGCAGCCTGAGTTGCATTTAACCCAACAGTGACACACCTTTAAAGGGCCTTATTGTAACAAGATGTTCACTTTGCACAGGTACACCCAAGCAAACATTAAAGACTGGGAGGATTTTAGATGCTGGTAAGAACCATGACAGCAAATATGCGTGGTAAAAAACTGCACAGTTATAACAGTATCATGCTGTTTCAGAGTTAGTATATGAAATATATCACAGTTTTTGACAAAGTGGTTTTGTACTGACCACGTAGCGTGGTTATTGGTTGTGTTGTTTTTGACCACACGGTCTTTACATAGCACCAGATTTCAAACCTGAAATTTGCTTTTTTTTGTTTGTATTTTGTACTATATATACTGTAGAAAGACACAAGGACATTTGAGAATTTATGTAATGTAGCTGGTATGACAAGTGATGAACTCTTCATTAGTCACATGCTCATTTCTTGCTGTGGTTCTTGATAGCATTAAATCTGTAGGTGCTGTTGCATAAAAGGCGGTCCCCTCATGGGTAGTACCCCTTTATCTGGATGATATTCTTGCTTGTTCATTGGGAATGTTGTTTTATGAGTGAATCATTTTGGTTTTTATTCATCTGACATTCTTAGGAAAGGGTTATAGTTAAAAATGATAACAATCACCAAGCTGACTTTCAAACATGCCTATGCTTAGCAATAGCTTTGCTTACATCATTAAAGTGGTCTGCAAAGGTTATGATGCACATCACCTTTTCATGCTTATGTGTTGGTCCAAGAAGTGGTTCTCTAGCAGTGTTGCTGCATCATTTTTCTGCCTATAAAACTACTCTATGGATGTATCCTCTGCTTAGAAATGTGTTTCTCAAATCTGTACATGTGATCAAAGTCTTCTTCACTAGATAAATTTTGTTTTGCTCTAAAAATTGGTCATAGTGTTTACAGTATATTTATTTTATGGTTTGTAATGAAAAATGGCTGATCTCAAAATTGTGTTGTGGTCTGGGGCTTTAAATGAAATAATTTAACATGGAGTTGTCAATCTGTTTTGAAAATCTCCACATCAAGGAATAAGATGATCTGGAGTTTCAAACATGCTTAGGTTAAATACAAAGGCATCATAGCACTGATCAGTAAATAGGAGAGGGGGTTTAGTTATTTTACAATGGGCAGACTAAATAGATTGAAAGGCCACCTTCTGCCATCACTTTTTGTTTCTGTGTTTCTATGCTGTTCTGCTACAGGACTACAAAGTAAACTGAATGTGATTGGTGCATGTGTAAAGGTACTGATACAATGAAAGTAATTCATTATGTGGGCCCTGCCATAAAAGCAGGACATCATTAACATAACAGCCCCAATGCATGATGTAATGGAACTTCTGGTTGAAAATATAGTAGAGTTCAGCCCAAAGTGATTTTCAAATCTCCCTATGTACAGATATGCATCCAATGGTTCCATAGTAGACTCCATTCACCGTGCCTTGTATCTGATAACAGAAATTGTTTTCAAATTGAAAGTGATTATACTGGAGTATCAATGTGGCTAGGTCAACCAATAATAGGTTGGTCCCTGGTTGTAAATTATCCCTGTATGTAGAAATATTTCCCAGGTATAGGCAAGGCCCTGTGCATATGTGTGTGTGTGTGTGTGTGTGTGTGTGTGTGTGTGTGTGAGGGACAGACATCTACATCCATGTTGGCTACAGTAGTATGATGTTATCCAAGTTAAAATCCTGTTCATTTACAGTATGTGTTAGAATCCCTAGGACATGTGATGCGTCCTTAATATAACTGTCAACATGTGTCACTTTGGGCAGAATTTTCAAAGCTGTGGACACAGATGTGCCCAGATGTCTGCATCCTATTCATATATATTTGGACACATTTCTGACGTTTCCCACAGCTTACAGCAATTTCTGCCACAATGTTGGGACTTGCATCCATTTTTCAGGCACAATTGCTTGATTTCATTCGTAAAGACAGACAAACGTTTTGTGGTCTAACTTTCTTGGCCGATTTCTGCAGTTGTGTTCAGAAAATGGATGCAACTGCCTGAAGATCTCACCCTATGTCTTTAATATGAAAGTCAACGTATGTGGACAATAGTTCCAGTGGTATGGAGCTGACGTGACCTGTTTGTAGTTTGCTGTTTTGGTTAGTTGTTGCATACACTCATCCCAGTAATCCATATAATCCTGTATTCTCACTGCTTCCCCATCTGGCAGTTTGATGATAATTTCAGTGTTGTTCTCCAGTCTGCATAGGGCCCCATATTCTTCTGATGGTAAACTAAACTGCTGTCTTCTGTATTTTTGGGTTCATGTTTTTGATCACCAAATCAATTTATTTTTCTGCTACTTTCTCATATGTTTCTATTGCTGCCAGGATGGGGCCAGGTGATTGAAAGTAGATTTATCCTCCAGATCCCTTTTCAGTTCTCATTGACTGTTGATAGTTTGGACAGTAGTTACTTGTTCCCTTATTGCCCGATCCTTATAATCAAAATAGTGCTCAAGCCTTATTTCTTCTAACAAATTTGTGCACATCTAATTTCAATTCCAAACTGTTTAGTTTTGATGCATACTGAAAGTTAATGCTGTATAAAGGATTCTCTACCACACAACTTGCCTCAGATAAAATTATAGGCTACCTGTTGGTTCAGTTGCCATTGGTCACAATTTTCTCTTTTGTTGATTCTTTTTGTTGTTTTCTTTCTTTGCCTGGTCCTTGTTCACTGTCACTTGTGCCTCCCTGCCATCTGAATCTAGGCTGCCCGTGTCTTTCATAAGTACTGTATCTGCTGGGTCTGTTCATCAGTCCTGTGTGTATCATTGTTGCTGTTCCTGTGATTCTTACCATCCATGAGCTGCCCTTTCTACCGCTCCCACCAGTGGGTCTAAAGATGCATATGAAAGCTCCTTCTAAATTTGAATAAGACTGAGTATAGTGGGTCTCTTAATGTATGCCCTTCTACATCCTAAAGAAGTTTTTTTTTGTCCTTTGACCAACTATAAACTTTATTTTCTTTATTGTAGGTTACGTCCTTTCCAGTAATTACATAATCTGTATTCCTTTTGATTTCTTCAAATCCTTTGAATAGTTGTTTTTTTTCTAAAAACTCATTTAATTTTTCCTCACTTGTTTTGTTCTTTAATTATTCAATAAAAGTCTCCATTTCTTATGCAACTGTGAGTGACTCTACAAGAAGGTGCATACAACTATTAACAAATATAAATAAAAGTTCCCAACGTGACCTGGTAGTTCACTGGTACCCCTACTCTAATCCAGCAACCCCAATTGCATATACAAGAATAACAGTAATGCTCCACAAATTGCCCTGGCAGTCTAGTGGAACCCCCCCCCTTCCCCATCACCAAAAGCAATCGCGGTGTTAGTAAACATAAAAAAGGAATCAACATCCCTGGAGGTCTAGTGGACCCCCCCATCCCTGAAAACCAATCGCCGAAAGATTCCCTGTGACCCCTTTTCCACAGTGTAGTGCCCCCCACCCACCACCTACTCAGGCACCCACATCTCATTCTGCCCCCTGTCCCAGCACAGCCAGTCAGTCAGTGTCCAGCATAGCCCTCCACACACCTTCACAAATGTCTGCTGAATGCACTGTCAATGATAGCCTACAGTGTAGACTATATGCCTATTGATTGACAGTTCAACCAATGGGCTCATGGTCTATACTGCACCCTTTCTTTGACAGTTCAGTTGGTGGGCACCGTTGAAGGTGTGCAGATGGCTGTGCTGCTTGCCAGCTGACAGGCCATGCTGGGACATGGGGAGCAGGGTGAGATATGGGTGCCTGAGTGGGTGGCAGGGTGAAGGGGGCACTACACTACGGAAAAGGGGTCATGGGGAATCTTACAGTGATCGGTGTTCTTGGATGGGGGGGTCCACTAGACTACCAGGGATGTTGATTACTTTTTTATGTTTACTAACACTCTGATTGGTGTTTGGGGATGGGCAGGTTCCACTAGGTTTCCAAGGCAATTCGTGGAGCATTATTGTTATTCTTGCATATGTGATTGGGGTTGCTGGATGTGAGGGGGGTCCACTGGACTACCAGGGCACTTCAGGGACTTTTCAGGGACTTTTATTTATGTTTAATAAGACTGTGGTCAGGGTTGCTGGCTGGGAGGGGGTACCACTGGACTACCAGGGCATTTCAGGGACTCTTATTTATATTTCTAACATTGCTATTGGGTTTGCTGGATGGGAGGGGAGTCCATTAGACTACCAGGGCACCTGGGTGTGATTTAATTTTACATATGCACATCGTGCTCTGGGTTCAGGAATGGGTGAGAGGTACCATTGGACTACCAGGGCTGGCAGGTTGCTGTGCACCTGTCTGCACTACTGCAGCCTGCCTGTGGGTGGCCAAGAGTTAGGCATGGTTTTTCCATGCCTAACTTTGCGCCGCTTATCTCCTGCACATGGGCAGCCCATCTCCTCTGAATCTCCCAATGTGCGGGATATTCATGGGCACGTCCCCTCAACTTGGGCTGCATACATTCACTTTGGGCAATGGCCTATCTCAACTGGGGTGCCCCATCTCTCTCTCTCTCTCTCTCTCTCTCTCTCTCTCTCTCTCTCTCTTTCTCTCTCTCTGTTGAATATGGGAGTTTGGAGCAACTTGAGAGATGAGCAGTTCCAGAGATGCACTGCTCATTTCTTTTGAAAATGACTCTAGCTCTGAGAATGAATTCATATTATGTATCACAAATGAGTGCTATCAGTAACAAAATGTGTGCAACAACTGCCTGGGGAAAAATATCTAGAACTCAAAACTATTAGCAGATCCCTCTCCAGAATAATTTGGGGGGGGGGGGTAATTAACATGCTTGCACCGCAGCACTTCTAAAGCCTTGTTTGAAGCTTCAATTGTTGCTTTTTTACTTGTCAGTGTGTACTGACTAAAATAATACATTGTTTCATTTTTCAACCTAGAGTACTTATTTTAGGTCACTTTGTTTATGATGATTCATTGTGTACCCTCTGACTGTGAATTTAATTTTCATTGCAACAAAATAAATTTGCAAATTATCATGATCTGGAATCTTTTGTATTATTTCAACTGTAGTATACTCTATCCTACATCACCTCAGTTATCATTAGCAGGAGTTGACAGGGTTGTCACTATTGAAAAAGGGTTAAAGGTTGTATTGATCTCCTTGTGGCTTTTAAATAATAGCAACATTACTATTAAAAAAAAATTACATTTCTTAAATAATATTCTTTACTGGAAATGCAAAAGTGATGCATTTAAGGAATTACCCATCAGGGCTATAATGTATTCCAGTGACCAGCACAAGTATTAATTACGCACTGTTTAGTACTTTATCAGACTCTTTATAGCAGAAACCACACTCCATTCAATAAATAGTGCACACTTGGAATTTGATTATTAACATTCAATCTACAAGTAAAGATATCAAATCCCAATTTTAATGTGGAGTGAAAAGGGTGAACAGGGGTGTAGCAGGACAGAGATCTTTTAAGTATCCAGGACACAAACATGCAGGGCCTTATATGTCAAGAAGCCTACTGTGAAGGTGGTGTGCCACTGAATGGGGTACCAGTACAGACTGTAGCACCAGCATGATATATTTCATTCAAGAGGTACTAGAAAGCAGCCAAGCTGAAGTGTTCCGGACTACCTGCAGGAAATGCAATAGTTCTCCAGATAATTCTAGGTTCAAACCATTGCAGTAATCCATTTGGGATGTCACAAAGGCTTGCACCAGCATAGTCACATCCACTGATGCTAGATATGATTTATTCTATTCTATATTGCTGAGTGTCAGTGGCTCAGCAGGCTGCACACTCTTCTCTGAGGCTGGACAATCAGAAGGCTGTGGGTTCTATCCCCACACCAGGCACTTGTGTTAAATCCCAATACTGACACTGCAGTCCAGCATGAGAAGGGTGCTGCACTTCTGCAGTGCCATTTCTTGGATGAGATGTTAAACCGAGGTCCCATCTGCCTGTTCTGGTGGTAGTTCAGATGGATGTTAAAAATCCCATGGCTCTTCTTGGAAAGAGTAGGGGCATGTTTATTAAATGAAATTCAATACAATAAAAACAGAACAAAACCATATTATAAAAGAAAATATAATACAACACAAGCGCCACATTACAACTCTCCATCCTCCCCCAAAATAGTGTAAATAAACTCATTAAATGCACTTGTGCTGATACTCAAACTTGATTCATAATATTACATTCTAATCAACTACAGTACCAGGTAAATCTCATTCATCCACCCCATTTCCTTCCCCTTCAAGTCAAATGAAAAACAGAATTATTTTTATAAAAATCAACATCCATATATTTCCAAACTAAATCCCCTACAACCAAAATCCTCCCTCAAAACCCCTTGCTTATTCAACTGAATCCCATTAATATGGAAAAAATCCCCCGCCCCCAGTTTTCCCCATCCTCATCAATCCTATTTATAACGTTTAATTTCCCTTATTTTTTGTGATGTATCCTATCTCAGTGTCCCCATGAGGCCTTTCCACATTTGATTCACTTTTGTGCTAGAAAACCTTTGTACATCATTATTATATACTTTCATACATGCTAATTCACAAAGGTTTCCCCCTGCTATATATGTCATACTTTGTTGTTCTAGCATGTATCTGCTTCTAGTGTGCCATAAGTAGAATTTCATACAAGCATAACAATACTCACAATACTCATATATTGCTAAATGGATGACATATTCTCCTAACACCAATTGTTACTGTGTCATTCTCTCTATCCAAGGTAAATGCCACCTAGTAGTCAAACATTGCCTCAAGTTCTTGGTGTAAGTGCATTCTAACATAAAATGTGTAAATGTTTCATCTGGGACTTTACATTCAAAATAAGGGCAAGATCTTTCTTCAGTTACCTTATGTTTTTGGTTCCCTCTTACATTTATCCTTCCATAAGTACTGATCCATAAATTATCCCACATTCTTTCTGGTATTCTTTGGTTTGTGAACTGTTGTAAAGCCAATTTCAGTTTCCTTGGGGTACATCATTTAAACTCAGGTTCTGATGGATCTATCGTTAGAAGAATGATCTCATATAGTTGTTTCCTGTGATTTGCCAAGTTGTAACTTGGTTATTTTCTAAATGTACATTTTCTTTAAAGTAGGTTTCAAGATTTCTGGTACTTGTAACCTAGGTATTATTTTAAGAGGCTCATCCTGCAATCTATCCAAATAGCCTTTTAATATGCCTTGTGTCAATTCCATCCCATTACCAGCATCTGATTGTATTACTCTCTTAATCATCCCTGGCCAAAACAAGGTATGAAAAAAAATGATTGGGTTTACCATTTCCACTCCCCCTCACTGATCTGATAAATAAATAGACGTCTGTTTACTGGGGTTCAGTCTGTTCCCCCAAAGCATTTGAAAAAATATACTGAACACTTTTGTTTCCAGGTTCCATGGTAATTGATACAGCCATCCCACATACAATAATGGTGTAATAAACTGTTTAACTAGGAACACCCTTTTTTGTTTAGATAGCATCCAGATTGTCCACTTTACTACCTTCCACTCACATTTTGTATTGCTGCCAGACCATTTTTCTGTACCATATCCCCCTCTCCAAAATATATTCCTAACATTTTAATCAGTGGTTTTGTTATCTGTATATCTGCAATTCTGATATCTAAGGACTGCTTATCTACTGTTATTCCTATACTCTTATTCATATTTAATTTAGCACCCTATACCTCAGTAAATTTAATAAGTTCTTCTACCGTTTTCTTTATACTATCCTCCGTTTTTAGACATATACATATGTCATCCACATATGCTGTAATTTTCAGCACCCCGGTACCTACCAGAGTCTGTAAACCACTAATCTCTTTATTTCCCATAATATGTTGAATACAGGGATCTAAAGACAGAACATATAAAAGGGGAGCTTATTGTGTAACCCTGTCTAACCCCTATCTGAACTTGGATGGGGGCTATCTATCCCTCCTACTAGTGTGACTACTGTTGCCTGCTTATATAAGGTCTTTATCCAATTCACCACCCTCCCAGGTATGTTATAGAGTTGCAATACCTGAAATAAATGCCTGTGTGACACCCTGTCAAAGGGTTTGCTCTGATCCTGAGATATCAGGAATCCCTCTATTCCCCATGTTGCACAGTATCGTTAACAATCTCTAATTAATATAAAGTTATCTTGGAGTTTTTTTTTCCAGGGACTTCACAAGTTTGTGACTGGTGCAGTAAGGTATCAAAATTCTTCTGTAATATTTTATGTAGAAGTTTCCCTAAAATTTTCTAGTCAGAATTCAATAAGCAAACTGGCCTCCACGTCTGCAATAATGTTTTTTCACCTGTCTTATAGAGAAATCATAACATCCCTTTTGAAAAACTCACTGCAAATATTTGTTTTTCAGTTACTTCTTGGAATGCCACCTCCAGCATGTCAAGCAGTTCTTCCTGAATTGCTAGGTAAAATGCTGTAGGCAGACCATCCCAGCCTGGTGATACATTTTTCCTAAGTACTTTAAGAACTTCATCTATTTCCTCTTTAGTAATATGATTTCCAATTTATTTCTGTCTTTCTCTAACAAATTCACCTGCATTGATATTAAATAAGTTGTAATATTCTCTATCCTACACCCTTCTTGGTATCTAAGTTACTCCATATCATTTTTAATAATAATCCCTAATTCCTGTGGTGTTTGCTTTATTTTCCCATCCATATCCATCAATTATATTATAATGGTATCACCCTCCTTTCTTTTACATGTGGCACAGGGATCCACAGTCAATGTCTTCACTGTACCATAAGTTAATTCTTCCATTAATGTGGTTGTTCTATCACATTGATATTTCTTCATTTGTGTTTTTAAATTTGTTAACTGATCTGTATAATCTCTTGGCCTCTTGTTAAGTAAAGAACAGACGTATTGTAACTGTTGCCTTAATAAAATGTTTTTTTTTAATTTTTCATTTTGTGTTCTTGCCCCATGTTTTTTAATCCATAGAAACATAGAATTTGATGGCAGATAAGGACTGCTTGGCCCACATAGTCTTCTCATTTCCTTACCTAATGGATAAGTTGCAGATCCTTGTTAACTAACAGCCTACTACCTCCTACCCCCATTAGAATTGCCTTACAGTATGTCTGTCCCATGCATTCTTGAATTCCCCCACTGTTTTTGACCCATGCCCTCCTCAGGAAGGCTGTTCCATGCATCCACAACTCTGTCCATGAAAAAATACTTCCTCACATTACCTCTGAGCTGTCCCCCCTCTATCTTCAAATTGTGCCCCCTTGTTCTTGCACATCTCTTTTTCTGAACAATGCTACTCTCTTGGACTTTGTTGATTCCCTTGAGGTACTTGAAAGTTTCTATCACCCCCCCCCTTTCCTTGAGGGTATGCATATTAAGCTTCTTTATTCTTTCTTTGCATGTCCTCTGGTGCAGACCCTGCACCATTTTGGTTGCTCTCCTCTGGACAGCCTCTATCTTGTCTATGTCTTTGCAGAGTCGGGGTCTGCAGAACTGCACACAGGGCTCCAAATGCGGTCTCACCAACTGTCTGTACAGAGGGATAACAACTTCCTGTTTTCTATGGGTGATGCCTCTCGCTATACATCCCAGTATCCCTCCAGCCCTCCTTATTGCCTTCTCACATTGCTTGCCCATCTTTATGTCATCTGATATAACTACCCACAGGTCCCTTTCCATTTCTGTTGTTGTCAGTATCTCATCCCCCAATGTATACTCTTCCTCTGGGTTTTTGTTTCCCAGCTGCACTACTTTGCTCTTCTTTGCATTGAATCTAAGCTGCCATGCAGTTGACCATTCCTCCAACCTTGCCAAATCCCTTCTCAATCTTTCCACCCCCCTTAGGTATCAACCCTGTTGCAGATCTTTTTGTCAGCTGCTAAGAGACACATTTTCCTTCCAGTCCCTCTACAATGTCACTTATAAAGACATTAAAAAGGACCTGATCCTGTACTGAGTCCTCCGGTACCCCACTAGTAACCCAACTTTTTTCACTGTGGACTCTGTTTAATATTACCCTCTGCGTTCTATTGTCCAGCCAATGTTTTACCCAGGCTACCACCATGGGACCCAGTTTCAGTCTGGCTAATTTATTTATTACTCTTTTGTGTGGGACTGTGTCAAATGCCTTGCTAGTCTAGGTAGGCCATGTCCACAGCCCCTCTTCGGTCTACGATTTTGGTCACCCAGTCAAAGAAATCAATTAGATTAGTCTGACATTACCTTCCCACTGTGAATCCATGCTGCCTTGGGCCCTGTGTCCCACTGACCTCTAGGTACTCAACAATTTTTTTCCTTCAGAAGTGATTCCATCATCTTCCCTACCACTGAGGTCAAACTAACAGGTCTATAGTTTTCTGACTCTGTCTTGCTCCCACTTTTGTGAAGGGGAATCACATCTGCCATCCTCCAGTCCTCAGGTACCACACCATCCTCCCATGATTTCTTAAAAAGGGTAGTCAGTGGTGTTACTAGTTCTCCCCTTAGTTCTTCTAGAATTCTGTGGTGACTCCCATCAGGCCCAATTGTCCACTTTCAGTCCAAGTCCACTTTCTGTTTTAGGAGTTCTTTCAGAACCCTTGCTTCTGTGAAAGGACTGATATTGGCCCCCTATCCAGAGTGCCTCTAATGATTGGATTAGGTACCTCCCCTCCTGTTCATTTGTGAATACTAAGCAGAAGTATTCATTCAGTATCCCTGATTTTTCACTGTCCCTCTCTGCCCACCTACCCTCCTCTTTATTCAGCCTCAGTATCCCTCCCTTTATCTTTCTTCATTCCCTAATGCACCAATAAAAGGTTTTATCCCCCTTCTTAACTGAGTTGGCTGTCTTTTCCTCGGTTTGGGCCTTTGCTAGTCTGACTGCCTTCCTTGCTTCCTTCTGCTTTAACTGATACAGTTCTCTGTACTGCTCCTTCTGTGTTTCCTTGTACCTCCTGAATGCTATATATTTCTCCCTAACCTGCCCCGCCACCCCTTTTGAGAACCATAGCATTTTTTTCTTTCATTTTGAATTGTTTATTTGCTTCTTACAAAGGCTTGTTGCCTCAGTGATGGCAGTTTTGATGCTTCCCAGTTGTTGCTCTACCCCTCCTTCTTGCCTGTTTGCTAGTGCTTTTCCGAGGCACTATCACATTTTGACAAAATCAGCCCTCCTGAAGTCCAGTACCTTCACTTTTGTAATGCTAGGCTCTACAGCTGAGTTTATCGTGAACCCCACTGTTTGGTGGTCACTTGTTCCCAGATGTCTACCCATTTCTGGATCTGAAATCCTCTCTCCATCCCCATTTGAGAGTACCAGATCTAAGATTGCTCCCTCCTGAGTGGGTTCCAACACTAACTGTCTAAGGCATGTCCCTTGTAGGGCATTGAGAATGGCCCTGGTCTTAGATGTGGCTGCAGCAAAAGTGCTCCAGTTAACATCTGGCATATTCAGGTACCCCATCAACAGCATCTCCCCCTTCTCTGCCATCCTATGGATGCCTTCTATCATTTCCTTGCCCATTTCCTCCCCCTGAGATGGGGGTTTATATACAACCCCTGTGCAGATTGTGGTACCATTTCCAGTCTCCAGGGTGACCCACAGTACCTCCTCTCCTGCCTGTTTACCTTTTAGTTTCATTGCTTTGATCCCTTCCCTTACATAGAGAGCTACTCCTCCTCCTCTTCTACCCTCCCTGTCCCTTCTGTAGGTTGTGTACCCTGGTATGTTGACATCCCAGTCATGAAACTCTGTGTACCATGTTTCTGTCACTGCCACGATATCCAGGCATCCCTCTTCCATCAAGGCCACCAGTTCAGGGGTCTTGTTACCTAGATTATGGGCATTAGTAGTCATTACCCTTCATTTTGTGATGGCCTTACACCCTTTTTGCCCCATCCCTGTCCTTAATGCCTTTGTCTTTTTTCTTTTTACCCCTGCTTTTCTCCCTATCAACCTCTCTATCTTGGTGTTTACCTCACTACCATGATTTTTTTTGGGGAGGATAGGATTTCCCTTCTACTTTTCAGTGACTCCCCCCATGGCTAGTTTAAATGTTTGCCAATGAAGCATTTAAACCTGTCACCTAGGATCCTGGTTCC
Organism: Neoceratodus forsteri; assembly: GCA_016271365.2. Classification (NCBI taxonomy): domain Eukaryota; kingdom Metazoa; phylum Chordata; order Ceratodontiformes; family Ceratodontidae; genus Neoceratodus; species Neoceratodus forsteri. The sequence continues at coordinate 1,050,010,339 of CM057459.1, read as the reverse complement.
ACTTCTGGACAGATGCAGACCATCGCTCCAGTATAGGCCTGCATCCCTCCAATTGGACCCCCAGTTCCCCAATGAAACCAAAACCCTGAGCTCTGTACCAGTATTTCAACCACTAATTGAATTCCATGGAGTGGAGCACCCTAGCCTCACCCACGCCATAGACAGGCAGCACCTCAGAGAAGGTTACCGTGAGTGCAACTTGTCTAAGGCCCCTCCCCAACTCCACAAACTCCTCCTGCACTGCTCTGATCCCTTTCCCACTGTACCATGTTTGTTTACCTTTTTTTTGTGTCTTCTAACCACTCCCCTGTCAAATCATATAGAGAGAAAACAGATTTTCTAGCCCATAATAGACCCCTAATTCTTTCTTTAACAGTACTATCTGTCAGCACAGCAGTGTTTAACCTCCATCTACCAGCACTTAACTGAGGAGAAGAGTTTAATTTTACAACTAATTTGACCATTGAATGGTCCAAAAATTTGATTGGAACCACCCGTATATCTCTTACCTTAACATTTGGGAAAGGAACCAAAAGTCTATTTTCTTCACTAGTCTTCCTCTACTATATGTAGATTATGGAGTTTTTCTCAAAGCTGCATAGGCATCTTGTATACCTGCAGTCTTTAAGCAATTCTGTAAAGCATGAGAATCACAACAGACTTTTTTTTACCTTCAATAGCCCTTTTATCTATCTCTAAAGGGCAGTTAAAATCACCACCTAAGAAAACCTGCCTAGCAGTAGCCAAAAAGGGTTGTATTTTCCGAATTATTTCCACTTGTTCTGATTTAAGCTGGGATGCAGACATAGTAATAAACCTGTACTGTTGTCTTGCAAAGACACTATCCAAAATTAGTAATCATCCTGAAATCGCATCTATTCATTTCTGTAGGAAAACCTTGTACCTTTAAATAAAATCCCCACCCCATCGGCTTTGTTTGGCAAAATGACCAATATGAAGGCTCCCAAACACATGTATTTTCACACTGTGATACTGTAAAGGAATCTGCCATCCAGGTTTTCTGCAGAAAGACAACCTTTAAATTTAGCTGTTCTAGCAGGGAAAATACTAATTTTCTTTTTACCCCATTTTGAATACTACACACATTAATAGTGGCTAGCTGAAACTGCTCCATGAAGGTAAGTTAGAAAAAAAGTCCAAATTCCCTATTCTCAGCCTTCATCCCCCTTTATGTGTTTTTTTTCCTACCATCCTTTTTCTCTAGAGATGGTAAAGATTTTGAAGAAGCATTGGAATCTGTCCCTTCAGTATCTGTTGTTCCCCAGTTTTTTCTACTGGCCAACATGTCAAACCTCTTTTCCAGTATAATGTGTCATTTGGGTGGATTTCAGCCTTGTGCTTTTCTTAGTGAGTGGGGTTGTCCAGACTTAGGGAGGGGGGCATGTTTTGAGCATCCTGCATTTTCTTTCCTAGAGTTATTATCATGTCTTCATTTTTTTGGGGGTTTGGGGGGGTTGCTACATCTCAGTTATCCCAACTCCATCATATATTCACACTACTGGTTCTGGTTGTACATCTGGTTGTTCATGGTGTTCTTTATGTTGTCCTGAGTTTTGTCCATTTCTTTTTGATTGAGCTGGCACCCTCATAGTTCCTTTGTGGATCACAGAACTCTCAACACTCTCCCCCATGTTTGCTTGACTGCAAGTTTCTCTGTAGTCCTTTGTTGTCTTTTGTTGAGCTTGTTGAATTAATTCATCTTGATCCACTCCATCCTGATGATTATGGGTCACCCATGGGCATTTCTGAAATACATGACCATGGCCATCACACAGGTTGCCTCTGGTCATGTTTCTACCTGCAGTACTCATGTGGTCATATTCTTGATAAAGAATACATCTCAGTTTATCACAAGAACTAGCAAGATGTGTTGTGTTGCCACATTTTTGGCAGGCCTTAGGCTGACCAGTGTAGAAACACACACCTCTATCCTTGACAAATAAAAAAAAACTGTTTGGAAGGTGGACAATCTTAAACTTGGTTTGTCTCAACTTTATTTTAAAATACCATCCTCTGTCCAAAAGGACTCCAAGTGAATTATAGATTCTGGGACACCCAGTACCTCACATCTCTTCTGCAGTCAGTGATTTATGTCCCCAACATTGATTCCTTCAGTGTGAAACATATTTGTGATTCTTTTTACCACAGTTTTTGTTAATGGAATTACCAGAAAGGGTAGTCACAATGGAGAGAACGTATGCTGGTTATATTTCATCCAAAAGTGTTCTAGCCCTTGAGAGGTATTAAAACTAATATCGAAGTTATCATCACCCAATATGTGAATTAGGGCATGGACCTCTGCGGTTACAAAGTTCATGGATTCTTTGATCAAGTTTCTTCCCACATGTTCTCTATCAGAATACAAATTCCAGACCTCCTTTATATCAAATTCTGACTGCATGTTGCCTGGGACTGGAATAGATCTGTCAAAAAGATCAGAAAATACAGATGCTTGTCTCTGTGTCTGTGGACTAATGCTCCCAGTATGTGTCTCTTGTGGCATTTCATCTTCCACAGATTCCTTTCTCTGGCCTCCCATTCAGTCATGTGTATCTGATAAATCCTCTCTATTCTCTAGCATATCTTCACCCGAACCATGCCCCTCACTGTTTTCTCTTGCAGTATTTGCCTCATGTACTATGTCCCCCACAGTACTCCTCTGTAGTTCCTCACTTGACATTACACTGCTCTCACTGCACTGTTGCTCTGTGTCTTGTGGGACATCTATGTTCCCCCTTTCTTTTGTCTGTGCCACATTACTTTTGTCTAGTGTTACCTCCATTTTGTTTCTTCTACAGCCTCTGAGGTAAGCCTTGTTTCAGCTATGAAACCCTCCACGTTTGGTTTTGTATTTGTAACAATATCCCCAAGCATACCCTCCAGGCTGCTACTCGTGCCTGAACTTTGCTCTCCAAAGCGTCCCTAATTGTCTCGCAAAACTGGCATTGCAATTAGAGTGTCCAATAACAATATACTCTCCCTGCTAGCTTCTCTCTATGTTCTGTTTCTTTGACTATCAAAATCAGGGTCCAGGAACCGCTTACCAGCAGTGTCCTGCACCCAGCCAGCCTGTTGGACATCTTGATCCAGTGTCCATTCTGTTTCCTTTACCATTTGGGATTCTTTGGCAAAAACCTTCTTTCAGGCATTCTGTCATCATTTGTCTGAGTGTTGTCCCACTTTATATTTTTTTGCCACTGACTGAAAAAATAGTTTCTTTATTTTTTAAGTGCCACTCCTTTCTCTGTCATCTTCCACTCTTCCCTTTCAGGTCTGGTTTTCCCTGAGGGATAGTCTCTTTCAAGTTGTCTGTTCTGCTAGTCCACTTATTTCCATGGCCAACTCTTCATTAGCCAAATGGAATTCATCCTGCATCGTCTCCATGTTGGAATACTCAGATGCCAAGCTCTCTTCTTGGCCCACTGCCTTCATGCCTTCCTCCACTGACTCTTTCTCTGTAGCCATACCAATTCCCTCCTTCTGCTCAGTGTTCTTCTGAAGTTGTATGATTGGGAAGGAGAATGACTCCCCTGGCTGCTCCAAAGTCTCCTTCTCTGCCACCTCCAGATCCTCCATCTTGGAAAATTGGCCAGCAGTTCCCACTTAAAAGAGTAAGGGCATTTTTTAATAAAGTAAACAAAATAATTTTCACAAGATACAGAAAATAAAACTTGGCAACAGAGTAAGACTCCCAAAGTCAAACAAAACAAACAAAAAAAAAGAAATCATAATTCCTAAAAACCAAACAATGAAAAGTACAGTTACAACAGAGAGGGAAAAAAAGAAAGAAATCAAGTTAATCAATTAATTCATCTGGAAACTTTTAAATAATACCATATCATATAATTGATCACGTTCCATATCTTTATGGTGGCTTGTAAAGCCCACCAAAAAAATGATGTCCATGAATTCTTCAGTTAGTTAGGTGTTTTTTTTTCTTTAAATCAAGATAAAACACCTCCTATAAAGCAGAATCCACCAAAAAAATAATTGATGACTAGGTCATTCTAAGATGTTGTAGCACTAACTTGCATCTGGCTTGCACAGATTACATTTTAAGCATGCCAGAAACAGCTGTAATGTGCCATTATTATACTTCCTTAAAGGTATTGAAAAGTCACCAAGGAACAGACATCCATAAGTGAGACATTCTAACCAAGGAAGATTCCATTTCTGGGCAGCACATGCCCAACACCCTGTACTGAAGGTGTACTGTAGGAAAAAGTGTTCCATTGTTTCCACTTCTGCTGCACATTCAGAGAAAAGGGCAAGAACATTCAGACAAGACTTTGTGTTTGTGGCTTCCTCGGACATTCAATCTATCATGGGTACAAAGCCAAACTACATCCCACATCCTCTCTGGTATACATGGGTCTTGTAACTGACTGATAACTAACTGCTGCATTACTAACTGACAGTATTTAAAATATGGATCAGATATGCAAATATCTTCTAGAACAGTCTCATAAAAATGTTTCTGATTGAGAGAAATAATATCCTGTTTGTTCACCTTCCAGTTATTATCTTTTGTATGGTTGGTTTTAAAAACATTGGGACAGTAAGATACCTAAATAGTTTGGGGGGGACCTACACCCACTTGTTCAGGTATAGCTCTTTCATACTTCTCAGCCACACATTCTCAGTGGTTACTTGTTCCTGGAATACTAATTTTAATGAACTGGTCAAAAACATTGTAAGAAAGAATAGAACTGGGTGGAGCATCCATACTCCACCTTTGTCTTTAGGGAGATATAAAACATCTATTTTAATTGGTTTCAACTGACTTCCCCAAAACATCTGGAAAACACACCATATAGGGTAGTCTCTAGCTGAAAAGACACAGGAAAAACGTGGCTAACATAATAAAATAGGAACTATAAATTGTTTAATGATCCAGACCCTTTTGAACTTGGAATACAGTCAGTTTTTCCATTTTTAAACTTTTGCTATACATGTCCCTAATTTCTGAGATCAGTTGAGGACGGCCATATCTCCCTTACCAAATTTTATTCCCAGAATTTTTATTGGACCTTAAACTATGGAAATCCCACCTATACTTGTTATCCCTGAAGTGTTGCCCTGTAAGGGGATCACTACACTTTTGAGTAGATTTAAGGACACACTTGAAAAAAGGAACAAATCATGAAAAACTTGTAACAAAGTTTGTCCACTACTAGCATTTTCTAAAAATATACAGATGTCATCTGCATATACTAAGATTTTAAGGGTCTTTAACTCCTAGGCCAGGGAATTCCCACTATTCTCTGGTGCTCTATTATTCAGCTAATCAAAGGGGCTACGGAGACAGCATACAGCAAAGGGCTAAGTGGGCACCCCTGTCTTACCCCCACTAAATTTTTATGTCCTTGCCCACTATCTACTTGTTATAGGTAACTACATATGCATGGTTGTACAATTTAGCTAACCATTCAACAAACATCAACGGTATTCCATAATTCTTTAGGTACTCTATAAGTAGTAATGCTGCACACTGTCAAAAGCCTTGGCTTGATCTAATGATAGCAAAAAGCCTTTACTTGGTTTACTTGGTTTCAAAGGACAAAAGAAGGCTACTGCCCATCGAGATTGTCCCCCACTACATTGGTGGGATAATTATACCTTGAAGTTGTTAGACTTGAGCCAACAATCCAGTCCCTTTTTGAAGACTGTATTAGAGCTACTGTTCACTAAGTATTGTGGAAGGAGATTCCACAATTTGGGGGTTCTTACTGTAAAGTAGTTTAACCTTTTTGTTGTTTTAGCTTTAGATACAAATATCTGGTTGTTATGATATTGTGGGGAAGTCCAGCTGGAAGAGAAATGTAAGCCACAGTGGTGCATTAACTCCTGAAATTCTTGATTTTGTACAATAGGAAGGTCACCTCTAGTCGTCTTGTGCGTGGTAGGTGTAACCCTGTAACTCTTAATCTTTCCTCATAGTCAAGTTCGGATAAATAAGGGACCACTCTTGTGGCTCTCCTCTGCACCCTCTCAACCTTGTCAATGTCCTGCCCCAGGTAGGGACTCCAGCAGGGGATCCATAGTCAGATGGGGCCTGACATAAGCTCTGTACAGGGTTATAGATTTCCTGTGTCCTAGACACAAGCAGGCGTTAGTTCGGTGAGCAAGGTGTTAGATTTCTAAGCTATCTCACATACTAACATACTAAAATGCCAGCAGAATAGGCTCTAATGGTCTTTCGTGTCTGCTTCGTTTGGTCAGTCCCAACCTGGGTGCTGACCTTGCTATCCCCTCACCTTCTCTGGCTTCTCCCTTCCCAGTTCCGGATATTCTTGCTGCATTGGTTTTGCTTCCAGAACCCTTCCCTGTACCTGTCCCACCCCTCTTGAACCCTCCACTGTCTCTGCCTCCACCAGCCCCTAGGCAGTGCATTCCATGGCTCCACCACCCTTTCAGTGAAGTAGCACCTCCTCCTTTCTCCCTGAATCTTCCCCCTCAGCTTCTAGCCATGCCTCTAGTGCCCTTCCTCCTTCCTTCAGGAAGCACCCCACTGTTCCTCCCTATTTACCCTCTTCATGTGCCTAAAGACCTCTATCATGTCCCCGGTCCTTCCTCTTCCAATGTGATATATTTAGCTCGAGCTCTCTCCTCATAGGTCCTGTCCCCAAGCCCAAAATCATTTTGGTTGCCTCCTCTGGGCCCTCTCCAGGAGGTTATCGTCCCGCCTTAAGTGTGGCTCCAAACTGCACGCAGTACTCCAGGTAGGGCCTCACCAAGCAGTTATACAGATGGAGTATCACTTCCCTCCTTCTGGAGGTGATCCACCTAGTGATGCATCCCAGCATCCTGTTGGCCTTGGCTGCTGCCCTCCTACAAGTCTCAGAGTTGTTCATCTTGACATCCACCACCACCCCCAGGTCCCTCTCAGCCATTGAGACTTGTAGCATTTCCCCCAGGGTGTACACTTGACCTGGGTTTCTGGCCCCCAGGTGGAGTACCTTGCATTTCCCTGCATTGAACCTCAGCTTCCACTTTCTAGACCATCTTTCCAGAGCCTCCAGGTCCCTCTGTGGGGCACCCTCCCCTCCTCCCATCCACCACCGCCCCAGTTTCAGGTCATCCACAAAGAGACTCATCTCACTCCTGATTCCCATCCTTATGTGTCAGATCGTGGGCGTTGAACAGAGGGCCAGGGACGGATCCCTGTGGGACCCACTAATGACCCTCCTTGGGATGAGACTATCCCACCAACTCGACCCTCTGGGTCGGTCCTGGAGCCAATTGCCTATCCATCCTGATCATCTGGTTTCCCCACCCCCATTTCTCCCAGCTATCAACAGGCCACGAGGAACAGAGTCAAATGCCTTGCTAAGTCTAGAAAGAGGACATCCACTGGTCTACCCAGGTCCAAGGCACTTGTCACCCAGTCATAGAACTCCACCAGGTTTGTCTGACATGATTTCCCAGGGATGAATCCATGCTGTCTATTGTCCAGGCACCCTGACTTATCCAGGTCCCCCCCAGCCTCTCCTTGACAATGCCCTCCATCACCTTGCCCACCACCGAGGTCAGGCTGACAGGCCTGTAGTTCCCTGCCACCTCCCTTGATCCCCCCTTGTGGATAGGCACTATATGTGACACCTTCCAGTCTTGGGGCACCCACCCTGTCCTCAGAGAAATGGTGAAAAGCTCTGCCAGGGGTTTTGCCAGGACATCTGCAAGTTCCTTCAACACTCTGGGATGTAATTTATCCGGCCCCAGTGCTTTCTCCGTCTTAGGGGCTGGGGCTTCCTCACTCTCTGCTGTGATTTCCACTTCCAGGTACCCCTTCTTCCTGCTTGGCCTCCCCACCTGCCAGTGATGCCTCCCCTCTCCCCAGACCTGCCAGTGGTGAGGGTCCCCTCCTCAGTATCTCTGTCTCCTCCCATGTACGATGCAGCACCCCCATTTTCCCTGGTAGAAACCCAGGGTGGAAGTGCTCATTTGGTACCTCAGCCTGCTCCCCGGGTCTTGTGCCCATCTCTCCCCTGATTTAATCCTGCTAATCTGCCCCTTCACCCTTCGTTTTCCCCAATGTATCTAAAGAACCCTTGTTCCCTCTCCTAATTTCCCTGGCCAGGTTCTGCTCCTTCCTTGCCTTAGCCGCCCTCACCACTCTGTGGCCCTTTCTAGCCATCAGCTCTGACTCCCCTCGATCCCTTCACTCCTTGAGCAATTGGTGCTTATAGGCTGCTTTCTTTCCCGCACCACCTCCTGGACCTCCTGGTCCACCAAGAGAGTTTTAGGCCACCGCATTTCGTCTTACTCTTGCACAGTGCTGGTAGCATCTACCCCCTCCTGATGATTTCCCACCTACTATCAGCGTCCATGTCTGACCCAATCCCAGCCAAATGCTCCTTAGGATCCCTCCATTTCATCAAAATCACCCCTGGGTCGGTTACTTCAGTCTTTGTGCAGCCTTCTACCCCTCCTGGGTCCAGGCAGAACCAGACCGTGGCATGATCACTCCCGCCAATGGGTCCCTTGCCTCCAGGCTCCAATCTGGTCACTGTCTGCCAGGACCACATCCAGTACCCGATGCCTCCCTATTCGGTTCCTCACACTGCTGAGTTAGGAACACGTCTTGAAAGACATCCAACAACCTCTGTTCCCTGGTCACAGAGGATGTCATAAGTCTCCAGTCTGTTCCTGGCATGTTTAAGTCCCCACACCACCACCGTTCCTCTGCCCAGTCTGCAGTGTCTCTAACATCTGCCACCAGACTGTCCTTCAGCTCCTCCGCCAGGAGCAGGGGTCTATACACCACTCCTATTTTACTCTCTTGCCCCCTTGTTATCAAGGTGACCCAAATCGCCTCCACGGTTCCCTCCGCCTCCTCTACTCCCCTAAGCCAATGCAGTTTTTGAATCATTTCTACCTTCTTCCCCTCTCCCCTGTCCTTCCTGAACATAGTGTATCCTCCAGGTTCAGGTCCCAGTCATGTCTCTACAGTGGCCAAGTCTCAGTGACCACACATCCACTGCTCCTCAGTTAGCATCGCCTGGAGCTCAGGCATTTTATTGCCCAAGCTCCTGGCATTTATCAGGACTACCTTCCACCCTTTCCCTATAGTTCCATTTCCCTGCTCCTGTTCCATGGGGATTCTGTTTCCCCTGGTCTGCACTTTGCCAGTTGGCCTTTCTTGCGCAATCCTCCTGGTCCCCAGGGGGTGGAGACAAGTCTCTCCTTGCTCGGCACCCCTTGACAGCCTTTTCTCCCCATCCACCCCCTTCACAGTTTTAAGCCCCACTTTTCACCAATGAACCCCTCTATTTTTCAACTTAAGGATTCCCCTCCCTCCAAATTGAGATGTAAGTCTATCTACAGCATACAGCTCCTTAGCCTCCCAGGTCTTCCCCCAATCCCCCAACCAGCCCATGCCCTCTGCCACCACTCCCTGAGCCACTGGTTTATCTCCCTAATTTTCCTTTTGTGTTCCCCACTAGCCCTTGGCATTGGCAGGATTTCTGAAAAGGCTGTGCCATCCTATGTCATGACAGACCCTGGCGAGCTCCTGAATCTGGCCTGTATCTCTAGCTCAATATTTCCTCAATGTCATTTGTACCCAGGTGGACTAGTATGTCTGGGGAACCCCACAATCCTTGCCAGCTGATATACCTCGTGCTTGGCCTCAGTACCATTAGTCCAGGAAGCATCTTGTTCTAACTGGCCAGGCTTCTCCCTCCCTATCCCATTTAGATACCCCTGATCATAGAACTCCCCAGCAGGAGCACTCTGACCACTCCTTCTTCCTCCATTCCTTCCATGTCCCTCATCCTTTCTATGAGGCCCCTCCACCCAGCTGGCTCCGTGGTTCCTCCCCTCTGGGGTCCACATGCCACCCCTCCTAGCTTACCATGGCCACCCCTCCCTCCAATCCTAAGTCCCATCCTCCTGAGTATCCTTCTGTACCTTACTATTCCCCCTCACTGCTCACAACTGGTCCTTCTCCCCATCTGCTAAACCAGCCTGGCTCATCCTCCCTTCCTTCCTTCCTGTCTCCATTTAGTTCCTCCTTGGTAGTCATGCTCCCCTGGCCTAAACCCTCAGCATCCTTTACTGAATCCTCCTTGTATTTCTGGTCCTTCTTTACCTTTCCTCCCAACTGGTCCTTCTCCTTGCACTCTCCTCCCTCTTCCCCCACCACCCCTCCTGCTCTGATTCACTGCTCCCCCATTCTCACGCATTCCAGGCCCCCCTGTTCTTCCTGCTATCTGGCCCCTGCCTCCTGCCTCCCCACTCCCTTTCCATCTCTAACTACCCTGTCATGGCCCTCACTCCCCCTCATCCCTGAGCAGAAGAAAAGAGGTGAAGCAGTTACTGGTGTAAGGTCTGATCCACCTCCCGCCTTGCTTCCTTCTGTCCAGCCCTGGCCATCTGCCCTACTTCCCTGAGAATGTTGTCCCTCATAGTCAAGTTCGGATAAATAAGGGACCACTCTTGTGGCTCTCCTCTGCCTCTCAACCTTGTCAATGTCCTGCCCCAGGTAGGGACTCCAGCAGGGGATCCATGGTCAGATGGGGCCTGACATAAGCTCTGTACAGGGATTGTAGATTTCCTGTGTCCTAGACACAAGCAGGCGTTAGTTCGGTGAGCAAGGTGTTAGATTTCTAAGCTATCTCACATACTAACATACTAAAATGCCAGCAGAATAGGCCTAATGGTCTTTCGTGTCTGTTCTGCTTTGGTCAGTCCCAACCTGGGTGCTGACCTTGCTGTCCCCTCACCTTCTCTGGCTTCTCCCTTCCCAGTTCCGGATATTCTTGCTGCATTGGATTTTGCTTCCAGAACCCTTCCCTGTACCTGTCCCACCCCTCTTGAACCCTCCACTGTCTCTGCCTCCACCAGCCCCTAGGCAGTGCATTCCATGGCTCCACCACCCTTTCAGTGAAGTAGCACTCCTCCTTTCTCCCTGAATCTTCCCCCTCCAGCTTCTAGCCATGCCTCTAGTGGCCCTTCCTCCTTCCTTCAGAAGCACCCCGACTGTTCCTCCCTATTTACCCTCTTCATGTGCCCTAAAGACCTCTATCATGTCCCCGGTCCTTCCCTCTCTCCAATGTGTACATATTTAGCTCGAGCCTCTCCTCATAGGTCCTGTCCCCAAGCCCAAAATCATTTTGTTTGCCTCTCTGGGCCCTCTCCAGGAGGTTAATGTCCCGCTTAAGTGTGGCTCCAAACTGCACGCAGTACTCCAGGTGGGCCTCACCAAGCAGTTATACAGATGGAGTATCACTTCCTCCCTTCTGGAGGTGATCCACCTAGTGATGCATCCCAGCATCCTGTTGGCCTTGGCTGCTGCCCTCCTACAAGTCTCAGAGTTGTTCATCTTGACATCCACCACCACCCCAGGTCCCTCTCAGCCATTGAGACTTGTAGCATTTCCCCCAGGGTTGTCACTTGACCTGGGTTTCTGGCCCCAGGTGAGTACCTTGCATTTCCCTGCATTGAACCTCAGCTTCCACTTTCTAGACCATCTTTTCCAGAGCCTCCAGGTCCCTCTGTGGGGCCACCCTCCCTCCTCCCATCCACCACCGCCCCAGTTTCAGGTCATCCACAAAGAGACTCATCTCACCCTGATTCCCATCCTTATGTCAGATCGTGGCGTTGAACAGAGGGCCAGGACTGATCCCTGTGGGACCCACTAATGACCCTCCTTGGGGATGAGACTATCCCACTTCTGACCCTCTGGGTCGGTCCTGGAGCCAATTGCCTATCCATCTGATCATCTGGTTTCCCACACCCCATTTCTCCCAGCTATCAACAGGCCACGTGAGGAACAGAGTCATGCCTTGCTAGTCTCAGAAAGAGGATATCCACTGGTCTACCCAGGTCCAAGGCACTTGTCACCCAGTCATAGAACTCCACCAGGTTTGTCTGACATGATTTCAGGGATGAATCCATGCTGTCTATTGTCCAGGCACCCTGATCATCCAGGTCCCCCAGCCTCTCCTTGACAATGCCCTCCATCACCTTTGCCCACCACCGAGGTCAGGGCTGACAGGCCTGTAGTTCCTGCCACCTCCCTTGATCCCCCTTGTGGATAGGCACTATATGTGACACCTTCCAGTCTTGGGGCACCCACCCTGTCCTCAGAGAAATGGTGAAAGCTCTGCCAGGGGTTTTGCCAGGACATCTGCAGTTCCTTCAACACTCTGGGATGTAATTTGTCCGGCCCCAGTGCTTTCTCCGTCTTAGGGGCTGGGGCTTCCTCACTCTCTGCTGTGATTTCCACTTCCAGGTACCCCTTCTTCCTGCTTGGCCTCCCCACCTGCCAGTGATGCCTCCCCTCTCCCCAGACCTGCCAGTGGTGAGGGTCCCCCTCCTCAGTATCTCTGTCTCCTCCATGTACGATGCAGCACCCCCATTTTCCCTGGTAAAACCTGAGGTGGAAGTGCTCATTTAGTACCTCAGCCTGCTCCCCGGGTCTTGTGCCCATCTCTCCCTGATTTAATCCTGCTAATCTGCCCCTTCACCCTCGTTTTCCCCAATGTATCTAAAGAACCCTTGTTCCCTCTCCTAATTTCCCTGGCCAGGTTCTGCTCCTTCCTTGCCTTAGCCGCCCTCACCACTCTAGTGGCCCTTTCTAGCCATCAGCTCAGGCCTCCCCTCGATCCCTTCACTCCTTGAGCAATTGGTGCTTATAGGCTGCTTTCTTTTCCGCGTGACCACCTCCTGGACCTCCTGGTCCACCAAGAGGGTTTTTGGTCTACCGCATATTCGTCTTACTCTTTGCACAGGTGCTGGTAGCATCCTTCACCCCTCCTGATGATTTCCCACCTACTATCAGCGTCCATGTCTGACCCAATCCCATCCAAATGCTCCTTAAGGATCACCCCATTTCATCAAAATCACCCCTGGGTGGTTGCTTCCGTCTTGTGCAGCCTTCTACCCCTCCTGGGTCCAGGCAGAACCAGACGGTGGCATGATCACTCCCGCCAATGGGTCCCTTACCTCCAGGCTCTAATCTGGTCACTGTCTGCCAGACCACATCCAGTACCAGTGCCCTCGCCTGTTCGGCCTCACCTGCTGAGTTAGGAACACGCTTTGAAAGACATCCAACAACCTCTGTTCCCTGGTCACAGAGGATGTCATAGTCTCCCAGTCTGTTCCTGGCATGTTTAAGTCCCCAACACCACCATCTGTCTCTGCCCAGTCTGCAGTGTCTCCTAACATCTGCCACCAGACTGTCCTTCAGCTCTTCCGCCAGAGGCAGGGGGTCTACACCACTCCTATTTTACCTCTTGCCTCTTGTTATCAAGGTGACCCAAATCGCCTCCCACGGTTCCCTCCGCCTCCTCTACTCCCCTAAGCCAATGCAGTTTTTGAATATCATTCTACCTTCCTTCCTCCTCTCCCCTTGTCCTTCCTGAACATAGTGTATCCTCCAGGTTCAGGTCCCAGTCATGTCTTGCAGTGGCCCAAGTCTCAGTGTGATCCACATCCACTGCTCCTCAGTTAGCATCGCCTGGAGCTCAGGCATTTTATTGCCCAAGCTCCTGGCATTTAGCAGGACTACCTTCCACCCTTTCCCTATAGTTCCATTTCTCCTGCTCCTGTTCCAGCTGGGATTCCATTTCCTTGGTCTGCACTTTCTGCCAGTTGGCTCTTTTCTGGTAATCCTCCTGGTCCCAGGGGGTGGAGACAGAGTCTCTCCTTATCGGCACCCCTTGACAGCCTTTTCTCCCCATCCACCCCTTTCACAGTTTTAAGCCCCACTTTTCACCAATGAACCCCTCTATTTTCCAACTTAAGGATTCCCCTCCCTCCAAATTGAGATGTAAGTCTATCTCTAGCATACAGCTCTTAGCCTCCCAGGTCTTCCCCAATCCCCATCAACCCATACCCTCTGGCCTCACACCACTCCCTGAGCCACTGGTTTATCTCCCTAATTTTCCTTTTGTGTTCCCCACTAGCCCTTGGCATTGGCAGGATTTCTGAAAAGGACTGTGCATCCTATGTCATGACAGACCTGGCGAGCTCCTGAATCTTGCCTGTATCTCTAGCTCAATATTCTCCAATGTCATTTGTACCCAGGTGGACCAGTATGTCTGGGGAACCCCCACAATCCTTGCCAGCTGATATACCTCGTGCTTAGGCCTCAGTACCATTAGTCCAGGGAAGCATCTTGTTCTAACTGGCCAGGCTTCTCCCTCCCTATCCCATTTGATACCCCTGATCATAGAACTCCTCAGCAGGAGCACTCTGACCACTCCTTTTCCTCCATCTCCTTCCATGTCCCTCATCCTTTCTATAGGCCCTCCACCCAGCTGGCTCCGTGTTTCCTCCCTCTCTGGGTGCCACATGCCACCCCTCCTTATTTACCATGGCCACCCTCCCTCCAATCCTACAGTGCCTCCTCCTGAGTATCCTTCTGTACCTTGCTAATTCCCCCTCACTGCTCACAACTGGTCCTTCTCCCCATCTGCTAAACTAGCCTGGCTCATCCTCCTTCCTTCCTTCCTGTCTCCATTTAGTTCCTCCTTGGTAGTCATGCTCCCTGGCCTAAACCTCTCAGCATCCTTTACTGAATCCTCCTTGTATTTCTGGGTCCTTCTTTACCTTTCCTCCCAACTGGTCCTTCTCCTTGCACTTCCTCCCTCTTCCCCGCCCCTCCTGCTCTGATTCACTGCTCCCCATTCTCCTCATTCCAGGTCCCCCCTGTTCTTCCTGCTATCTGGCCCCTGCCTCCTGCCTCCCACTCCTTTCCATCTCTAACTACCCTGTCATGGCTACATCACCCCCTCATCCTTGAGCAGAAGAAAAGAATTGAAGCTGTTACTGGAGTGTAAGGTCTGATCCACCTCCCGCCTTGCTTCCTTCTGTCCAGCCCTGGCCATCTGCTTACTTCCTGAGAATGTTGTCCCTCCATCTCCCCTTGTGAGGGCTCCCAGTTTCCTGCCTGCTTCCTTGGTAGTGTCCTTTTGGACCACCTCTGCCAGGTTCCCTATGTGACCCTGAGTATTCTCCTGCACTCCTTTCCCTATGCCCCCACCCCCAGTGCTTGGGTGCAACCCTGTGGAGATTCCCAGCCCCTTCCCAACCCATACCACCCCTTCCCAGCTTTCTCCTAATCCCTCTAACCTCCTCCCTAAGCTGTGCTTAGCTGGAGTAGCACACTGGCAACCAGACTGAACTCCAAGCCCAGTCCAGTATCATCTGCTGCTCCACACCCTTGCACCACCACCCTCCCAAAGATGCTGGCCCTAATGATGTGGTCCATCCCCGTCCAAATAGGTTTTGGGTGAGCCACCAGGTCTCCTCAGTCCAAGATACCCCTACCGCCCCACTGTGTCACCCACTAATCTTGCATGACAGTCCCACTGTACACCACCAGTAACCCTGTTACCAGGTGCAGTACAAACACATTAAACTTATAAGGAAAATGAACAACTCCCAAAGCTCCTCTCTCCCAGCCTTTAACTCCTACCCCGAGTGGCTAGAACTACATGAGCTGCACCTGCAGCCTTTCCTCCAATTGCAGGGCAGGTGTCCCCTATAAATTTGCAGACTTCTGGGAGGGAGGGGTGGGGAGGTGGGTCTTGGGCAGATACCTGACTCAAGAGAGAGTGTATCAGCCCTGTGTCTCCCTCAAGCCCAGCAGCCAAAGAACCAGGCCCAAGCAAATCCCACCAATTAGGTTTTAAATCAGAAGAAATAGGCCTCTACCAGGCGTAGTCTGTTACACAGTGAAACACCCACAAAATGAGCCCCACTTACAGCCACCAAATCAGTTTACAAACATCCAGCAGCACCAAAAACAATACCCTGCTAGCCCCTTAGAAGTAAGAAAGAAAAGAACTAACCTACCAAGTAAATCCACAAGAACCCTGTGAAAACAACAGCAGCAGCTACTGTCCTGGGAAACAACTGATCCCTGTCCCTTCCAGTTCTTTCTGAGAAGACAAAGCAGCACACCTCAATCTGATTCAGCCTCTGCCTCCAGTCAATTGGGCTGAGTGAGACCCACAGACCATTAACACCTCTACCCCCACTCATGCAGTAACCTTTACAGCTAATGGAGCTGTAGCACAAGAATCAAAATTGTCAAAGCCCCAAAATATGTTTGCTGCCAAAGGAAACAGGACTCAATTTAATCAGCTTCACTAACAACACATCAAAATAGGCTTGAAATTAACAGATATAGGTCTCCAATTCAAATAACCATCTCCAAGCAAATCCCACCAAATAGGTTTTAAATCAGAAGAAATAGGTCTCTACCAGCTTCAGGTCTGTTACACAGTGAAACACCCACAAAATGAGCCCACTTACAGCCACCAAATCAGTTTACAAACATCCAGCAGCACCAAAACAATATCTCTGCTAGCCCCTTTAGAAGTAAGAAAGAAAAGAACTAACCTACCAAGTAAAATCCACAAGAACCCTGTGAAAACAATACAGCAGCAGCTCACTGTCTTGAACACAACTGATCCCTAACCCTTCCAGTTCTTTCAGTTCTATCATCCTGCAATGATCACTAGAGGATATTTATTATTAATGATTACTCCCGAGATCATGTTCTAATGGAGACACATGAAGGGCCACACTGTTCAGCAATAAGTCTGCCTAGGGTTGTTCTTACTAAAGTGTACAACATGACACTTGTCTGAGTTGAGTGTCATTTTGTTTAAAACTGCCCATTCTTTCGATGGATTTAAGTTATTCCTCATGGTTTCTCTGTTTGTCGATGTAAGAACAGAGCCACACAGCTTGGTGTCATCAGCAAATTTTGAGAGAACATTTTGAGGCTAGCCTGCAGATCACTAATAAAGATGTTAAACAGGGTGGGTCCCAACACAGACCCCTGTGGGACTCCGCTGGTCACACTCAGTGGGTGGGAAAGTGAGCCATTAATTCTGACTTGTTGATATCTTCCATTCAACCAACCTGACACCCAGTTGATTATGTAGTAAGAGAATCCCATATCATTCATTTTGTCAATAGGATGTCATGAGGACTTTGTCAGTGCTCTCTGTAGTAGAATATTACATCCATAGGGATGCCATTATCCAATGCCGTGCTGACATGATTATAAAAGGAAACCAAGTTAGTAGCAGGAGTATCCCTGTCTCAAAGCCATGTTTGTAGTGTCAGTCGAAGTTACCCCCAATGATGTGCGCTCTAGTAGATTCTTACTAACTTTCTCCATGATCTTGCTTATAACAGAAGTCAGACTTATCGGACTGTAATTCTTCGGTCTAGAATGGTTACACCTTCTTAAAGATTGGGACTACAGTGCCATTGTCCAGTCCTGAGGATAATTCTCATATAAGGATTTGTTGAATATAATTGAGAGTGGTTTAGTAATAGCAGCAGCTGTCTCTATTAGAAATCGGACATGTTATCAGGACCTGGACTGGAATTAGGTTTTAGGGATAAAATTGCTTTTTAGTGTATCATCCTCGGTGATGATGTAAGAGGGGTGCAATATTGTTCGAGGTTTGAACTGCTTAGGAACCTCTTTATTGGTAAATACTGAGCAGAATTGCTTGTTAAATGTCTGCTATATCTCTGTCTGTAGATATAATTGTGTCATGTATGCATAGGCCCCATGTGTCTATTATTTATTTTTTATTATTAAGGTAGGAAAATAGTGATTTATAGTTGTTTTTGGTATGGGCCTGACGAACTCAACTTTTTTTAGATTGCAGAATAGCTTGTTTTAGTGATTTTAGAGTTTCTGTACTGAGGAATAATAATTTTCTGGTGTCACCCTTACTGTTTTTAACTCATGCAAATAGCCTCTGCTTCTTAATTAGAGCTTGATAGTTTTGTTAAACCACAGGGGTATTTTCCCTTTTATTATAGTTTTTGTTGTAGGAACATATAATTTTCTGAGTTATAAATGGAAGTTTTAAAAAGTCCCAGGATTCTTCCATGGTAGAGAGGACAGTGCTGTATCCCAAGGAATTGAGTTTAATTGGTTATTAATAGCATTGAAATTAGCTTTTTATAGTTTTTCAATTCAGTACAGTTGGTGATATGATGACAAAATGACAGTGTAAGGGAATGGTGTAGTGATCACTTGATCCTAGTGGGGCACCAATTATAACTTTGATATTAAGTTCCTATATTAGTAATAAATCAAGTCCAGTATATTGTCACCGTGTTGGTTCTTGTGTAACGATTTGTTCAAGGCCCATATCAACCATGAGTGTGATTAAGTCTTTCTCGCCCGCGCTCTTCCAGTTAAAGAATACCAATTTATAGTAGGCAGGTTGAAATCACCAGTATAAGGATTTTTCCTTTAGAGGCCATATCTATGATTTCATTATTTAAGCAAGTAGAATATTCTTTATTTGATGTTGGGGGCCTGTAGCATGTCCCTACCATCAGCTGTGGGTAACCCTTGAACTGGATGTCAACCCAGATTGATTCAGTATCACTTGTTGAGGGATTTGAAATGATGATATGGTCGCCTCTAACATATAGACATACACCCCCATTTGTCCCTGGCGGTCCTTATGATACAGTTTATACCCTGAATGTGCTGGATCCAAGAAGTATCAGGATCCCACCAAGTTTCTGTAATGGAGATGAGTCCATATTTATTCAGTTGACACATAGCTTCTAATTCAGCCATTTTAACCTGATTTAATGATCTAGCATTTAAATTGGAGTACCTCACACCCGAAATGTCCGTAGTAGGTTTCTTTAAGAACAGGATCTTCTGTCACTGATCTCCCCGGATTTAGTTTAAAGTTCCTATAATGGCTGTTGTAAAGCTTTTGCCCAGGTAGACTACCCCTGCGACTGAGGTGGAGTCCATCCCAGCAGTACAGTGAGTCTCTTTAGATAGAAGGTTTCCCAATGTATTGATTAGACAGAATGTTCTGTCGGAGACACCATCATCTGAGCCAGTCGTTAAAGGCCTTAATCTTTGTATTAATATCATCAGTCGCCTCGGCACGGGTAGAATCTCTGAGAAGCATGCTATGCTATTTTTTTCCGCTAGCACATTATTGAGAGCTATAATGTCCTGTTTAAGTTTGTCAATACTACCTCTATTTATATCATTTGTACCTTGTGTACTATGAACTTTGATTTTCGCCAGCTCCTTCTAGTATATTTTTGAAGTAGTAGTGATGTCAGAGACACTGTGCACCTCGCAAGCTAGTGCAGGTACAGTTGAATTTGTCCATGTTACATATAGGGCAATCCAAGTGTTTAATAATTGAGTCACCAAGAACAAAGATTTGTTTAGTTAGTGGGTGAGATTCTATGTTGCTAGAATTTGGTGGTAAAATAACTGAATCGTGATTTTGGTCTTTTGTTTGGGATTTATTTTGTTTGGGTAGGGAATACCATTAAGTTATTCTTTCTCCTGCGGAGAACTACTGACTAGGATCATTGCAGGTGGTATTGATAGTGACATCATGGGATGGAGCATTTATGTCCTGCTTGGAGTGGATCATATTTATTGAATAAGGATAGGGGTAACATATTGCATCCAATCTGTCCCCTCCTACGTTGTGATTTACCCTTGATGCCATTGCCCAACCATCAGACTCCTCTTGAAATACAGCAGGATTCAGCCAATGTTGTTGATAGTAGGTCAAAACATATCTAATTCACACAAGTTATTCCTAATATTCCTGCCAGAAATTGAACATAATTGTGCTGGATGAATAATTGATGGTGCCATCCCATTAACCTAGAACATAGACACACAGAAACATAGAATTTGAAGGCAGATAGCGACTCACTTGGCCCACTTAGTCTGCCCATTTCACCTAATGGATAAGCTGCAGATCCTAGTTAACGAACAGCCTACTTTCCTATTCCCACTAGAACTGCCTTATATCTGTCCCATGCATTCTTAGATTCCCCACTGTTTTTGACTCCACAACCTCCTCAGTAAGGTCATTTCATGCATCACAACCCTCTCAGTGAAAAATACTTCCTCAAATTACCTGGAGCCATCTCCCATTATCTTCAAAGTGTGCCTCCTTATTCTTGCACATCTCTTTTCTGAAGATGCTACCCCTCTTGGACTTTGTTGATTCCTTGAGGTATCTGAAAGTTTCTATCATGCCCCCCCCTCTCTTCTTCCTTGAGGGTATAGATATCTTCTTTAGTGTCTCTTTGAATGTCTTCTGGTGCAGACCCAGCACCATTTTAGTTGCCTTCCTCTGACAGACTCCATTCTGTCTATGCCTTTGCAGAGATAGGGTCTCTAGAACTGCATGCAGTACTCCAGATAAGGTATCACCAACTGTCTGTACAGAGGGATAACAACTTCCTGTTTTCTGTAGTTGATACTTCTCCCTGTGCATCCCAGTATCTCCTCACCCCCTTCTTACTGCCTTATCACATTGATTGCCCACCTCAAGTCATCTGATGACTAACCCCTGGTCCCTTTCCATTTTGTTGTTAGTATCTCAACTTCCATTGTTGTACTCTTCTCTGGGTTTTTGTTTCCAGCTGCATTACTTTTGCGCTTGTATGCATTGAATCTAAACTGCTATGCATTTGACCATATTCCTCCAACCTTGCCAAGTCCCTTCACATCCTTTCCACCCCACCTTGCATAGCAAACCTGTTGCAGATCTTTGTGTCATCTGCAAAGAGACTCTTTCCTTCCAGACCCTCTGCAATGTTGCTTATAAAGACATTAAGAAGACTGATCCCAGTAGTGAACCCTGCAGTACCCCCACTAGTAATCCCCTTTCTTCACTGTATTCTGTTTAATATTATCCTCTGTCCTCATTATCCAGCCAATTATTTACAGGCTACCACCTTGGGACCACTCCAGAGCAGGCTAACTTGTATATTAATCTTGTGTGTGTCTGTGTCAAATGCTTTTCTACAAGTCTAGGTAGGCCATGTTCACATCCCCTCCCTGTTCTACTACTTTGAGTCACCCAGTCAGAGAAATCTATTAGATTCATCTGACGGTCTTCCTGCTGTGAATCCATGCTTCCTTGGGTCCTGTACCCACTGGCCTCTAGTTACTCAACAATTCTTTCCTTCAGAAGTGATTCCATTATTTTCCTACCACTGAGGTCAAACTAACAGGTCTATAGTTTCCTGCCTCTGCCCTGCTTCTACTTTTTGAAGTGGAATCACATCCTCCCTCCCTCCAGTTCTCAGGTACCACACCATCCTGCCCTGATTTGTTAAACAGGGTAGTCAGTGGTGTCACTAGTTCTACCCTTAGTTCTTTTAGAATTCGGGGTGTAGATCCTTCCAGGCCCCATTGCTTTGTCCACCTTCAGTTTTATGAGTTCTTTCAGAGATCCTTTATTCTGTGTAATGGACTGTTATGGACCCCCTATACAGAGATTGCTTCTGTTTGGTTCAGGTACTGCCCCCTCTTCTTCTTTTGTGAATACTGTGCAGAAGTATTCATTCCAGTATCCATTTTTCCTGTCACCCTCTGCCCACATTCTCCTCTACCTTTATTAAGCCTCAGTGTTCCTCCTAGGTCTCTCTTTTCATGCCCTAATGTACTTATATAAAGGTTTTATCCAACTTTGTAACAGAGCAGGCTGTCTTTTCCTCAGTTTGGGCCTTTGCTATTCTGACTGCCTTCCCTGCCTCCTTCTGCTTTTAACTGATATAGTTCTCTATCCTGCTACTTCTATGTTTCCTAATATTTCTTGAATGCTATCCTTTTCTCCTTAACCTTCCCTGCCACCTCTTTTGAGAACCATAGTGGCTTTTTCCTTCATTTTGTTTTCTGATTTGCTTTACACAAGGCTTGTTGCCTCTGTGATGGCAGTTTTGATTTTTCCCATTGTTCCTCCACCCCTTCTTCTTGCCTGTCTGTTAGCCTTTCTGAGGCACTCTCCCATTTTGCCAAAGTGAGCTCTCCAAAGTCTAACACCATTGCTGTTGTATGGCTTGACTCTACAGCTATGTTTACTGTGAATCTCACTGTTTGGTGGTCACTTGTTCCCAGATGGCTAACCACTTCTATATCTGAGATCCTCACTTCATCCCTGTTTCAGAATACCAGGTCTAAGATTGACTCCTCTTAAGTGGGTTCCAACCCTAGCTGTCTGAGGTATTCCCCTGTAGGGCATCAAGAATAACCCTGCTGTTTGATGTGGCTGCAGTAAAGGTGCTGCAGTTAACATCTCACATATTCAGGTACCCCATCAACAATATCTCTTCTTTTCTGCCACTCTATGAATTCTTTTATCATTTCCTTGTCCATTGCCTCCCTCTAAGGTGGGGTCTGTAAACAACCACTGTGTGGATTGTGGTGCCATTTCCTTTCTCCAGGGTGACCCACAGTCAGGGGCCATTTCAGCTTTCAACGGGGGGCAACAACTGGTCAAAGGGCTGTGGAGGTGGATCCAGGGGTTGATAAAACAAACAAAAAAACAACAATGGTCTGCAATACAGGGGGCGACTGCCTCTTAAATGGTACTCCAGCCCACAGTGCCTCCTCCGCTACCTGTTTACCCTTCAGTTATGTTGCTATGTTTCCTTTCCTTACATAGAGCAGCTCCTCCTCCTATTTTACCCTCCCTGTCCCTCCTGTAGATTGTGTACCTGGTATGTTGACATCCCAGTCATGGTTCTCTGTGTACCATGTTTCTGTGACATCCATGATATCCAAGCATTCCACTTTCCTCATACCACTAGTTCAGAGAGCTTGTTACCCAGACTATGGGCACTGGTACTCATTGTCTCTCCATGTTTTGGTGGCGCCACCGCTTTTTAGACCCATCCCTGTCCTTACTGCCTTTGCCTTTTTTCTGGGTTACCCTGTCCTTGCCCTGTCCTGCTCCTTATCAACTTCTCTACCTTTGTATCTACTTCACTAACTACCTGTTTTGGGGGTGTGGGGTACTAGGTTCCCTGCTTCCCTTCAGTTCCTCCCTCTTGGCCAGTTTAAATGCTTGCCAGTGAAGCATTTAAACCTATTAGCTAGGATCCTGGTTCCCTCCCAGACAGATGAAGACCATCATGCCAGTATATGCCTGTATCCTCCAGGTGGATTCCCAGTCCCCAGTGAAGCCAAATCCTGAACTCCACACCAGTTTTCAACCAGTCATTGAATCATATGATGTGGGTACCCTAACCTCACCCATGCCACAGAGAGGTAGCACTTGTGAAAGTTACCGTCGTGCTACTTGTCTAAAGCCCATCCTCAACTCCATAAACTCCTGGTGCTCTGCTCTGATCCCATTCCCAGCCAGGTAATTTGTTCTTAGGTGGACAATGACATCCAGCTCCCTCCCCATGCAGCTAATCCCATGATCCTGAGTTCACTTCCTGTCCCTCAAGTCATTTTCCTAGGCAGGCTGCCTTACCTCCTCTCCGTCCCTCCCCAGTTCTACTCCCCTAATGACTTAGTCCCCACCAGGGTTGTTCCCTTCCCCTGTGTGGTCCTGTGCCACCCTCCTCTGGGTCTCCATTGTGGAGGTTCCCAGCATCCTCCTTGAGTTACTCTGCTGGTTCCACCATAGAGGAACCACGCTCCGTTAGAATGGCAAATGAATTGTGGAGAAGCACAACCAGAGGGATGCACCTCTGTTCCACCACCTCACCCTTCCTGAGCCTCACTGTGGACCAACCACTCCTCTTTCTTGGCAACCTCTGAGGCAGTGGTGGTGGTCTGGGTAGTCCCTGGGTGGGGAGGAGGTATTCTGAATCCTCACCAGGTCAGGATGGAGACAGGCAACCTCCTCCTTGGACCAGAAAGGTGCATGCAAATGGGGCAGCAATGCAGACTCAGAATGTCTCCTGGAAGACTGCTGCTCCACAGCCAGTGTGTTGCACCACTTCCCACATGTCTGTCTCCCTTTCTGTTTAAGATTTTTTTTTAGTGTGTACAAATGTGTGAGTGTGTTTACCCCTTTTCAGTGTGTGCTGTGCCTTTACAGGTGTATGTCCTTTGTGCTTTTGGGGGAGTGATGTCAGAGACCCCTCATATAAAGGAAATGATGTGCTTGGGGCAGGTGGGGTGAGGGTCTGGGTGAGTGGGATTAAGCCTGTGCCCTCCAGAAACAATCAACTACAACTCTGACTCACTACCCCGGTGAGTGCCTTCCTTACTTTCAGACATCTATTTCACAGAGTTTAAGTACAGGTCTAGTCACAAATGACTGCAAAAATTCTCCCAGCTAGATTTTCTCCCTGGCAAATAAAAATTATTCAAGAAAAGTCAACCCAAGAACAGAGAACCAAAACACTGACTTATACTTACCTACACAGGTCCCAAAATTAAGAATTAAATTCAGTGTACTCTATTAAATCACTCCTTGCTTTAAGGAAGCTGGTGGCTGCTGTCTCTTCTCTCTCTGTCTGTCTCTCAGCTACAGCAGACACAAACAACTTCTGTTTTGATTCAACAGTTTCTCAGGCCCCTTCAGCTCCTCTGATTATCAGATACCTATTTCACAGAGCTTAAGTAACAGGTCTAGTCACAAATGATTGCAAATATTCTCCCAGGTAGATGTCCTCCTGACAAATAAAAGTTACACTAAGAAAAGTCAAACCCAAAAGCAGAGAACCAAAACACTGACTTCTACTTACACAGGCCCTAAAATTAAGAATTAAATTCAGTGTACTTATTAAATCACCTTCTTGCTTTAAGGAAGCTGGTGGTTGCTATCTCTCTCTCTCTCTCAGATACAGCTAGTGTTTAAGATTTTTGTTAAGATTTTATAGTCAAAGTTAAAGATGCATATAGGCCTACAATTATCCAGGTCAAATTTCTCCACTGATTTATACAAATAAATAAATTAACCCTTACTAAAGAAGAGGATATTTTCTCCTGGGATAGTAATTCATTAAAGATCCCTGACAGCCAGGGAGCCAGTACATCTGAAACAGTTTTATACAAATCATAAGGAAGTCCATCCCACCCTGGGGAAGCCCCTGCTTTTAGATTTTTTAGTGCTGAGATTGGGACTTGTAACCTTTGTTTCTCCTCCTTTGAAAGTGATGGAATTTCCTTTGAAAACAGATCTTGATAACAAGTTTGAACTTCTTGATATTTATCAAATTTCCCCATCGTGATAAGCTTCTATCATAGCAGATAATGCCCTTGGGTTTTCTACCATACTGCCTAAATGATCCTTTTATTCTGAAATTTGTTAAATCTCATTTTCCTTTACATACCAAACAAGGATCTCCACTGGGACTTTTCTGTGTCCTGTAACAGAGTTCACTTCAAGTGTAGCTGCCCTGTCGTATTGGAATGCTCTCATTTCTAACCTAGTACGCTGAATTTGTCTAGCCACATAATCCTGGCCTGAACTAAAGAGGGACATCAACTTTGTGTTATTCCTAAGGAAAGTATTTACAATAATTAGCATCCCTCTTTCATTTACCCAATCTTGAAAATAACTACAATAACCTTTTTCGTGTCCTCCCACCAGTGTTCAAAAGTGTCATATCAACATTGTACTGACTCTCTGGCTGTAAAATATCTGAAATTTCTGCATTACTGTCAGGTTCACCCTAATTTCATATATGAAGTAGTCTAGTATATAGGTACCCAGATTGCAAGAAGGCCAGAATGGAGTAGAGGAAGAGAGCAAGATGCATAGCAAAGGGTGGTGGGAACAATAAAGAGCCAGAGAGTATTGTCATTTTAACAAGCTAAATCATGAGTCAATATAATGGAGGATTTTGTAATGGAGGAGGTGCAACCATGCAGATGTTGGAATGCAAATAAGCCTCCCATTTCTGTTAGTAGTTGGGGAGCTTACCTTAGCTATTGCCGTAAGTCTCTTGAAAACAGCCAGTCTGGCCATAGCTGCCAGCCACTGTGAAAATGCAGGAAGTACAGGTTGTCTCCACCACTAGGATGGCCTTTTCACCTCCATGACTGCACTAAGATCCAAGCTTTGTTGGGGGAGTGGGTTTAATGTTGAGGTGTCTCCCAGAAAGAGATGGTACTGCTGAAGAGAGAGTGACTTGCTACTATTGTAGAACAATCATCCAGGACCTGCATCCAAAAATTCTGTATTATTGGGCAAGTCCACAATATGTGGAATAAGTAGGCAGGGAAGACTGACACCTCCAGCAACTGTCTTGTGGCATAATCTTGAGGCTATGGAGAACTGTGGGGTCCTGTACCACCTGAAGAGGATTTTAAGTTGTGTTAACTGGCTCTTTGAGTCCTCATAAGCTGCATGGGCTGCTCTGAGGCACTCTGACCACTGCTGCATGGGTAAAGGGTGGGGAGATCTCGTTCCCAGGTAGTTCTGCTAGTTAAAGTGGCATCAGGCTGGGAGTCTCTAAGAATTTTGTAAAGGACACCTATGAGACCCCTGCCCTTTCTGGGATGGTGAAGATCTCTCAGGCAACTCCATGTGGACTGGGATGGCAGATTCTGAAGGAAGGGTTATAGCACTCTTAGCTGAACAAATTTCCAAAATCTGTTGTTAGCAACCCATATCTATCTTGAATCTCTTCAAAGGACATTAATGTTCAGGTATTTGGAAGGAGAAAATCTCCTAAAGTCCAAATACCTTTGAGGTCCATGAGGTCCATTTGAGTGGTTTGCGATCTACCATAATAAGTGGATTGTTCCATATCGGAGCATAACAGAGATGGGGAGGTATTCTGAGTTCAGAACCCCAGTGACTGCCATCAGCCTGTGCCATGATCTGTATGTTTCAATCATAATAGGTGTGAGCTGGTGTCCATCATGCTTTCTGCTAGATAGCAGCGAAAAAGGGGCATCTGCTGAGAGAGCATCTTCTATAAGTACCCATTGGGGAGGGAGGGAGGGTAGGGTGGGGGTAGACCAGGCCGTAGCTTGGGCCATTCTATAAGCAAGATGGTAGCCCACAAACCAGGGAGTCCAAGTCCTTCCCTGGTCCAGTGGGCCTGCAGTTTTGTTTGTCCCCCATCTGGGAACTTTAACTTCACATAGGAAAAGTGAAATCATTTTATCTAAGGCCTGGAATGGCTTTTGAGAAAGAGGTATTGGAAGGTTGTTGAGTAAATATGAAACTCTGGTGAAAATGAACTCTAATAGCTTCTACCTTACCCTTCAGTGTTAAATGCAGCTTACTCCATCACTGAGTTTCAGCCATTAGGGAAGTCAGGAAAGGAGAGAAATTAGCAGATTCTATATCTTCCAGGATACTGTAATAGCTATACCTAAATAGGGGAATCCTTGCGGGCCCAAGCAATGTCTGTACCAGTAAGACAATGTCTACTGCATTTCCATTCAGGGAGAAAGAGTAGTTTTCTTTTGGTTCACTGTTAATCCTAAGAGGAGGCAAATCCTGCAGGATCGACAAAATTGTGGGAAGGTAGGAATGGGGATTGGAAGTGTGAGCAGCATGTCATCCATGTATGCATTGACTAAATAGCATGATTCTCTCACAGGGATAACGGTGATACTAGGGGTGTTTATAAATTTCCTGATCAACGGATCAGAGCTATAAGGAAGAGAAGAGAGAGGAGGGGCAGCCCTGTCTGGTGCTTCTTTGTAAGGGGAAGGAAGAATCCCTGTTAGTGAGAATTCTGGCTGTGGGTAAGTGGTACAGGGTGGATGCCCAGGAGCAAAAGTAAGGCCCAAACCCATACAATCTAAGGAGCTTGTGAGATACACCCATTCCAGGAGTCAAACACCTTAGCAAAGTCAATCGCTAAGGTGGCCATTGGGTTTTGGACTGCAGTACTAACCATTTATGGTCCAGGACTAGTCACAAATTATCTGCACTTGATTTCCCTTTGAGAACCTGGTTTGTGATGGGTGAATCAGGTTAGGCAGAACTAGGGACAATCTGGTTGCTGGAACTTTAGCCAGTATCTTGGTATCTATGGGGAGAAGTGAAATAGAAACATAGAAACATAGAAGTTGATGGCAGATAAGGACCGAAGGCCCATCCAGTCTGCCCATTTCTTTTCTACCTTATAAATGTGCCATCGGCCTTTCTTGTCAATGACCTATCTATTCATAGTCATTTGTATTGCTCCCTTTATGCCTATCCTATGCCTGTTTGAAGCCCTGCACTGTATTCATAGCCACCACTTCTTGTGGTAAGCCATTCCATGCATCTACCACCCCTTTCTGTGAAAAATAATTTCCTCACATTCCCCTTAATCAGCCTCCCCTAATCTCATGCTGTGTCCTCTTGTCCTGCTATTTTTCTTATATTTAAACATGTTAGACTCTTTCACCTTGTTTATGCCCTTAAGGTGTTTAAATGTCTCGATCATATCACCTCTCTCCCTCCTTTGCTCAAGGTATACATATTGAGCTCCGTTAATCTGTCCTCATATGTCTTCTGATGCAGTCCCTACACCATTTTGGTTGCCCTTCTCTGGACTGCCTCAATTTAGTTAATGTCCTTGTGAGGTGTGGCCTCCAATACTGCATGAGTACTCAGATGGGGCCTAACCAATGTCTTGTACAGAGGATTATTACCTCCCTCTTACGACGTGATACCCTACTAATACACCCTAACACCCCTAGCCTTACCTACTGCTTTAGAGGTCTGCTTGATGATTTTAGGTCATCAGTGATGATGATGCCCAAGTCTCTTTCTTCCTTTGTGACTGCTAGCAACTCCCTCCCAGCCTATAAGTGGCTTCAGGGTTTCTTCTTCCCTATGTGCATGATTTTGCACTTCTTTGCATTAAATCCCAGTTGCCACTCTTCTGACCATTCTGCTAGTTTATCCAGATCTCTTCTCATTCTGCCCACCCCATCTGGATCATCTACTCTGTTGCAGATCATGGTGTCATCTGCAAACAGACAAGCCTTACCCTCTAGTCCATCTCCGGGTCACTAATGAAGATGTTGAATAGGACTGGCCCCAGGACTGATCCTGAGGTACCCACTTGTGACTTGCATCTCTTCTGACTGTATACCATTTACCACCACTCTCTGTTTTCTGCCAGTCAACCAGTTTGCCACCCAGTTGACCAACTTCTGACCCACCCGAGCCTACCTAGCTTATTTATCAATCTTCTATGTGAAACAGTGTCAAAAGCTTTGCTGAAGTCAAGGTAGGCGACATCAACTGCTCCCCTTGGTCCACCACTCTGCTTACCAGTCAAAGAAATCTATGAGATTAGTTTGACAGGACCTTCCTTTGTAAACCCATGCTGTCTTGGATCCTGTGCCCCTATGGATTCCAGGTGTTGCACTATCCTTTCCTTAAGGAGTGCCTCCATAATCTTGCCCACTACTGAGGTAAGACTGACGGTCTGTAGTTCCCCGCCTCCTCCTGCTACCACTCTTGTGGAGTGGGATCACATGAGCCCTTCTCCAGTCTTCTGGGACCTCTCCTGTGCTCAGAGACTCACTAAACAATTCTGCTAATGGCTCTGCTAGTTCCTCCTTTAGCTCCTTAAGTGCACCCTGGGATGTATGCCATCAGGTCTCATTGCCTTATCCACCCTGGAGCTTAGCAAGCTCTTGTAGGACCCTTTTTTGTGAAGGGAGTAGTGCTCACCTCCCTCCCTGTGTCCATGATGCTGAGCTGTGGGCCCTGCCCTACCTTCTCTTCAGTAAATACTGAGCAAAAGTATCTATTTAGGATAGATGCCTTACAAGGTCCTCTCATCACATGCTCCCTTTTCTCCATTAAGCTTAGCAATACCCCTCTGGACTTTCTCCTTTCACTAATGTATCTATAGAAAGTCTTGTCACCTTCTTTACTGTTCGTGCTAGTGTTTCCTCAGTTTGGGACTTTGCCTGCCTTACTGCCTTACCTGCTTCCCTTAGGGCAGTTTGGTATGCCTCCCTATCTTCATCCCGCTGTGTTCCTTATATTTTCTGAAGGCCAGCTGGCTCTGACCTTTTCTGCTACTGTATTTGAGAACCAAAGTGGTTTCCTTCTTCTTTGCACTTCCTTTTCTGTCTAACACAATGGGATGTTGCTTCAAGTATTGTATCCTTAATGCTTGCCCACTTTGCCTGTACCTCCTCACCTGTGTTTCTTTTTGCCAGGGCTAGCTTAACTCTGTTGGCCATCTTATCAAAGTCAGCTCCTCTGAAGTCCCATATTTTTGCCTTGGAATGGGATGATTTAGATGTAGTAGCCAAATTGAACCATACCATGTGATGGTCACTGGCCCCCAGGTGACCTTCTACCTGGAGATCTGTGATCCCTTCTTTGTTAGTCAGTACTAGATCTAGGATAGCCCTGTCTCTTGTGGGTTGCTGTACCAGTTGTTTGAAGCCCTCCCCTGCAGGGAATCCACTATGAGTCTAGTTCTGGCAGATGTTCCTGCTGGTATTGACCAATCTGTATCTGGCATGTTGAAGTCTCCCATTATCAGAACCTCCCTTTAGCTGTCATGTTTTGTATATCTTCTAACAGTAATGTGTCTATGTCCTCCCCTGGTCTGGGGCCTGTAGACAACCCCAGTTCTTATGGCTGTCCCATTTCCTGTTTCCAGGGTGACCCACAGTTCTTCTGGCTCCTTATGTGTATTCTGAATTTCTGTAGCTTTGATATTTTCATTAACGACAGGGCCACTCCTCCCCTTTTTGCACCTCGGTCTCTTCTGAACAATACATAGCCAGGTACTGAAGTCTCCCAAGTGTGGTTACTGTAAAACCACGTCTCACTAATTGCTACTATGTCCAGCTTAGCCTCTGACATTATTGCCTGCAAGTCTGGGATCTTATTTCCCAGGCTGTGAGCATTTATGTACATGATTTTCCATTGGCCAGATTTTGGTGTGTTAGTTGTTGGGTGAAGTTTGGCATTGTCCCTATGCATCGTATGGGAGACAAACCTTTTTCTTACCTGGTGATGCAAATGAACGGCAAACACGCTTGAATTCCTGTTTGACCACTAGCTGAGGGGAGGGGGTTCTTCCCATTCAACATATGGGTGCTGCACCCTCTCCCATTTGCTAGTTTAAATATTCTGCAAAGACGCCAAACTTCTGCCCCAATGCACTGACTCTTTAGTCAGATGCAGTCCATCAAATTTAAAGAACTTTCGCTCCCAGAACTGTTGCCAGTTCCTACAAATCTGTGTCCTTTTTCTGGCACCAGTCCTTGAGCCACGTGTTTAGCTCCTATCTCCCCTCTCTGACCTTCCGTCCATCTGCTCCTTCTCCCAGACTGGCAGGATCTCAGAGAAGGAGATGCCAGACGAAATAGATGATAGTTTGTCACCCAGCCTAGTCAGGTGTTCCTTGGTCTCACAACTGACCGGCTGGCGAGATCGATTAGTCCCTATGTGTACTAGGACATCAATGTTTTCTCCTGCTTTGTGAACAATTTTAGCAATGCGGTCAGTGTCTCTCCATGCTGATGTACCTGGGAGACATCTGACCATCACCCTGGCTGGAGATGGGTATCAACTCCCAATCATGGAGTCTCCTATGATCTGAAGTTTTTGGATTTCCTTTGTGCTTGTTTAGTTTTGGTTCCTGATTTGGGTGAGTATTGTTGTGCTAGCTCCTGTGCCGCAGTGTCCTGCTCTGCAGTGTCTTCTGCCTCTTTATTTGATTTCAGAGATAGAGGCAGATACCTGTTTGTAGTGTTTATATGGTTTTGGAGGTAATGTTTGGAGAGCAGAGAGTGGGGCACCTGGATTTGCTCCTCCTAACCACCTGCCAACCTCCTGGACCAACTACCCTCTGCGGCTCGAGGTTTTTCTGTTGGATGCTGGGGAAATGGCGGGTGGTTCTTATAATGTATTTCTCTTCAATATGAAATTTGAGGCGTGCAATCTCTGCCCATGCTGCCTGGAGCTGAGACCTAAGATCTCCAAAGGCCCAGCACATAGGACAGTGTCCTAAATCCTGTAAGACTGTCCTTCTGAAAATTGTTCCACAGTACCTGCAGTTAATGAAATCCATTCCAAATAAGTTGCTGGGTTTGTAACCTAGTCAGAGTAATTAGAAGGAAAAAATGCAAGTAATGGTTTAATTGTGCTTTGTTTAACTTGTTATAACAAGTTAAATTACTAGTGCCGTGTAAATGAGATCACCTTGTGGAGGCCCCACTGATCCGCCCTTCCTGCTCTGCCACAGGAAATGTCACAACTGTGGTACCCTATAAAAGGAGTGTAGCGTGGGGTGGTTGGGATGGGGTGGTGGCTGGGCCCTTCCCTGCCTAAAAGAAGAACCACGGATGAAAGAACAAGGAGATAAGAGCAGAAACAATCAGTCAACAACAAATTCAGTAACCCTGAAAGCTTATCCTAATGTCAGATAAAACTGTAAAACCTGTAAAGCACCACCTGTAATAATTTCAGAGAAGATATACCCTGTAAGAAACACTTTTCTCCAGAGAAAATAAAGCAGTAACAGAAGATATACCTTGCAAAAGACAATTTGAATCAGAAGATTACAGCAGTAATCTGTTAGCACACACCTGTAGGCACACCTTGTAATAATGCAGAAGAAGGTCTACCAGCAACAACAATTTGAATCAGAGAAAAATAAAGCAATGAAATGTTAGCAACAAACAGTAGCAATCCCTGTGTAAAAAATAAAAACACCACCACACAGTAAATCTGCTTAGCCAAACTAAGTCTTAATCCTTCTCCCTTGCTCTGGTAAGTTTCTCTACTCTGCCTTTCAAGCAGTCTTAGAAGGAAAGAGCTCAGGTGAAGCTAGGTGCCTTGGCCAGCAAACCAAGTCTTCTACCTCCAAGATATCAACTAACCTGACTTTTTAACCCTTCTTTCTGTTGGAAATTACTGACAGTTTGGGTCTGTAGTTCACACACAGTAGGCTGTCTGAGGATTTTTAGGATTAAGGTTATTAGGGCATCACGCATGGTAGGGGGAGCATTGTATCCTTCTGAGCTTCATGGAGGGCTCGTAGGAGGGGATGGTAATTTCTTCTTGTAATAGTTGTTACAGCTCTGTTGGCATCCCATCTGGCCCAGGGCCTTCCTTTCACCATCTGGAATAGGGCGGGCATAGTTCATCATAGGTGATTGGGGCATCCAGGTCATGACGTTGTTCTTCAGAAAGCTGAGGGAGTTGCATTCCTGGCAAAAGGTTTTCAGTCACTGGGAGAGCTTGTCTTCTGACAGGGTGTTTTGGGACTGCTAGAGCTCCTGATAGAAACTCTGCATGACCTCATTGATGGCCTTGGTGTCATTACTACCTTTCCCTGCTTATTCTTCAGGTCAAGAATTCTGAGGAAGCCTGTTGCTTCCACAGGTGATGGCTAATAATTCTCTCCCTTGTCGCCTCCCTCCCAGGATCTATGTTTGGCTCGAATCAACTGCCACTCTGCTTTTCTCTTCAACAGCATGATGTTAACCAGAAGGGAGAGTTAAGGGTTTTTGGGAGAGATTTTGAATTGTTTTTCCAAGCATGTAAGCTCATCCTGCAGCTCTCATATTTGTTTTGTTCTTCCATGTTTTAGCTGCTGAAAAGGAAATAATTCTCCTCTTATAACAGCCTTGAAAGCTTCCCAAACTGTGTTTGCTCGAGTTTCCTGGGTGTGGCTAGAAAATAGGAATGGGCCTCGTTCTTTATATAATCTTGAAGCATTGCATCCTGCAGCAGCAGCAGGATTACATCTCCATCTTGTGGAGGGCGAGCTTTGACCCAGTGGGGAAAATTTGATCATAAGTGGAGTGATCTGATATAACTATATTACTAATGGTCGAGTCCCCACCCCTGGCATAGCTACATGGTTAGCCAGCCAAAATCAAGCCTACTGTGAGTCCCATGGATATTGGAAAAGAAGGTGTAGTCATGCCCTTTCGGATGGCTAATTCTCCAGGGATCCCCTAATGCCCATTCTGACATCAGAGGGATTAGCATTGCTAGGACCTTAGGGTGGGATTGTGGAATAGGAAGGGGTTGTCTATGAATACATCTAGCACTAAGTTGTGGTCCCCTCTCAGCAATATTGGGACATCTAGCTCTTCGTTGGACAGCTCTGTAAAAGCTTGGCTCAGTTCAGAGTAGATTTCTCCTGAATCGGTATTATGAACATAGACATTGGCTACATGACTTTGCCACCTGGTAAGAGAGTTTAGCTCTATCCATCTCCTTGTGAGTCTTGGCATTGAGTTTCAATGGCCCAGGGTCCAGTCCTCCATAGGAAGATGGTCAAACCCTGGATTTTGTGGGAGCACAAGTGGGTAGTACTGTCCCCACCCAGAGCTTTTGACCATTGCACTGTATGGCTGGTGAGGTGCTGCCTCCTGGAGCAGGGTCACATCAGCCCCATGGAGTTCAGAAATTGCAGGACCTTGGTGCATTTTGCTGGATGGTTCAGCCTCCGAACATTCCAGGAGATGCACCTCCAACCCTGTGGCACAGCTGAAAATGTTGCCATTGATGTTCAACACCAGATACTTTAGTAGACAAGAAGGTACTCACCCAGCAAGCAGCAGTAGAAAAGGCAGAAGGGAAGAGGAGGGTGTAACTAGCTACTGGATTATCCTAAAATGTGTGCAACTGGTAAACATCAGAGAAGGGTGCTGAGAAAGGGTTGAAGATAATGAGTGTTCTTGCCTTCAACTAGGAAAAACCTGGTCAAAACAGGAGATATGCAGATTATATATCTTTAAAGTATATTCTTAGCAATAACTAGCTATCAAACAACAACTTTGTACTACTACAATGTTAACCACTAAGTAAACAACAATAACTCAGTTGTTGGTTGAGTTGTGCATGTGAGAAAGGACAGATAAGCCCCTTGAGCCACACTGCTTCAGGCACCAAAAACAAATAGGGGAGAGGTCACACCAACATGGGTGATCTGTCCCAACTCCATAGACCTGGTCACAAGGCCAGTTCTGAGAGTCAAGGCAAGTCCGGTGACCATGCCCATCCTGACTTAGGGAGCAGCAAGGTCAGCCAGCAAATAGTAGGCAGGAGCCACCTGCCTGGGAAGGGGGGACTCTGTCAACCACCCATTTCACTTGTGAATCAAGCAGCAACTAGGAACTGTATCTTTGTCAGGGTTACAGGGTAGCCAGCTATGATCTATATTATGCAGCTCCATAGATAGTACTTGACCATCCCTTTATAGATGTTATGACTGCAGCCACCATTGGTTATGTTTAACTCATTGCCCCTAGAAACATCTGTAGACATCAGCAAATCTAACTACAGTGTGTCCCAGAACGCCTACAGAAGTCACCTACAGACTTCCTGTGTGCCCTAGAAATGTCTGGAGAAGTCACTCACAAATTTTAATATTACTTGCCAGCCAAAATTGATTAGTATTGACTGCATAGTACCATTAGAAAGTAAGGTAGTGCTGAACAATCTTGCCACTGACACTTTCTGTGTATCATGTTCACTTTAGGAATTATTCACATTTGTTTCTGACATTTTGTTAATCTAGAACCACCTAAGCACTTTGAAGAAAACACACATTCTGGTATCTTAGCCAGTATAAAACAAAACCAAACTGAGCACAGTTGATTGCATAGAACCGTTGCAAAGGCAATTTTGTGTGGAACAACTTTGCCACTGATATGTTGTGTGTGTCATGTATACTTGAGGAGTTATATGCATTAGTTTATGGTATGGTGTGTATGGTTCAGATTTGTCCCTCAAACCTCTCCAATACACCTTGACTCAAATGGGAAAAATTATATTTAATACTACAGAAATAGCTGTTTGTTTTACAAACAAATTATTAAAATTACATCTAATGTCTGGTTGCTTAATTTGGTGTTGATATGTTACATATTTCCCAACAAAAAAGGTTTATGGTGCATTTTAGTGGAAAAATATTTTGTTTTGCTGTTTCAACCAGCACAGAAATAAAACTAAATTACCTGCTATTCCTTGCATACCACTGTTGGAAAGGTAATTTTATGCTGAACAATTTTCCACTCATAATTTGTGACTAACACTTATGGTTTTTGTGCTATTAGCATTTGTTTGCAGCATGCCAATTATGGCTTGATTTTGCTTAGAAGGCCCAGGATTAACTGTTAACAGTATACAGGAGACAAGTGTTGCAACTTCAGAGAGCTCCTGTGGAGGCAATGAGTTAAGCAGATGAGCTCACTCCCAGGGTTGAGATTGTGTGATTATTTCACCCACTACAGGGAAGGAGTTTGTCCCTATGCGCCACAGTTACAGCAGGAGGAGAAGCAAAATGAAAAGGAAGGAGGGGGTACAGCGCTGTTCATTAACTACTCACTCGCCACCATAAGAGGGTGGCTAGTTACCTTTATTATGGGGAAGTAAGGTAAGGAGTAGCCTAATTGGACTTGATGCCTGCAGTATGTAGGCAAAGCCCCGAGGTCAGAATGCAGATCGGAGGCAGGAGGACTCACTTCCTTTCCTGTGGACTAATGGGAATACAGAAACCTGACCCAATAGAACGTATGAATAATTCAAGTGCTATACAGTTAGTTTGTTGTGTTCCTTCAAGGCATCTCCAATTTCACATATCTGATCCATCTTGATAGGATTGTAAGGTGATGTGAGGGCTTCCTAAAAGTTTTCAGTCCAGGCTTTAACAGGCCAGCAGTCGCAGCAGCATTTTCCTTGCACTCTTCCATCATAGATGTCCAGTCTAGTGGAGCCAAGTAATCCATAGGTATTGCAGGTACATCGTCAGAGTGGCCCAGCTGCTCATTTCTCTCCAGTGTAGGCATATTCACCCTTAGAAGTTTTGCAGGGAGGGAGGCTGTTGAGTTACCCTGCACTGTGGAACAGGGCTTCTGGAGCACTGACACTGTCTCACTGGAAGGGGTATCAGCTAGTTCCAGATGTTTGGGCTTCAGGTTAGTATTGGGTACATAGGAGCTGTGGGAAATACAGAGGTGACCAAAGGTTGTTTAGTCCCTGTAGGAGATGAAGCCCATAACTGCCTGTGCATGGGGAATCCCTGTTGGGCAGACCTGTCCGGCTAAAGTTGTTGTTCCATAGGTAGCATTTCTTCCTAATGGTTCCCTGGTCCGCCTAGCCCTTGGTACCCAGAGGCATCTGGGAGATGTACTTTTGACAGCATGGTAGGCCAGTGATTCTGGATCCAGGCCTCGGCATTCCTAGGTGATTCTGCAAGGAAGTGTTGGCTATTTTTAGACAGGAACAGTGCTGTAAGACCCTTGAAATGATATTGGATTGAGTTAGCATTCAGTACTTTTTCAGAAGGTTATAGGCTTTACGCTTGGCTTCCACTTCATGGGTAAAGTCCCTGTAAAAAGAGATGGTGTTGCTCTCCATACCAGCTCTCTGATGTCCCTTGTTGCCCTAAGTAGGCGCCTCCTTAACTGAAAAGCATAGCAGGTAGGCAATTATTGTCTGTGGGCCATTGATATTTTTGGGTTGCCAAATACCTGATGTGCACATTCTACACCCACTGGTTCTTTCCAGTGGTCACCTAACAAGCTGTGGAATCCACTTATTCAGGAATCTTTCCATGTTTGGGCCCTCGACCCCGTCTGGCACCCCATGGATCTGAATATTATTTCTCCTACTTTGATTTTCTGGTCCTCCACTCTGTGCCATAATCGACCTAATTTGGCTTCATGATCCCTGAGCTTTTGCAGCACATTGATGTGCTGTATTTCTAGCTCCTCCGCTTGCTGTTCAAGGATGTTCTGCTAATCCTTCAGCTCATGGACAATGGCAACATTACCGCTAAGGAAGCGCCAATGGTGTCAACTCTGTCAACAATGCATCAAGCATTTTTGTAATATTGACGAGGTCCTCCCCATCTGAGTCTGGTCTGAGATAAGGGGATGGCCTGATCAGGTGCTCCCTTGTTTCTGGTGTCTGGAGGCTCCATGTCTTCAGTAGAAATGAAGAGCAGCAGGGAGATAGCACAGAATTGGCTGTTCACCGGAAATTAATTGATCCCCTCTTGTTCGGAAAAAAAAATATTCTGTTGTGGCCTGGTGTGGAATGGGGGTGGGGTGGGTGCTAAAGCTCTGACTGAGGATGATACAGTATAATTCGAGAGCATGATCAGGCCTTTGTGGCCTAGTCGTGGAGAACTGGTCCAATATTTGCGTGGTGCAACAGATGCAGTAGGAGTGTGGCTACCCCAAAGAACAACTTCAGAGTTGCGACAGATGTGGGGAAGGTATACTCTAGCAGTAAGGTAAGCCTTCAATCCAGCATCTTGGTGGCTGATGTAAGATTTATTGCCGGCTGGGGCAGAGTGAGAGATTTAGGCTGCCATCTTCTTCAGGTCCAAGCCACACCTTCAACTTTCTGCATTACTGTGACATCTTTACATGATGCTGAATCAAGACTCCATTTCTGTAAAGATTGATGAGATTATTTCTACCTCTGAAACAGATACATAACAATGAATGGTCTGAGAATTCTACTGGAATTGTTCTGGCCAAAACTGGGGACAAGAAAAATAATCCATCCAGGTATGTTAGGACCCTTGGGAATAGGTACACAATCCTAGTGGATGCAATTTTCTATAATCATCAGTTAGCCCAGCTGTATTAATCATATTCTGTAAAGAAATAGAATCACAGTAGATTTTTTCCCACATTCCTGTCTAATTGTGAAATCCTGGGAGCAGTTAAAATCCCTCCTAAGAGTAATATTCTTGAGGTGGCTAAAAAGCTTTAATAAGATTAAATAGCACCCTTTATCTGATTTACCTTGAGGGGCGAGACTTTAATACACTGATAATTCTGACCCTCATATGTTATGTCTAACAATAACACTCTTCCAGGTATAATATCTACCAACTGAAGTAATTGTAATTCTGTATCTCTAAATAATATCCCTACTGAGTCTGTTCTATCTTGTCTAAATGACCAGAATAATGGGCCACACCACCAACCTCTTCGTGGCCTGTTGATCCAAAAGTGAGGCAACTCTGGCCTCTTGTAAAAATTATATTAAATTTCTCTTGATGTAACAAACTAAATATAGCTAGATTTTTTTTAACCTTTAAACTATGAACATTTAAAGTGGTGATTTTAAATTGCTCCATTTGCTAAAAAGATAGCAAAACCAAGTTTAGTGAAGAATCATACCAACAGTTAAACAACTCAAGTCAACCCTCTCCTCTGCCTTTCCCTTTAAAAAGTAGCTCTTTCCTTTTTTTTCTTCTCCGACCTGGAGAGGTCGAGTTTTCTGGTGACTGATTGACCTGAAGCTCTGAATCCATGTGACCCTAATCAGAATCTCTATTTTGTTTCTGACTGCAAGGCCTCAGATTTGCTCATTAGAGAATCAATTGGCTCTGAAGCTGCTGTTTAGATACCCTCATGCCTCTGCAAGGTAGAACAAGCTGCTCTGTCTATGGCAATGGAGGGGCATACTAGTTCCTTCCCCGAGGACCCAGTCTGGTCCAGATTTGGTGCCAGAGTACCTGGTTCAGAGCCTGAACATGGAGGGTTTTCACAGGTGGTGTGGAACTGGGAAGGGTTCTTAAGGGTCCTGCCTGCTGTTGTTCTGCTTTTATCAATACTGGACCTGTTGGCCTCAAAGAAGGTGGGGGGTTACAGGGGGGTTTCGGTCATTCTATGGGGCTGAAATTGAAGCAGGAGGCAATGTTGGCCTTGATTATTTCCTGAATGGGAATCCTGAGGTCAGAACTACTGCACTTGCTTTTGGGGCTGTGAAAATAAGGTCAGAGTGGTTCAGTGGAGGTGTCAATTTGCTGCGGCCAAGGACAATCTTGATACATGTGTCCTCTTGCATAACACAGGTTGCAGGTATTCCAATTCCTGTAGGCTAGACTAAGGTGACCAATACCCCACACAAGCTGTAATAAAGTTTATCGCAAGCACCTGACAGATGTGAACTTGCTCTGCATCTATACAAGGCTTTAGGCTGGCCTGAGTAAAACAGACACATACCCCTCTCTTGCTGAGGAAAAGCTGTTAGGATATGCATAACCCCATGAGGTCCCAGCCTGAGACAATCTTTAAAGTGCCAGCTCCCTGTCCAGAAGCACTCAGAATGTATTATAGCCTCTGGCATTCAAAATGTCACAGCGTTTACTTAACCAATAACATATATTATTGATGTTGACATTCCTGTTTCTTAACATTTCTGTGACTGTCTTTATCAATGGTTTGGTCAGTAGGATGGACATGAATGGCAAGCACACAGGTGTCTGTTTGAGCTTTTCATAAAGGCTCCAAAACCTTTCCAACCCAGCCCCATTCGAGAAACTTATATTAAAGTGTTCTTCTCCTGAGAAGTATATAAGAGCAAACATATTAGGATGGGATAATCTTTAAAGAGTCTTTCAATAGAAATTTTCCTACATAGGCTCTGTCAGGTTTATCAGCTAAACCCTACTATAACAAAGCCGCACAGCATTCCGTGTGGTAGTACTTGGCCTGGCATAGAATAAATCTGCAGACTGCCTATGATGTAATGGTGAGCCCCTCATGCAACCCAGGACCATCAGTTGCAGGTTCCCTCTTCTCCTTCTGTAATATTTGGAAATACATTTGGTGTCTCAATGTTAATTTTGTCTGCCTTGTCCTAAATAACCGCCACTTCTAGGTTAGGAGTAGACCCCCACTGAGTCTCCCCAGCCATTTCTTTCTCCCCGGTTGTACTTTCTGGGTCCAGGATATTCGCGACAAAGTCCTGCTTCTCCAGCCCTCATATTAGGAACTTTGAATTCAGTTTGATATAAAATCTGCTCTTTAAAAGTGATTGGGACCCACCATGGAGTTTACAGCAAGGTTTCTGCTGACCATGAGGGTCAGGAATCCAATTCCTGGTGGTGTCTTTCATGCAGCCTGCATCTTGCAATGCTGTCTCTGGTGTCCACAGTCAGTTGCACTTTCTGGTAATGGCATTCCAAAGCTTCACTCAATCCTTACCACTGCAGACTGCAGTGCTCAGAACTCGATGCTGGGGAAACTTCCTGGGCATACTCTGGCAGGGTTCTGATTCCTGGGTGGGCTTCCACTCACTAGGTTCACTTGATCCTCTCCCATTCTTTCTGTTTCCTCCCTAGCATCCTCTGCTATTGGTTCTCTTGCCTTTGACTCCTCCCCACTCATAGGCTTTGCATCTGCTGATGAAAAGATCTCAGACTCTCTCTGTCCTGACATCGGCATTCTGGCATCTCCTCTGGATTACTGGTATGTTGCTGAACTATGAAACTGCCATTATTTGCAGTGGGAATGACAATGCTGGAACTATGAAACAGTCCACCAGCCTACCAGGCATCCATCCTCCTCCTCCTCCTCCTCCATGAGTTCATCCACCATCTTGGTGGGAGCCAACAGTGCCCCTTCACAGAGTAGGGAATTTTGTATTATAACGTAAAAGAAAATACATACAAAATAGTGTACTACATACAAAATCATAAAAAGAAAGATAAACATAAAGACGTATTTCATCATACATCAAAATAAGATTGTCAGTTTAAAACTTCTAAATTAAGCAATAAATACTGAAAACAAACCTCACCACTACCAAAATAGTATGGGAATTTCCCCAGTGTCCTGGCCAAATTTCTACGTTCACTAAAAATACCACCAACAGCTTAATCTGGTTCAATGTCAGTTTGCATCCATCTGTAACCCTCTACCCCAGGATGAGGCTGAAAAAGCAGAATTGTCTAGTCCTATTTTTCCAGTCAACAAAACTAAATAAATAACTACGATGAAAAATGTCACTTCAAACCACTATTGACACCTGATGTTTGAAAGTAAGTTTCCACTCACAATTATCCCAGATCTTTTCAAAATGTCAAGATGGCACACTCACACATCATTACTGACTGGCAGGAATCTGACTTGACTTGTAGCACCCTGTCTTACCAAGGATGAGGATCAGTCAGCTCAAGGCCATCCGGTCTTTAGTTTCCTACAGACACCTAGTCACCCCTATGTGGTGAAAAATATAGGTACAGCTGGGATCACCTGCAAAGTAGTAAAACTCAAATCATAACATTTTATGACATCACCTAATGGCAACATGTTCACAGAAAACAACATGGAGGCAAGGATCAACCCCCATGCACTCTGAAGCCAATGGCATGTGTCCAGGACAGAAAATTATCCAGTACAACTTGCTGCACCCTGCCAGTAAGAAAGGACTAAAACCAATTGAGCACTGTGCTGGTGAGACAAAATATTTCTAAGGTGATCCAACAGCACTCCATGGTTCACTGTGTCAAAGAACGATGAGTGATAAAGAAGAACCAAAACAAACTGATACCCTCTAACTCTCACCATAAGGAGATCAAATTGTTAATAGTCATAGATGTCCAATTATTGCAAGTGTACCTGCTGATACACTGCCACAACCTTCCTAACCACCTTCCCAAAATGAAAGAGTTAAGACTGGTCTATAATTTGCAATTACATCAGGGTCCAATTAATGCTTCTTTAGGAGGAGTCTTTTTTATCTCAGCCAAAATGTTTTTGAAACCATATACTATACAAAATGATGTATGGGTAACTATACACTTAAGGCTGTTTCCATTTCAGGGTTGTGATAACATTACAGAACCTCTTGAACTCTTGAAGAAAATAAACTTATATACAAGCAATCTATAGGATCCCTTTCCTCTTCCTTCTATACCAGCTCTACATATAATTAGTACTTCCAATGGTTGAACAACCCACAGCTGTAGGTATAGCCATTAATCTATTTCATCAGGGCCCTGTTCAGGTTATAACTCTTCTATGTATAGTCTGATAAAAAAATGTTATTTTCTGTAATAAACACTGTGTTCTAGTTCTGTATTTAGTTAATACTTTAATGGTTGTACAACCCAGAGCCTTAGGTATAGCCATCAATCTATTCCCAAAGGGGATATTGGGGTTATAACTGTTGAATGCTAAGAATCAACTTAATTAACTTTGTTAAAGCCTCTCTTGTAAAACCCATGATTTCTTTTGCATTAACTTATTATAATCTAATAAGCCTATTTTATTTACAAGTTTTAACTTAGTACACATTACTAGTGCAAAATAAGTAACACAATCACACAATAACATAGACCTAAACTAAATCCAGCAAAATCATTATCTCATACAGTGATCATTGCGACCTCTGGCTAACCATTAATACATTTCATTTACTCTAAGTAACTGAATGCATGTGCTGTTCTTACTACTGTCTCAGAGGACCCATTCATGGTCTTCTGCATCATGTTCTTTATCCCTTTGGCTCTGGGCACAAACTGAGCTACCTTTTGAGTTTGAGTTGCACCACAAGTTGCACTGTTCTTTCTCTGAATGACAAGTATAAGGTTGCATTAACTCATTTAAACTTTAACTGGAATGTCACTGCAGTTGCATTAACTTGTTGTGATTACATTTTAAAACACTGTACCCATCAGGAATCATAATGGGACACAGGGCATGACACTAAGACGTAACTTCTTTTACAGATCTTCAAAACTTTATTTAGAGACTGGTACCAATAACAAGAGGCAGTGGAAACCCTGTGTAGAAGCCCAGAGCTGCAGCTTCTGGTTTAATCCCATTTCTAATCGGCAATCCAAATTAGTTGTCAT
Organism: Neoceratodus forsteri; assembly: GCA_016271365.2. NCBI lineage: Eukaryota > Metazoa > Chordata > Ceratodontiformes > Ceratodontidae > Neoceratodus > Neoceratodus forsteri. Next base: position 1,049,967,016 of record CM057459.1, on the reverse strand, counting down.
AAATAGCATAATTCAGCATAATCATAGTTCTATACATGTCCCCGACTTCGGTCATGGTACAACTCTAGCAACATCAATTACTTAGAGATGTGGCAAAGTAAAACTTGCCGGTGAAGTTCTCAGAAAGTGGTGACATTTTCCACTTCATGGTGCTTCATGAAGCTTTGGGAAATTTTGACTTTGCCAATTGTGAAGTTTTGCCCTGAGGTGAAAAACTGTGCACTTCACATTCCACAAATGTTGTGAATTGCATGAAATTCTCAAATTAATTTGTGGAGCAATTCTGCAACTTTGCACATCTCTACTACTTGGTAACACATGTACACTTTCATTTAAGATACTCCTGTCCATATCTTTAGTACTTTGATGACACTTTTCCCTGCTATATAGGTAACATACCCTAAGTATACAGATGGTTGCAGTCCCTTTGCAACTGAGAGTGTGAAGAGGACATCAGAGAGTATCTTGCCTTGTTAGGCACATAAGAGAACAATATGGTCTCTGGCAGAAGTCAACAAAGAGTGCACCTTTCCTGAACACCCATTCACACTATGAAGCATATGACTACCTTGATAAGCCTGCCACTTATCCTGTTCCTCCATTGGGGTCAGAGCCAGCTGCTCTGATCTTTACAGATTCACAGGCTCTTAGGCTATAGAATCCCCCACCCCAGTACAGGAAACTTATCCATAACTTCTTCCCCATTGAACAAACTGGGACAGATGGTGCAGAAGCCATCAGGAGACCTCTCATTGAGGGTGGACCTCAAAAGGCTCACACAGTTCCAATTTGGCCCCAGGTAAGGGCCAAAGCCTCCAGAGACCCACAACAGAGGGAGCATATGCCACTGGGAACCAAGAATCCTGCCACTATCCCTTGGTCTGCAGGATCCTTTCAATGATCCCAGATGGAGAAGTGCACCCAGAGGTGCTACGGCTGGAAAATACACACACAGAGGTAACCTGGACTGGAATACCAAAACCAGGACTACTTCAAGTGGGTTGGATCTCTTATTTCTGTGCCTCTAATGGAGGGAAAAACATGTCCAGGAATCCTCCTGGTCAATGGTCAATTTCCTGTACAGCTGGCACAGAAATTCTTTACCAAGTAGAACATATGAGGAGTAAACAGGATGTACACTAATAACATTCAGAACATTTCAAGAAACCTTGAATCCAAAGATAGCTTAACCCTTTCAGTGTATAACCTTTAAGTGCCTAATCACAATCACATTATATTTCATTTTGCATTAGGCCACTGTTACTGGACTAATGCAAATACTTCAAACCTTTTATAAGTCCTTGCCACCCTGTTTAACAGTCAGGTTACTCAAAGAATAAACAATATGTTTTGCAGTGGAGATAGTACTCCTAAGCTTTGGTGGAAAGGTTACAGTCTTACTGCAGCAATACAGCCTCCTGAAGTAGATTGGGGTACTGAATATTATAGGACAACATACAACATCCTGACTTTAACATTAAGACATGACATATGGGGGTGGCAGCCAATACACTGGGAAGGTGAGAGGAGAAAGCATTGTAAAATGGACCTGGGGTACTAAAGTGATGTCCACCATCCCATATCCAAATTGCCCAGTGAGGCTCACTGTGAGGGCCACTTCTTCTGTGCTGGTTGGCTGATCATGGGAAGAGGAAGTAGAAGTTAGGAGATGTCCTGTGGGTGTTAAACTGCAGTGTCATGGCACAAGAAAGTGGAATGTTACAGACACAGTTAAATTATATGCAAGTGTTGGGACAGGACACTGTGGCAGGGGACTGAGTAGTAGACTACAATTTCATTCTTGATTGCTGTACAACTATATAATCTTCTGGTTTCAGTGCTATACAATATGTATTGTAATTTGCAGAAAACAGGAATAGAGACAAAATAGACAACATTCATATCCATGGACCACAGAAGAAGTCTCAGAATTGTTTTCAGATATATATATATATATATATATATATATATATATATATATACACAGAATTACATGCAACATCCATTTTAATGCTGGGTGTGTGCTGCTTAGATGTACTGTAGCATAAGGGCAGCCTAGAATAGAACAAAGAGTTTGTATCATGTCATATGCTATAGTATGTTGCCATCTGGCAGAGAAAAGTATTAGCCTCCTACTGTGTCACAAACAGACTGTCCATGGTGGCTTGATTGCCTGTACCGACCTTAGAGCTGGCTTTGTTGTTGTTGCTTAGCAACTGGTTGAGATGATAGAGAGGCCTGGCAGCTATTGATAAATGAATGCTGCCTGATGGGGAACCAAATGAGGATGATGATTAAGAAATTTATGGAGTTCTGAAGGATGTCCACCTCCCTGTAATATCATCTGCAGCTAGTAATACAACACCTTATTGACAGATTAGAGTATAAGTTTCATTTCATAAGAACTCATGAATACATAAGGAATATAAAACAGAAAATGGCAATTAAATGATCTGAATGGCTAACTGTGATTCAACATAATTCATTATATTCACTAGTAAACTAACTTTTGAGGCAGAAATGTCTTTTATTTGTTAAATGGTCTGACTTAGATTTTTGGTATTTATCCAGTGTGTGTGTGTGTGTGTGTGTGTGTGTGTGTGTATTTCTCAATTTTCTCCATTTTGTGCCTTGACAGTCTTCATTATTGTTGGGCTACCAGGTGACTTAAAATGGTGTGTCCATTTTTCTTTACACACTAGAACATCCTCTACCATCACTGGAAGTGTTTTGTGATTTGAAACACTGCCTAGTCTTAAGTAAGACATGCCAGGATGTGTAATTATAGGTTAATAATTGCACACCTCATGTGCATTATTAGGCATGAGGCATTTGTGCTGAATGCCTTTAACAAGTAATAGGAAAGTGTGATTATTTACCATAATTAGACATCCTTGAAGTTTCATATTGCACTTACAACATCAGTTCTATTATGAATGTATTTTAATGTTTGATTTTAATAAGAACATATTGTGTTCTGTAAGAAATAAAGACCAAACAGTGTTCAAATTGCAGTCAGTTAATATTGTAGATGAACATGGTGTACAGACTAAAATACAGAACTATAACTATGCCAACAAATAAAAAATAATTGCACTGTAGTACTGTACTTGTCTTTTAGCCAAGCTGGTGACTATAATGGTCCATCACAAACCTTATTGGACATCCTCGTATGTCAGAGGCACTGACATTCCCACATGATGTTCATAATGCTTAGAGGTTTATTAACTCAGAGAAACTAAACTCTGGTAAAGACTTATTGGTTGAATATAATGTTGCAGCTGGCCCACTAGTGCAAAGTTTGTGCTACCATGTATGATGCTGGTGACTCATGTTTGGGCCCAGATTCAGGTCACTATGAGCTGGCATGGGGAAAGATGATTAAGTGTTTCAAGGACTACTTTCCTCTTTCAGGGAGGCAGGGATATGAGTCCTGCTGTGTGATTACCAACTAACAGACACAAGGTGGTATCACAGTTGTAGACACCAAGAAAAGAAGGTATACGTCAAAATACCAGGACATTCACATGGTAGTGGAATGTGATATCATTGCAAGATCAGCATTCCTGAGCCAGCCCGGTGGCACTGAGGGTTGAGGTGCTGGACACCACACCTCACGACATGCTGGCGACCCGAGTTTGGGAGTGGACTTGGGTCATTGGCAAGGGAGGATTAGGATCGAGCACCCATAGGACTGCTCTCCTTTCTGGGGGTGTGCTGCAGTTCCAGCCACTACCAGTGGAGACTGGGAGCAGTGCAACTTGCTGCAGTGCATACTTGGGGAGGTGTTGGCAGGTATCCTGCACATTGGTGCGGGAGCACACCGTCAAGCCCTGGATGTCAGTGCACGTCCACACCCACAGGAACATCAGAACAAGGAAAACAACTGGCACCCAGGAAGACAATGGTGGATTCAGTGGACAGCCCCCACACTCAACATTGGGTCACTTCCAGCTGGTCTCAGACTCTCTTTCATGCTCTACTCACCCTACTAGATTGTAGATAGAGCGCCAGTAGGACAATGCGGTCCCACCTTGGGGTACTCAAAACCAGGGAGTTGGTGGGGTGGCAGTTGTGGAGGAGAGATCCCAGGATGGAGATTTGGTCTGGAGGAATGTCTGGCAGAGCAGGAACAGGCCAGATTGAATGACCACACCTGAGAGAGAGTCCTATGAGGCCAGTGTGTGGCAGCATAAAGAAAGTTAAAAATAAAAAAAAAAAAAGATCTCCATTCTTGTGGGGAGGAAACAGAAAATACACCATGTCTGCTAAGGTTGACCTCCCCTGATAAAGAGCTGTTTGACCATCGAAACATTGAGGTTTCTGCTCCTGGTCTTCAATTCACTAAGTCATGTTGTGAGTGCTGCAAGATGCTGCAATAAAAATTGATATACCACCAACTGGTGCTTCTCCTCTGTGACTGTTATTGATCTGTTGTTCAAAATCTTGGAGAAGGCAGCAGGATTTATTGAGTGTGCTGCAATCCAACTCCAGGCAGCTAAGGTTGAATCTCACACTTCTCATAGGTTCATGTATGGCTAGCATAGCTCACAATCCACCACCATAGTGTTCCTGAGAATCTGGATGATAATGCCAAAGCCCATGAGATGGTCTGTGATGTAATTGGAGGATTTCATCAGATTGGGACAGACTGAAGGAAACGGAAGAAAACTTGATTAAAAAAATAATGTTGCAGACTTTGTCCCAGTGGTGTGACTGGAGTGCATTGCACATTCCATTTTGATTGCAGGAATCCAACATGGAAACCAGCTGAAGGCTGAATCACTGTTGGCTTTAATTATTCACTGCTGATCTTTTTTTTCTCAATAATTTGTAAAAACATATATATTTTCCACTACTGGGTAAGACTTTTAAACACTTCTGATTTCAGACCTTTGGGAGTGTGGCATGGCTGGAGCTGGGGTGGAACTGGTAGGATTTTTTTCCAAGCCGGACTCTTAGCACAAACAATCACTCCTAGCAGGCACTTCTATTTCTACTCATGCTCCATCCTAGAAACAGTCCCACATATCTCAACACCAACTCCATCCCCACACAGCCCATGTTAGTCCCAAAGTCCACCTGTTTAAATAAAATTAATTATTTTCTCACATTGAACACAATATAGAGGTCCTTATCCTCTGCATTTTATCACCATCATGAATGCAGGTCATCTCTCTACTGTAGTGCTTTGCACAGCACTACCATCCTTCAGGCCTAGCAGTGATATGCAAATGGTGAGGATCATTCCATTACATTGAAGTAGTGTAAAATGTAATGTTTAATTATAACAAAGTGGATGACTTTTAGGTTGATAAGGAGTGGATGCTAGAGCTGAGATGTTTGGGACAAAATGATGGACTGGGGTTGGAAAAACAATGCATGATAGTGGTCTCCATGGCTGTGTTCTCTGTAAACTGACTGCATTTTTAAACTGGGGATGGGGAGGTCACCCATGGCTATACCCTCAATGAACACTTAGTACAGTTTAGATGAGGGGTGCAAAAGGAGTATTAGGGTTTGTGAAAACATTGTGTGGTCAAGCATTGTTAATGACTAGAGATGGAGGGTGTTAGCACAATGCTTAAGAGAAAGCTGTGAAACTCAACATTCAAGATTAAATCTCACTGCTGTCACTCACTGTAAAGTCCTGAACAAGTCACTTCACCTTCCTGTGTAACACCTCTGTGTAATCTCTTGAATACATTTCCATGCTGTTTGAATTTCCTTGTATGTTAAAATATATGGTACCCTTATGGTATACCGAGGCTCACTATCCCAACACTGATCTGCTTGGGCAGTATTGCCCAACAGGTTCAGTATCCACACAGTGAGCATCCCGGCATTAGGAATCCTGAGGGACATTTAGAGTGGTAAGGTAGTGGATGTGACGGCTGCTACCTTAACCATGTGCAAGGGATTGAAATCCTAGAGGAATCGGGAGGCTGGCAGAGCTGCCGGTGGTGTTGAGGTATACCACTGGTGGCTCAGCCAGCATGCTGTGGAGGTGTGGGTTCTATCCACACTGCGGGTGGCATAACTTTTATGGCACATGCTCTTTAAGTAATTTTTATGACTCTGAAGTCCTTTCCCCTCGAGTTAGATATTTTAGTTACAGGGGGTGGGGGTGAGACCCTCTCATGGGGGTTTGGGGTGAAGCCCCTGATTTTCCTCGTGTTTTTCAATCAGATGTCCAAAATCGTAGTTTCATGCATCTGATTGATTCAGCAGGATGGATTTCAGGCCAGTGGGATCAGTATTCCAAGACTCAGGATACTGACTTTAGGGATACATAGTATATGCAATGCAACATAGTGATTTAAGGTCAGGAGGGACATTGTCCTTCATGTCTGCCCCACCTCCGCCTTCATAAGCAGGAATAAAGAAGCATGCTTTAATGCTTTTCAGATATGTACTAATTTATAGGGATTTCCTATGCACTCTACTAAAATGAATATCTTGAAATGTCTTTGGTAAGCCCTAAATTGTCCAGGTCTACCTTGAAGGTCTATACTGTCTTCATGACCACTGTCTCCTCTGTTAGGCTGTTCCATTAGTTTACCACATTCTGGGAGAAGACATGTCTCATCCATTATCACTGAAATTACCACCTGTGAGCTTCTGGGCATGTCTCTCATCCTGCATGAGCATACCAGGTTAAACATCTCCAGTCTTTTGACCTTTTAATGTCCTGCAATATGCAGAAGACTGAGATCACGTCTTCTCTCAGCCTTTTTCTCTAGTGTGAACATGTTAAGGGCCTCCAGTCTCTCTTCATAGTTGTTTATCCTCCACCAGATTATTTTGGTGGCCCTGTATTTCACCTTCAGTCCAGCCTCAATGTCCTTTTCCTCTTGGGGAGCCCAGAACTGCATGCAGTACAGTGTACTCCAGGCAGGACCTGAACAGAGCATTATAAAGTGGTAATACTGCTGTCCCTGCTCTGCTTGTAATCTGCTTTTGATGCACCCTATAATCCTTCCAGTCTTCTTGACAGTATCTGTGAACTTCTTGTCATACTCTGGCCCATTGTTTATTATGACCCCAGGGTCTTTTGCTCTTCCACTGCACTAAGAGGAGCCTCACACAGTGAATATGTCCTGCCTCTGTTTCTCCTTCACATATGGAGCATCTTGCATTTGGTAATGTTGAATCTAAGACTCAAAACATCTCACCATCTTCTAGTTTGTTCAGGTCCTCCTGATGTTTGTGTAAATTCTCAAGGGAGTCTACTAGCCTTGCCACCTTAGTGTACTCAGTAAACATAAGCATCCTGCTGGAGACTTCAGCTTTCAGATCACTGATACCCTTTTATTTATTTCTATCAAATGTTTCACCAGGAAAACATACTGAGCTAGAACAGCTTGTTTCCAGATGTGTCCTGGGGTAAGGGGATGAACAGAGGGCAACAACAAGATACATCAAATAGGCTACAAAATGAAATTCAAGATATACAGTTCTGAGGCAATAAAATTATCAAGTTGTACAAAATAGAGTATTTGAAGTGCAATAATTCAGTAAAGTAGAAATGGCAGTAAAATGCAAGGAGAATAAGTTGATAATGTGTACAACAAAGGAAAGTGTTCAGGGAGGGGCTGTTGAGAACTGTAGTAAAGGCATGAGCAGGAAAAGTGGGGAAGGAAGAATTCAGGTGGAGGCACATTAAAGCCCATAACCCATAATCAGAAGCAACTGCAGGGCTGAGTAATTAATTTATGGAGGACATATTTTAGTGAGTGGGAAGAAGGAGCAGTATGACTAGAAGGAGCAGGAGCTCCAAAGTTTAGGGAAGTAGACAGCGAAAGCAGTCCAGCCAGCAGAGGAGTTTACTAGCAGGAAAGCAAGAGAATAAGGACCAGATTTACAAAGGGAGTAGGAAGTGGAAGTGGGAGGAGGTGAGCAGAAAGGAAAGATCCCAGCACTGATCCCAAGGGACACCCCTGAGTATTGCTCTTCACTTGGAATAGTGCCTGTCAACCACAATCCTCTACTCCCTACAAGTAAGTCAGGTAGCAGTCCTCCTTGAGCATGCCTTATGTATTCCACAAGGTGGTACATCACAATGAAGTCTGTTATTTGCCACAATGTCAAAGGCATTTCTATAGCAAAATAGTCTATCTCTACCATATGTCCCTGCCCTATCCACCTCCATGGTCACTCCCTCAAAGAATGTGCCCAGGTTGATTTGGCATGATTTGCTATTCATAAAGCCAAAATGATTTTGAATGAGAAATTTTGTCTCAGTCAAGTTCTATGAGGTTCCATTGGTTCCGTAAAGAAGCTGCCACAGCAGTTTACTATTGTAACAGTTTCAGCTGAATTATACTTTTAGTTTCCAGTTACTTGCTGCAGGGCACATTTATAAATACAGGGTTATAGCTTAAACCTTCAGCCATTAGTTGTAAACACAGCATGTCTTTATAGTTGAGAAGGTTGTTATTATTATGAACAAGTTGATAATTTTGTGTTTTGGGGTATTTTTCCCAATCAGCAGCTTCTTCCATTGACATTTCTACATGTAGAACCATACCATTATCACTTCTTTTGATTCACATGGACTACAAAATGCCTGTTTTGGAATTATATGATGAGTTACTCACAAGGCAAGACTATTGGAAAGGACAGTTATTTGTTCAGTCCATGAACAAACTACAAGGGTTAATATTTGGGACTATTTCTTTCTAACCTACAAGAACTTGACCCCGTCATAGAGTAGTGATGGGCAGCATATTGACCCTTAACATTTCATTTCTATAGTTAACTGTATTTGAAACCAACATTGTTATTTACTTTATATTGCACATTGAAAATGAATAAATATAAAGTTTAAAATGAAAGCTGCCATATGTGTGTGTGGGTCAAATGAACTTCTCATACATGTCAACTTCCTTATGGTACAAAGAAGTTACCCATTCAGTTTTAGTTACCCTCCTGTGCTTGATTTAAAGCAGTTGTCCACAAACTGATTTCTTTGGGATGCATCTGTATTTGTGGTTTTATTGTCCTGCAGGTAGCCAGCAAAAGCATGTTTCAATATGAGTGCAGTAAAAACCTTGCAGTGAAAAGAGCAAAAATGAAAACAGCTATGGGTGAATAATCTACATAAACATTAGAGCACTTCACCTGTAACTGTTTCACTTGTGCTGAGCAGGATAAGTGAATTAGTGTGTGCAGTGTCAGCATGCTGGCTTTGTGGCATTGTGGTTAGATGAACAAGCTGTGAGTGCATGAGGTACACCCAACCACAGTTCAATCACAGTGTCGAACTCTTTATTTTTTCTTTTTTTCACCAAATAGTTTCTCCCTACTAAGCTTCTCTTTGTGTTGAAATTAGTGTGGTCTCAGTAGATGTATAATTACAGTATGGGGGTGCAGAAGGTGAAGCCCCTCTTGGGGTTGCACATGGTGAAGCCACCTGCCTTACTTTGTCCAGCACACCTTGGGCGGGTTGAACTTTCCCAGGTTTGGGAAGACCCATGAAATGATGAATTTCTTCACTTAATGCAGACTTTATCAGCAAGTTTTACGTCACCAAATCTCGAGTTGCTTTACTCCTTCCAACCCAAATTGTCTAAGGCACAGAGTTGAATTGCAAAATATGTGTCCCTTCTTACTTCTTGTGACTCCCAGTGCCTTTCTGCAGTCTACCCACCCACCCACAGCTATGCAGCCCAATCACAGTGCTGTCTGTCCACGCAATGTTTTTTGCTCAGTGTTATGTATACCACTTTTGTCCTTACATGGATGTTGACTGTGCTCTTACTGAAATACGGTTTGACCTAGAACCATGCTTCAGTAGCTTTGTTTTTTCATATTTTGTAGTTCATCTATGTATTGTAAAACATTTACATACTGTACAATACTAAAATGGGTTTAATCCCAGTGAAACTATCCTGCTAAAATATAAATAAATACACACATACATACATACAGTGGCGTGAAAAGTATTTGCCCCTTCCTGATTTTCTCTATTATTGCATATTTGTCACACTGGATGTTTTCAGGTCTTTAGACAAAATATAATATTAGATAAAGGGAACCTAAGTGAACAAATAACACTTTTTTTTACTTATTTCATTTATTTAATGAAAAAGTTAACCAAAACCAACTGGCACTGTGTGAAAAGTAATTGCCCCTAGTTAAATCAACCCAATTAAAGGGATAATTAGAGTCAGCTGATTGAACACAGCCAGGCTTGATTACAGCCAGCCCTGCTCAATATAAACCTCACTTATTTTGGCCCTTACCATCAGAGTCACGTTGCCAGCACAAAGATTCAACAAGCACATTATGCCATGATCAAAGGAAGTTCCTGAAAAGATCAGAAAAAATGTGTTGCCCTCTATCAGTCTGGAAAGGGTTACAAAGCTATTTCTAAGGCTCTGGGACTCCATCGAACCACAGTGAGAACCATAATCTCAAATGGAGAACACTTGGAACAGTAGTGAACCTTCCCAGGAGTGGGCCTGCCAAAATTACTCCAAGGCGCGATGTAAAATCATCCAAGAAGTCTCAAAGGATCCTAAAACAACATCCAAAGAACTGCAGGCTTCTCTTGCCTCAGCTTAAGGTCAGTGTTCATGACTCCACAATCAGAAAGAGACTGGGCAAAATGGCTTCATGTGAGAGTAGCAAGGCGGAAACCACTGCTAACCAAGAAGTACATAAATGCTCATCTCTCATTTGCCAAGAAGCACCTGGATGATCCACAAGCCTTTTGGGAAAATGTTCTATGGACAGATGAGTCCAAAGTGGAACTTTTGGACAACATGGATCCCATAATGTCTCACAAAAGCAAACACAGCATTCCACAGTAAGAACACCATACCAACAGTCAAACATGGTGGTGGTAGTGTGATGGTGTGGGGATGCTTTGCTGCCTAAGGACCTGGATGACTTGCCATAATTAAAGGAACCATGAATTCTGCTCTGTACCGGAAAATTTTAAGGAGAATGTCCAGTCATCCTTCCGTCAGCTGAAGCTGAAGCGAGTTGGTCATGCAGGAAGACAATGATCCAAAACACAAAAGCAAGTCCACATCAGAATGGCTAAAAGAAGTAAAATTAAAGTTTGGGTGGCCTAGTCAAAGTCCAGACTTAAACCCAATAGAGATGCTGTGGCAGGACCTGAAACGAGCAGATCATGCTCGAAAACCTACCAAATGTTACTGAATTAAAGCAGTTCTGCGAGGAAGAGTGGGTTAAAATTCCTCCACAGCGATGTGAAAGACTGATATTGAATTATAGGAAGTGTTTGGTTGCAGTCATTGAAGCTAAATGTGGCATAACCAGTTATTAAGTGTAAGGGGCAATTACTTTTTCACACAGTGCCAGTTGGTGTTGGTTAACTTTTTTCATTAAATAAGTGAAATTAAAAAAAACAAGTGTTATTTGTTCACTCAGGTTCCCTTTATCTAATATTACATTTTCTCAAAGACCTGAAAACATCCAGTGTGGCAAATATGCAATAACAGAGAAATCAGGAAGGGGCAAATACTTTTCACGCCACTGTACATTTATTCATTGATCCACTATTTCAAGAAATCCATTGTTCTATCCTTTATAATGGATTCCATGGTCTTTGCTCTGTACTGGTGTCAGGATGTCTGGCCTATAGTCTAACCATGCCTTGTACCTGAATATGGAGGCAATATTGATCACTTTCCAATCCTTTGACACCATACCTGTAATGACAGATCTAATGAAAAAGCACCCCACCAAGTTGTTTCTTTTGCTTCACTGTGACTTTAAATTTAGTCCCTTGCTCAACATGATATTCTAGAAAACATTCCTTGAAAGTGGGCAGGAGCTCTGTCTCAGCCCTACCATTAGTATTCTCATGTTGTCAGTCTAAGCACGGGAAGACAGAAGTCCCCTGAATCATCACTGCTTCCTATTTTGCTTTTCTATAATTTCTCCACCCATGAGTCAATGTCACTGTTCCACAGCACCCATGATGTCTTTCTTATCATCAACAGTGACTCCATCCCATAATATGTGAGGTCACTCTACCTCCTTTTGAGCTAGGCCCATCCCTTCAGAATTGCCTATAACCCTCTATCTTGGTATCCCAGTAAATTTCTTCCACCTCCACCCACCATATCTCTGAGAGTGCAACTAAATCCAGGATCTTAAAGTGCATCAGACCCTTGAAATTATCCATTTTGCTGAATGTGTTCCTCATACTGTTTTTATACAAGTGAGAATATTTGCACTCTATCCTTCCTCGCTCACTTTAAAGGTATTCTCTTGTTACTTCCTGCTCTATTGTACTTTGATAGTTGATCCCTTTCTGTTTCCTGCCATCCATGAACCCTTGCACAAGCTCCTCTTCCTGATCCTCTGCTTAAAATCCTGCCTAACTGCTCTATTCATTCTTCTAAACCATAGTCCCATGTCCTTCTGGCACAGGTGCAGCCCATTATGGACATACAGCTAGTGACCCTGCCCCAGAAGGCCCTCCACTTAACCAGAGAAATAACACCCACTCCCACATCAGATCATTAGCCAAGCATTTCCTGCCTAATGGTCTGCTTCCACTTATTGCTAGCCACCAGGACTGGGAGCATTTCAAAACATGGTTGTCTCAAATACCTTCCTCTTCAGAAACATTGCTAATTATCTGTATACCTCCTCAAATCTTCACGGCACTGAATCATATGTTATTAATGCCAACATGGATGATGTGGTGTGCTATTTCCCAGCTGCATTGTGATGCTCTGAATATCATTCATTTAATCTGTGCTGCAAGGAAGCAAGCCTCTCTTGACATAGCAAACTGCCAACCAATGCTCCTTCCACCTCAATCACTGGCCTAGCTATAGTAGCATCATTAATCATGACTATTGTAACTTCCCATTCCACACAACAATTTTTTCCTATCCCTTGGTAGCTTGGGTATTTTGCTGCCTGAACTGCCCACATTATCCACAGTTACCTGTTGACCCCTTAGACCTGGTCATCCAGATGTTGATACATATTCCCGTTGTCCAATGTTGAGGACGCTGCCTTATGAAAATGTCATCTATCACTCTTTTCTGCTCTGATCTGTCCTCACGCCTCCCATTGTAAATCACTGTTCTCACCAACCTCCTCCTTACTTTATATTATATCTCCCAGTCTACTATCCACCGACTGGCTTAGTAACCTCATCTCTAGCCTCCTTGCCTTCAATCTTCCTCTTTTATTGCTCACTTGCGTGCCCTACATGGTGCCTCAACTGTCACTCAAGCTTTGCAATGAACATTTTGAATCATCCAATTCACAGTGTCTGCAGAAATATCCTTCTGAACTTACTAGGATAGAATGTATATGGCATAGCACTGGCACCACACCAGATGTGTGTCCCTTCCAGTGTTCTGGACCCGGCCATTCACCTACCCATCAAAGTTCTCCCATCTGCCAACTCCTACTACATGTTCCTCACAGCACACCTAGGTGCCATTCTAGTCTAGTAGTATACCTCTTGAGCAGCAACCTGCCCACATTGGCTATAGATGTACTTCATTTGCCCTCTGCTGATTGGATTGTGTGCATCACACAACCTTAGCAATGCATGAAGTTCAGCTTTTGTCCTCCTGATAACCAATTCTAATTTTCTGTAGACACTGTGTTTGCCTGAACTGCAACAGTTCTCCTACTGTAGCTACTGTAAACTGTAAGTAAATATAATTAAAAAGGAATGCATACTGTAGCTATTAGGTAATTTTTAACTAATCCAAATGCTAAAAGTAGATTGCTAGAAAAATATTCTTTCTAAACTTACAAAGACACTCCTTTGTATTCTTGAACTCAATGGGTTGCTATTTCTAATGTTTTTCAAAGAACCAGAACACTGATGGAACAATTTTTTTTAGCAACTGTCAGCTGCTGTCAAAAATGCTAATATACCATGCTTATTTAAACAACTAGAAATTAGCAGTTTAGAAAACCCTGAAACAGCAATAGACAAACTCACAGCAGCACACCATCAACTGGAAACAACATATGCAGATCCAGTTGAATGAACACCATCCTGATATCGGCATATATTTATATATTGAGAGAGTACCCTCAACCAATTGTAGTGCTCCCTTTCTCTGCATGTGAAACACTCATACAGAGAAAGTGTCTCATCCACAGGTGCTCTGAAAATGGCCATGGTCGGGGAGAATTTTTACATTTACTATGTATTATTGATCATCCTCAATTAATAATATATTAATATGTTCTTCGTGACAACTCTTATGGTTGTAAGAGTGGTTCCTTACATTCTTAGAGTATCAGAACAGCTAACCTTCAGTTTGAGGTTCCATACCCTAACAATGCATGTGATATCTTCTACAACTATAAGAGTGATCTCAGAGGACATATTAACATACATATCAGTTGCACTTTATGTCCGATAAAAGAAAAAAAAAAGCACCTCAACAGCCAAAACCTCAGGTATGCCATCAAATGACTAAATGACTAAAGCATAACAGGTAATAGATAACAAATTGGGTTTAACCAAATAGCCAATTATTTTGTAACCTGAGCTAAACCTAGAAACATTGGCTCAGATATTCAAAATGTGCCATTTTGTGGCACAAGCCCTGCACCACTCAAAATAGTTGTGCAGGCGTGTAGGGCAATATTCAGCGGAGTTGCGCTATGGCACAACTGCTTTGAATATCGCCTCTGGCCACCCTAGTGTGCATGGCGCAGTGGAACCGCGCCAGCGCAAGTGGTCAGAATGGAGCATTGAGATGCGTGGCGCAAGTTCCATTGCGCCATGCATAGCACCTGCGATATTCAAGGGTTGACATGCAAATGAGGGACATAATTTATGCAAGACGACAGGGCAATTTGCATCTGATTACAGCCCCATTTGCATGCCATTGTCACAGGTGCACGATCCCGATGACTTGTTCCCGGCGCCCCGCCAGGCAGCAACCATCAGGGACCGACGCCCCGGTAGCCTGATCGCGGAACGCCCATAAGGGGCAAATGAAGGGCTCAATCCCTGGTGGTCCAGTGGACCATGATTAGCCCAATCCCAGGCATAACTGTATCTCTCCCCCAGTAGCCTGATTGTGGGCAGAAATGTACCCCTGAGTAGCCCGATCAGGGGCATCAGACCCCAAAGTCACATCTCTGGTGGTCCAGTGGACATGAGTAGCCAATCACTGGCGGCATTCCTCATACCCCCAAGTCTGAAATCCTGATGATTTGGTGGCCCCCACCCCACCCACCCACAGGAGCCCCACCCACCCTGCTCCCCACATCAGCCGGCGGCGGCAGCACATCACCACCTGCCGCCGCTCGCCCCCGACTGACAGCTCGATAGGCTGCATGCCCATTGGTTCAGAGCATGAGCCATACACATACAAGTCAGTCAGATATGAATGAATCATTCATTCACATATCTGGACTGATCTGACGTATGGGCTGCACGCCCATTGGCTCATGCCTGAACCAATGGGCATGCAGCCCTACCGTGAGCTGTCAGTCGGCGGGCGGGGTGGCAGCCGGGTTGGGTGCTGCCACCCACCAGCTGACAGGGGGAGCGGGGTGTTGGGGCTCTGTGGGCAGGTGGGGGGGGGCCACCAGATCACCAGGGATTTTGGACTTGGGGCTGGAGGAATGCCTCCCATGATTGGGCTACTGGCAGTCCACTGGACCACCAGGGATGTTGGACATGGGGAGGTCTGATGCCCACGATCGCCACCGGGAGTGGGGTACACTGCCCACGATTGGGCTTCTCAGGGGTGGGGGTACACTTCTGCCCATGATTGGGGCATGGTGGGATGTCCCGGTGTGGCGGGAACAGGTCGAGGGCCACTCACAGGTGGCAGCTGCTGTGTTGTGCCCTGCAATGCGGCAGCTCACCTGTGGGTGGCCCTCAACTTGTTCCTTTTTTTTCAGCTCAGCTTTGTGCAGGCGCAGGTGGGGTTGCATCTGCATAACTCTGCATGCCCTGGGCTGAATATTGGGCTGCTGCATTGGCGCATGGGCACTTCCCCACCTGTGCCTGCATACATTACTGATGCACCTTGTGAGCATCGGATTTGTGCAGGTGCACTTTTCCCTTTTAAATATCGCACCAGGGTGCATCAGTGAACAGTATGGCACAACACTGTTTGCCAAGAGCAACCCTTTTGAATATCTGGGCTATAGAAATTAATGGCAGATAAGGACCACTTGGCCAATCTAGTTTGCCCGTGATCACTACCTACTGCTATATTGGTTAAGGCTCTGAGCTGCAAATCTGGAGACCTGGGTTTGAATCCCACAGCCCCTTAGGTGCATACTGTGTGACCCTGAGCAAGTCACTTAACTTCCTTGTGCTCCCAGGTTGCACTCTGCAAACAAGCTTTCAGCTTAGTGTGTCTCACTTGGTAAAATAATTGGAAAAAAAAATAAAAAAATAAAAATATGTGGCATCCCTTGATCTCTGGCTTACCCTTGTTTCCTCACTAGAGTTCCTTGTGTCTATTCCATGCATTCTTGAATTCTCACACTGTTTTTGTCCCCACCACCTCCAGTGGGAGGCTGCCATGTGTTCATTATCTGTTCCATGAAGAAATACTTCCTCACATTATTCTTGAGTTTACCCCTCCAACCTCTTATCATATCTCCTTGTTCTTGAACATCTTTTTCTCTGGAAGATACTACCCTCTTGCACCTTTATTTATTCCCTGAAAGTATTTGAACATCTCTATAATATCTCCTCTCCTTCTCTGTCCTCTTCTCCAGAATGTACATATTGATGTACTCCAGTTTCTCCTTATACAGTACAATTATTGGTGTAGACCCTGCATTATGTTTATTGCCCTTCTTTGAACTGCCTCTACTCTGTTTATGTCCTCACAGAGATGCGGCCTCCAGAACAGGGTACAGTACTCTAGATGAGGTCTCACCAATGATTTGTACAGTGGCATTACCACTTTTTTCTGCTGGTGAATGTCCTGAGAATGACTGTTCAACTACCAGTTCTTGCAACACTGCTATGAAGTTAGTTCTCCTAATCTACAAGATAAATGATTATTAACTGTACCTCTATACAGTATTACGAAATGTTAGAATTATTACTTAAACTTGATGTTAAAATTGCTGTGGGAAAGAAAATTAACAACTGTGGATTTAAAAATGTGCCGCCTTTCAAATTTATCATCCTTAACACACCTCTACAATGGATACTTAGTTAGTGGCCATGTATCATGTGCCAGAAAAATTACCAGAGTGATCTCAAATCATTAATTTGGAACTGTAGACTCAATGAATAATTATCATGCAGTTTCCTCCTCCTGACTGTCTTAAAGCATTTTGAATGACTAGTGGTTAAACAATTCATTAACTATATAGAATGAAAACAATTGTTTGACCCATATGTATCCAGCTACTAGTCAAACTATTGCATTATTGTAGCTGTGTCAAGGTCCTTCATAACATCAGCATAGCAACAGATAATGGTAATTAAGCTGGGGTCATAAAATTAGCAATATGATCTAAGATCAACATATACCTTTGTAAAAGATATTTGTTAACAAGATTACACTTCCATAAATTCCTACAATGCTATGTAAGCCTTTCTGGCTCAAATATGCATTACAACTAGTGATCAACAAAGTAAGACTGACCTTCCAATGCCACCACATGCACATGAATTAAAGGGAACAGACAACACAGAGGACCCTACACTCAAGTGTGGGCTGGTCCCAATGTGTATTTTGTGGACAAAATAATTTTGGCTTACAAACTGTTTAGTGCAGTACAGTAGACTATATCAGACTAATTTTGCTTAGTTGTAGGCTGACATCTTTACAACAATCCCAACATCCCCTGCAATGATACTAAAGCAGTAGGTAACAGTGAGATTCAGTAGCCTGCAGTACTACAACTTTTAACCTTTGATCCGATGTTTTCTGGGACTGTTTTTCACCAGGGGCTAAGTACAGTCCTCTGTGTCTGTATATAGGCCATGGAGGACAGATGGACCAGTAGACAAAAGATCACAATATATATAAACCTTTACATGCACTGCAGGCTACTGAAGCTTCTCACTGCTGCCTACTGCTTTATCGTCATCTGCAGGGGATTCTGGGATTTGTAGTAACAGAAGTTGCCAGCCTTCAACTAACCAAAATTAAGCTATTCCAATTGTTATGACTTGGTTTCAAGTTATTTCTTTAATCAATCTCAGAAAACACTTTTGTGGTATGGAGACTAAACCAGCAAATGGTATTAGTGGGATAACTCAAGGTTCTGTACTTGGCCCAATTTTATTTTTGATTTCCATTAACCATATGGGAGCGACCCTAAGATTCACAAGATACCAATTATATTCTGATGACATAGCACTCTACACCTCTGATGCCTCCCTCAAGATTGCACAATCTACTCTTAAAATGGTGTTTAATAATCTTCAACATTTTGCCAGTCAAAATTTATTTTATGTTTCACTAAGACAAAAAAAAACTTGTTTGGGCCTTCCTTGAAAATAAAACAGTTTTCTTCACTTCAGTCAATGTTAGTCTATTTGGCAGTATTTTTAAATGTTTTCATATAAAAATATCTTGGATTTTGGATGGATCCACACTTTACAGGTAATACATAAACATGGAATAAAAATTGTTTTTATATAAACGCAAACATTATTAACTGCCTGAAATTAGCGCAAAATTGAACAATGAGAAATGTTATCATTTTTTGATTATGCTGATATGTTTTATGATGACATTATAATTGCTGCTGTCCAAATTGGATATTTTATTGAAATTTTAGCACGATTTTTCTTGACTGTCCTTATAACATACATCACTGTGTTGTTTATGAAAATCATAACTGGTTGGGCCCAGTTCTCAAAACTTGACGTAATCCATGCCAAAGGTGACTTCTGCTGATTGTCGGTGGCACCATGGACCCTGTACCCAATACTCTATTGCACAGGGTCTCTGGCAGCAAATGCTTAGCTTGAAGCAACTGTAGCAGTGCACCAAATAGGAGGGCACACCTAGACAGATTGCTGCAAGTCATGGGCAGCTGTGAAGCAATATCTTAGAACAGTCCCTGGTGGTCTAGTGGATCAACCCAGCCATGATCTCCTGGTATAATAATTTTATTACCCCTTGTATTCTAGCGAACCCCCAAGCCCCGATCTCTCAGTATAATAATTTTAATATCCCTGGTAGTCTAGCAGCCCCTCAAGCCCCAATCTGCTGGTATAATCATTTTAATATCTTTGGTAGTCTACCACCCTCCCAAAGCCCTGATCTCCAGTATAATAATTTTAATTTCATTGGTAGTCTAGCAGCCCCACCAAGCCCCAATCTTTTGTATGATAATTATTGTATCCCTGCTTGTCTAGCAGACTGGCCCAGCCCTATCTGTCATTAAAGACATTCCAAAATTCCTGGGGTCTAGTAGATCCCCTCACCCAACTGCAACGCCTCATCACACTGCTCCCCCAATGTGTAACCGAGCTGCTGATTGGCACAGCCCACCATTTACCAACACAGCAGGCTGCCGACTGAGCTCTGAATGAGCACATTCTATATAAAATACATGCTCATTCAGAGCTCAGTAAGGTGGCTGGCCATGGAGGAGATCAGTGGGCCGTGCCTGTTGCCAGCTTGGTTTTAGCTGGGGCAGCAGCTCTGGTAGGGCACTGCAGGATGGGGGTCCATTAAACCACCAGGAATATCAGAATGTCTTTAATGGTAGATCGGGTGGGGTGTTTTGCTAGAACACCAGGAATATTACAATTATCATATGAGGAGATCAGGGCTTGGGGCACTGCTAGACTACCAGAGATATTAAAATTATTATACCAGGCACACTGCTGGGCCAGTCCTCTTAAGTGACATTGCAGAGGGGCTTGAGGGGAAGGTATGCCTCTTTGCAGAAGAGACTAAGATCTGCAACTGGGTCAACACTCGGGGAATGAGAAAGGACCTAAACATGCTTGAGGAGTGGTTGAGAGTTTGCAGCAAAGATTCAATGCAAAGAAGTGCAAAATCATGCTCTAGACAACAGATGACTGCAGTTAGACTTCCCTGCTGCTAGCTTTTCGCAGACAGCAATCTTGCTATCAGAGCAAGGAGGCAGCTGACTAAGGAGCTAGAACTTTACTGCTAGAACACTTCTGACTTGGCTACAGAGTCAGAGTTTGTTGGGATTAGGCAAACAGATACTTTATTGAAAGTGCAGGGTCTCAATTAGGGTAAACAAAAACAAACAAAAACAGAATTAGTGTGCTTCTCTGAGTTGGGGAAGGGAATGTAGCATCTGGGCAGTTTACTAAGTCAGGAGGAGAGCTGTTAATTGGGGGTGTGACTTAGGCAGAAGAAAACAGGTAACTGCAGTTAGATTTCCCTGCTGCTAGCTTTTGGCAGAGAGCAATCTTGCTATCAGAGCAAGGTGGCAGCTGACTAAGGAGCTGGTTACCTCCTTCTCTTAAGACTGAATGTCATTTACCACCACCCTATGTGTCCAGTCACTCAACCAGTTTCTGACCCAATTTACCACCTTAAGGCCCACTCCCATGCTGCCCAACTTATCTATCAACCTCCTATGTGGGGCAGTGTTGAAGGCCTTACTGAAATCTAGGTAGGCCACATCCACCACCCTCCCCTATCTACCTCCCTGGTCACCAGTCAAAGAAATCTATCAGATTTGTTTGACTAGACCTTCCTATGTGAATCCGTGCTGCCCTGGATCCTGTGCTCCACTGGATTCAAGAAATATCACACCATTCCTTTAGTAGTGACTCTATTTATTTCCTCACCACTGAGGAGAGGCTCACTGGCCTGTAGTTTCCGGCCTTCTCCCTGTTCCCACTTTTGTGAAAGGGACTACATTTGCCCTCCTCCATTCCCTGGAACAACCCCTGTCTCTATCGATTTGTTGAATAGGGGTGTTAGTGATGCTACCAGCAACTCTCTCTAAGTTCTTTTAATATTCTGGGATGTATCCCATCTGGCCCCATAGCCTTGTCTCCTTTCAGATTCTCGAGTTCCTTTAGGACTCTTTCTTCTGTAAACAGGCTGGTGTCCACCTCTCTCCCACTGGTGCTCCTATCCCCAGTAGTTGTCCTCTCTTCTCCTTCTTTGTGAATACTGAACAAAAATATTTGTTCAGAATTGTTGCTTTTCTACGCCTCCTCCACACACACCTTTCTTCTTTTTAACCTCACAGTCCCACCTCTGGTCTTCTTTCTATCACTAATGTACTTGAAAAGGTCTTGTCTCCTTTCCTAATTGCCTGGGCTATTTTTTCCTCTTTTTGTGCCTTTGCACTCCTGACTGCTTTTCCCACCTCCCTCTGCTTTTCTAGATACAGCTCCCTGTTTTTACCCTCTGTGTTTCCTTGTACCTCCTGAAAGTTAGCCTTTCTTCTCTTACCTTGCCGACCACATCCTTCTCTTTGTTTTGCTTACTTGCCTAACACAAGGCTTGTTGCCTCTGATATGGCTACCTTAGGTTAGCCCAATGTTTTCACATCCCCTCTTATCCTTTCTCACCAGAGCTCCCTTGAGACATTCCCACATATTCTTAAATTTAACCCATCTGAAATCCAAGACCCTTGCTTTCGTGTGGTTTGACTCTTCACTCTTCTAACATTGAACCACACCACATGATGATCACTGGACACTAGGTGGCTACCCACCATTACATTGGTTACTCTGTCCCCATTAGTAAGTACCAGGTCCAAAACTGCTCCTTCTCTGGTGAGTTCTGCCACAAGCTGCTTGAGGCATGCCCCTGCAGGACATCCAGGATGCCTCTACTCCTGGATGTGGATGCAGCCTGAGTGCTCCAATCCAAATCAGACAAATTGAAGTCTCACATCAGAAGCACTTCATCTTTGGCTGTCATTTTGTGGATGGCTTCCAGTAGAACCCATCCATCTCCTCCCTTATGCTTGAGGTCTGTAGATCACACCAGTGCAAATGGCAGTCACATTTCCTGTCTCCATGGTGATGCACAGTGCTTCCACTCCCACTTGCATTCCTGAACTTCAGTTGCTTTAATTTCCTCCTGATGTAGATAGCCACCACTCCACCTTTTTTTTTCCCACCTGTCTTTTCTAAATAGAATGTAGTCTGGTATGGCTATATCCATTCTGGTTCCCGTGTACCATGTTTCCATAACAGCAACAATGTTCAGGTCTGCCTCTGCCATCAAGGCCACAGGGTCTGGGATTTTATTTCCTAGGCTGCTGGCATTCATGCTAATGGCCTTCCAAGTTTTACAACCTCCCTTCTATTAGCTCCTCATGTCCCCATGTCTTCCGTCCCTATGTCTTCCGTCCTTCCTCTCTCCTGTTTTTACTCCCATTCTTCCTTATCTCTGCCATTCTACCTATCTCAGTTTTAGGTTTAAATGTCAATTTCCCAACCCTAGGGTACTCCCTACTGACTGCTTCATCCTGTGGGGGAAATTAGCTTCTTCCTGCCTACTATCGCCTCCCCTTGGCTAGTTTAAATACTGCCAATGAAGCATTTAAACCTCTCACTAAGGATCCTGGTTCCCCCTGATAGATGCAGTCTATCCCACTTGTATAGGCCTGTACTCTCCAGGTGGGACCCCAGTCCCCAATGAAGCCAAAGCCCTCTGCTCTGCATTAGTCCTTCAACCATGCTTTGAATCTCGTGGTGCAGAGTGCTCTGTCTTCCCACTTGTCATAGACAGGTAGCACCTCTGAAAAGGTTACAGTGTGTGGCACTTGTCTAAGACCTCTCCCAGTTCCCTGAAGTCCTCCTACACTACGCTAAGCTCATCAATGACCAAATCATTTGGCCCCAGGTGGACAATGATTTCTAGCTCTCCTCCAGTTTTGTCCCCTATCAGTCCACTGGATGACCTTACCATCCCTCCAAGCCATGGCACCAGGTAGGCACATAAATTCTCTTTCTCACTCCATCCGCCCCCAAGTCTACCCCCAACAAGAGAATCCTCCACCAGGAGTTGCTTCCTTTCTTCTGGGGTCCTCTGCCTCCCCGGGTCTTCTTCATGGAATATGCCCACATCTTCCTTTGACGTCCACTGTGAGTGCCTCCATGGGACAGTCCCACCCTGCCAGTGCAGCATAGGAATTGTGAATTTTAACCATAGGAGGGATGTGCCTCTGCCCCACCACTCTCACCCTTCCTGAGGTCACCATAGTCCAGCCACACCTCCACCCAGGCAACCTTGAGGCAGTGGGGCAGGCTCAGTGGTCCCCGGAAGAAGAACCAAGTTCCCTGAGTCTTGGCCAACTCTGCATGGAGATAAGCACTTTCTCCCAGCCGCCAGAGAGGTGCCTGCAGATGGGACAGCACCACATCCTCCAGAACATCTCCCAGAAAACTGCAACCCTACAGGCACTGCACTGCACCACTCCAATTGTGTCTTATTTCTGGCCACTCTCCTGTTGCTTCTAGTGCTTACTCTCTCCTTCCTCTGTTTATTTATTGATTTATTTATGTATTTATTTTTCTGCCTACTTTCCTACTGCTTTTTGTGTTCTTGCAGCTCCTGCGCTTTCTGTTCTGGGACAGGAACTTCCTGTATTCCACAATAGTCTCCTTCTTCCTAGCCAAGAGTAAGACCTCCAGCAGCTAGGGGTAGGGAGAGCTACTCTTTCCTTCAAGGATGGCACATTTTATGTGTCTTACTGATCCTTCTTTTCCTGCTCCCAAACAGGAAGTTCCTGTTGTCAGTCAAATCCAGTGCCTATAAAAGTTAAAAGTGGAACTGGCAAAGGGTGGGTGGTGGGGAGAAGAAGAAGAAGAGAGCAATAACAATGTGTAACAGGCTCTCTTACTGAGTCAGAAGTGTTCTAGCAGTAAAGTTCTAGCTCCTTAGTCAGATGCCTCTTTGCTCTGATGGCAAGATTGCTTTCTGCCAAAAGCTAGCAGCAGGGAATTCTAACTACAGTCACCTGTTTTTCTTCTGCCTGAGACCCCACCAATTAATAGCTCTCCTCCTAACTTAATAAACTGCTCAGATGCTACAGTTCCTTTCCCAACTCAGAGAAGCACACTAACTCTTTTTTGTTTGTTTTTGTTTTACCCTGAGACCCTGCACTTCTAATACAGTATCTGTTTGCCTGATCACAACAGACTAACTCTCTAACTGAGTCTGAAGTGTTCTAGAAGTAAAGTTCTAGCTCCTTAGCCAGCTGCCACTTACACTGATAGCATGATTGCTCTCTACCAAAGCAGCAGCAGGGAAGTCTAACTGTATGTCACCTGTTTTTCTTCTGCCAAAGCCACATCCCCAATTAACAGCTGTCCTCCTGACTTAAACTGCCCAAATGCTACAGTCCCCTTCCCCAACTCAGAGAAGCACACTAACTTTTTACCCTAACTGAGAACCTGCACTTCCAATAAAGTATCTGTTTGTTTAATGTAACAAACTCTGACTCTCTTGCTGAGTCAGAAGTGTTCCAGCAGTAATGTTCTAGCTCCTTAGTCAGCTGCCTCCTTGCTCTGATAGTAAGATTGCTCTCTGTCAAAAGCTAGCAGCAGGAAGTCTAACTGCAGTCACCTGTTGTCCCTGTTGTCTACTGACCCCGCCTCCCACTGATGTGAAAAATAAAATATTCCTGGTGTCCAGTGTGGTTCCTCTGCCCACCTGGATCCATTCCTGATATCTACAACATACGTCCCTTATGTCCAGTGGTATCATCACCCATCCTGATCCCCTGTAGAATAACAGTAAACCATTCCTTGGTCCTATCCCTGACCCCATGTATAACAAAGGGTACTGTACTGACAATCCCTGGTGTCTAGGGCCCCACCCCTTCACCCCAGAAGGTAGTAGCCCACTCACCCTGCCCCCCATCCTGAACTCAAAGGCACAGCCCCTGCTATCCACCATGGCTGGCTGCCAACTGTGCTGTCAGTTTGCATGTACTTTTACTAGTATGCTAAATTGGAAGCTGAGTCGGCAGCAGACCATGGTATAGAGAGAAGGCTGTGCTGGTCACTGACTCTGGGGTCAGGATGTGGGGAGCAGGTGGTGAAGCTCAGTCTGCTGGGTTGGCAGGGTGGGGGTCCACTAGACACCAGGGAACAGCAGTACCTTTGTTATACAGGGATTGGGGATAGGGAGGAGTGGTCCACTAAACACCAGGAATGGTTTACTGTTATTCTACATGGGCTTGGGATGGAGGAGAGGGACCACTGGACACTAGGAATGTATGCTATACACATCAAGAATGGGTGCAGGTGGGGGGAGGACCACTAGATGCCAGGGAGTTATGTTATGCCACAAATCCAGGAAGACACTGTGAGCTACGGGATGGGAGGGTGCTGAGGGACGGGCTGCTAGTCCAAGTGCATAATAGTACAAATAAGTTCCAAATAGTACTCCAACAAGGATATGTTCTTGAATAAAGCAAATGCTGTATTTATTTTTGAACAATGCCAAACTGCTCACAGGCCACGCTATTTGCCCCGGTGCATTGGGTTAAACACATCCTTTGTTAGGTGTGAAGTGGAGATGTCATAGACAGTTTAAATAGTGTCATAAATCAGTGCATGATTAATTGCTAACTACTACCACGTGTTACATATTTATATATCAAAGCTAATAAGCGCCAAATTTTTAAAATAATGAAACAATGAAATGTTCTGTCTTAATATCAGACAAATTAATCAATATGTACTATATCTAGCAACACTAAATAATACTAATATTATTTAAGGCTCATTTCTATTATCCAAGTTTCAAAGAAGTGGTACTAGAATATCTCTTTGGTGGTGGTGGTTGGGGGTTACAAACATGAAAAGAAGAGATGTGAGGAGTGAGTGCTGTGGAGCTCATCCTTTGCTCTATTCACAGGCACAGAGTCTCCTCCAATAGCATTTAGCATAGGTAGACCTACAAGAGAACAAGAATACTGTAAATTAATGACACACAGTTTTAGTTAGTAATTATCTGTCTATATCTACTTTATATTAAGTTATTGCTTGTATTCTGAATCAAAAGATTTCTAACTTGTAATAAGTAGTTAATCAAAATCTAACCTCTCTACAGACTGAAATTCTAACAGAATTTTGAGAGAATTATTGCAGAAATGATGCCAAAAAATAAAATAAAATTCAGCAATAGCATCAAATAAATCTCAGTGTACATACTACTGTCAATACTCATACTACTTGGGCAATTAATTAGTGCAGAGCCATTAAACTAGCCACTTAAAAAGCTTATACCAATCTGTGGGTCAAAAGTCAATCTTTGAGGTATGACTTAATATCCCACTCATTAAGCCCTATTAGCTTTACTCGTATATCCTGAAGCTTTCCCTTTCAGAAGCTGGTTTGATCTATTCCTGCTTTTTGGTGTAGGGACATGTTCAGTTCCCATAAACTTAAGGCAATCAGGGTTTGACCTATGGTGAGTGGAAAACTGAACACCAACAGGAGTGTCTTTCTTCTCATTTTGATCAAGAGGACATGCTTCTGAATTCTTTGCTTGAGAGGTCTAATGGTACATCCTATATATAACTTATTGCACTCATGCCAGAGGGCATAGATCACTTAAGGTGTATCACAGGTTATGGTTTCTTCTATCTTGACTTTAATTGCTTCAAAAGAGGGTGTCTAAATTCTCTTTCTACAATTCATAGTCATTTAAAGAAATGACCTTGCCTTTTGGTAGCCACATATTGCTATTTGCAGGGTTGAAACCTGTTTAAGTCTGCTGTGAACCACTTTTTCACTGATGTTTGAGCCTTTATGAAAGAAAACTCTGGGTATACTATCTACTGCCTTTTCTGTCTTCATCATCACTTGTGGCAGTGGGCCATTTCTTTGAATAATGTTACCTATTCTCCTGCAAATGGTTAAACTCAGTAACAAAGGTAACTATGTTCGAGTCCCTCACTGTGGGTGAGTGACAATTCTTTTCTTTCAATAGGTCAGATCTGTTTCCTAGCTAAAGCCTTTTCCTTTGCTTTGTTTAGGAGTGTGCTATGATAACCTCTCTCTAGAAAACGTATAGTTAACTCCTCTGCCTGAGTTTGAAAATGTTCATCATTTGTACAATTGCACCTCAGTCTTACTCTCTGACTATATTATATTGAACATTTTGGTTCCCTGGGTGTGCGCTATCTGCCCTTAATAATGTATGTTGCAGTCTGTTTTCCAAAACACTTTGTCATTACTATTTCACCTGGTTTGCTCATTAGTTCTAAGTCTAAAAATATATATTATTTTTATACCAGTATACAACAAGTGAATCTCAAATTAAATTCATTGTTATTCAACCAGTTGATGAAATTTGGTGTCAAACTGATGTCTCCCTCCAGACACACAGACCATCTACTGTATATATCTGTGCCATGAATTGATGTTACACCACAAAGGTTGTTTTTGCTTTGAATGGTGAGTAGTTCCCACCTCTCTAGGAACAAGCTGGCATAACTAGCTGCCTATACTCACACCTATTGTTGAGTCACATTTTGTATGCAGTATTTACCCTCACAGTCAAATAAGTTATGCCTCAGAATAAAATCTAGTGCTGTGAGAAGAAAGTCTACTGGGAGTTTATCTGCTTCCCAGATTCTCCAGAAAGTCTGTATGCTTGAATCTCTGAGTATGTTTAATACAGGTAGAAGGACTCAATGTCAATGCTAACTACGCATTGTTATTTGACCACTTTAAATTGCTTAATTTTCTAAGAACATCCCAAGTATCTTTCAAAAATGAAGGTAACATTTTAAGCATTTTTTGTAGCAAATGGTTGATGAAGTGCCCCAGATTTTCAGTTAAAGAACCATTGCCAGAGACAAAAGCGAGGAACGACAGACAAAGTAAGGGAGATCGGATCATATTTTTCACCTACGAAACCACAGCCCTGTTTAAATGTGTTTGTGTGTGAGATCAAGGGAAGCAGGACAAAGTACTGATTGTGACTTGTTGTGGGGGGTCAGTGTTGGAAAGCACTTTTTAATTTTTAAACAGAAAGTAAGCCTCCAGCAGTGAACTCTTAGTATACTGAGCCCATACACTATAGAGATAATGTATGGGCATCAGTTAACAACATCACTGAATTCAATTCTCAAGTTTACCAGGCAACAGCAAACCTCTCAAGCATCGATCTCGAGGTTTACATAGTTGCTATGGTAACATCTCGAGTGAATACATCATTGTTGTTAACTGACGCCTATATATTATCTCTATGTTACCACTTTATCTGTGGGTTGTATTACTAGCTCATCATTCTCTATAAGTTCTTTTAGTAGCAAGTCGCTCACCTTTCGTAACATTGTATTTCCTGGCGGTAAGATTGTTCTCCTACTATCTTCAACCTGCTTAATAACAGTTTTCTCAACTGCCAAGACTGAGGGATTGTTTGTTGCTGGACAGAAGATTGATTTGACCCTGAAGCAACTTTTTTCTTAGTGGTCCACCATCCTCATTTATGCCATTTTGGTTCTCATTTAGTGTGGTGCTCTGTAATTAGTCTGGTGCATCTAATAAAAGGTTTAACATCTCGTCATTAATTTCATACAAGTTAATATTTGTTGCATAACTTTCCACTTCATTAGATCATCTTAAAATGATTATTATTAAGTCCAGATCTTCTCCATACTCCATCAGATTTGCTTCAATAAAGCCCATTGTATCTGGTGGTAAAGGCTGTTGTTTTTTTTTTTTTTGCAAAAACAATTTCAATCTGATCTTCTTAAAAACTTATTTAAGTCCGGCGCTACCTGAAATTTATTCATTGTAGAAGTAGGAATGGAAGAAAGTCTCTTTGATAAAATAGACTGCTGCTGTTCTGCTAAAGCATGACCTGATATTTGATGTACATTTTGCACTGCCTTAGCCTCTGGGTGCCATTCACCTGCACTCCCATCCAATTAACTACTTCCTTTTGTCCTATTTTTATTGAACTTCACACATTGGGAATTACAAGTTTTCAAATATTTTATTTATTACTCTTTTTAATCATAGACAGGTGTACAGTGTTTCACTTGTTTCTTTTATCAAAGTTCAGTTTGTTTTTAAATGCCATAAAGTTCTATACTTTACCACACATATTTGAGTTGTGTTACTTTTTTCTTTCCTCCACCGTATCCACTTTCTCACAACAGTGTTTTACTTGCTGAAACTTCTTGGCACAATTGCCTATTCCACTCACTACACAAAGCCTTTTTAATAAAGTGCATAGACGTGCCATCACTAGTTTATGTCCAAAATCAAGAGTGCTGTCTTTCTTTTTGTGGTGCAAGGAGATGCCTAGAAAGCGCTATTGTTCTTGAATTTGGCACTCTGAGTGCTTGCCCATGCCATTGCTTCTTCTCCCCGATCTTTCCTGCTTTAGGTTGTCCAGCATCTCGGTGCTTCCACAAATCAGTCAGCGATGACATGTACTAATGTGCTAACGTTTCAGGATGTCTTTCTCCTCCTCCTCCATCTTTTCAATTGCTTTCTTACTCTAAAAAAGGGTTGCTTTGCCTTTTCAATGCTTGAGCTTGTTTCTGTGTTTCTGGCTGTATTTGTATGTGTGGTATCTGCTCCTGTACTGTGCGTGGTTCTGCGTGACATTTCAGGTGTTCTGGACTTTTCTTTGCCTTTGTTTTCCTGAAAATTAAAATGCACCCAGCTCCTGTTTCTGCTTCTCCACTGCTCCTGGAATGTTTTCTGCCTCACTTCAAAATTTCAGCTTTAGAATAGTCATCTTCATCTCTGCAAAATGTTTTCTGCTTCCTCTCTATAAAAATAAATTATTAATTCACTGTATTCTTGTTCTCTTCAAGGTCTACCTATGCTAACCTCTTTGGGGGAGACTTTGTGCCTGTGAATAATAAAGGATGTGCTCCACAGCACTTGCTCCTCACATCTCTTCTTTTCATGCATGTAGTCCCTCGAAGAGATATTCTGGTACCACTTCTTTGGATCTTGGATAATAGGCAATGATCCTTAAAAAATATGAGTAATATTTAGTGGTGCTAGATATAGTATATATTGATTTATTTGTCTGATATTAAGACAGAACATTTAATTGTTTAATTATTGAAAATATTGGTGCACATAACTTTGATATGTAAATATGTAACACATGGTAGTAATTAGTAATTAATCATGCACTGATTGATGACACTATTTAAACTGTCTATGACATCTCCCACTTACCATACACCATGACAAAGCTTTTGTTTAACCAGAAGTGCTGGGGCAAGTAACATGGCAGGTGAGCACTGTTTGGCATTGTTCAAAATAAATACAGCATTTGCTTTATTCATGAACTTGTCCTTGTTGGAGTGCTTTTGGAGACTTATTTGTAGAGTTATGTTAAACTCATGGGGCATGAGTGCAGTTGGGGAAGGGACCACTGGACACCTAGGATATTTTATTTTCACATTGGGTCAGTGATAGGTGGAGGGGTCAATAGACTCCAAGAAAAGTTTATTTATTCACATCAGACAACTAGACACAAGGGAGAGTTTATGCACATCTGGCTGCTGACTGGTTGGGGGGCACTTGCACCAATGAAAGGTTGTCATTTACAGCAGGCTGGCAATTGGCAGGGGTGGGACCACTAGCACTAGGATGGCTTTCTGGGACCATGCAAGTGGGGGTTACCCTGCGCTAAACTGACAGGCTGCCCATGAAAATGAGCCCATAATGGGTATGTAAATGACCCTTAGCAACTTGCATGCCCAATGTGCTCATTTGCATGGGTCTGTTAGAATACTGGAAATTTAGTTCAGACACAAACCACTATGGAACCCTATTTCGGGAGCCATGTCTGCTCAATGCTGCATGGCTTAGAGCTGAGCTTTCATGGCCTTGTATTCAGTCAAATAGTGCCAGTGTGCTATTTCACTGAATGTAACATCTTCGGGTACCGGGCAAGCTCAAGGTGAAGGGCACATTTTGCACTGCACTTTGCATCTCTTTGAATATCAGGCCACTGGTACTTTGAAATTGATTTTCCTCAAATTTAAAATGGCCTGTGGAAAACTCATATTCAGTTTCTTCTATCCAGTTCTATAGACTTTCTTGCCTTCTTCTTTATGGTTGATTAATCTTAAATGTCCCACAAAGAATACAATTTTAACCTGGTTGACAAAAATCAGTGCCACCTGTTTAATTCTGTTGTACAATATCTAAAAGTATTACTTAAAGTGGATATGTAAGATTATAATGCTCTTGATTATTATTGTATTTATTTTTTTATATTGTAATGTGACTGTTTCATGTGATTTTTTTTGTTTTCACTGTTGAATACCATTGTTAATTAGCTGATGCTCATTGGTTATGTTCCCATGCAATAAACTGAAATTGAATGATTGACTAAATGTCATCAAAACAGTTAGATACTCATCTCTCAGAGGAACACCTTTTGCCAGACAATGATAGAGCAGCAAATGCACTGGATGTGAAGCCACCAAATATCTCACTCACTCACCCTCCCATAAAGAGGAAAAATGCACCAATGGAGCTTAGTTGTCTGTTGGGCACAGGGGAATATGGAGCAAATTACATTAAAAATGTTGTACTAATTGTTTATTATTTGTAATTAGCAGACAGTTAGGGAGATGTGTTTCTAAGCAAAAAGGAGATTTTCTATTAATGAAATCAGAAGTGCAGAAATATGGTCTCAGTTCCATTGCAATATCTTAAGTAAATGTGTAATCCTAAGCCCTATTTTCAAAATGTTGGAAATGATGCAAGGTGCTTGCATCAAAAGAGAAATGAGGCAAGGGCTCACTGCACCTCACATTGTGTCATTCTCAATTTCCAGGAACCACGTGTAGCATCAGCCTGATCCCTTGCACCAGACAGCCTGTGCTGGGCTTGTGCTGATTCGTAGTCTGCACTAGGGTGCTGAGGTGGCCTGTGTCACCCCACAGCAAGCATATCCCAAACAGTGTGATTTTCAGTGTCTCACACTGGCAGTAAGCTGCTGCCATGTTTAGACCAACCAGAGTTGCCACCATCTAGAAACTGGAGGTCAAATACAACTACCAACTGGGGATCCCTGCCATCAGGTAGGTACAGAGACAGCCACAGACATGGCACAATGAAGGTCCATGTCTGTAGAAGAATATTGTAAGCTGATGTACAAACTGGTCCAGTGGTGGGCTGCATGGCTGCCTCCATAAACAGTGGACACGTGGACAGGTATGGGTGTGGAGGACACATGAGGCACTGCTGCTGCCTGTCTGTGAGATCTCCAAGCCATGGATGCAGCAGACAGTCAGATGGAGCAGGAATAGTGATCAGTCATGCACAAGATGGAGGAGACTGATCATATGCAGGCATCAGACTACAGTACCAGGGATGACTGTGGACATAGGCACAACAGATGGTATGGTACTGTCAGGTTTGTCCCTTGTTGTGCACCACACAAGGTTCTGATGCACCCTGTGTCTCCATGGAGGGATGTGTCTCTAGTGTAGGGATAGCATCTACAGACCAGTCATCCGATGGCAGTGGAGAAATGTCCATCAGCTGCTGTTTGTGTTTGCACCCATCGCCCAGATGTGTAGCATGGCAGGCAGAGGTGTGCACCATGTCCCTTCTGTTACACTGTGGGAGTGTTGGATCTGCATGTGGCTCCAGCATCAATTCTCATGTCTACAACAGGTTTGTGGCATCACTTTTGCAATCTGACAGGAGTGCATGTCCTGCCAGTTTGGTGTGCATGGTCTGTCATGGACTCTTCATGCCACTGCCACTCCCCAGAAAGGTTGCACAAGTTATGCAGGCTGCATCCCCCTTCACCTGGCACCTGTGCCAAGCAACTGCACGTCAGAGTTTTCTGGTGAACTCTAGGGTGTGTTATTCTCTCTTTCCTGTCTGTGTGACAGTGCTGCTACCTGGAAGCATCACATAGAAGTCATCCTCAGTATTGGGCTTGAGTGTGCTAGTGGTCATATCACTCATATCAAGACCTAGCCACACTCTGCCCAATGAATCATTCACATGACGTGCACTATATGCCACCAGTATGCCTTGACAGCTTCCTATTTTATGTGTGACTGTGATCATGGGGTGCTCACTTATTCAGCTTGGTAATGCAGGTGGCACCATAATGTACATAAATGGGACAGGACTGTAGAGATATCTATTTGGTTATCATTTACTTCTGACTCAGCTGCCAACCTGTCGCTCCTACAACTGCAGATATATCCTGTTACATTTGTTGTGGGTCACTGTTTCTGACGTGCAGGAGCTGTAATACTTCAGTAGCATGCCAGACACTGTAATGACACTGCTGTGTGAGTCCTGCTATGAATTGTGCAGTACTGATATATACTCACACTTATAACTTTCACTGGAAAATGATTTCAGCCAGAAAAAAGGGGTTGCTTCACCTGCAAGGATCCTGGCTAGGATCACACAAAACAGAACAGCAAGCCCTTGCAAAAGAAATCAAGGGAAGGTATCCAATGTGATACGGTCAAAATCAGTTGTATGCGCCAAATTATTTACTTAATCTTTGCTTCATAGTCACAAAAAGTTATCCAATGAAAAACATCAAACTTGCATAATTAGAAAATGTTGTTATGCTTCCAATGGAAAATACACTTGGGCCTGAAGTCATACAATAATAATAAGTAAGAAATAGACCTACTATAGTCCAATGGCCAGCAAACTACTGCCTCAGGGCTTGCTTTGCCACAAGACTTCATCATAAGGGCTTCCAGATTTGAGTTATTGATTTTATATTACAGTTTTGCACTGGTCACTTTAATTATTTTAATTATTTAAATTATTTATTGATCATGTGTATCTGTGGCTATTTAATGGAACACTGTCAACTCTAGTTATGTAAAGTTCATGCAATATCTTTTTACTTTGTATTTTGATTACTGCTTCTTTGCAGAAAGTCAGTATGTAATTACTTTTGTGAAATGAGGTTTCAAATTCTTACAATAAGTGACAATTCAGCTGAACAGCATTGAGTTTTAGTACACCGGTGGTGGAACTTTGTTTACATTTTCAAGTTTATGTACCTGCCACATGCGGTAATACTCTGCCTGTGTGCTCTGTCCTGATATCTTCATACTCAACTCTATCATGATGCATCACTCTCACTCACTGGCATTCACTGTCACTCTGTCAAAGCTGTACATATTTCATTTTCTAAACTCTACCTCTGAAACCTTAGGCAATATTTATTTTATGTATGTTTGTCTAGTCACTGTTTTGACATTTTGAAACAGTTGTTCTAGCTTTTTCTGTTTTGAACACCTTTCAACAATGCTGTGATATTGACATCTTAGAATATGTAGACATAGACAAAATACATTAAATAAATAATGTCATAAGGTTTCAGGAGTAGAGTTTAGAAACATAGAAGTTGTCAGCAGGTAAGAGCCAACAGGCCAACTGTGTCTGCCCTTTACCCTAGTAATTGTGACTAAGAAAATCTTTATTAACCCTGCTACCCTCCCTAGTTCTTCCAAGTTCCCTATGTGTCTGTCCCATGCTTTCTTGATCCCTGTAACCATTTCTGCCAGCAGACTGTTCTATTTGTCCATCACCCTTTCTTTAAAAAAATTACTTCCTTAGATTACCTCTGAACCTCCCACAGCTTCATATTGTGCCCCTAGTCCCTGAGTCTTTTGAAAATGGAACCCTACTGTACTCTATTTTCCCCATGAGGTATTTGAATGTTTCAATCATGTCCCCTTTCTCTCCTGTCCTCTCCTTGAAAATGAAGTACGCATAGCTCCAGCCAAGTGAGAGTGAATGCCTGTCAGTGAGAGTGCCACAACATGACTGAGCCAGGTATGAAGACATCAGGACCACATACATAGACACAGTATTACTGTGTTTGGCAGTACATACACTTGAAAATGTAAACAAAGCTCCACTGCCGTGTGGTAACACTAAATGCTGGTCAACTGAATTTTCACTTACTATAAGAATTTGAAGCCTCTTCTCACAAAAGTAATTACATACTGGCATTTTGCTTTGGGCACTAACCAAAATGTAAAGTTAAAACATCCTGCATGAATTTTTTATAACTAGGGTTGACAGTGTCACTTTAAGAATTGGTTGTTTGCAACAACCACTCCCCTGATGAAGTCTTGTGCTGAAGCGCTGGTGTTGTGGGTAGTTGGTCATTGGATTGAGGTAGGTCTATTTAAAACTTATTGTTATATATGACTTCAGGGACTTGTGTGATACCCATTGGAAATGTAATAATATTTTCAAATTATGCAAGTCTGATGTTTTCTTGTTAGATACCTTTTTTGGCTATGATGCAGAACTTGAGAAAACAATTTGAGAGCATACAAGTAATTTTTGACCATATCCACTGCTTACTTTTTACTTCTTTTAACAAGGGCTTGCTGTTATATGCACAGTTCACTCTGCATATGCATTGTGACTCTATGTGGGGTGAGTGACATTGCATTAGGTAGTGTATGAGATGGATGATGGGGCCCTGGGCATGGTCATTCCTGGCAGTTTGGTTGCACCTTGTGTGCGTGGATGGGATGAGCATCTGACTTTGGCACCATTGGTCTGGAGTTTCAGGAGCCAGGGATTGGTGTCAGCCTCTGTCAAACCCCTTCTGTGCACCATTTGTTTGTCACATGGGAGTGATTGTGGCAACTGTGGAGAGTACGGTGTTGGGACCCGCATTGGCGAAAATCGATGCACAGTCCCTAGTGCATCGAGCTTGATGCATGCTGCCATTTGTCACAGCTTGCGCTGACCTATGGGCCAGTTTGAAAATCAAGTTCCCTGAATCAAGCACAGTCATGGTAGTATTGTCCCAGTCTGACTTCAGTGGTAATATTTCTATAGTGAACACTTCTGCAGCCAGCTGATTTGATTGCTGCAGTTAGGTGTCACTATAGCAAGGTGCTATATGCTTATTTAAGAAACAGTGGAGTCATCATAGGTGTAAACTATAAGAAGGATTTTGTTATAGTGAAGTTCACTACAGTGAGGAAGCTCCATAATATGCGTGAGTCACCTAGTGCTGGAATTCGGACTCACTTTATTAATCAATATTTCTTTTAGAAAGCATTGTTAGTATTTTCCTTCCTAAGCTGTCAAATGTCCTTCTGAAATACAAAGCATTGTGGACATGTACAGTATAGAACAGGCTGCAGTATTCCAAGCTTACATTGCAGTCAAATAAAGCAGCATGTTCATGGCAGTTCAATACTAAGTCATAGTACAGCTACAGATTCCAGTGTTAAATGACCAGATCCGATTAGTTTTAGCATTAGTTTATAAAGACTGTACTTTCAAAAGTCAGTTATGATTTGTTGGAAACCTACTGGATTTATCTGTTAACATTCACTAGCTCAGTAGCTTTAATAATGAAAGTTTAATTTTATTTTATCTTAGTTTGAAAGATTAGAGCACTTATCCATACCAGACCACTGAACTAATGACTTAACATTACTTAATGTAAAATTAAAGATACTAGATTAATGTCTGCTTAAATCATAATGATTATGATAATGAACAAAAATATGTTCTGCTTTGTAGATGTTAACAACTATCACATTGCGCTGTTAGATGATGACTTTAAAGGAATTTGACCTAAGGTGAATAATACTACAAAGGAAAAATTTAATTTTGCATGAATATTTTATTAATTTTTCGGCTTTGCCATACCCCTGCTGCATGCAGGATCCTTAGCTTTAAAGTCACCAGGATAAGCTTTTCAGTTGGATAATGGCAAGCACACCGAAACATTGATAATAAAATGTTCTACTTTTCAAAAATAAGCATTTCTAGTTCTGGTCAGCAGACTGACCAGTTCCTACTGTTATCAAACGGGTAGTGGGTGATGCCTTTTGCCATAGAAAAGCACTGCCATCAGACTAGATAAATTTATATGCAAAAGACAAGTGAGCACTGTGTCATTTGTTTGTCTTCTTTGGTAACCATGCTAGGCAACATGACTAAACATCAGTCTGAGTGTGAACAGAAGCGTGCACACAAGAATGGTGAATCTTGCAGAATGGGCAAGTCCCTCATATCCAACTGCAGCATTCAGTAAACATTCATTAATTGAACCCTGTCTTTTAACAAACTCCTTGTCTCTCTAGTGTGTGAATGTTCAGCAGTGCCAGGCAGGATGCAACACAGTAATGCTGCAATATATCACAAAATGCTGCTGTATGGTTCTGGGAGTAGTGCAATTCAATAGCATGTAAGCACTTTTTCCTACAATAGTTTGTGACACATCATTTGCTGCAAGTTAATGTGATGCATCATGGTTGGATCTGCTGTACTTGTCATCTCCTCACATGCACATTACCATATACAGTATATTTCTTAATCTCTAGCCCCAAATAAAGATTGTGACAGTATTTCTCTCATATTAAAAAAATAATAATATGATACAGTTGTCTGATGTATTTATATTTGCACTGCTGAATGCTCTTCTAGCTACTGTGTCTAGTGACAGTCCTTATGTGGTACCTAAGTGATTTTTAATTTCAAATAATGTATCTGTGTTGTCCATACCATTTAATGCTGCCTTTATAATTTTATGTTTTAGTCCTCTGTTAGATTCAGCCATGGATGCCAACTCCAGAGACAAGGCCCACAAAAGATGTAATAGAAAGACTATCAGTTTTGTTAATGCTGAGTTTAGTGCTAGATAATAATTATGGTGCCTATGCATGAATGGGCAGGATATACACACTGGAGGTGTTTACCTCACCAGCCTAGCTCCACACCTGCAGACTGGTGTGTGTAGGCAAGTATTCACTAATTGTGCAGCCTGTCCATGGCTCCACCCACCCCCAGCATGCATGACTCTGCAGGATGGCCAGGGTCGTAGTTGAGGACCCAGGCAAGAATCCAATGGGATGCCCATCCTGGACCACAGACTGTATTATTACCTATGTGGGACAGCATGGTTCCAGGAGTGTGAATAGCACCTGTAGGCACCTGGACCTGTGCAACATGCCCCGCTGGCTATGGATCACTGGCCGAGCCCTGATAGTCTTCAGCCACCCACCGATATGCCAGCCATGACCTTTGAACAGTAGCAGACCCTCCACCCCACCAAATGACAGCCCCACCTGGAACAGTAGCAGAACCCCTCCCAACTACATGACAGCCCTGACCCCAAAACAAGTGAATGGTACCTTAGCCACCCCAGACCTGGGGACTGAACCTCCCTCCACACATGCCCTGGTCCACAAACACCCGCCCCGACCCAGTACCTAGCAATAGTGGAGGTGGCCAGAGGACCCCCCACAGCACTGAAAATAACCACCATCCCATACTTGCCTGTTAATGCCAGAGCTCTGGATGGCCAGTGGCACAGACCTCCTCACACCTCCATGGCCGCCACCATCTGACTGTTGCTGGAAGTGCACCACCTATATATAGGGGCATGCTCAAAGAATCACTTGGATGGCCAGCGGCCGAGGAAGTGTGGAGGAGGGCTGTGCTGCTGGCCATCCAGAGTCACTACACCAATGGGAAGGTATGAGTGAAGGGGAGGTTGTTGTTGATGCCACATATGGTGGGGATCCACTGTACATCAATGATGGGGGGTAGTATGTCAAGGCTTCATGGCATGACTTAATTTAGGAACTCACTTCACAATCATGGCTTATAATTGGTCCTTGTACATCTCACATGACCTGTCACAATCCTCTTTTCTCTGCTGATTATTCCAAACACTGTTCATTCATCTCTAGCTATAACACAAGCAGAACCACATCTGATGCCTTACCAATGTCAATCATTTCTGCTAATAGACTATTGGAGAAAAGGAATTTGTGTACAGAATGGTGGCTTTTGATACCTAGGGATGTTACTTGTATGAGATCTTACCGTTACTTTTTAACCTATATTACCTATGTTGGGATCAGGGGCAGGAGGCTGGGGAGGGGGCATGGCACAGCTGTGATCTGTGGTGTGGGCATGCACATGGTTCTTGGGTGGACACTCTGAGGGGCACCACATACAGGGATGGGGCCACCATGTGCATTGGAGGATGCATTCTGTCATCAGGGAGGGGTCAGCAGTGTGTGTGAGGGACAGTCTTTCTGCTGCTGGGGATTCTTTTGGGTAGGGCTGGGAGCACAGTGAGGTTGCAGCAGGGTCCCCTGTCATAACCTTCACCCTCCTAAGCCCCCCGTGCACTGCACTACCCACCTTAGTGAATGGTGCATAGTGCAGGCACACCACCAGAATGCCCTGATGCGATGCTGTCTGAATGACTTGGGTATCCAGCATGTTGCCCAGTTGCTCCCTATTCATGAATGCCACTGGACCCCTGCTCTGTGGCGTTCATGGCAGCAGTGCCTATGTGCCTGGTTCCGCGTATAGGCATTATATATAGGACCCTTATATTTTTTTTTTTTTTTTTTAATTAAAACAGTTTTATTATTTTCACAAAATCACCAAGAATATCACTTAACAGGGAGAGTTAAAGGTAACAATTGATGTAATAATTGAAGACTACAATTTAACTCACATATCATATTCACAAATTATACCCTCCCCAAGGCTGCATACATTTACGGGCCCTAATTTGCCATCCCTGAGGCATTCTGATCTCAGGTTTCCACACCAATAAGAGCTTCAAATGAACTCCAAAGTGATGTATATATTTCCACTCTTCCTCGTTGATAGGCAATGTGTTTTTCTAACTTCAGTGCCAAATGCACTTTTTATACCACTCCATCAAAGAAGGAGGTTTGTCACTAGCCCAATGCCTCAAGATCATCAGTTTAGCAACCGCTGAGATAAGTGACATTTGGGCCTTTTTAGTCTTAGCGGTACCTACTGGGAAAAGACTCATCAGGCATATCTCAGGGATAAACAAAGCATCTAAGCAAGGATAGGGTCTAGTAGATTGTTAATAGACTGCCAAAAGGCCTGTGTAGAGGACATAGCCAGACCATGTGGTACAAAGTGCCGCTCTTATTGCATTTATCACAAAGGGCGACTTTTTGTCCCAAATTTAAACAACTGGGTTGGAGTTAGATACAAATTATGCATAATATTAAAGTGAACCATTCTCAGCCTATCTTGCTTTATAAATTTATACATCGTGAGCCATAGCTTCTTCCAAAGAGTGGGTGTCTCAGGTATTCCCAGCTCTCTCGTCCAGTAAAAACACACCCCAGACGGCAGCCTAGAGTCCCACTCCTGGAGTATTTTATATAATTTGAGACTGAACGTGGCTGAGAAGCTATACATAAAAGTGTATTAAGGTCTCTTTCCCGTGGTCAATGGGCGCAACACGAGACAAAAGGAGGTTAGGGCCTTACTGACCTGCAACAATTTGAATATTCCTGAAACGTTACTCCTAAAGAGTTCATCAATTGATCACGGGTAGAAGCCTCCCATTCACCCAGAAGTCCGAGACCCTAAGATGACTTGCCTGAGGCCAGAATGCAGGGATAACGGATGCCCCTCACCTTAATGTGTGATTACTGAAATGGGTTGGTCAACCGAATGGTACCATTTTACTGTAAGATATTTTGTAATTGAGAAAGGCTTTCAAAGACCATCCCATAGGATTGTCTTTGAAAGACTTAGGTATAGCTGATGGGGAGACATACAGAAGGGCTCCGAGAGAACATTTCTCCTCTCCGCCAAATGTTGCTCTATGTCTACCCACAAAGGTAGGTAGCACAATTGATCACCCCTCCATTCCAATAACCCAACTTGCTTAAATGGCGCAATATAATATAGGAATAAGGAAGGAGCGCAGTCCTCCTTTTAATTTTGGGCTGTCAGTTTGACGTAAGATTCATGTACTTTTTTGTTCCATATAAATAAATTAAATGCCTCTGTAAACTTGAAAACCACCCTTTCCTGAGATATACACCCATCATACCCAGGGATACAATAACCTTGGTAATATATTCATTTTAAGAATACTCAGTCTTCCCCAGAGTGAGAAAGGGAGCAATCG
Source organism: Neoceratodus forsteri (assembly GCA_016271365.2). NCBI lineage: Eukaryota > Metazoa > Chordata > Ceratodontiformes > Ceratodontidae > Neoceratodus > Neoceratodus forsteri. Next base: position 1,049,926,184 of record CM057459.1, on the reverse strand, counting down.
CCACCTCTCCAAGTCTTCCTTTATTGTTTTAACTAAACTACCCAGATTGGCCTTAACCATGGGGTTCAAATCAGTGCAAATATGGATTCCTAGGTACATAAGTGATTTTGCTTCCCAACCTAAGCCAAATGGTAATAGATCCGACTTATTAACTTTGTTATTTAAGGGAAGGATCTTCGTCTTTGTCCGTTTAACTTATAATAAGATATTTTGGAAGGAATCAATCTCCGCTAGAATAGCTGGGATAGAGACCTCAGGGTCTTCAATATGTAATAATATCATCTGCATATACCGAGTAAAACATATCTGACCCCCAACTTGTATACCTTTAATGATAGTATTCTCTGCCAATTTATGTAATAATGGCTCTAAGTATAAATTGAAAGTAGGGGGACAAAGGACAACCTTGCCTTGTGCCCCGCTGTAACTTAATTACCGGAGACAATATCCCATTACACTTGATCCTAGCAGAGGGAAAGGAGTATAGAATTTGTATCCATCTCAAAAAGTCCTTAGGTAAACCAAAAGCAGATAGGGTAGCAAACAAATAGTCCCAAGAAACCCTATCGAATGCCTTTTCGGCATCTAGTGATATCAGTACCGCTGGAGTATTAATAGCTCTTGCCATCGTCATACAATGTAGTAATTTCCTCATGTGGTCTTGGGGTGACCTCCTTTCATAAATCCCATTTGTTCTTGGCTAATCAGACTACCCATAATTTTGGATAGCCTATTAGCCAGAACCTTAGCTAGAATCTTAGTATCTGTGTTCAACAGGAAATAGGGCGGTAACTGTCCATACTGAGAGGATCTTTCCCTTGTTTTAGAATTAAAGAAACAGTTGCTTCCTGGAAACAAGGATCCGATAGTCCCTTATCAAACCAGTACTGAAAAACTCTCTTAGGATTGGGGTTATTAATATATGGTAAACCTTGTAGAAATTGCTGGGGTACCCGCCCTGCCCAGGAGACTTATCTAATGGCATTTGTTGAATGGCCTGCTGGATTTCAAAAGTCATATTGGGGCACTCTAGATAAAGTGCTTCTATATCCGTAATTTTTGGTAAAGCTACTGAGCTAAGAAATAAACTAATGTCCTCCACGGTGGGTTTAGTCTTTGGATCTTCCACATATAGTACCTGAAAATAGGAACCAAAGGCTTTCGCCATTTCCCCTGGATCTGTACAAACACGCTACTCTGCTCTTTATAGATTCCTGGGATGAATTGGGTTGAATCTAAGTGGACGAATACGCATGAGTAGTCACTCCATTTTCTCCTGTATCTAAGTATTGATCCTGGTCCTCGAAGGCCAGTTCTGCTTCTGTGACATCATATCTGCATATTGGGCCTGCAACTGGTAGAGTTCAGCCCAGTTACTCACCGTCAAGCACGTGGATAGGTTATGTCTCAATACTCCTAATGGAATCAAGCAATGAGTCTAATTGTGCCTTTTGCCCTCTTTTTGGGAGGCCATCTTGATCAGCTCTCCTTAGAGAACATTTCAAGGCAGCCCAAATTAAGTCTTTTTTATCCACCGAGCCTTGGTTATCTTTGAGAAAACCTGTAATATAATCTGCAATATGCCTCAATGAGGATTCATCTTTTAGAATCTGGCAATTTAATCTCCATTGCGGCGATCGTTACCACTCACAGATAGCCAAAATTCCAGACTAACCGGGAGCGTGGTCTGATATCACCTAACGGATATGTCTGCCTGCATTACTCCTGACATTGCAAATGAGCTAATTAGCACATAATCGATCCGTGAATAAGTCTTATGTGCACCGAGAAAAGGTGTATTGCCCTCGCAGTTGGATTAAGAGCACGCCAAACATCGACCAGAGCAGTTCGCTAACTGAGATCTTTTAGTGCTCTTTGTGCCGGGCGATAGTCCCTCGCCTCTCCTACCTGATCTATCCAAATCATTCTGGAGTGCTAAATTCCAGTCCCCACCTAATATTGTCAGTTTCACAGGATTAGTAACTATCATATTTAATAATTTTACAAAAAGACTGGGGAATCCAATTGGGGCCATATATTGAGCCTAGTAAAATCGGGTGTGCTTCTAACAAACCATGTACTAAAATATACCTGCCTTCCGGTCCCAAACTTCATCAACCATTTTAAAGGGATGTTCCTTGCTACGAGAATAACTACCCCTCTCCTGTTTGTGGATGACCCTGTCCGAAAACTTGCCCTACCCATGACCTTCTAAAGTAAGAAATATCAATCCTCCTTAGTGCTGCTTTGCAGAAAGGCAATTGAGCTCCCAAGTGCCGAGATGTCTTAATATAATTTGCCTCTTGACCCTATCCTTGGCTCCTTTAACATTCCAACTAATGAATTTATATTGATTACTCATGTGTCCAATCAATTAACCTTAAACACTGTTGCTTATGGGACATATCAACAAATTGTACTGCAGCTTTATTAAAGAGATTACTGGACCCCTGACTTAAGGAATCTCTGACAAACCCTGAAAATGTGCAGCCTTGTTCCCCATTTCACTACAAATATTCTCACCCATCAATCCCACAACAGAGCCACCCCTACCTCTTACATAATAATACTAAAACCCCTGCCCCAAATCTACCCCAGTTCTGATAAACTGCGCCCTATTCACCTTATGTCACGTGATTCTAATCCCAACAGCCCAAACTACACAGTCCCCCCGAAGCCCCTCCTCACTATTGGATTATGCTTAAACCTATGGATTAACAATGACAGACTATGCTAGCGGATCTTAATTCTAACTATCCACAGCTACATACTCCTATAAATTTAAACCTATGTACCTTTGAGGAAACTTAGACTGCCCTCTAAATATACTTAAATGTCCCGCAGTGGCCCCACATCAATCGCTGAATATAGTAAATTCTGAAAAAAAAAAACCCACACCAGGGGACCATCCATCATAACCCCTGTTCGTATGAAAATTTAATGCACATTTCAAGTCCCAAATCATATAGTCAGCTCAGTCCTTCCAGGGCTACTTCCGTAAATCTCCGATCACCGACGCTGGTCTGATGCATCCATCACCTCTTAGCTTACAAGCTCCCATTTAGCGCACGATCCGAATGGAAAAATAAAGATAGCAACAAGTCCTTCTTCAGGGAATGCCGAGGACCAGTACACCAAACCGTGCACATCACATTTGCAACGCACTTGTTGATAACAATAATCCAGCCTAATCCTCTGAGTGTCACAGCTACGGGTAACCATGATTCTAGTCTGTATTACTCTATACTGCAGGAGCTATTATTGTTGCACATCTAAGCACTACTGCAGGAGATCCTTTATATTCATCTGTTAATTTCAACTGAAGGATCTGGCACAAATAAAATATTACCAGCTGGGCCATCCATTCAAGTTAGTAGTCCAGTTTACTGATTCCATGTTCAGAACCCATCCATCCACCAGTCACTTGTAGAGCTCAGGAAAGATATTTTTCAGCTCTTGCATGGCTTGTTCAGGGACTCAATGCTAGCCATTTGTCACCGTGTTTCACCATCAGGACAGCAGGGTATTTAACCTGAATGGTTTAGAGGCATAACTAGTTTGGATACAATCGGGTGAAGCTCTTTGTCTCCGTGTTCTCACCAAGTGCGGTAGATCCTGAGTAATGCGATCTTTTGCCCTCCCACATCAGCTCCTTTGCATCTCTAGCTTTTGAAAAGATATGTTGTTTATCCTGGAAGTTTAATAGTTTGAAAATTATAGGTCTAGGTGGCTGACCCTGAGTTGGCTGCGGCGAAGCGCCGGTGGGCTCTCTCTCAATCACGTAGTCTCCACCACCGGAGGAGCGCCAGCTATTTTGAGACAGAGTTTCTGAAGAAAAGTTATAATGGTACTCCCTCCTCTTTTCTGGAAGCCCGATTATGATCAAGTTATTTCTTCTCGTACCTCTAAATCTTCTAGCTTGTCTTCTAATTTTTTCATTCTGCCTTCCATTAGTCAATCCATCCTCGTCCGATCTTGCTTTTTTCCAACGACGTAATCCTCGACCAGTCCCCCGACCTTCTAGTCAACGGTTCACAGATCCTTTAATTCTGTAGATCCTCTGAGATTGATGCAATGGCCGTCTGAAGAGGTTGCATTATTTCCATGAATCTGCCTTCAGACAAAGCGGTATCAGACGCAGCATCTTAGGTCGCCAGTAGTCTGCTGCTTAGGCCGCTTTTGGGCCTTTTCTTTCTCCGGCGTCAGTAGGAGAGTGCCTCGGAGGCCTTCTTCATATAAATTTCCATTAGTCTGTCGAGTTCTAACCTCCAAGGAAATCAGTAGCTATTCGATTTGCAGAAATCAATTTCTCTACTTGAAAGCCGCTATAAAATAGTAAATTAGGAGACTGAGAACGGAGCTCCGGGAGAAGACTGCCCTTGCTCAAGCTGCCACACGTGGTCCCCAGGACCCTTATATTTTATATTTCTGTAACTGGTGAAACATGCAATGTCCTGTTTAAAATGGAATAACCTTCTTTCCATCAGTTCTTTCTGTTGTTTTCTGGACAGTTTATGGTATTTAATGGCCTAATGAATATTGATGTTTTAATATGAATTAGATAATGTCGGCGAACTGTATTTACAGTACCTTCAGTGTCTGCTGTCTACGGGAGCTGATGTATTTCTAAATTTTGCTTCCCTTTCTCAGCATGTGAATAATGTAGCCCTCCATTTCAGTTTGGCAGTGCAACACACAGTGAATAGGGAGGAAGAAGATAGCCTCAGGCTATCAGTTTAGGCAATCTCCTGGAGTGAAGATTTCAGTCAGTGACAGCCATTACCTGGCACCACCACCCTCCTAACTTGTTTTCTGTACTGTACATGTCTGTCATCTTGGGTTGCTTATCTTCTTTTCTGTTAAAGTATGTTCAGTTTGGGCAATTAGTGCCATTTTGTTTTAGCACAATTATCACTTGCTTAATATAGCTATAATTATTTTACATCAAATATAATCTGTCATCATTTATGTATGGTTAGTTCTTTGAATGACTTTTTGTTATATTTATTTTTCATTGGGGTTTTTGTGTCACTTTTGCCCTGAGTAGACCAGCTCTGAATCTGCCACAATGAAAGCAGATACATCTGAAAACAGCCAGGCAACCCATATATTTCTTTCCTTTGCTATATTTGTTACCATATTCATCATTTAACAAAAGTGTTTTATGAAGACAACATGGGGTTTTGTATGGTTTTATGCAAAACATACACACAATATCACGATCTGAAATGTTAGTACAAATAAGATGTTATGGTATCAGAATTTGACATTTTATTTTGACATTGGTGGAAAAGGTAAAGCACACATCTTGACAAATGCTGTGACCTTTTACAGCTGCATGGGCAGAGCCATGTAGTCATTTTAGGATCACTTCACTGTAGGAGAGAAACAGAATGATCGCAGTTTTATCCTACTGTGATGCGATCTCACGTCCCACAGCACTGCAGTCTGTTGTCTTCCTCCACAGACACAGATCCCTCCACTGTGATTGCCCCCAGTGCACTACTTTCTGCATCTGCAGAAGTGATGTGGTGGCTTAGACTCAGACTGTGCATGCGAATCTTGCACTTGTGCAGATTCATTGAAACTGCCATCTTGAGGATGGCAGGCAGCAATAATGCATGGCAGGAGGGCAAGCTCTGTTGTGACAAGAGCTCAAAACTTAACTCGCCTCACTGCACAATTGCTCTGGGCAGCCATATGGGCTCTGATAAGATTTTGTTTTATTTGCATTTATTGTATCTTGATGTCTAAAGAAATTATGTTGCTAATAATAAAAATAATCTGACCCTTACTATTCCTTTACCTGTCAAGAGGAATTAGGTTTCACCACATAACTCAAAAACAAACTTGAAACAGACAACATGCACCAGGGAAATAAACCTGAATTTTCACATGAGGTGCTGAAACACTAGTGAATAATTTAAACTGCAGTTTGTTTTATTTTCAAGTGGTACTGCTCTGTCTCAGACCATCAATTATATGCAGTTCCGAGAGGAATTTTGAATGCTGGCAAAATAGTGTCTACTTCCAAGGAATTCAGTTGGAGCAGAATGGCAGAATTCGCCACATTTTATAGATACAAAACCCATTCCATGACCATTGTCTGCAAATTGCATGAGTGCAAGTGGGAGCATTCTGACTGTACCCATTTCTTTCCTTCCTAATGGTTGGACCCATTACACACTTGCTTGGGATTCTATTAAGATCTCTATATGGACAGTTGTCAGTTTTAAACTGTACTTGAATTTTTCCATGTACATGTACATGTACTCTGTAATGTAAGTGTTAGATTGATATTTCACAATTTTATTGTGAAGGGGTTTTGTTTTCCATGAGAGCATCAAATATTCCATGGAACAAGTTTTCTACTAAAAGGTATTCTGAAGAAATTTAGTGATATATAGGTGCCTTTCACACAAAATGTGCACACCATGTGTCTCACTAGCCCACCTTTGAGACTTACAGAACTTGTGAGGCATTTGAGAGAGAAGGATCTCTGAACTGCTGAAGTTTTGCTGAAGCAAATGGACCCCACATCTTGCTATCAACGTTCTCATTACTGCATAAAGTATATTTACTACAGGCTTGTGGTTAAAGTGCCAAAGAAATGTTTAAATCCAGAACAATGGAGTTTGTCTTTAAGGAGCAGACCATGTTGTCCTGGTGCAACCTTCCTCCGTGAGGAATGGTTGTGCTCGGAAGGGAGGGACAAGGAAGGGAGGGCTAAGACCCAGAACAATAGGGCAGGCAACAGGAAGGGAGGGAGAAAGGAGGTACATAAGGGACAGCACAAGGGGTCCTCAGCCACTTTTTGCTGGAGTTTTGATTTGACATCAGCTGCAGCACATCGATTTGGCAATAATTTTGAGGTTTGTTCACAAGCAGAAGAAGGTAAGTATCAGTCCATGTGAATACATAAGCAAGTTGTTTTTGTTCAAAAAAATATATATAAGATATATATTTTGTTTTGTTTTTATATTTATATGTATAATAATAAAATAGGACGGAAAGAGGAGAAACAAGGAAAATCTTGTAGCAGTTAGCAGAGAATGAGTGAGGGGTTAGACGACAAATAAGAAGCAAGATAATTGTTGGGAGCTCCTCACAGGTGGAGAGGTTATGTGTGAAGAAGGGAGATTTGTTTATACTATGTTGAGCAGAGGAGCCAGTTTGTTTTTAAAAAATATATATATATGTGCGGTGACCAGTTAGTTGGCCTAGGAGAGGCCCTGGGATAGGGAAGAAGGAGCCGGGCCCGATGCCACGTGGGCGTAGTCCAAGCCATGTGGTGATCGACAGGAAAGGTCGCTAAACTGCTCGCAGTGTTTTAGGGTCGATTGAGGGACACAATAAAGGGAGAGGTCTGGCGAGGCCTCTGAGGTATGGAAAGAACAGTGTGACACGACCCGTAGCACACGTGGCTAGGTCATGAGAAAGATCCCCAGTTTTTGTTCTTAGAAGTAGAAGACAAGTGGAGCACTGGAGGCATTTGTTGGTAGAATTTAGGCCTTAAGAGGCGCAGAGGGAGGAGAGCGAGAGACACGTGGGTGACGGGCACGCCAGGTTGGGCATTACCAAGGCCACGCGTGACATCACACACCATGTGGCGCCTTTGAGAAAGGTGGTCCCAGTGGTAGGAGGAGCTTTTGCATTTTTTTGGCCAATTTTAGATTGTTGAGGTGATGGCTATCAGCAGGTTGGAGTCAAGCCAAAAGTTCTTAAAGAAGGGAGAGCTGGGGGGGGCAGGTACATGCCAAAGGCATAATGGAGCCTGGGCCGGTTGGTGTGCATGTGGCCTTGGCTAGGACCAGGATCTCGTGGGTTGGAAAAAGTACAGGCTGGGGAGCTCCCGGTGGTATGAGTGAGGGCTTGACTGAGGGATGTGGTGCGAGGTAGGGCACATTGTGGGGCATCAAAAAGAAAAAAAATGCTGGAATCAGTTGGTAAGGCAGCTCACGAGTAGGGCCGATGGTTGCAGGACGAAGAGGCCCTGAAGGGATGGGAGGGCGAATGCGGCATAGCGACCACATGGCGTGAGGGCACACGCCACGTGGAGGTAGGGATACAGGCCGGTTCCCGTGAGTGGGGTATGGGAATTTAATTATGCACATGCTTTTAAAACAAGGACGAGCATCAACAGAAACAGAGGGGCGTGCGATGCATATGCAGGGCAGGTGGAGAATGAGAGAAAGCGGATGCTTCCCAACCTGAAAGGAACCCTGAGGCTGCCACTGGTAGTTTGGCTCCTGGGAGAGCATCTCCACAGGAAGAGGATGGATATAACTTGGGAAGCATACAAGAAAACAGGGAGAGAAAAGGGGCAGAGTAACAAAGTGGTGAAGGGTTTAAGATTTTGGGAGATCGGTCCGTTACCCTCAAGGCCCAGTTTGCACGAAGGGGTATGTTCCAGTGGATGGATAAACTGGCCACTCAGGGTGCCGATAGTTTGGCCATACAGGTGCTTCAGATAAACACGCCAAGACTGAATTGCCCAGCCTACTAGATTTGCTCCTGATGAAGCTTCAAACAAAGGGTGCAAAAAAAAAGGGAGAGAAAAAGGTATAAAGGAGGGACCCAGGAACATTGAAAGGCAAGTAGAAATGGGGCAGCACAGCAGGGCGTCAGACGCAGGCAAAGGTTTAGGGGATCACGGGAGAAGCCTCCTCCCAGAGAGGGCACGAGTAGGGTAATAATAATAAAGGTGGTAAGCTTTTAAATGGCCAAGACCCTCGGGGCAGGAGAGGTGGAACTCGACCAGGAACGCTCAGGGGACACCTCATGGGGGCGGAGCACAACAGGTACGGGCTCAAGATAGGAGAGGACGACCTTCCAGGCAGGATGGGAGGTCCTTGTTCAGTGCCTCGTGGTATGCTGGCATGAGAGGCATGACTGACGGAGGGAGGAGTACAAGGTTGTTTGCTAGGGAGATAAAAATAAGTAATAACCATGTTTTCGCTGTCCTATAGTTGTTTTCGCAGAACACGAGTGAGACAGACATGGCACCCAGGAAGAGCAAGCCATTGAAGGAGGACACCTACAAGGCTATAATCGAACTGGCTGAGAAAGCAAACAAGATGTGGGAACTGGTGGAGGGTGAGGAACCAAGGAGGCCTGGGGAGAAGAGAAAGCAGGTATGGAGAAAAGTGGCAAGGGATAAAGGCCAGCCGAGGGCTGCACAGGCCCTCTAGGGTACAACCGGTGGCAGCGGGGCCCGACAGAGCAGCTGAGCCAGCACCTGCATGGCCAGCAGACCCAATGCCACTAATACCCACCCAAGAGCAAAGGGGAACCCTCCTGAGGAACCGTGGCATGAAGCCCAGAAAGGGGGAGTCCTGCCCACATATCCCAGTGGCCTCCCTCCACCTCCTCCTCAGCCACAGGAAGAAACAAGGGGACTGTGGGAGGCCTCCAGGCAACCCGCCAGGGCAACGTTACAGGTAACACGGCTAACCCAGTGGGTGATAGCATAAAAGAATATATCGGTCAAATTGTGGCGGCTCTGGGGACAGAGGCCTGGGGCAGATGGAATCGGCTCTGGCAGAAATTAAGGCAGGAAACGAGTGCAAGGACAGAGAGTAAACGAGAGGAAAGGGAGGAAATGGTACAAGGGAGGTAGGTGCACCTGGGATGAGGATAGGCAAACATGTGCCACTCACCACAAAAGAAAAGATATGGAAAGTGGAATATGTGGATATATTTGCATTGGTAAGCCGAGGGTGGCAAAATACGAAGAGACAGAGAGCATAGGTAAGAGCGAGATGGCAGCTGCCATAGTGCTTTAGGAAAGAAAGAGGATGACAAGTTCACTAAAGGGAAGACCTGAGATGGTTGGTTTCTAGGTTTTGCCATTTTTTCAGCCATCACTCTGGAAAGAAGGCCAGAGCTGGGCATCACGCTCATTACCTATTCATTGATAATACTAAGGGCTAAAGCTGAAGGTGGGGTAGGATGGCTGTACTATGATGAATGTTTTCGCAGAGGATGGCGACATTTGGGGATGTAAGATGGGACACCAAGCAGATAGATTTATGGACGGATTATGTAACAGACCAGTCCACACCAGGGAGAGTGGAGCAAAAGGGGCAACACCACAGAGATGCTGCTGGGCCTATAACAGGGCTTTTGCTCGTGGCCCCAGTGTCGGTTTCGCATGCATGTTCAAATGTGGGGGACACACCGGCTAGCAAGGGGTGCAAAGTTCACAGGGGCATGTGGGGCAAGGTTTGGGCCAACAGTCCTTTCGAGATGGCCTGGGTCTTAAAGGGCAAACATGGAGCAGGGAGGGAGGGGCAGGGGAGGCGAATAGAGGAAGCCAGAACCACTGAAGCCAGGAAGCCCAGACAAGAAGGCGGTTTCAGGAGAGAGGATAGGTGGCTCAGCAAGGAACAATTTGGTATGGCCAGAACCCCCATCAACCTAGCAACATGGTCAGTTTGCCTGGAGGGATAACGGACCTGAGGGTGAAGGACATGATATTAAGCGGGTTTAACACTGGGTTTCCATTACAGTTTGAGGGACCCAGGCAACCACGGAGGCAACGCAACCTGGGGTCAGTAAAAGGAAAGAGGAGTACTAAGAAGGAAGATTGAGGAAGGAAAAACAGCAGGCAGGGTGGAGTGGCCATTTAACACCCCCACTGATAAATATGAGAGTATCACCCTTGAGTTTGATACCCAGAAGCAAGAGGAGAATACAGGGTGATCCACCACTGTCATATCCGGAAGGTGAGTCGGTGAATGATTTTATCAGTGAAGAACATAGTAGGGTGACATACGCAACACTAGAGGATGCGGTCCGGATAATCCAGGCCACAGGAGATGCACGGATGGCAAAACAGACATTGAGTCTGCCTTCAGACTGCTTCCAGTCAGGAGGGAAGATTGGGATCTGTTGGTTTTAAAAGTGAGGGACAGTATTATTTCGACCAAGCAATGCTAATGGGTGTTCCACAGCATGTGCCACGTTTGAGGCTTTTAGTACGTGTTTACAGTGGATATTTAAAGAAAAGACGGTTATAGGTCGGTCATCCATTACTTGATGATTTTCTCCTCATTGGAAGGGAAAAGGGAGACAAAAGGATGTTGGACAGGTTTCAAGAAGTGTGCTAGGAACTGGGAGTCCCATTGGACGGGAAAAACAGATGGGCCCAGCAAGATTATGGAATTCCTCGGGATAGAGATTGATGCCACGAGCGGATGTTTAGGTTACCAGACAAAAAGTAAGGTGGTTGAAGGAACTAATTGGATACACACCAGCAGGAGGCGGGTACACTAAAATGGTCCAGCAGGTACTGGGGAATCTGAACTTAGCATGCAGGGCCATAGAACCAGGAAGGGCATTCACAAGGAGGTTAGCCAGAGTTACAGCAGGTGTCACGAGACTGCATCACTGGGTGGATCTGATGCAGGGTGTCAGGAGGATTTAGAATTTGGGAAGAATTCTTGAAGGATTACAATGGGTGTTCGTTCTGGCAGGAGGATTGGCTGTACAACACAGACCTAGACTTATACACAGATGCGGCTGGAGGTTTGGGCATGGGGGTTACATGAGGTGCAAGTGGTTTGCAGAACCATGGCTGGCCAGTTGGGTAAAGGACGGAAAGTGAGGGATATAACACTATTGGAGATCATGCCAATATGGGCATGTACTCTGGTATGGGGAGAAGACTTATGTGACCAAAAGGTGACATTTTGGTGTGACAATAGAGCAGTGGTTGATGTACTAAACAAAGGGAGCCAGAGTGGACACAGTAATGCAGGTGGTACGACAGTTAGTTTTAAGGACTTTGCAGCTGAACATGTCCTTCAGAGCAAAACACATAGAAGGGGTACACAATACCCTGGCTGACAGCCTTTCCGGCCTGCAGCTGGACCATTTCCGAAGCTGGCACCAGCAGCAGAAGAACAAAAACGCTCATACCAATGAACATCTGGGAAGTTGGCAAGAAGGAGCAGAAATGCTATTTCACAGCTCATGGGCGCTCGGACACTGAGGGTCTACTATGCAGCCTGGAGGTTTTCAAACATTCAGGGTAAAGCACCAGATGGAGGTAAGTGGGCTGCTCTCCGAGGAACAGTTGGGGATGTTCACAGTGGAACAATGGCAGAAAGGGACTGCTCACGCCACAATGGGGGTCTATCTTGTGGGGATCAGTGTGATCTGCAGCCTAAAAAGGTGGCATGACCCAACGAAATCAATGCTCATTAGGAAAATGATGCAAGGTGGGGCAGATTGAAGCGAGGGCCTGGGGATAATAGGAGGCCAATAGGTGAGCAGTGGCTAATAAAGCTAAAAGAGGTGCTCCGGCAATATGCAGATCAAAGTGGAGGCCCAGCTATTTCACACAATTTATGTGGTAGTGTTCGCAGGGGCTATGAGAGTGAGTGAAGTGGTAGGCCATGGGAATGCTGACAAAGAAGCAGGTGGAATGGAGGATGTTAGTTGGGGATAAGAGAAATACAAATCAAGTTAAAGAGGTCAAGGTGGACCAAAAGGGCAAGGGTGCATGATAACACTGAAAGGGCGGTGAGAGGGCTACATGCCCGTGCAGGCCCTGTGGGTTTTCGCCCAGAGCAGGTGACCAGGACGGGAAGTTATTTGTGCATGAAGATGGAAAACGGATCACTGGATATCAAATTACAGCAATACTGAGAAGGCATTGCATTTTCTGGGGCAGGACCCAACCAATTATTCTTCCATTCCCTGCAGATTGGGGCTGCCTCACAGTGGGCAAGCAAAGGGAACCTGTAAAGGACATCCTGATAAAAGGGTGCTGGCAGTCAGCCAGTTACAAAAGATACATTAGAGCACTGAAATGAAAAAACATAAATAAAAAAGAAAAGGGAAAGGGAAGGAAGCAGCATGGTAAAAAAAAAAAAGATGGGGATGATGCAAAAGGCACTGAGTATGTGTAGGTATTAATTCATTTTCTTTACACCATAGGTAGAGGGAGGAGCACGGAGTCTGGATCTGTGGCCATTCCTATATTTACTGGGCTGGTAAGAGAGCAGAGACAAAAGCTGGGGAAAACAGTTGTACCAGGATGCAAGACAGTGTAGGTTGGTATGGCACGGCACGGGCTACGGGGATGAGATGGGCACAGCTCCTGCCCACCTTAAAAGAACTCAAGGGATATCGCCCAGTCCAGACCTAATCATTATACACCTTGGGGAAATGACCTGGCAGGCAAACCACGGGTACACACTTATTTACAGATAAAGAGGACCTGGTGGCAATAAGACAGTGGTGGCCTCTAGGTATGCCTTGCCTGGTCGGATATGATACTGCAAGGGTATGGAGACAGAAACATAGCCACAGGGCAGTGGAGAGGGCCAGGAGAAAGATGAATAGATGGGTGGGGACATTGACAAGACAAATGGGAGGGCATGTGATACTGCAGGGGGGGTAGAAGAATGGGTGGATGAATTCTACAGACCAGATGGGGTACACTTGTCAGACATAGCAGTGGATATGTTTAATGCGGAAACAATGGGTTTCATAGAGGAATGGAGAAAATAGACAGAACGGGCAAATAAAAAAAAAGAGGGGTGGAGGAAGTTTTCCTTCCCTGAGGTGAGGGAGAAGGAGACCCTATGTTTTGGGGGAGCCAGCCATCCAACCCAAGCTGGAGACTGGCTAGTGGGGAAAAGGGGGTGGAGGACGGAGGGGAAGAGAAAGGAATAACACAAGAGGAAGAAGAGAGAGGAGAAAGCGGTCTGGTTTTCACCTTACCTAACAGAAAAGGAGAAGAAGAAGGCACCCAGGTTTTGCCTGGGGATGGATAATCAGAGAGTGATATATGGATGGAAATAAAGGAAATTATGGAAATACAACAATAAAGAAATGGAAAATGGATAATGGATTGATGAATATAAATAAATTAATTGCCAATCTGAGCACAACAACAAACAATGGTCTCTGTGTTTTGTGAGGGAAAAGGGAATCGGACAAATGGTTTTATACCTTTTATTGGACCAACAAGGATGTTCCAAAAGAACAAAGAGACCAACAGGGCCTTTGTCGAAGCATAATGAGAGTTATTTAGAAAATCCAATATTATTAACACTTAGATAATGCAGAACAAAAACAGAAATCATGTTCATTGGTTTAAAACAGGGCTTTGAAAATAATTAAAGTGACACTGGAGAGCTTGAATATCTAGAGTGATTTCAGCTGAACCAAATTTAAAGGTCAAAGGTTGTTTAAAGATAACAGCAGGCAGAGAGTTACCATGCATCAGTCTAATGGATAAAAGAAAACCTTAAGATTCTCTGTTCATTAAATTACATGTCAAGTGAAGGAAACCTCCCTAAGACATATAGTTCACAAGGGAGGCCACAGTACATGACACTGCTCAGAATAGAACCTTAGATAATGAGATGACCCTCGAGAAAACATCTGTATGCTAAAATGTAACATATAAACCAAGTAAAAAATTATAATAAAAAAAATGATTCCCAAAATTACAACATCAGAAATTATCTTTATATACCATAAAGAATGATGAAAATGATGTATATCTAAAGTGAGTAAGTGTATCACACTGACAAAAGTACAACTGACTGAGATATATTCCCAACATACTCTCAACAAACTATTATGTTAAGACCTTGTTGTAACAAGATTTTATAAATGATAATATCAATTGTCAGTGCCAGATAAAAAGAGTGCTAGTCAGGGACCCTCAAGAAATTGAGACTATGCAGCCTGATATGTGCAGATTTCAAGAAATTGTCAGTGTATAATCAAAATAATACACATACAGAAACAGTCCAAGGAATCTAAACAAAATTCTTAGGAATTACCCTCCCCTGGGAAAGTAACTACTTAAAATGAAATATATGTACATGAATCCTAATAACCATCAATTGCACCCACCACTTCAATAGTTACCCCAAAAATTACACCTGTCACCAACCCCAAGTAAATGAGACACATGTCCTAATAAGTATAGAGTGTAAAATACATTACAATATATACTCAACTTACAAAACTAGCAGAAGGAAGTAAATATCCACTATAATATGAGTCCAGAGTCCTAGCCACAATGACAACATAATGTCATGTACCTGAAAATAAGTTTACCTCAATATCCCCACAATATTCACATCCACTATGCCCACATAACCACCCATCTCAAATACCCATAATAAAAATTCAATGTGCCACACTTCTTCTACCCTCACAACACACACATAAACATATTCACAAACCCACACATGGACATACCCACACACAGATACACACATTCACACAATACTAATGTGAAAGATCAACCTGTAGATAACCAGTTAAGAGGGACTGTATAACAGCCAAAGTCCAAGGCTCACTGGAAATCTAAAATATATATTCCATCCTTCGATGTAAAGGTCCATGTAAGTTTACATGTAATGTGTTATAAATCCAACATCAATGTTCAAGCCATCTTGCACCATATTAGAAGTAACATAAGTCTGATCTCACAAGCACATCTCTGTTGTGTACTGTTGAAATGTCCTTTCAAGACCATCACAGATATATTTGAGATTGAGTGTCATCCTGAGAGAAGTGTTGTGCCACTGGTTTGTCAGTCATCATCCTATTAATATCATACCTGTGTGAATTCACCCTTTTGCAGAGCTGCCGTTCATCTCCCCACATATCCTCTGTGAGGACATTTCCTGCATTGAATAAGATAAACAACATTGCTTGATGTACATGTATAATTACCCAATATCTTGAATTGTCAGTTTTGTGAGAAGTGTTTAGTGTTTCTTATTGCTAGAGCTTCTGTATTTTATTTTAGTCTTATTCATAAGGCTGTTTTTGTTGTAGTGTGGGGAGGAGGAGAGTGTGCTGAGCAAAGCACACACCAGTGTCAGCTAGCATCTGAAGAAAAACAGAGAACTTAAGGCTGTAAAATTATTTAAATGCAGTTTAGTTTCTCATATTTCTTGTCTTCGAGGTTGATACTTTTATACTGCTTGCTAGGTGCTACATTTGTGTTTTGTTTTGAGGGTGGTTAGCATCTCTTCAGAAAGGCCAGTTATAGCTAGACTATACTAGACATATTAATGCTGAGGGTGTGAAGGTATTTATAACGTTATTTACTGCAGTCTCGTGATTATGAAAAAATATCTTTAGTGTGTGCTCACTACTGAATCAAAATAATTTATTTTTACCAGTATTGTTAGTGAATAACTGGAGACAGTGAAAAAGAGCAGTTCAGGCTGCTGATATGGTCGAATGTGGGATTGTGGCAGAACTGCGTCTCTGCCAGTCTGATAACCCCAGTGGAGGGTGCCTTTCTATCTTCTTCTTTTCCTGACTGAAATCTGTTGCACAACAGTATCTTCCTATACTATACTTTACATTTCTCAGCCCCTGGCATAGGTTGGCCACCTATGTCAGTATTTTCTATTTCTTACTAAATCTTTTCCTACTGCCTTTAGTTCTAATTTCCATATTTCCATCCCTCACCAAAACTCCCCAAAATAATGCACCAGGTTAAGGCCAGCTGGCAGGAATGAAATAAGTGCATTTATAGCATTTAATGCCAAAGATATAAAGTGGCTTTAAAGAGATATAAGGTGCTTGTTGAATAAACCACATGTTTTTGAAATAAAGGGCTTCATAAAGTTAATGCTTATGCCATTTTTATGTATATGGTGTGATATACAATGTACAAGGTGACCGCTATTGAGCAGTTACAAAAGGGCGGCTCAATCACAGTGCCTGTTTACAGGGATACCAGGCAGGGTAGTGAGCAGATACCTGAGTGGGCAAGGTAGGCGAAGGGAAGTACGTGCATATATACATGCATGGGGGTGCAGGAAGCAAAGGGAATGTATGTGGAAGGGGGTGTGCAGGCTAGCTGCCAAGCTGGACCGCTAGTGTGGTGGGGTGGGTGGTCGTTTGGGAGGTGCAGGGTTCAGATCTGGCATGGTGTGGTTTTTATTTTGACAAGTTTTCACACACCCCTGATATGTACCCCTGGAGTTGACAATCCATTAATGGGGTGTAGTGGGCGAGCCCCTGCATTTAAAAAAGTAGGTCTTGGACACCCTCTTTATCCTTGCCACAAGTGTGCATCTCTGAAATTGATTTTCTGTGAAGTACACTCAACATAATGGTGATTGCTATTCCACGATCACCATTATAATATAGAACCATATGGTGCAGGAAGGTTTAGAAATATTAAAATGGCAGTTAAATACAAAATAACGTCTACTCTGATAGGTGGATTATGGATACAAAGGACACAACACTATGCTTATGTTGTTTGAATTGTTTTGCTGCCACTTCTTTGTTATGTGGAATGTTATGCAAAGAAATTCTGCATTGAAACAGGAACTGTTTGAACCGAGTAGCAAACTTTTCTTTTACTTTTGCCACCACTAGGTATTTATGTAAATAATTACTGATTCCCTGTATTAATAGGACTCCGGCTGCTGGCTTTGTATAAAATAGGCTGAAGAATGGTGCCAGCTAGCCATGGAGGAGTCTATAGCATGTGTACAGCCAGTCTAGGTTTACTAGAGAGACAGGCTTACCAAATCCATACAGATCCCTTAAAGCAAAGCAGCTAGACAATGATTGTCTAGCAGTCTGCTTCTCTGCTACAACACAGAAAACAAATTATTTAAAGGAACAGGAATGTGCCTATGTGTGGAAATGCTTTACAGAGAGAGCAGCCCTCAGAATAAGGAGATGGCTGCAAGATAAATTAAACAATAAATAAATAAAACAAATTTAAGAATAAAGAGGCACTGCAGTCTCTAAAAGGAGCCCCCATTATGTAGCAGCCCCAAATATAAATTAAAGGGCTAATGTGCATGCTATAACAATACAGCACATGTCCATTATAAATACAATAAATGTTTGCATTGTTTGCATATATATATAAAATAAGGACTTCCTATAAGTAAAACCTCAGGAAGGGATTTCTATAGAGGAACTTCTCATAAGTAAAAACCTTACTATGTAATAGAGGAGGAGTTTCCTATTTAGGGACCATTCTGGAACTAGTTGGAAGTTATAGGAGGGACTTTCACATAAGTGGGCAGGCTATATAAGACCTCTTCAAACATCAAGCGTTAGATTAACTATCCAGCCAGTCTCTCTTACCTGAGGACATGGTAAGAGAAGGACATGTGCCTGAAATAGGAGTTTATCTTGAACAAAAGGAAAGCTGAGTATTGTTTTATAGAGATACCTGAAGTAAGGTGGAATAGCATTGAGCTATTGTTTATTTTCTAGTTCAGTTCAAACTGATTATTTCTATTTATTTATTATTTCTGATACTTTTGTATAAAATAAAACATACTATGAGTGTGTTGTACCCAATAACTGTGTCCTGTTTTGTCTTTGCAACCCTCGTACCTGTAACATATGGTGGTAGCGGTGGGATACTGAAAGTCCTGAGCTGCAGGGTGGATTTCAGGAGGTGTCAGATGTGACACCAACATAACCTGTGGCACAGTGGTACTTTTCTGATATGATGACTCCAGGATGACCTGCTCTGACCAGAGTGCAGGCAGAGCTGACAGGTGAGCAGTTGCTCCTTGGCATGAAGTTTGGGAAGACACTGAAGGCCAAACCAGAGAGGAGAGTGATGACATCCTTTGGAGAAAACAGTGATGAGAATGGTGGAGAGGAAGAACTAGAAGAGGTCCGGGTTGAGGATCCCACAGATGAAATGGGCCAGCTGTTGAGATGGCTTGCCTAAAGCAAATTGAAATGGAGCAGGAGCAAGAGAGTGAAAGAAGATGTCAGAATGAGCTTTGGGCAGATACACTGAGGGCCCTACAGATCATTGGGACCAATAAATCTGCTGACGGCAAGCATGCCAACCCTAAAGACATAAAATTAATGAAAATGTGAGCACAGATGACATTGATGCATATCTCACAACCTTTGAAAGGGTTGCAAAGACTAGTGTGTTGTCTCGGAATACTGGGTAGTCAGGTCGCCCTAATTGACAGATCGAGCACAACTGGCTTACAGCCACATGGACTAATGAAGCACTGTGAAGCATGACTTCACAAAAAGGAATACTTAAGTGTTTTGATATAAATACAGAGACATACAGGCAGTGCTTCTGCTTCCTGAGACATCAAGGTAGTGATGTTCCCTGAGAGACATGTACCTTCTTAATGAACTATGCAACAAGTGGCTGCAACTGGAGGGTAAGATTATCTCAGACATCATTGGGTCTGTGGTAATAGAACAATTTTTTCAAATACTTCCTTCCAAAGTCCAGATCTGGTTGAGGGAGCACCATCCTGAATCAGCGGAGGTTGCGGTCACCCCTGGCGGAGGATTACCAGGTGGCCAGGCAACCCACGAGGAAGGGATACAGGACTACAGATTTGACCATCACTCCCATCCAGCAACCGATAAGACCTTCTAATATTACCCCACCTCATCCGCTTGGGAGAAATACAGGAGACAGGATGACTGAGAAAGAAGGCCCCATAACCCAGACATTATCTGTCATATTGTAATTATAAAGGGCATATTGAATGCTTCTGCTATTATAAGAAGAATGAAGCAAAACCATCTTGCTGTATTTAGCTGGGGTAACTTTTCCACCACTGTCACCATCAGGAAAAGAACATGATGGGATTAATCAACACAGGTAGTCGACAAACATTATTTCACCCTGATGTACTAGGGAAGGCCCCAGTGCTGAACATGTTTACAGGTGTCACCTGTGTGCATGGAGACACTCACAGGTAGCCAACTATGAAATTGACTATGAATGTTGATGGGCAAGAGGTAGAGATGATGGTGGGCATAGTTCCAAAACTGCCAGTACCAGTAGTTATTGGGCAAGACTATCCACATTTTCAGCTTTAGTAACTCCTAAGAATGTGACAGCTGTAACAACCAAGTCACAGACCAGAGCGAAGAATCTGGGGACACATTTCCTTTTGAAGGAATGCTTGACACACCATGTACCCAGCAGAAAACATAAGGAGAGAGCTCAGAAGGGACTGTCTTAATGATGTGGATGTTATGGGACAAATGTTTTGTGAAATGTGATATTTCCCAAGAACAATGCAATGATGATACAATTACTGAATTTTTCCAATGGGTGAACCAGAAGAAACCACCCAGGGCCCCTATATTTAAATGTACAAATGGTATCTTTGTATAGAGTGTATAACAACCCATGAACAGATGAATAGACAGAGCAATTGGTGGTTCTTAAACGCTTTAGGAACCAGTTATTGTACTTAGGACATAATTGACATTGACAAGTCATGCTGGTAGGGATAAAACCCTTGATAGGCTCCTTACATCAGTTCTATTGGCCAAATACACATGAGGAAGTGGCAGAGGACTGCAGATCCTCCCCCAAGTGTCAAAGGTTGCCTAGGTTACCCATAAAGGCACAGTACCCTGGTGCCCTTACCCATAGTCAGCATACCATTTGAAAGCATGGCGATGGACATTGTAGGCCTGTTGCAAAAGAGTGCCTAAGGATATAAATATCCTAGTCGTATGTGACTATGCCACAAAGTACCTGAGGCCATACCTTGGCACAGACACCACTTCCAGATAGCAGAGGAACTTGTAAACTGTTCAGCCATCTTGGCATCCCAAAAGAAGTGCTGACAGATAAAGGCAGTAATTTTCAGGCCACTTTGTTAAAATAATTGTACTATTTGCTGTGGGTAGTGGCAGTAAGAACAATGCCCTACCACCCATTAACTGATGGTTTGGTTGAACGGCTCAACCAAATGTTAAAGGAATGCTTAAAAGTTTGTGTATGATGAGGGAAAGGACTGAGCTAGATATATCCCACTCTTGTTGTTTTTCTACAGAGGGTCCCCAGCTGCTACCAGGTAGTCCCTTTCTCCATTTTGCACAGCAGGAATGCCAGAGGATCATTGTTTGTTGTCAAGGAGTTCAGGAAGAGGGTACACAAGTGGGTCATACCAACATTAGAGTACATGGTCCAACTCTGTAAGAGGGTGGTCCACTATACAAAAGGCACACACAAACAACATGATCTATCAATCCATACAAAAAGCATACTACGACAGCCACTGTAAACAGAAAGAATTGAAATCAGAAGAGAAGATGCTGATGTTGCTACCACCACCTAGAACACGATATTAATGAAATGGCAAAGGCCATACTTGGTTCTGAGGCAGACAGAGCCTGTAATCTATGAAGCTGAGACCCCAAAGTACCCTAGGAGAAAGATATATCAGATTAACCTTTGAAAAGTGGTTAGAAAGAAAAAAGCCCAGGGACCCTATACATACTCAGAGAGAGAAGAAACTGAGTTGGAGGTATGCATTGCATCCCTTGAAGGAAGAAAACCCTTCTGATATTTTATTTATTTATTTGCATATCCAGAAACAACCTTGAGTATACACTGTTTTACAAAGGCTCCACGTCAGATGTAAAACAGCAAGAGACATACTGTAACAAAACTTGACAGTTAACACAAAACATAAGATTGCTATGTAATACAGAAAATAGATAGATAATACATTTGAGTAACCTAGACAACTGAAATTAAACAGAGGAGGAGATTCCCAATTAGCAACCATGATAAGCATAGCTGCCCATAGGGGCCTGTCAAGGTAGAGTATTGGAAAGGTAGAGAAAGAAGGGGAGATCATGGATGAGGGCTAGATTAGAGAGAGAGAGAGAGAGAGAGACTGGGAGAAGGTGAATACTTAGGATGAGAAGGGTGGAAAGGGAGGTGTTGGGGAATATGGAGGAAGGAGCTGGAGGGTGGCAAGGGATGGCAGGTGGGGGTTCTGGCTAGGTAAAACAGGAGGAAAGTTTAGACAGATGAGGGGTATCCGGGTTGAGGATATGGACTCAGAGTAAGGGAGTCTGAAGCGTTTGAGTTCTGAGGTATTGCTTCAGTTCTCTTTTAAAGGACCAAACATTTGTTGTATTAAAGCTGCAGCAGGATTTCATTTAGCCATAGTAGAGCTTGGTACATGAAGGATCTTTGTCCTAGGGAAGTTCTACGAAATGGGACACCAAGCTGTGTTGTCACTGTTCTTGTGTGTTGTATTTGGAGCTTGCTTCCTTTACCAGGTCTGCATTGCAGGTGGGGTTAGTGAGAGCTTGGCTTTTCTCCTAGCAGGAAAGTCTGGTATCTGATTCTGGATTGAAGTGGTAGTATATGGGCCAGACCATACAGGGTACAAGTGTGCGTGAAGTGGTCAGCATTTAGCAATAGTCTGCAAGCCTTGTTAAGGACAGTAGCAACCTTTGAGGCGTATCAGTGGCGGCACTGTAAATCACCAGCCCGTAGTCAACCAGGGAGAGGACAGAGCTGGAGACTGAGAGCTGGAGGGCTTCAGCAGTTAGGTTTTCTGCCTAAACAGGATCCCTAATTTAGTGTTACAGCTTTCACCACCATGTCACTGTGCTGAACATACGAGTATCATCCACAATGACACCCAAGTACTTGAAGAAGTGAACCTGTTCCAGTGGGGCAGTCAGGTGATTTGTGATTGTTAATTCTGGGCATCTCCTTTTTAGTTGAGGGCTAGAGAGAGCATTGTCTTGTATTTTTGTAGTTTAGTAGCAACTGTTGGGAGTAGAACCAGGTCTCCAGTTGCTGGAAGGATGATTGTAGCTCAGTCTGTAGGTGCTCTGTGAGAGTGACAGTTAAGTAGGACAGCATCATCTGTGTATAGAATGACTTTGCTAGTGCAGGTATCATAGTAGGTCATTCAGGATCATGCAAGAAGAGCAGTGGAACCAGGATGGACCCTTGAGGACCCCTAGAGAGAACTCCTTGGATGCAGATATGGAGTGACCTATCTTGACCCTTTGAGACCTGGAGGTTAGGTAGTCCCGGAGACATAGAGCAGCATTTGGGGAAACACCAGGGCATGCAGTTGAGACAGAAGGAGTGGATGGCAGACTGTGTTGAATGCCTTTGTTAGGTCAATGAAGATGGACCCAACCAGTTTTTCCTCTTCCAATGCCTTATTGACATACTCCAGTGAAATCCACCAGTGCAGTGTCCATGCTGTGGAGTTTCCTAAAACTGTGCTGCTGGGACATTGCAGCTGGTATTTATGAATATAGTCAGTAAATTGGTCTGCCACAACCCCTTTCCAGTGCTTTAGGAGAGAGGGGAGGATACAGATGGGCTCTGTAGTTTATGGTCAGTGACCTATTGCCTCCCTTATGCACCGGGTCACCAGCACTTGTTTCAAGGAGAAGGGAATTTGGTGAGCTGGAGGGATTTATTGAAAATCATAGTGATGGAGCGATGATTTTGTTGATTACCAGCGCCAGCAGTTTCATATCAATGTTGTCAGACCCCATTCTGGTTTTCCCGGACCTCTATAACATAACCTAGTGCTTTTGACAGTGACTCTCTTGAAGTAAAATTGAAAGTGTGAGTTGATGTCTGATGTGCATCTATTATAGCTTTGATAGGCTTGAGGTATTCAGCTGGTAGAACAGAGCTAAGATCCATGAAGGTTGAATTGACTCTTCGGCAGTGGTGTAGAGGTCCATGGTATTTGTGCCATTAATGTTCAGCAGTGATAGCTGTGTTTTGCCGTGCTTCCCTATGAGTGCCTTTTTATATTGCCCCAAGATGAACCCCAAGCTAGAACCTCAACAGAAAAAGGAAATTCTACACCTGATAGAATCCTTTGCACCCACCTTCACAAGCATAGCGGATAGAGCAGGGGAGTACAACATCACATTACAATCGAATCTGGACCTATATGACAGAAACCATATAGACTGCTTGAGAAAGTCAGGTAAGGGTAAAGCAGGAAATTGAAAAGTTGAAGACACTGGGCATTATAGAACTGTCACTAGCACCTTGTCATTGCCCATAGTGGTGGTTCCAATGAAGCAAGGAGGCATTAGACTGTGCCTAGATTTTAGGAAGGTCAACAATATTTCCCATTTTGGTGGATACCCTATGCCTAGGGTAGGTGACATCATAGATAACATAGGGAATGCAAAGTACATCAGCACACTTGATCTGACCAAGGGATATTGGCAGATTCCTTAGCCCCTGAATCTAGATAGAAGACAGCTTCAGTATGCCTCTTAGCTCATTCCATTTAATACAATGCCCTTGGTCTACACGAGCCCTGCAACTTTTCAAAGATTAATGGACAGGATACTGACCCCACATACAGCAGACTGCCACCTATCTGGATGACATAGCCATCTACAGTCCAGATTGGTCATCATGCAAAACACAGGTGACCACTGTGTTAAGGTCCAGAGAGAAAGCAGGTCTCAGCATAAACCCCACTATGTGTGCCTTAGCTATGTCAGAAACCAGGTATCTTGGGTTTCTACTTAGGGGAATGGAAGTGTGCGACCTGAAATTGAAAAAAGCTGAAGCAGTTGCCAACAGCCCCATGCCCCAAACCAAAAGCATGTCAGGTTCTTTTCTTGGCCTGGCAGGTTATTACAGGAGGTTTATACCTAACTTTGCTCCATCGCCACATCATTGACTGACTGGCCAAAAGAGAATGTGGAAACCTTGTCTAGTGGACCCCTGATTGTGATGGGGCCTTTAGGGCTATTAAAGCTGCCCTGTGTATTTCTCCTGTGTCAAGTTTCCTGATTTTAGTCTCCATTTTGAGATGCATACAGACACTTCTGAGATGGAGATCAGAGCAGTCCTGAGTCAGACCACTGATGGAGAAGAGCACCCCATAATTTATATCAGTTGTAAGTTACAGCGGCAGAATGCAGATGTATACTACATCGAGAAGGAGTGCCTGGCCATTAAGTGTACAATAGAAGCTTCATGCTTTTATTTATGGGGTACTGAGTTTACACTCCTCAATGATCACAGCCCCTTGTGCTAGATAAATCAGATGAAGGACCAGAAGCCTGCATCATATGGTGGTACCTGACCATACAGCCTTTTAAATTTACAGTGAAGCACAGGTCAGGAAGCCAACATAAGAATGCCAATATCAGTTGGAGTCCTCACCTGCACAAGGACATTAACAAAATGGAGCAGTCCAGAGAAAAGCAACCAAAATCTTGCAGGGACACCATCAGAAAACTATATGAGGACAGTTTAATGGAGCTCAATATGTACCCTAGAGCGAAGGAGGGAGAGAGGTGATTTGATTGAAACATCTAAACATCTTAAGGGCATTAACAAGGTGAAAGAGTTTAACATGTTTGAGTATAAGAAAAATAGCAAGAAAAAGGGACACAGCATGAGATTAGTGTGAGGCTGATTAAGGGGTAATATGAGGAAGTTCTTTCTCACAGAAAGGGTGGCGGATGCATAGAATGGCCTATCTTAGGAAGTGGTGGATATAAATACAGTGCAGGGTTTCAAACAGGCATGGGATAGGCATAAGGAAGCAATACAGATAAGTATGAATAGATGGCCATTGACAGAGTAAAGGCCTATGCACATTCATAAGGTAAAAAAATGAGCAGACTATATGGGCCTTGTGGTCCTTTATCTGCCGTCAGCTCTATGTTTCTATATGTTATCCAGTCATGGTGCAGACTTGGTTCAGATAAATGAAACTTGAAATGTAATTATGTACTATGTGTTGATGAATTGTTATGAGACAGTACTATGGTGGTTAGTAGTAAAATATTTTTCAACCTCAAGGTAATGAAGTAATTGCAATGCATACAGTAAAGACGTATTATAATTTGTTTATTGTTTAAAGGAACCCTTGGGTGGAGCTTCTAAAGCATGGGTGGGTGGAAACTCCAACCCAAACTCTCATCAGTTTAGAATGTACATAAATTCTGGGGTTTGTTGCTAAAACCAGTTTTGTAAGATGTACTGTTTTTTCTTAAAGAGGAGGTGTGGCAGAACTGCATCCCTATAACCCTGGTGGAGGGATGCCTTTCCTATCTTCTTCTTTCCTATTGAAATCTGTTGCACATGATTGTGAAAAAAAAATCTTTAGTGTGTGCTCTACTGAATCAAAATAATTCATTTTATCAGTATTGTTAGTGAATAACTGGAGACAGTGAAGAAGAGCAGTTTAGGCTGCTGATATGGTCAAAGGTGAAGGTTGAATAAACCACTTTTTGAAATAAAGTGCTTCTTAAAGTTAATGCTTATGCCATTTTATGTATATGGTGCAGGAAGGTTTAGAAATGTTTAAAATGGCAGTTAAATACAAAATAACATCCACTCTGATAGTTGAATTATGGATACAAATGAAGCAGCAATATACTGAAGTTGTTTGAATTGTTTTGCTGCCACTCAGTTGTTATGTAGAATGTTATGCAAAGAAATCCTGCATCAAAGCAGGAACTGTTTGAATCGAGCAGCCAACCTTTCTTTTACTTTTGCTGCCACTTGGTATTTATGTAAATAATTACTGATGCCCTGTATTAATAGGACTCCGGCTGCTGGCTTTGTATAAAATATGCTGAAGAATGGTGCCAGCTAGCAGTGAAGGAGTCCATAGCATGTGTACAGCCAGTCTAGGCTGCTGGGAGGCAGGCTTACCAAATCCATACATATCCCCAAAGTAGAGCAGCTATACAATGAATGTCTAGCAGTCTGCTGCTCTCCTGCAACTAGAAACACATGATGTAAAGGGACAGGAAAATCCCTATGTATGGAAATACTTTACAGAGAGAGAGCCCTCATAATAAGGAAAGGGCTGCAAGATAAACCAAACACAATAAATAAATTAAAGAATAAAGAGACTCTGCAGGTCTCTAAAGGAGTCCCATTATGTGAGAGCCCTGAGATATAAGTTAAAGGGCTAGTGTGCATCACCATAACAGTATAGCACATGTATAAATACAATACATGTTTACTGTTTGCATATATATATATAATGGACTTACCATAAGTAAAACCTCAGGAAGGGATTTCCTGTAGAGGGACTTCCCATAAGCAAAAACCTTATTATGTAATAGAGGAGGAGTTTCCTATTTAGGGACCATTCTGGAACTAGTTGGATGTTATGGGAGGACTTTCTCATTAGTGGGAGGGCTATAGAAGCCTATTCAAACACCAAGAGTTACTGTAGATTAGCTATTCAGCCAGTCTCACTTACCTGAGGACAAGGTAAGAGAAGGACCTGTGCCTGAAACAGGAGTTATCTTGAACAACAGGAAAGCTGAGTATTGTTTTATAGAGATACCTGAAGTAAGGTGGAATAGCATTGAGCTATTATTTATTTTCTAGTTTAGTTTGAACTGTTTTCTATTTATTTATTATTTCTGTATTTTGCTACTTTTGTTTAAAATAAAACACACTGTGGATGTATTGTACCCAGTAACTGTGTCCTGTGCTATCCTTGCAACCCACGCACCTGCAACAGTGATAACACAGTCACATACTATTGTGAAAGGAAAGGAAGGGTTGCCTCTTGGTCATTTGTTGTATTTGATTCATAGCCTATGATGCTTTAGATGCTATCTACATCCCCAGTAGAACCAGTGGTGCCACTGGTGGCTGGAGGAAGGTCACTGATGTGGGTCATGTAGCGGTGTTGACATTTGACATGTTACAAAAATGCTGATAGAACAACAATGCTAAGAGCAGAATTCCACAGTGAGTATGCAGCTGAGCCAGAGTCACAGGTAACAGTGGAGAAGGAGTCACAGCAGATGATGTTACTAGAGGATTAGGATACAAGAAATCTCATTAGAAAAGGAAGAGGAATTTTCTCTGGATGAGCTAGTGGCAATGTAAGAGTCACATAATAAGATCATTGGGGCAGTTTTACATAATGGTTGTCATAATGCATTCCCAGGTTACAAAGGAGAAAAGAGGAGGGGAATCTGATGAGGGCAGTAGTAGTGTCACTGATCCAGTGCTTGATGTAGACTGGGACCCAGATTACTATTAAGCAGTCCAAAATGCAAAAGGTCATATTTTATGCACAAATTAAGTATAATTGGGAAGGAGGAGCGGAAGAGGAGGATGATAGTGGAGGTGCAGGACTGACATATGAAACTAGTATCAAAAGCAAGGGAAAAGGATGGTGCATGGCATCACAAGAAGAAAGAAATTAGATGGTGTTAGGACAGGAAAAGGAGAAGGAGACAAGGATGCACATGAGGGTGCAGAGGGTACAAGTAGAGCCACGGATCTAAATGGACTATGACACTAAATTTGACCTGAACACTGACAAGGTGTGGAGTAATTCATATGGGGCTATTCACCAAGGTGCAGAGTGGGTACGCCACTTGAAACTCTGTCGTAACCCACCCACATCTTCCCACACCCGCCCATGGTCACTCGCCCCTTCACATGATTCTCAGAACAAATACACCCCACTACACACCCGATCTCCCAGCCAGTCGAGCAGCTCAACACCAGGGTTAGCCAGGGGTTTGGGCCGTGCCAGCTCTCTGCACAATTCAGAAACCTGTGGAGTGCTTCACATGGCAGCCAGTGGCTATCGACCTCGGGAAATCATAACCTTGGCGACCAGTTATATGCCCCAGGGGATACAGATGCTGGATGCAGCAGAAATGGTGGGAGGGCATTGGCCCTAACAATATGGATGCCTCAGCCATCGAGGCACACTGGGAGGCCTGGGGATGATCAGCTGGGTTCCTACCCCCACATTGCAGTTGGTGCACCAGCAGACAGCATGGCACCCCATGGGTGCAAGGGATTGACTCTAGGATCTGGACTGGGCAGCCAATTGGCAGTCTACCCAGATCGCCACTCCGCTACCTCCCCCTGTGGACCTTCATGCTGGGGGGCGGGGCCACATAAAGGCCATGTGGGGGCCAGTGTTTGTGAATGCAGTCCCTATCACGGATCTCCAGGGGTGCAGAGCTGTGCAGGTGGAATACATGCCTCTGGCATGTTGATTCTGCCTGTTTGTGAATAGTCCCCATGGGGAAGAAATATCCAATGGCAGACTATTTTCTTAAAGTGAAACTCCTCAAAACCTTAGGGAACATACAGTAAAGATCTTGATGTTTATATAACAAGGGATATGGAATTTAAAAATCACTTAATAGCATAATGGCAATGAAGGCCAATTCTATACTAAATAGTATTACTGTAGGAGGAATATCCAATGTAAAGAAAAGGAGGTTATTATGCCTCTTTATGCTTCATTTGTCAGATCTCACTTGGAGTTCTGTGCTCAACTTTAGGTCACCACCACAAACACAGAAATAAAACCCTGGAAAATATTCAACGTGGGTGACCAAGATGATTAGGAGCATCAAAGATCTCAGATACAAAAATAGAATGAAAGAACTAGGTCTGTTTTCTCTCCAGTATAGAAGGTTGCATGGTGATCAGTGTTTATTCTTCAGAGCATTAGATAACCATGATTTGTGGAACTGTTTGGGTCTGAGGATGAACTATAACACTAGATTATATAGTGTACAATTAAGAGGGAGAACTGTCATAGGAAAAGAGAGCCTATGGTTTAACAAGAGAGTGGTGTCTTTCTGAACACTCTACCACTTGAAAATTGCAGGAAGTAAAAGTATGACAGACTTTAAGAACAAACTTGACAACTACTGCTAACTTATGTCATCCAGGGATATTACAAGTAATATGTTTTTCTTGGTAAGCTGGAATGGGCAAAATACTAATTAAGCTTGTACTCACCTATGACCTATGATACCTTTGATCTCTATTTTGAAGAAACTGTTCTCACTTTTCACCTCATTTATACCCCTCAGAAACTTATGTTTATATCCTGTGCCCTCATTTGCGTCTGACCCTCCAGTGAGTACATATTCAGGGTCACTAGTTGTTCCTCATAGGATCTTCCTTGTTGACCCTAGATCATTTTGATGACCCTCCTCTAAACTGACTCCAGCCTGACTGTGTGCTTTCTCAGTTGAGGGCTCCAGAACTGGGTGAAGTATTCCATGTGAAGACTCACCAGAGATATGTATAGGCACAGTATCACTTCACTTTTCCTGCTATCAGAACGCTCCCAATATGTGCCATCATCCTCAGTGCCTTACTGTATGCCTTATTGCATTGGCTATTTGTAATCCTAATAAATTATTAGATTTCCACCTGTCGTTGGAGTGTGCGTGATATTTTTTTTACATGTCTAATACCTAATTGAGGATAGGCTGCACCATTAGGGCTTGGGGTGTGTGCTCACTTTATCTTTGCCCTGATATTAAAGCCATTTGATAGTCAGATTATTGTGCATGCCACTATTATACATAGTTAAAATTATGGATGCAGTACTAGTACCCACTACCATTAAAGGTGATAAGAAGCAGTTTTTCTTCACCTCTAGATGCCCTCCTGTTTTCCTTTAGTAAATTTCCAATATTCAAATATGTTTTGATCTTTTTGCTAAATTAGTAATCAGTGGTGCCTATGCAGTAACATGTAGCTGCTGATGCACAGCACACAGTGTGTGCATGTTTGTGCATACGTCGCAGACATTTGCATAGCATGCCATGCAGCATGCACTATGGTGCATAGAGGAGAGTGAATACAATCCATGTGTGGTTGTATGGTAGTAGCAGCAAGTGCTTTGCCAAGAGGTGTGGCTGCTTAATGGTGTGCACACACCTCATGCACAAAGCCCAGTCTATGACCCAGGCACATGAGACCATTAATGAATCTTCTCCTGAAGGTTGGGGATAGGGAGTATGAGTCGGCATTAAGGTCAAGGCCACATCCACATATAGTTCATCCATGGTTGAATGCCAACACCCTGCTGGACAAACACTGTCTCAACCTCTGTCATCTGAAACATGCCATGATAGTGGAACTGTGTGACATGGTCTGGCACCATGCTGCCCCTGATGACATGATGGCCATGGGTAATATCTATGAAGATGAAGGTGCTGCGTGCACTGGTATACTATGGCACAGGGTCATTCCAGAGGCTGGCAGGAGGTGTCATAGGTGTCAGCCAGTCTTCCATGAGCAGGGCACTGTACCAGCTCAAAATGCTCTGGTCCTTCAATGCAGGACCCCATATCATTCTCCTCAGCACGGGCAGATGTATAGGCCACAAGGAGGACTTCTCTGACATGCATGGCATGCCTAATATACTGGGAGCCATAGGCGACATACATGTTTTGAACCTGGCTCCAATTATGGACAAGGAGGCCTACTGGAATTACAAGGGATACCACAGTATAAATTACCAAATAACGTTGGATGCATCGTGCATCATCAATATAATGTTGCCAAATACCCCGGATCCTGCCATGATGCCTTCATATTTGAGAATTCATGGCTTGGTATCCTATTTAGTGCACATGGTGCCAGGTGATGGCGGTTGGTAGGTTGGTACAGGTTCTCCACACTGATGCCCTGATGTGTATGCATAGGCCCTGTGATGTACTAATACATTTGTTCTTGAACTGCACAGGTGACAGTGGATATACACTATGGCCATACGTAATGCACCCTTCTTGGAGGCTCAGAGTACAGAAGAAGAGGTGTACAATGAGGCCCATAAGAAGACACAGTCAGTGGTTGAATGAACAATATGGCAGCTGAAGAAGAGGTTCTGGTGCCTGGATCTGACTAGTGGTACAATGATGCTTGCCCCTGGGAAGACATGCAGTGTTCACTGCATGTTCCATGCTGTACAACATGGCTGTGCAGTGTCAGCTACTGATGACACAGGATGTAGTGAGCTGTGACCCAACAGGTGATGGGTGAGGGAGTGCTGAGTCACTGTCTGGCCAGGCGGCTTGCCATGGACTCATGCAGGGTTCATTCAGCCACTAGAGGCTAGCATGATGCTGTGGCATGGTGATAATGACATAGCTTACCTGTGTGCCATCCCCTTTCGGGAGCAGAGGGGCCATTTGGTAAGTGACCATTTATATATGTAGAGACATGGGCTATGTGCTATGATAATGGGGGCCATAGTGTTGGTGGTACTTGTGATGGAATTTATGTGGTTGATAATAGTGTAAGTGTTTCTGTTCCACTGTTATTCAGGTGCTGTGGGATGAGTGCATTACTTTCTCCTTGCCTGTAGCTGTCTGAGCCATGTCCAAGGCCATGTACCTATGTGGGTTGTCTTGACCATCACCTTACCACCAACACTGTGCCACCTGTCAGTCTATTTGTCAGGCTCCAGTTGTTGTTGACTGCCCTCGAATCCTCATGGATGTAGGGGTGCCATGTGTGTGTGTGTTCGGGATATTTGTGTGGCCTCAGTGACTGTCATGTTTGTCATGCCTGTACCTGTCATGAGGTGGTCTGTCAGCCTCTCCAGCAGGTCCCCTATCCAATCTATCCACCTGTGCATCCACCTTACCTCCACTGTGAGCTCCTCTGTATCATCTCTGTGCCTGCAGGTGATCACACTCCAGCTGAAATACTTCACTGTACCATTTGTGCAGTACACTTCTGGATGTTGCGCCCCTGTCCTGCATAGCTTTTCACCTGATGGGCCCTTGTCCCCACTGTCAATGTGTCTTTGTGTGTTCCCTGTTATAACCCCTGCTCTCTGTTGACCACCAATGTTGCAGGGACTACCTGTGTCCAGTTTGTGGCTGGCAGTGGTGAGAGGTTCTTCAGTATGCACCACTGCATTTGGCTGGTTGAGTGTGACAGCTGTGGCAGGGTAGGACTGTGTCAGGAGCATCTGCACAGGTGGTGGTTAAGTGTGGGTTTTCAGTGCAGTGTTCATCCTCACCTCATCCAACTGGCTGTCCTCTACAGTGTCCAGGTGAGGTGTGGCATTCAGCAACTGCCCCTCCTCTGGTGTGCATACAGGAACCAGTGCTGCACCTGAGGGTGAGAGAAAAGAAGTTTGTTACATACCGTGCCCTACTGTGTACATCTAGAGGTGTGCAGCAGGACATCAAGGGTGTCACGCACACCTGTGACATCATCCAGCTGCAAGCTGTCTGTTCCATTTTCCTGCCGCTTTACATCCTCAGCAGGGTTGCATCCTCCTCATAGATGATATGCCCAGTCTCTGGGTCTGTATGGTGAAATACAGTGTGGTTAGCACATCCATGGTGTCTAACCCCTTGCATTCTGTACGTACCTGGCAGGGTGTCCATGCCCATCTCCTCCCCATGCAGGGACTCCACGATGAGGGTGTTCATCATCATCCACTCCATGGGTGTCAGGATTTACCCCACATGAGCCGCCCTCCACCTGTTCCAGTCCATTGGTGTTTGACAGATGCCAGCTTCCACTTAACTGCATATTGCATGTCACAACACTTATGTTTGGTGGCTGCTAGTGTGCGTGCCTCTGGCCCAGCTGTGTATTGAATGTTTCCTGTATGTCCAGCCACAGCAGTGCCTTGGTCTCAGCCTGCACCTTTAGCAACTCTGCCCCATACAGGATGGGCAGAGTGCTTCCGAATGTCATGGACCATGGTGGCCAGCATTGCACTACTGAAATTTGTGGACCAGGGTGCCTTCATTCCGCTCTCAGTCAGGGCACTGTTTGCATTCTCCATAGCTCTATTCACTTCCTCATTTGCACATGGTGCATGGCAATACCCATATATGGCAGGGTCACGGGCATGACCAGGCTCTGCAGGGCCACCACTGCCTGCTCCACGTGGCCTGTGCACCTACAAATTACCGCCCCTGCATCCATGCACCCTGTGTGTGTGTTAATGCACTAGTGTAACTCTATGTCTGCACTCATTTGCTCGCTGCTGCTACAGCCCCACATGTGCTATTTATGAACATCTGTGCATAGGCCCACATTTCTGCCTTTGTAGCTATCCTGAATCCCTCTCCTCAGCAGTTGCTGTTCCCTTTTTGTACTGTCTGAACATTCATTGACATCAGTAACACCATTCAGGCCATTCAGATAAATAACATGGAACAATGTAACTAATGTAATGGAATGTCTTAGAAATGTTAAATCAAATAGCAGTAGCTGCGAAGAAACTGGAACTCTATGTAGATCTGAGGGCACCTCAACCTACCTTATTTAACTTTCATAAATTTGTCAAA
Organism: Neoceratodus forsteri; assembly: GCA_016271365.2. Taxonomy (NCBI): domain Eukaryota; kingdom Metazoa; phylum Chordata; order Ceratodontiformes; family Ceratodontidae; genus Neoceratodus; species Neoceratodus forsteri. The sequence goes on along the minus strand of CM057459.1, from coordinate 1,049,892,326 downwards.
GCATATCAAAATACAGAACTGGCATAGATATGAAAATATGCTGAGTGGTTAACTATGCAAAAATCATTTCTTTTCACCTTAAAATCAAATGATATATATGAGATGAATATTTGTCCCAGCGCATACTGTATATAGTATGTTCGAGGTAGCCATGTGTCAAGTACAAGTGGAGGCAGTATAGTCTTGCAATTACAGCACAGTCATAGGAACCAAAGTGCCAGGTAATGGTTCAAATCCCACCAGACACTTACTGTAAGATCTTGAGAAAGGTACTTTGCCTCATACTGTTCCTTCCCTTCCATTCAACTGTAAACTCAGACACCACTGAAAGCACAATGGGCAGTGCATTTGAATGTTTTATGCTGTACAAACTGTAAAGTTAGAGCATACATGGTAGTAAGTGCACCAATCCCTATTTTGGAAGCAGTAGTTTGCATGGTACAAAGCACTTGCTGTGTCAGCACCATGCCACTGCTGACATGCATCTGATGAGAAACAGAGTCGCACATACAGAATGCACTTACATATTGGAAGCCTGGTGACTGTGATATCTGTCTGTCTTTTGCAGATCTATTTAACACTTTAAAAAAAAAAAAACATTTTTTAAAGCACACACACAGTGCAGAGTATATCAAACACTGTGCTAAAACCCCATAAAAGTCAGCAGTAATGTAGTGGTGAACCATGGGGATGGATGGGCACTTATAATGGTGCTCTGGGCAGTATTCTTGATGGATTGTGCAGTACTTTCATTTGAATCCTGTGCAGAATGTAGACCTAATTATAATGCCATACTGATGTGGTGGGCCTTAATGATTACATTACACATCTCATGCTGGCTTTCTTAAACATAGAAAAAAACATTTATTTTACACATGAAGAAGGTGTGCTGCCTATTAATGTCTCACCATTCTCACATATGGATTTCTCTGTTGTACTCTGTAGCCCACAGTCTTTGTTCACTGCAAGGGACAATGTGACTTGCTATTGATTTTTATTTTTTGACTGGGAAAGGTGGGCTAGACAATAGTTCCTTTTTGAGCCTCATCCCTTGAGGGAAGGATACAGATGCAAACTTAACTGAAATTGGCCAAGACCGAGCTCTTTGTGATATTTTTGTGAATAGAGGACATTTGGCTAGGACACCAGGAAAATGTCCCTACTATTTTCCAGAAGAGCCATTGGATATTTAACTTCCACCTGAACAAGCAGCAGAAAAAGACAGTCAGGACCTCAGATTAACATCTCCTCTGAAGCATGGCTCACTGTGAAAGTACAATATCCCTTGGTACTGCACTTACTGTAGGTGCCAGCATTTATGGTATGAGCCCAATGCCAGTGTGGGGTGAGAACCCTTGACCTTCTGACACAGAGGTGAATGTGCTACCAATTGAGCCATGCTGACACCATAGATAACACATAATGACATATGGAGAGCAGGTAAACTTTGGTAAAGAGATGTTAGGGCCTTGTATGTTAAGTTGGGTGATTAGAGTTTTATGTATAAAAACTGTAGTTCTGTACTTCAGTGCTAGGGAATGGGTGTGGCTCACAAACTGCTTAGTCTATGTGCAATGATGGTCCTTGTCTTCTGGCATGCACCAGTGTTACCCATGTGGTTTCCATTTATAAATAGGTTGGAACTTTGTACAACTCTTACTGGAGGTACTGTACAGTACATGGAAACCTATTAGCAACAGAAAAAGCTTTAGTGCATGGTTTCCAATATACAGTACCTCCTTTTTGTCTTGCATGCAAAGTTAAGCAAGCACACATCTTTTGTGCATCATTATGCACACCTTTCAAATACTGTATGTGGTCCAGTTTTGCTTCATAGTTAGGCCATCTTGGTTAAATAAATTACAGTAACAAAAGTCCAGTCAAGCACAGTGCTTAGTCACAAAACCACATAGTCATATCATCAAACTTCTCATAAATGTAACTTAACACAATCCACAGCAAGAAATAAAACAATTTGACTGGGTATGTGTACTATATTAACATCACGAGAAGTTGATCAGGCATGCAAGCATCCACCATGTGCAAAACAGTCCATTAAATGCAACAATACATTTTCTTGAAATAATTAATGTAAGCTCTGTTTTAAGAGCCTCAGGCAACAATTTTACAAAACAGAAGTTGTGCAGTTAAAGGGTTATCCCCAAGGGCCCAGTTCTGAAATACATTCAAGACTGAACAAATGGCAAGTACAGATTTAGACATTCTTGGCATAGGAATGAAACTATCAAAATATCAAAAGTGGTTCAGATCTTGGGTGTGTAGCAAGACATGCAACTCTGCACCTCTAAGCTGTCACTGATTTGTTTGTTCTAATTGTGCATGATTAATTTGCTTCAACACTCTATTAATGTGTGTTCCTGTCACTGAAGAGTATGGTTTTCAACTCTAAAATAATGTCAAACATTAAAGTTATATTGGCAAGTTCTCATTCCAAAAGGCTTTTACACTGAGTCAAACAGCTTCGGAGATGATATACCATTTTACAGGAAGTCCATGAGTTTGATAATTTGTCCCTGATTTTATTCAGCCAAGTCACTGTTTTGTAATGACAAGTGATTGAGAGCTAAACACTCAGGTACACATCTTCAACATGGGAGGTTGATCATACCTCATACAGTATTTAAGCATACAACAAAGGTCACGTTGCACCATTTGTAGTCACTTGCTGCTAGGTACAGCAATCATTTACATGCCACATAATTTTCCATGGCACACATCTATACATTGCATGTTAACTCACTTCTCAATTTGATGTCCGTAGTGAGACAGTGAAATGATGTCTGCTATTGCTGAGCTTGGCTGCCACTTTTTTTTTTTTGCTGCACTATGCATTCCAGTATTTTCCCACATGGATAGCACAATTGCTCTTTCTCTATCTCTGGTTGTCAGTGCCAGGAAGGCAGGATCACACCATCGTAGAAGCATAGAAGTTGACGGCAAATAAGGACTGCACGGACCATCCAGTCTCCCCATTTCTTTTTCTACCTTATGAATGTGCCACCGCCTTGCTCTGTCAATAGCCTATCTATTCATACTCATCTGTATTGTTCCCTTGTGCCTATCCCATGCCTGTTTGAAGCCCTGCACTGTATTCATATCCACAACTTCCTGAGGTAGGCCGTTCTATGCATCCACTGCCTTTTCTGTGAAAAGAACTTCCTCATATTACTCCTTAATCGGCCTCCCTATAATCTCATGCTGTTTCCTTTTGTCCTGTTATTTTCTTATATTGAAACATGTTAGAATCTTTCACCTTGTTAATGGGCTGGCAATACAGCCTAGAGGTTAGAAGGAATGAGGTGTGAACGAGCTTGATACATCCAGCAGACTAGATCTGAGTTTGATTCTCACAACCTCCACTTGAATACTGTGCGACTCTGAGCAAGTCACTTAACCACCCAGTGCTTCCAGGTCACTCCTGAAAACAGGCACTTGTGCCTAGTGGACCTTATCTGGTTACCAAAGACTTAAATAAATAAAATAAAATAATGCCCTTAAGGTGTTTGAATGTTTCTATCATATCACCTCTCTCCTCCTTTGCTCTAGGGAATACATAATGAGCTCCATTAATCTGTCCTCATATGTTTTCTGATGCAGTCCCTGCACCATTTGTTGCCCTTCTCTGTACTGCCTCAGTTTGGTGAATGTCCTTGTGAAGGTGTGGCCTTCAGTACTGCACACAGTACTCCAGATGGGGCCTAACCAGTGTCTTGTAAAGAGGGATTATTACCTCCTCTTACGACTTGTGATACCCCTACTAATAAACCCCAACATCCCCCTAGCCTTACCTACTGCTTTGTTGGTCTGCTTGGATGATTTCAGGTTATCTGTGATGAGGATGCCCAAGTCTCTTTCTTCCATTGTGACTGCCAGCAACTCCACTCCCAGCCTATAGGTGGCTTCAGAGTTTTTCTTCCCTATGTGCATGATCTTGCACTTCTTTGCATTAAACCCCAGTTGCCACTCTTCCAACCATTATGCCAGTTTATCTAGATTTCTTCTCATTCTGCCACCCCATCTGGATCATCTACTCTGTTGCAGATCTTGGTGTCATCTGCAAAGAGACAAACCTTACCCTCCAGTCCATCTGCAATGTCACTCATGCAGATATTGAAGAGGACTGGCCCCAGGACTGATCCCTGAGGTACCCACTTGTGAGTTGCTTCTCTTCTGACTGTATACTGTTTACCACCACTCTCTGTTTTCTGCCCATCAGCCAGTTTGCCACACAGTTGACCAACTTCTGACCCACCTCAAGCCTACCCAGCTTATTAATCAATCTTCTATGTGGAACAGTATTGAAAGCTTTGCTAAAGTCTAGGTAGGCAACATCAACTGCTCCCCTTGGTCCACCACTCTGGTTACCCAGTCAAAGAAATCTGTGAGATTAGTTTGACAGGACCTTCCTATTGTAAACCCATGCTGTCTTGGATCCTGAGCTCCTATGAATTCCAGGTGTTGCACTATCCTTTCCTTATGGAGTGCCTCCATAATCTTGCCCATTACTGAGGTAAGACTGACTGGTCTATAGTTTCTTGCCTCCTCCCTGCTACCACTCTTGTGGGCGGGATCACATAAGCCCTTTTCCAGTGTTCTGGGACCTGTCCTGTGCTCAGAGACTCACTAAACAGTTCTGATAATGGCTCTGCTACTTCCACCTTAGCTCCTTTAGTACCCTGGGATGTATTCCATCAGGTCCCATTGCCTTGTCCACCGTGAGCTTATTGAGCTCTTGTGGGACCCTTTCTTTGTAAAGGGACTAGTGAGACACCTCCCTCCCCCGTGCCCATGGTGCTGTGCTGTGGACCCTGCCTACCTTCTCTTTAGTAAATACTGAGCAAGATATCTATTTAAGATAGATGCTTTTACATGGTCATCCTCCTCATGCCCCCTATCCCTTAGCAATACCCCTCTGGACTTTCTCCTTTCACTAATGTATCTATAGAAAGTCTTGTCACCTTCTTTTACTATTTGTGCTAGTGTTTCATTGGTGTGGGCCTTTGCCTGCCTTACTGCCTTCCCTGCTTCCCTTAGGGACATTTGGTATGCCTCCCTATCTTCATCCGTTGCATTCCCTTATATTTCCTGAAGGCCAGCCTTTTGGCTGTGACCTTTTCTGCTACTGTTTTGAAAACCAAAGTAGTTTCCTTCTCCTTTTGCACTTAGAAACATACATACAAACACAGAAATGTAGACTTTGATGGCAGATAAGGACTGCTTGGCCCACCTAGTCTGCCCATTTCACTACCTACAGGATAAGTTGTAGATCCCAGTTGTACAACAGCCTATTTTTCTATCCCCACAAGAATTGCCTTATGTCTGTCCCATGCATTCTTGAATTCTCCCACAGTTTTAGACCCCACAACCTCCTCAGGAAGGCTGTGTTCCATCGTACACCACCCTCTCTGTGAGAAAAATACTTCCTCACATTGTCCCTGAGCCGTCCCCTCTATCTTCAAATTGTGTCCCCTTGTTCTTGCACATCTTTTTCTGAAAGATGCTACCCTCTTGGACTTTGTTGATTCCACTGAGCGTGCTAAAATTTCTAGAATGTGCCCCCTCCTCCTTTCCTCAAGGGTATACATATTAAGCTCCTTTAGTATCTCCTTATATGGCTTGTCTTGCAGACCCTGCACCATTTTAGTTGTCCTCCTCTGGACTGCCTCCATCCTGTCTATGTCCTTGTGGAGATGGGGTCTTCATAACTAGATGCAGTACTTCAGATGTAGTCTCATTAACTGTCTGTACAGAGGGATAACAACTTCCTGTTTTCTGCTGGTGATGCCTCTCCCTATACATCCCAGTACCCACCAGCCCTCCTACTGCTTTCTCAGATTGCTTGCTAAACTTAAGGTCATCTGATATGATTAAGCCAGGTCCCTTTCCAATTTTGTTTTGTTACTACTTCCCTTGTGTAATATTATCCTGGATTTTTGTTTCCTAGGTGCATTACTTTGCACTTCTTTGCATTGAATCTAAGCTGCCATACTTCTGACCATCTGTCCAGCCTTGCCAAGTCCATTCTCATCCTTTCCATGCCTCCTTGTGTATCAACCCTGTTGTAGATCTTTGTGTCATCTGCAAGAGGCATACTTTCCTTCAGTCCCTCTGCAATGTCCCTTATAAAGACATTAAAAGGACTGGACCCTAACTGACCTTGTGGTACCCCCATAGTAACCCCTCTTTCTTCAGAGTGGACTTCATTTGAATTACCTTCTGTGTCCTGTTGTCCAGCCAATGTTTTACCAGACTACCCCTGGGACCCACTCCCAGGCTGCTTAATCTGATTATTAATATTTTAGGTGGGACTGTGATAAATGCCTTGCTAAAGTCTAGGTAGGCCATGTCCACATCCTCTCCTGGTCTACTACTTTGGTCACCCAGTCAAAATCAATTAGATTAGTCTGACACTGACCTTCCTGCTGTGAACCCATGCTGCCTTGGGTCATGTGCCCCACTTTCCTCTAGGTACTCAACAATTTTTTCCTTCAGAAGTGATTCCATCACTTTCCCTACCACAGAGGTCAAACTGACAGTTCTGTAGTTTTCTGCCTCTGTCTTGCTCCCACTTTTGTGACAGGGAATTACATCCACCTTATTCCAGTCCTCAGGTACCACCATCCTCCCATGATATGTTAAAAGGGTAGTCAGTGGTGTCACTAGCTCTCCCCTTCATTCTTTTAGAATTCTGGGTGAATTCCATTGGGCCCCATTGCTTTCTCCACCTTCAGTTTTAGGAGTTCTCTCAGAGCCCTTTCTTCTGTGAAAGAACTGGAATTGACCCCTATCCAGAGTGCTTCTGTTAATTGGATTAGGCACCTCTCTCCTCCTCTTTGTGAATACTGAGCAGAAGTGTTCGTTCAGTATCCCTGCTTTTTCACTGTCCCTCTCTGCCCACCCACTGTCCTTTCTATTCAGCCTCACTATCCCTCCCTTTGTTTTCTATGCTCCCTGATGTACCTATAAAAGGTTTTATCCTCCTTCTTAACTGAGTTGGCTATCTTTTCCTCAGTTTGGGCCTTTGCTATTCTGACTTCCCTCCTGCTTCCTTCTGCCTTAATTGGTACAGTTCTCTGTCCTGCTCCTTCTGTGTTTCCTTATACTTCCTAAATGCTGTCTTTTCTCCTAACCTTCCCACCACCTCTTTTGAAAACCATAGTGGCTTTTATTTCATTTTGATTTGTTTATTTGCTTCACACAAAGGCTTGTTGCCTCTGTGATGGCAGTTTTGATGTTTCCCCATTGTTGCTCTACCCTCCTTCTAGCCTGTTTGCTAGTGCTTTTCTAAGGCACTCTCCCATCTTGCCAAAGTCAGCCATCCTGAAGTCCAGTACCTTCACTTCTGTATTGCTTGACTCTGTAGCTGAGTTTATCGTGAACCACACTGTTTGGTGGTCATTTGTTCCCAGATGGCTACCAACTTCTAGATCTGAGATCCTCTCACTGTCCCTCTTGAGAGTACAAGGTCTAAGAGTGCTCCCTCATGAGTGGGTTCCAAAACTAGCTGTCTGAGGCATGCCACCTGTAAGGCATCAAGAATGGCCTTGCTCTTGGATGTGGCAAAGGTGCTCCAGTTAACATCTGGCATTTGCAGGTCCCCATCAACAGTATCTCCCTTTCTCTGCCATTCTAAGGATGCCTTCTATCATATCCTTGTCCATTACCTCTCCCTGACGTGGGGGTCTGTTTACAACCCCTGTGCTGTATGTGGTGCCATTTCTAGTCTCTGAGGTGACCCACAGTGCCTCCTCGCCTCCATGTTTACTCTTTTGTTCCATTGCTTTTATCCTTCCTTTACATAGACAGCTACTCCTCCCCCTCTTTTACCTTCCCTGTTCTCTCCCTATAGGTTGTGTGCCTGGTATGTTAACATACCAGTCATGGTTATCTGTGTACTACCTCCTTTTCTCTCTAACAGAATGGGATGTTGCTTCAAGTATTGCATCCTAATGCTTGCCCACTTTGCCTGTACCCACTTATCTGTATTTCTTTTGCCAGGGCTAGCTTAACTCTGTTGGCCATCTTAGTAAAGTCAGCTCCTCTGAAGTCCCATATTTTGCCATGGAATGGGATGATTTAGTTCTAGTGGCCAAATTGAACCATACCATGTGATAGTCACTAGTCCCCAAAGTAAACTTCTACCTGGAGATCTGTGATCCTTTCCTATTAATCAGTAGTAGATCTATGATAGCCCTGTCTCCTGTGGGTTGTTGTACCAGTTGTTTGAGGCCCTCCCACTGTAGTAATCTACTGTGTGTCTAGTTCTGGAAGATGTTCCTGCTGGTATTGACCAAACTGTATCCGGCATATTGAAGTCTCCATTATCGAACCTCCTTTAGCAGTAATGTTGTGTGTAACAGTAATGTGTCCATGTCCTCCCCTGGTCTGAGGCCCATAGACAACCCCAGTTCATATGGCTGTCCCATTTGCTATTTCCAGGGTGACCCACAGTTTTCTGACTCCTTATGTGTATTCTGAATTTCCGTAGCTTTGGTATTTTCATTGACATAAAGTGCCAATCCCCCCTTTTTTTCACCTCTGTCTCTTGTGAACAGTACATAGCTGGGTGCTGTAGTCTCCCAGGTGTGGTTACTGGTGAACCATGTCTGCTAATGGCTACTATGTCAGTTTAGCCTCTGTCATCATTGCCTGCAGGTCTGGGATCTTGTTTCCCAGACTAGCATTTACTAGTGTACATGATTTTCCATTGGCCAGATTTCGGTGTGTTAGTAGTTGTGTGAGGTCTGGTGTTTCTCCTGTGCATTGTATGGGGATCAAGACCTTTTTCCTTACCTGGTGAAGCAAATGCACTACAAACATGCTGAACTCCTGTTTGACCACTAGCTGAGGGTGGGGTGGGGTGATCTTCCATTCAACGTATCTAGTGCTGCACCTCTCCCCATTTGCTGGTTTAAATATTCTGCAAGACATCAAACTTCTGTGCCACGACACTGACTCCATCCTTAGTCAGATGCAGTGCATCAAATTTAAAGAATGTTCGCTCCCAAAGCTGTTGCCAGTTCCCTGCAAATCTGTGTCCTTTTTCTTGTCACCAGCCCTTCAGCCACATGTTTAGCTCCCTATCTCCTTCTCTGACCATCCGTCCATCTGCCCTCCTCTCCCAGACTGACAAGATCTCAAAGAAGTAGATGCTGAATGAAATGGATGATAGTTTGTCACCCAGCCTGGTCAGGTGTTCCTTGATCTCCACAACTGATCGGCTGGTGAGATCATTAGTCCCTATGTGTACCAGGATGTCAATGTTTTCTCCTTCTTCCTGTACAATTTTAGCATTGCAGTCAGTATCTGTCCATGCTGATGTACCTGGAGACATCTGACCATTACCCCTGGCTGGAGATGGTATCAACTCCTCAAATCATGGAGTCTCCTATGATCAGGGAAAAGATTAAAACTATTGCAGGGCTGGCTTGTCAGCACAGAGGTAGGCTACAACTCACAACACTGGAGACCTGCATTCTGGAATGCACCTGGGATGCCAGGGCCAACAGGGATGAGGATCAAGCACCCCAAAGGACAGTCTTCTTCTCCTCCTCCAGGGAAGGACAGTTGCTGTCCTTGCTGCAATACTGTCACTTGGGTGACTACAGAACAATGCAGTTGTGGGTTCTGAAGACATCAGTGGGTGGCATGCACATTTGTTCCCTCATGCATTCTGATATCTCCAGTGGTGTGTGGCAGAAAAGCATGGCCCCAGGTGCTGGCCCTCCAAAGAAACCCCACTATATTCCCTTCACTACTTCTGTTTAACACTGTATGCCATTGGGGATATATATTCCCACCATTGCACTCCTCTCAGGGATAAATGTGAGGCTACATAGGGTTAGATTCTGGACAGGTAGACTGGGGGGATGTGATGTGGGAGTTGCCCTGGGAAGCTGGGCCAGATATTAGGGACTAAACATGTGAATTATAAAAAAGATCTTGCAAATTAAAATAAAAATGGATACTTTAATTGGTTCTAACAATACAAATGGCATGTACTTACTGATTGTTGGGAAGGTATGATTTTAATAAATATTTGAGCTGTGGGGTATTGGAGGGAAAATAGTGCCATCATCCTATGTACACTTTTGTGGTCTATTTAAAGTTAATAACTCTGTCTCTGTTTGTCTCTCTTGATCTGAGACTTTTTTCTGGCCAGAAAAGAGACACCATGCTGAGGCTTGTTTCAGAGTGCCCTGGGAACATATGAAGTTAAATGACTTGCTCATGGTCACACAGTATGCAAATGGTGACTGCAGGATTCAAATCAAGTTCTGCAGGTTTGCAGCTCAGCACTTAACCACTAAACTATAGTATCTTAAACAGATAAAAAACATGCCTGGGTGCAATCTCCTGAGTCAATTCTCAGTCACAAAGGATTGGCTAAAATTGCCCGCATGACACATTTGTGCCAAAACCTTGCCTATGGCCCCTGAGCTATACTCAAAAGATGTTAAACAACCCTCCCACACAGCTGTAGATCACTTTGCTAATGCACAAGGAATGGGTCAGGGATGTAATGGAATTCATATAGTGACATTTAGGAATTATGGTGACCCTTACAACTTTGGTCACTGAGTTTACCACCACACTCTGCCTTAAGAACTGTTCGGTGCAAATGGTTTGGCTCTTACAATTCTATGACTACACAAGGAGAAGCCATGAGGGATGAAGATTGTATTGCAATGAAATCTGTGATTGTAGCACATGGGACTATGGGGTGAGGGATGGGGTTTTCCTGGACACTGGGGACTATTAGCAGGGAAGGTGGAGTGGGGCCATTGGACCAATAGAGAACTACCAGAAGTACACACCATGGACACACTCATTGGCACAGAAGTGGGCATAATGGTGAGAGCTAGGCAGATGGATAGGCAACTATGGCCTCCATGCATAGCATAGCCACATGCAACTGGTTGTATACCATATAAAGACCCTTTAAGTGTTGTAACAACAAGAATTAGAGGGTGCAGACCTGTTTGGACACATTAACATCTTGGAATCCTCATTTGCATTTTGATTGACTTACAGGGGACACCCCAGCAACTAAGACTAAGCTCTGTGTATGGCTCCAAGTAGAGGCAGAGTGGTGAGGTTGTTTGCATTCCGATTGTGTACCATTGCTCCTTGCAACTGAGGATCAAGACCACTGTCTCTAAATTTTCATTGTCATAGAAACATAGAAACACAGAACTTGATGGCAGATAAGGACCTCCTGGTCCACCTAGTCTGTCCATTTCCCTACCTACCTACCTACTGTATAGCTCCAGATCCTAGTTGATCTGTGGCCTACCTCCTCCTTCCTACCACTAGTTTTGCCTTCTGTCTGTCCCATGCATTCTTGAATTCAACACTTGTTTTGCCCCAAGACCTCCTCCAGAAGGCTGTTTCATGCATCCATCACCCTTTCTGTAAAAATACTTCCTCACATTGCCCCTGAGTCTTCCTCCTCCAATCTCATATTGTGACCCCTTGTTCTTACACACCCTTTTTCTGAAAGATACTGCCCTCTTGAACTCTGTTGATCTCTTTGAGGTATTTGACTGTCACTATCATATACCCACACTCCTCCTGTGTTCCAGAGAATCTCTCATCATATGTTTTCTGGTGTAGACCCTGCACCATTTTCATTGCCCTTCTAGGCTGCCTCCATCCTGTTGATGTCCTTTTTGGAGATGAGATTCAGAACTGAACACAGTACTGCAGATGAGACCTCACCAACAGCCTGTACAGTGGCATCATAACCTCCTGTTTTCTACTGGTGATAACTCTTCCTATACACCCCAACATTTCACTGGCTTTCTTCACTGCCTTCTCACATTGTTTGGCTACTTTTAGATCATCTGCTATGACTACCACCAGATCCCTTTCCATTTTGTTGTTGTTAGTACCCCCATTGTGTATTCCTCCCTTGGGATTTTGTTCCCCAAGTGCATAATTTTGCACTTTTGGCATTGATTTCAAGCTGCCACACTCTTGACCACTCCTTCAACTTGCCTAAATCTTTCCTTATTTGTTCCACTCCCCATGGAGTGTCAACCCATTGCAGATCTTTGTGCCATCTGCAAAGAGGCATATTTTTCTTCAATTCCATTCACAATTTTGCTTTTAAATACATTAAAGAGCATCAGCCCAGCACTGAATCCTTTGGCACCCCGCTGGTTACTCCCTTTCTTCAGATTAAACTCTGTTTACTGCCACCCTCTGAGTCTTGTTGCTAATCCAATTTCTGACCCAGTTTACCAGCTTGGGACCTACTCCCAGATTACCCAACTTTTTGCTAACCTCTTGTGTGGGACTGTGTCAAATGCATTGCTAATATGTAGATAAGCAGTGTCCACCACCCCTTCCTGATCTACTACCCTTGTCACCCAGTAAAAGAAATCTATCAGATTCATTTTGAGACACTTCTGTTGTGAATCCATGTAGCCTTGGGTCCTATGCCCTGCTGCCTTCTAGATATTCTACAAGTCTTTTCTTTTAACAGCAATTGCATCATCTTTTTCCTCCACTGAGGTCAAATTGACTAGTCTGCTGTTACTTACTTCTACCTTGCTCCCACTCTTGTGAAAGGGGTATCATGTTTGCCCTTCTCTAGTCCTCTGATACTACTCCCTCATCCAAAAAATGTGGAATAGAGATGTCAGTGGTGACAGTATCACCTCTCTGAGCTCTTTTTAGTATTCTTGGATGTATCCTTCCGGGCCCCATTGCCTTATCCACCTTCAGTTTCAAAATTCCTTTAGGACTCTCTCCTCTGTGAATGTATTGGCTTCCACCCTTTTTTCCTGCATGTGTCTTTTTGCTAATATCAAACTTATTCCTTGGCACATTCCTTTACTTCCATCATTGTCATACTGTCCCTTAATTTCTCCATGCATGCCTAATGTCTACTGTCAGCTATCCATAAACTGTAAAGTGCTTTGAGACTGAGAAGCACGATAGTCACTATTAAAAACAATATATCTCCTCTCTGGCTCTACTACTATTGATCAGTGCCAAAATGCTAGGTTGTATGCTCAACTCAAGGCATATTAACTGCTGTAATAGGAAAACTGAAATCCAACACAGAGAAGTGCAAAGTGATGCACATTGGTAGAAAGAACCCTAAAATGGACTACTGGATTAGTAGAGTAAGGGTGGTGCAGACAACTGAGAAAGAGACCCAGGTATCATCATTAGTGACAGCATCAATCCACTGCTTAGTGCAACAAAATGTACAGGAAGAAAAACAGGATGCTGGGATGTATAGCTATGGAATTTCATATTAGGAGGTGATACTACCCATGTTCAGGTTCATGGTAAGATCAGACCCAGAACGTGTGTACAGTTCTGGAAAGCACAAATCAAGGAATACAGCAATGCATATGAACCATACAAATCAAGGCCACAAAGATGATCATGGGGCAGCAGGTGAGTTCTATAAGGAAAGGTTGGCAGACCTTAACATGTGTACTCTAGAAGTCAAGAGGAAAGAAGGATGACACCGAGATGTACAAGTTCATGTGAGGAAACAATAGGATGGATTGTAAGGACTTGCTCATTAGAAATGAGGTACAGTGATGGGAGGACATGGGCAGAGACTGGTGGGAAGGAGATGAAAGAGGCACATAAAAATTCTTCTTCACAGAGCAGTTGGTGGAATGGAATAGATTGTCCAATGAGGTGGTTGAAACTAGTACTGTGATGGGTTTTAAACATGTGTGGAACACATATTAGGTAAAGGTGTGACCTACAGACAGAGGAGTATAATGGATATTTGAGGAAACACCCAGCAGTCACTTACTAGAGCTACTTGGTCTCTAAATCTAGACCAGCAAGAATCCAAGCATTGAGATATGAAGAGGATTAGACAGGGTGGGTAGACCTCTGGGTCTCTTCTACTGACACAGTCTCTGTTTCATGTATACGCTGATGGACCTTAAGTCCATCCCCAAACTATAATACTGTAGTGTGTTAATAGTATATTTTCTCCTCAAGAAAGAAAAACAGTTTGTCCCTAGTCTTTGTATATCTGTTTACTTGAGCTTACCCAAATTAACTGGATACTGTTATTTATTTATTTATTTATTTATTTATTTATTTATTTATTTATTTATTTATGTATTTATTTATTATATGTATGTATATATAATTGATTTGTGTTATTTTGTTATTGTAAGGCACTCTAAGCCTTTGGATAGGGTGCTATACAAATAACATTGCCTTTGATTTACCTTGCCTTGTAGTGTTCATTGGTCATGTCAGTGAAGCTATGCTTGCTTTTGCTTCTGGGATACATGCAGCAAAGTAGATCAGAGAGAGTGGGAGAGACTTTTTGTATTAAACTCTAGGATTACAAATACCTTTGAGCAGAGGAACTGCTCATTTACAAAGGTTCCACTTCAAAGAGACAGACAGAGGCGGGAGAGAGAGAGAGATAGAGAGAGAGAAACAGATAAAGGAGAGAGAATCACTGGCAATGCTATAGAACTGTTGCAGAAGAAAGAAGAGAGGAGGGCAGTCGTCAATCAGGAAGAAGTGAAGGACAGAGCATTTGGTGGTAATATTGCCCAGGCAATCTCATTACATGGTACACTTAAAGAATTAAGGTTTCACATTGGGTCTGAGGACACAATGTAGATCATCTGTCACCAGAATAGTCCCTCACATGAATTATAACCAGCAACAGCAAATGAGAACAGTCTTCTGCTGATTTCTGCCAGGAATTTGTGGCACTACCAACAAAGCTGAAACCATGATTTCCATGGAAATAATTTAAACCAAAGCATTAACCTTTATGGTACTTAACATAAAACAACACTTTTCTAAAACTGAATGTAAGACAGTTCAAAATCAGGCACAACCCACCTCAAATGATAGTGACAAGACAGTGTAGTCTAGATGTTACATTTTCTGATCTCGAAATAGGAGACACTAGAGCTGAGTCACACCACACTCACTAAACCATTGCATGATCTTCAAACTACCCTGATGTTCAATGCTTCCAGTTGTAAACTTGGTAGCAATAGGACCAAACTCTAAATAATATTTAGCAACTCAGGGAACTCTTCTGGATTACCTCATTCATGCCACAGGAGTTCTTTGAGAGTTAAACCACTTGTGTCCTGTATACTCTTAACACTGCATCCTGTTCCTTTCTAAGATAACTCAAGCCATAATCAGCATGCACAACAAATATATGAATACCTCATGAACTGTAAGTGCTACACACAAAGTATGAGGGGCCAAGCTGTTCAGCACAAAATTACCTTTCCAATGGTACTATGCAATTAATTATACATTAGATGTAGGTACAAAAGTAATGTTGTACTAAAAGCAATTTTTCTAATATAAAATGTGTTGTTTTTTTGTTTCATTTTATTCAAGGTACTTAGTTGAGGCATGAGGGACAAATGTCAACCATACACACCATACCATACCATAAACAAATGCAAATAACAACTAAAGTATATGTGATACACCCAGGGCTGGATATTCAAACTGCGCTATTTTGAGGTGCAAGCCCTTGCGCTGCACAAAATAGTTGCACAGGGGTATGTCCAGGCGATAGTCAAAAGAGTTGCACCCTTGAGCAACTCCTTTGAATATCACCCCTGGCCCCACAGCCACTGTTCATGGCTCAGTAGAACTTGCGCCACCGAAGTTGTCAGAGTGGAGCATTCAACCGGTGGTGCAAGTACATTGCCCATGCTCAAAATCCCCATATTCAAAGGTGACATGCAAATGTGGCCATAATTCATGCAAGGCACAGGGGTGCCATTTGCATCTGATTATGGCCCCATTTGCATGCCAATGCTGTGCAGGTGTGCCAATCCCAAGGACTTACCTGGCACCCTGCCAGGCAGCAGCCGTCGGGGACGACGCCCCTGCAACCCGATAGCGGGCAAAACAGTGTACAAACCCAGCACCACCCCCCACTGGCCCAATTGCAGGCATAGTTTAATCCCCCACCAGCCTGATCGCGGGCAGCAATGTATCTCCCGAACATATCCTGGTGGTCCAGTGGACGAAAAGCCCGATCGCGGGCAATACTTGTTAAAACCCCTCCTCCGCATTCATCCCAGGTGGTCCAGTGGACTGAAAAGCCCTATGTGGGCAGTGGTTGTGTAATAACCCCCCTTCCTGCCAAATTCATCCCTGGTGGTCAGTGGAACATCCGATCACGGGATGATATGTTGAACAAGCCCCCAAACATAGCCCTGGTGGCTGGTGTCCCCACCCCACCCACCCAGAGCCCCACCACCACTCCCCGGCAGCCAGCAGGCGGCAGCATCCCACCTGCCTGCTGCCCGCCCGCCCGCCGACTGACTGCCCGGTAGGCTGCACACCATTGGTGCCAGGCAAGAGCCAATGGGCATTCAGCCCTATACCATACCAAGACAGTCCAGTTTTGTGAATGAATGAATGTATTCATTCACAAATCTGAGCTGTCATGTATGGTATGGGCTGCATGCCATTGCTCTTGCTACTGCACAACGCCTACAGCCGGCAGTCAGTCGGCGGGCAGCGCAGGCGGGTGGGATGCTGCCACCCGCCGCTGGCAGTGGAGAGCGGGATGGCGCTGGGCTTCGTGGGTGGGTGGGTGGGGGGGACACTAGCCACCAGGGCTATGCGTTCAGGGGTCGTTCAACATATACATCCCACGATCGATGCCACTGGACCACCAGGGATGAATTCAGCAGGAGGAGGGGGTTTATTAAACAACCACTGCCCGCGATCGGGCTTTTCAGTCCACTGGACCACCAGGGATGAATGTGGAGATGAGGGTTCTAACAACTACTGCCCGTGATCGGGCTTTTCGGTCCACTGGACCACCAGGGATGAATGCAGGAGGAGGGGGGTTTCTAAGCAACTACTGCCTGCGATCGGGCTTTTTGGTCCACTGGACCACCAGGGATACATTCAGGGGAGCCACATTGCTGCCCGCGATCGGGCTGGTGGGGGATTACACTATGCTCATGATTGGGCCAGTGGGGGTGGTGGTGGGGTTACAGTTGGCTGCCCATGATGGGGCTGCAGGGGGGCACAGGGACTGGGTTGGGGCCAGCCACAGGTGGCAGCTGCTGTGTTGCACCCTGCAATGCAGCAGCTCACCTGTGGGTGGCCCTCAACTTAAGCCTTTTTGGCTCAAAGTTGTGCAGGCGCAGGTTGGGGTTGCGCCTGCACAACTCTGCACAGCCCTGCTGAATATCAGGCTGTGCGGTTTATGCATGGTTCCTCCCCTCCAGTTCAGCATGCATTCATTTGCATTGTGCTGTTGCTCAGCATGTTTTCTGTGGTGCAACTGCCTCTGATGAATATGGCAGAATGGAGCAAGTTCCGGCTTGTGCAGGTGCAACCCTATTAGCATGGCGCAACCCTTTTAGATATTTGGGCCCCAAAAGTATAAGTAGCAAAAGTTGTTCTGCACAAAATTACCTTTCTAATGGTGCAATGCAGTCAGCTCTAATCAATTCAGTTCATAAGTAATATAAATAAAGAAGATGACCTGTTAAGTGACCAGGACAAACAGGATGTCTTTAGTTGCAGACTGAAGTCATTGTGGGAGACAAAGGGATGATTTGGCTGCCACCTGCATGCATGTCCTGGAAGTAATGAGTTAAAGAATTTCAAAGGCTCAGTCCTTGAACTGGAGCACAGAACTTAATACTGAAGCTGTTACTCTGTAGGATAAAATGTGTTTTGTATAGGAAGTATTATATGGGGAGATGATTTCTGCATAACTACTGTAGTTATCATTTCTCCCAGTCTATCTAGAACTATGGTCTTAGGTACTCTCACTATGTAAAAATACAACTGCAGAGGAATTATTCTGTTAAGCGATATTTTTCTTGTCTTTGCGATTTGTCTACTCATTGAGAATTAATTGTATAAAACTAGGTAAAGAACATTACAACTTCAGTCTATAGACTCACTGCACCAATATCCTTGCTGTGAAACACAGAAAACCATTGCACAACACAGACAATATCCAAAATATGAAGAAAATAATAAAAACACATATACTTGCAAATCTTACAATTCCTGTATGTTTTCGGAAACACAGAAACAAAATCAAGATTTGAACTCAAGAACAACATAATATTTAAAATGTAATTACTCTGGCACACAAACAATATTTGCAAGAACAGAAGACAAAATATCAAATAATAAACATTAGCTTGTATCACCCACATCTACCAACCACTACCAGACCTGAAAGATTGGTGTAAATAAAAGGCATTTCAACTTCATTCAAACCAAATAATAATTCAGACACATCTGCCTCTTTTATATCCTTGCTGTCAAAGCAAAATTTGACACAGCATATTGAGCAGAGGCTTTGTGTACTGCTGCTATCAAAGCAAGATTCAATTTAATTTATTGTTCAACTTTTAAAAACATTACAAACATTACAAAATAAATCAGGTAATAATTTACAAGTTTGCATATTGCATTTCACATTTGTATGCACATTATAAACATATTGCATTCTTAATACATTCAGTGGTCAGACACCTATCATAACATTAATATTGCACAATTCTTTTATACTTCAGTTCTAATGCCTCTCATTTTAAAATTATTACACCTTTCATAACATCCACTAAAAGTTAATGTACTAAATCAGTATTAAATGTCAAGCTGTGATCTCAATATCTTTGACCAGTTGTTAATTGAGTATATCAAATTCACTATGAATATTTCACTACGAATCCTTATTACCGTAATGATATGGTATTTTTTTCATTGATTAGTTTGAGGAGGAGGCCACATGGAATAACACTTGTTCATCTCTTGTTTTTAGTAAGTGTGCAGCCTAATAATATGGTTCATATTCAAGATGCTTAAGATGTTCTACTAATAACTTTTTCCTATCTCTTTCATATAAGGGCATAAACTCAATAAATGTGCTAAATCATCTTTTCCCATCCCACATTTACATTGCCCTTCCATTTCTTCTGCTTTTCCCCTTATTATATATTTCATTTTGCCAATTACTGTTATTACATTCAAACATAAATCTAGTCATTATTTTTCTTTGATAGGGATTTTAAGTATTGTTAGATATGATTCCAACCTATGGTCCCTTTTATTTTGATCATCCATTTACAGATTTTATATTGCTGTCATATTTCCAAATCACTTTGATTATAAATATCATAAATCCTTAGTGAGACCTCATTAATAATGTGATCAGTTGGGATTCAAAATATGTCATAAATGCAATGCAGAAACCCATAGGGTTAATGAAATTCTCAACTGTTGACATGCTGGGGAAAGACATACTCTGTCTTGTGAAATTTATTGCTTCATCTATTCACATCCTAGGGAATCTAGATTTATTCATAGAATAAGCCTTAAATCAGTACCTCACAAGTATCTGTTTTATTTGACATTCTGGCAGTAATTGGCCTAATTTTGCCTTGATCAATGCTGAAGGTGTTCCTTTGGCATTCTCATCAGGTGTTTGTAAAACCTATTTAAATGAGGCTCTATATCAATTTTTGGATGTGCCCCATACTTCTGCTCCAAATAGTAAATTATTTTTGTTTTTATTTTGGCATTGATAACCATTAGATTACCTTAAACAGATTTACCTCCATGTTTATGTAAACATGAGCTTATTACTGGAACAAAATTCTTAACCTTTTTCCCATCTCTAATATATGTCTTCTCCAGGATCCTACTTGTGAGACTATAATTCTAAATAACAGAATACTTCCAGTCTTATATACTTCATATGGTATTTGTAGCCCTGTTTATTCCCTCCAAATACAAGTATTTTGTTTTGTCATAGTTAATTTGCAAATCAGGCCTCTCACATTCGAATGAAGTCTAGTCAGCATCTTTCTTAAGCATAGTTCACTTGTCGAAATAAGGGCCACATCATCAGCATATGCTAGATACGGCACTTTCTCTCCCTATTTTTGGTAAATGAAACTCTTCTTCATATAATGTTTTGAGCACTGTTTCAAAAATATGTTGAATAGCATCAGTGAGTTGTACAACCTTGCTTTACCCTACATTTGATTCAAAATTTTCACTTAAATCTCCAGCATTTTTTTAAATCTTATACAGTTCAGTTGTTTATATATAGTCTTTGTAACATATCAATTATTGACTTCTCCATCCTTAGTTTTTCAAGTTTTCCCATAGTATGACCCTATTTTCCCTATCAAAGGCTGCTTTCAAGTATATAAATGCAAAGTATAATTTTGCTGTTTTATAACTTTATATTTATGCACCAAATACATAAGAACAAATGATTGGTGAATAGTAGAGTACTGTGCTCGAAAACTAGCTTGTGCTTCTTGCAGTATGTTATTTTCCTTGGCACAAATCACTATTGTGTTGTTAATAATGTGGGTAAAGATTTCAGCTGAACAATCAAGTAAGGCTTATCAGCCAATAGCAGCTAGGATCTTTTTATCACCTTTTTATATATTGGAACTATTATGTTATTTCTCCAACTACCAGGTACCTCTCCTGTTTCCCTTATATAATTAAACACTCTAAAGAGCAAATGTATTCTTAGATCTTGTAATTTACTGATAACATCAGAAGGTACACCATCTGGCCCTGGAGCTTTATGGGCTGTAAATGTGTTTATAGCTGTATTAATTTATTTTCTGTGAACCATTTCATTTTATTTTCACCAATAAATGTTTTCCTCTTTCTTTAAGCTTTTGATATAATCAGTATTATTTTATAAAACAGTTTTTGAAGTGGTTAACCCAGCTTTCTGCCTCTATGTTATGTTCTAGTTCTTCTTGATATATTCCAAAATGTTTTACTATGTTTTTTCCACTACTGTCTTTTCTAATTCTGTCCATAGTTCTTCAATAAACTTTCCTCTATTAGTTTGTAATACTTTTCTGTAATCCCTCCTTAAATTATTCATGATCTGGTAATCATTATCAGATGGGTTTATCTTTAATATTCTGAGGTGTCTGTTTAGTTGTTTTTCTGGCACTTCTGCAGTGTTTATTGAACTCTATTTTCCCCTTCTTATTATTATTAATAACTATTTCTTTCCTAATTCTGTTGTCCATTCTTGTTGTAATCGTTGAATCCTGCAATGATTAAATCATCAGAATTGTTTTTGAGAACCAGTCTTACATCCCTAGAACCCCATTTATTTCTAATAACTTAATAAAGTCTCTTCTGTCTATTAAATCACAACCTTTACAGTTTTCTCAATCACCTTCAATGCTATATTGTTTTTTTTCTAATATTATTAATGTCCTCATTTTTAATTTCTAATTCTACCTCAGTATGTGATGATTCAGCTTTAGGTACCATTTCCAAACTCTGACAATATTTCAAAATATCTCTACTGGCCCAAATAAGATCTACAACTGACACTCCATTTCCTTCCATATATGTATAATTACCCTTAACATCCTTTTGGATCATCCCATTTAATAATAATAGAGCTCTGGTTTGTAACCGTCCATTAGTTCTTTACCTCTTTTGTTACACTTATCATCCCTTGATTCTCTAAATATCTTAACTCCATTAACTGGCATATATGTTAAATAATTTTCTATTTCTTCTGAAATCCCTTGCAGTTGTCCTACCATAGTATTAAAGTCTCCTAATGCAATTATATTTGCCAGGAATACATTTCTATTAAATCCTCCAGTACTATACCTAAATTTACTAACCATGCCTTGTTTGATGTTTTATTCTGTGCAGGTCTCACATAACAATTTATTAATATTAGTTCTTGTTTCCTATCAGTAAACTGCTTTAGTGATAAGAATATTCTCCTTCTAACATTTGATAGCAGAGTTATCATATTCTTATTTAATTTGCAAAAGTTGCCAACCCTCCCATACATCTTCCAATTTTTTTTAATATTTCTTTCCTCTTTACTGTATGCTTTATAGCCATTCAAATGTACTGCATCCATATTCCATGTTTCTTGAATACATATATAGTCAAATGAATTTAAGTTTTCTTCCAATTACAGGTCTGCAAATTTATCACCTATTCCTGAGAGACTACACATCAACATTTTCCTTGTTTTACAACGGTTGCCATGTGGCCCCCTCCTGTTTTTGAAGTTCAACAGGTCATAATTCTGCTTCTGTCAAGACTTCATACCTGTTGGCAGGTTCTACATACTTTTCCAGTTATCAGAACCATCTTTGTTTTCATTCTTGTTAACAAATGCTTCATTATCCCTGGAATTTTCAATTATTATGTGTATTCCTAACGTGTCCAAAACACCATAATCTCTTCCTGGAGTATACCTTCATATAGCCAGGTTGAAATCTGGCCATCTTTTTTCCCATCTGACCACTTTGATAATCTCATGGGTATCAACATGCCTATTCAGTAAAGTACTTAAAGTACTGGACAATTTCTCTTAAATGTCCCTTCCTTCACCCTATATTTGTTTTAAACCAAATATTGCAATATTCATTTGGTTGTTTTCTCTCATATTTATTTCACTTGCATAGTATTCATGGAAAAGCATTCCTAATGAACAAACGTTCTCCATTTCTATGCCCAATTTTGTTATTTCAAGCATTTTATAATGTATTATCCTTATTATGTAATATTGGTCTGTAACCACTAATATCAATTCTAAATAAATTATTGGCCTTATTGTACTAATATGATTCTTTGCATGTCTATGCCCATCAGATAAGTCAGAATTATACTCTGGACCATAATATTAAGCATTTTCTCTGTCTCTCAGGAATACATATCACTTTGTACAATGGTTTCACAAAATCAGAGCTTAAGGTATTATTTAGGAAATTACTAAACCTTTCTCTATTAATTTCCTGCTTCTTTTTATTTGTTCTTCTCCCACCTATTTTCATTTGTCTTAAATTCCTTTTCTGTTTTCTCATTCATGTTTCCTTGTTCTATCTTTTTCTTCTGATTTTCACACTTTTCACCTTTTTACTGTTAGTGTCAGTCTTTATCTTTCTTATTTCTTTTTTAAGGTTTTCTTCCTTCTCCCTGGGCTCTTTTAAGTCCCCAATTCCTCCTGTATTTCCGTTCATCATTGTTTCCAATATCTGCATCTTTCATTCCTTCTTTATCAACTTTTTCTCTTACTCTTTTTATCTCAGTCTTTCCAGTCATTGTTACATGCTCTCTGTTGTTCTTAGACTTATTGTTTTCCTTTGTTCCTTATCTTTTCTATCACTCTGAGTTTTCTTCTCTTGTTTCTCCCTTTTTCCATAATTCAGGGCAAGTCAGCATCCATTCTCTGCAAATGCTATCCTCTCTAAACTCAGTACCTAGTAACATAATACATTCAGCTTCCTTCAAATGTGTCCTCTATACTGATTACAGAGTGATTGTTAGTCTTGTGTTTTGTCATAGTCAATTCATTAGTCAATGTTTATGTATTGTCCCCTGTATCCCCTCTCCTTCTAAACTACACTATCCCTGAGTTTCTTAGTCTATGACTCATTTCTCTCCCAATTATCTTCTGTGTGGTTGTTTCTTCTATTATTTTCCATATTTTCTAATTTTATTTTGTTCTCTATACATAGGCCTTTAAGGAATGAGAGATCTTGTCTTATTTCTATCAGAGTTCTGTATAATAGAACAATAACATTAAACTGATTTTTAATGTCAAAGCCCATCCCTGGCTGCCTTTCTAACTCAAAAGATCTTATACTATTAGGACGCATTGTTCATGCTTCCTCACTAGTACATATTGTGCCTTCTAAGTTTGTTTTATTTATATCGTTAAAATCCATAGTTGCTTTTCTGTTAATAATTGAATTCCTTTCTTTCATCATTGATTCCTTCGGTTCTCTAAACTCATTATCTATTTCAGTTAGTCCATTAAAGATGTCAGAAAATCCAAATTTAAATGTGTAAGGCCTATATCATCCTTGTTCATTTGTTTTATTTTGTTTATTTGTTTTATTTCTGACATCTCTTTTGTTGTTCATTATCTTCCCTTTAAATTGCCTTGGTTTGTTTGCTTCACCAAGGATTTCATGCCTGGCATTGCCTAGTTTCCTAAAGAAGTCCATAATAGGTGTTAAAGCTTTACCCATTAAGTCATTTTTAATTGCTTTTTTATCTCACCCTAATTTCCTCCTTTTCACTGGTGTTTGCATTTTATTCAAAGCTTTCAGTGATAATTGTTTTAGGGAGAGGGGTTTATTATTTTGTCTCTTTCTTTCTCCCAAATCCATACCACTTCTTGTCACTGCTGCATCTTAGTTATCCTGGACCTTATAAGTCTCAAGATTTCACCACTTATTACTCCAATTACTCCAATTAATAATAATGTGCTGAATGTTCACCTGCAAGTTGACATATAGATAAAATCGTAACTCAACAAATACTAGATCCCCTATTATGCTAGGTAATAGTTAAACCATTAAACAGTTAATAAATTCATCTTGATCAAATTTGCAATACAATGACATTATTAGACAATTAATTAGAAGAAAAAGTCAGCCAGCAGATCATTTCAAGTAAGGTTTCCAGTTAGTCATCAAAGTAAGCTTATCAGTTCCATAATTTTCCAAAACAAAGTCTGTATGTCTTATATATAGATTTTAGTTCAATTCTAGCAGTAGGGAATAAAGCAACAGAATGTAATTCCTATTCACTGGTGTTCATTTGAATCACTTTGATCCTTTTGAATAGGCCCATTCATAAATTGGATCACCAATTGGAAAAATAGATGCAGTAAAAAGTAGGTACTTCAGTCTTGTGAACTTGGGCAGTAAATACAAAAGTACTTAAAAATAAAAAAAAATAAAAAATTCACAGCAAACATATCCAAACAACCACTATAAACTTAAGTTTAAATATTTTAGGGCCTCAGTTATATAATCTCTGATTATCACATTTACCACATTAATCACATAAAAAATGCTTTTCATAAATCTCTAAAATTATATGAATAAAAAATATCTAAAACCAGATAATATCTAGAATCCACCAATGCAAAACTTCAGTTGTCACATAGCTCAATTATTACTATTTTGACTTTCAATTTCAGTTCTATATTCAGTTCTATATTTACACTATCACTCCATCTTTACCAACTCAAAAGCCTAATTAGATAAATTCATCAGCATGAGAAACACTTACTTGTTAAGTCTGTTTATTTTGTTTAAGAGAATAATTTCTGCTTCCTTTTCCACTGTTCTTGATGCTAACCATACAGGCCATGTGCTACACTCTCCAAGAGGATCAATTTTCAATAACACAATAATTATATATCTAAAGAAAAGTCCAATACATACTCCAAAATGGTACAGAGAAGGGCTACTAAAGGGTGCCAAGTTAGTTGCTCATTTAGTGGTGAACCATCTTAAATTTCTACTCATGCTCATGCTCACAACACAGCTATCTCTTTATATAAAACAAGTTTAGAGAATGGTATAATGGGCTTACCGCTTCTTCTAGATTAGTGTATTTGGAAAAATCCAATTCATTTAGCACACTTGTCACTGCACTGACTGACAGCAATAACATGTAGCAAATTATAACACAACATTAACCCTTTCTGCTCTATTTAGCTGGTTAGCTGATTCAAAATGGTGCTTCTGGCTTGGAAAACATCAAGCATGCACCTTTATAGTACACTGCCACGTGGCATCCCTGAACCAGTGAGTGCTAATAAAATAGAACCGTGAAGAAGGAAGCAGTAAACTAACAGGTCAACAATACACCCTAACTGAGAAAATAAAACCTCATAACAGTGTGAATGTCAGGTACTAAAAGGTACCTAAGTATTGTAATGCAATATAATGCAATTCAATTTTAAAACATATTTGGCAGATTACTAGCAGAGCCCACAAGCTCCGCATAATCCACAAGCTTATACAGACACCCTTAACAAGAAAGGGCACTATTTTTCAATTTCTAAATTCTGATTAAAATATTCAGATTTCAAGCATGTGGGATAAATAAAACAATAAAACAATAAAAAGGTTTTTAGTATTTTAAAACTCTCATTAGGACATCCTGAGCATATGTAGAGCATAGAAAAAATGTCATATGAAGCTGAAGTTATTTTAAATAAATTTAAATGTTAATATAATTAACAACTGGTTACGCCATAATAAATAAATAATTCTGGTCAAGTCACTCGCTTGCTTGCAGTAGTAAAAAAATATTGAACTGGGGAGTAAAAACCATGGACCAATCTCTCTCCACAAAACTCTTGGCAACTTTTCTTTCAAGGTGAGAACTGGTTCCCAGCCACCACTGTGGACTCCAGCCTAGGGAGAGGCACCAAGCAGGACTGCAGAACTCTCCCTCAAAGGAAATGGTCCAAAGATTGACTGGTCACTACAAAATTTAAACAATATACAGGCAATGGTAGCATATATTTTATAAAAGATGCATGCACATGTACTAACTCCTGCTACAACACCTCCTTCTTTGGTGTCTAGCAAGGACTGCCTGATTCGATAACTCAGCTGCTTCACAGACCCTCCCAGAAATCCTCTACATCTGTCAAACATTCATCCTTTGTGAAAAAAATGTGTTCTGTTCCTGATCAGAGGTGTCAGTTACTCACTGTATCCCTTATAATTATAGTGGCGAGGTAGTACTACTACAGTTAGAGTGGGGTAGGCACTTTAAAGTTAAAACATCATTTGTAGTCACTTCTAGCTGGAAAGTTCCTGATAGATTTTCCTGAATTTGTTAACAGCAAAAAAAATAATCCATTCTCCCACCTATGAGCACCCATACCTCCCTTCCCTTCTATTAAACATCAAGTCATATAGCCCCTTCCCCAGACCACTAGCACCTCAGTCCAGTCCCCTATCCCCATGCATGCTGCCCACATATTCAGGAACAACATTATCAGAACAAGGAGAAAAAGTAAGACTTCTTTTGGCTAGTCAGATTTACTGTTTGTTACTATTTTCTTTTAGCTTACTGGTTTTGTTACTGTTTTTGCTTACATATCACTGATTTATTGTTCTCTGACTTAAATTGATTTTCAGGGTTTACTTTCTGCTACTTTTTAAGGGTGTGCCTACAGGTTTGTTAGTGTTTTGTGCTTACAGATTACTGCTTTATTTTCTCTTATTCAAATTGTTTCTTTGTGGGTATATTTTCTGTGGAGGACAAGGAGGCAGGTGCACTCAGGACCAGCTCCATTGGTGCAGGCCAGGGTAGTTAGCCCAAATAACCAACTGAGAAAATAGGAGGCATGCATTCAGGAAAGATGCCATAAAAATTACAGTTCAAAATGTATTCCAGTGGATGAGAGAACACTGTCAAACAGAATTCTCTATCCACTTGAATACATTTTTGAACTGCAATTTTGTGTCATCTTTCCTACAAGTACACGCTTCCTATTTTCTCAGTATATTTTCTGTGGAATTGTTTAAAGTTGTGCCTACATGTTTTTGTTACTGTGTTGTGCCTACAAGTGTTACAGTTTGCTGCTTTATT
The DNA here is from genome assembly GCA_016271365.2 of Neoceratodus forsteri. Taxonomy (NCBI): domain Eukaryota; kingdom Metazoa; phylum Chordata; order Ceratodontiformes; family Ceratodontidae; genus Neoceratodus; species Neoceratodus forsteri. Next base: position 1,049,864,903 of record CM057459.1, on the reverse strand, counting down.
TTTTCTCTGATTGAAATGGTTTTGCAGGGTATGTTTTCTTCTAAATTGTTACAGAGTGTGCTTGCAGGTTGATACTATGTTGTGCTTACAGAGTACTGCTTTATTTTTCTCTGTTTCAAGTTTTTTCAAAGTATATTTTCTGTTAAATTGTTGTGCATGTTGCATTTACAGATTACTGCTTTATTTTTCTCTGATTCAGAGTGTTCTTTTGCAACGTACATCTTCTGTTAAATTGTTCTGCAGGTTGTGGTTACAGGTTTTGTTACTTTTGTGCTTACAGATTTTACAGTTTTATATATCATTAGGCTAAGCTTTCTGGGCTAATTACAAGAGCACATACAAGATGCAGACCGAGTGATAGTATCTGCATTTGTTGTTGGTTGACTGTTTCTGCTCTTACCTCCTTGTTTTGTTTCATCCATGGTTGTTTCTTTTGACAGGAGAAGAGCTAACCCACCCACCCCATCCTCAACCCATCCACGCTACACTACTTTTTAGAGTAGCACAGTCATGAAATGTCCTGTAACAAAGCAGGAAGGGGAGGATCAGAGGGCATCCACACAGTGACTTCACTTAAGAGGCACAATTAAGTATACAAAACACAAAACAAACAAAAAATAAAAAAACTAAATTAAAATAAATTATACTTTTGCTTTATTTTCCTTTTAATTACTTGGACCAGATTATAAACTCAGCAACTAAACTGGAATGGATATTAATAACTGCAGGTACTGTGGGGCACTTTCAAAAGGGAAGTTTACAGGATTTAAGATGCTGTCCTACATGCTGGACCATCAGTAGATCTAAGGGCTCAGCTTCAGACAGCATGGGCAGAGATTATGCTCCTCAAATTGCATATTCAGGAGGAAATGTATTACAAGAACTACACACCATATCACCAATATCCAACTTAAGCACCTTGACTGCAGAGGGCAGTTGGTCCAGGAGGTTGGTAGGTGGCTAGGAGAGGCAAATCAGGTGCCCCATCACTCAATGCTCACCAGTGTATCACCTCCACAAACCATGTAAAGCTACAAACAGGTATTTGCCTCTATCACCAGAATCTAACAAAGGGCAGAGCACACTGCAATGCAGAACACTGTAGAATAGGTGCTAACACTACAAAACTCTTCCATAATAGGGACCAAAACAAAAAAGCAAAAAGGAAATCCAAAACACTTCTGATCACAAGAGACTCCATGTTTCAAGAGTTGATACCTACCTCCAGCCAGCACTAATGGTCAGATATCTTCCAAGTACATCATCATGGAGAGACATTGACTGCATTGCTCAAATCATGTAGGAAGCAGGAGAAAACACTTATGTGCTGGTACACATAGTGGCTAATGATCTCACCAGCCAGTCAGTTATGGAGACCAAGGAACACCTGACCAGGCTGGGAGACAAACTGTCATCCATTTCATCTGGCATCTCCTTCTCTGAAGTCCTGCTGGCCTGGAAGAGGGGGTAGATGAGTGGAAAGTCAGAGAAGGGAGATAGGAGAGCTAAACATAGCTCAAGGGCTGGTGCCAAGAAAAGGACACACATTTGTAGGTAACTGGCAACAGTCTGGGAGTGAAAGTTCTTTAAATTCAATGGACTGCACCTGACTAAGGTGGAGTCAGTGCACTGGGGCAGAAGTCTGATGTCTTTGCAGAATATTTAAGCTAGAAAATGGGAGGGGTGAAGCACCCTATACATTGAACAGGAAGAGCACCTAACCCCTCAGCTAGTGATCAAATAGTAGCTCAGAGCGTTTGAAGTTCATTTACATTTCCAGGTGAGGAAAAAGGTCCAGCTCCCATATGACATGCAGGGGAAAAGCCGCCTCACCCTACAACTAACGCACTAAAATCAGACAAATGGAAAATCATGTACTCAAATGCCAGCAGTCTGGGAAATAAGATCCCAGACCTGGAGGCAACAATGATGGAAGCTAAACTGGATATAGTAGCCATTAGCGAGACATGTTCACCAGTAACCACACTTGGGAGACTACAGTACCCAGCTATGTACTGTTCAGAAGAAACAGAGGTGAAAAAAAGGGGTGGGGAATGGCAATTTATGTCAATGAAAATATCAAAGCTACAGAAATTCAGAATACACGCGCCCACCGCACAGCGGTTGGATTTCTGCATGTGACGCTGACAAACCCAGGTCGGGAACGGACTCCAGGTCACTGGAGGGCTGGCCAGGGGGAGAAGGATCGAGCATCCTAGGGACTGCTCTCCTTCTCCGGGGAGGGAAGGAGGTGTCCGAGCTCAGATGACCCCTGGTGGAGGCCAGGAGTCACGTAGCTGCTGGCACAGGCACGCATCTGAGGCGGGGCAGGATGCTCCATGTCATTGCACGACCCCGCCTCCCTCAGAAAAAGTAAAAGAATTAGCCACCAGCCACCGCTAATGAAGCCTACCACGGCTTTGATTTGCTCCCCAGGCCAGCCCCTCTGGCTAAGTTACATGTCTGCAGCACATGCAGTGCTGGCAGCCCCGCCGTGGAAGGGAAGCCACGGGCATCGGAGGGCCCAAGGCCATTGTGGGAGCAGAAGCCAGTGGTCCGTGATCAGGCGGAGAAGGACACCAGGCTGCAGGCAGGCTAGGGGAGATAAAGACTAAATAGAAAAAAAAGAAATTCAGAATACACATAAGGAACCAGAAGAACTGTGGGTCACCCTGGAAACAGGAAATGGGACAGCCATATGAACTGGGGTGGTATACAGATCTCCAGACCAGGGAGGACACTGACACATTACCGTTAGAAGATATGCAAAACATGATAGCTAAAGGGAGGTTCTGCTAATGGGAGACTTCAACATGCCAGGTATGGACTGGTCAATACCAGCTGGAGCATCCACCAGAACTAAGCACATAGTGGATTCCCTAAAGGGGAGGGCCTTAAACAATTGTTACAACAAACCACAAGAGACAGGACTATCCTGGATCTAGTACTGACTAATGGGAAAGGATCACAGATCTCCAGGTTGTAGGTCACCTGGGCGCAGTGACCATCACAAGGCATGGTTCAATTTGGCCACTAGAACTAGATCATCCCATTCCAAGGCCAAATATTGGACTTCAGAGGATCTGACTTTGATAAGATGGCCAGCAGAATTTAGCTAGCCCTGGTAAGAAGAAGACAGGAGGAGGGATACAGGCAAAGTAGGCAAATATTAAGGATGCAATACTTGAAGCAACATCCCATTGTGTTAGGGAGAAAAACAAGGGCAAAAGAAGGAAGAAACCACTTTGGTTCTCAAAACAGTAGCAGAAAAGGTCAGAGCCAAAAGATTGGCTTTCTGGAAATATAAAGGGAACTCAGTGGGACGAAGATAGGGAGACATACCAAACCTCCCTAAGGGAAGCAGAGAATGCAGTAAGGCAGGCAAAGGCCCAAACTGAGGAAACACTAGCACGAACAGTAAAGAAGGGGACAAAACTTTCTATAGCTACATTAGTGAAAAGAGAAAGTCCAGAGGGGATTGCTAAGATCAAGGGGATAAGGGGAGTGTGTGGGTGTGTGAAGGAACAAGGAAAAGCATATATCTTAAACAGATACTTCTGCTCAGTATTTATTGAGAGAAGGCAGGGCAGCACACAGCTGAGCACCAAGGACAAGGGTGGAGGGAGGTGTGCACAACTCTTTTCACAAAAAAGAGTCCTACAAGTGCTCACTAAGCTCAGGGTGGGCAAGTCAATGGGACCTGATGCCATACATCCCAGGGTACTAAAGTAGCTAAGGGTGGAACTAGCAGAGACACTAGCAGAAATGTTTAGTGATTCCTCTGAGCAAAGGAGAGGTCCCAGAAGACTGGAGAAGGGCTCATGTGATACACGCTCTACAAGAGTGACAGCAGGGAGGAGGCAGAGATACAGACCAGTCAGCCTTGACCCAATAGTGGGCAAGATTATGGAGGCACTCCTTAAGGAAAGAATAATGTAACACCTGGAATCCATAGGACACAAGATCCAAGACAGCATGGATTTAACAGGAAGAACCTGTCAAACTAATGTCATAGATTTCTTTGACTGGGTAACCAGAGTGGTGGATTAAAGGGTGCAGGTGATGTTGCCTACCTGGACTTCAGCAAAGCTTTGATACTGTTCCACGTAGAAGATTGATTAATAAGTTGGGTAGGCTCAGGTGGGTCAGAAGTTGGTCAACTGGGTGGCAAACTGGTTGGCGGGCAGAAAACAGAGTGGCGATAAATGGTATACAGTCAGAAGAGAGTAAGTCACAAGTGGGGAACCACAGGGATCAGTCCTGGGGCCAGTACTCTTCAATACCTTCATTAGTAACACTGTAGATGGACTGGAGGGTAAGGTTTTCCTCTTTGAAGATGACACCAACATCTGCAACAGATTAGATGATCCAGATGGGGTGGGCAGAATGAGAAGAGATCTGAAAAACTGGCAAATGGTGTGAAGAGTGGCAACTGGAGTTTAACGCAAAGAAGTGCAAGATCATGCAAATAGGGAAAGAAACCCTGAAGCTTCCTATAGGTTGGGAGGGAATACTGGCAATCACAAAGGAAGAAAGAGACTTGGGCATCATCATCACAGAGAACCTGAAATCATCCAAGCAGACCACTAAGGCAGTAGGTAAGGCTAGAGGGATATGGGATGTTGGGGTATATTAGCAGAGTATCACAAGTCATAAGAGGGAGGTAATAATCCCTCTTTACAAGACACTGGTTGAGCCCATCTGAAGCACTGCATGCAGTACTGGAGGCTTCATCTGCACCATGGCATTAACAAAATGGATGCAGTCCAGAGAAGGCAACAAATATGGTGCAGGGTCTTCATCTGAAAATGTACTAGGACAGATTAACAGAGCTCAGTATGTATATCATGGAGCAATGGAGGGAGACAGGTATGATTGAACCATTCAAATATCTTAAGGGCATTAACTAGTTGAAAGAGTCTAACATGTTTCAATATAAGAAAATAGCAGGACAAGAGGACACAGTATGAGGTTAGAGGAAGGTCAATTAAGGAGTAATGTGAGGAAGTTCTTTTCATAGAAAGGGTGGTGGAAGCGTGGAACAGCCTACCTCAGGAAGTGGTTGATATGAATACAGTGCAGGGCTTCAATAGGCTTGGGATAGGCATAATTGAGCAATACAGATGAGTATGAATAAACAGGCCATTAACAGAGTAAAGGCTTATGGCACATTCATAAGGTAGAAAAATGGGCAGACTGGATGGGCTTTGCAGTCCATATCTCGTCAACTCTATGTTTCTAATAAAAGAAAAAAGAACATGGCTGACACACTCATTGCATCTTCTTCACCATCTACCATCTGAATGAATAAAACTGTGACTAAACAGCTAATCACAGTTTCATTTATTCAGGTGGTGGTGGTGAGATGAGGAGGTGAGATGATGGCTGTGCTGGTGTTATTAATTTATTTATTATTGGTAGCATGATGAAGTAGGGTTCGAATAGGGTATGTTGGCTTGGGTAAGGGGTCTATCACTTGGCATTGCAAAAGAGGGTGGAGAGAAAGATATATGTGCTAGTGGATGGGGAAGGAAATCACTTTTTAATTACTGTTTATCTGAACAAGAGTTGGGCACCTGGTGATTGAATAAGGGTTCTTTGTTGAGGTTGGGAGGTACTATTGGAACCAAGGACAGTTGGTCATGGTTCTGTGTTTGGGAATGGGTCCACTGAATGACAGCTATTCTTGGACATGGGACAGAGTGTGGGAGAAGGTACCACTGGATTCCAGGGATACTTGAACATGAGACAGGATATAGGAGGGGTCTCTTGACACCAGGAACTGTTGTTTTGGACAATGGGTAAGGTGTTGAGGGGGCAGCAGAATGCCAGAAATATTAAGACATGTCACAGGGTATGGAAGGGAGTACACAGGATACTAGATGCTGTTTGATTCAGAAGTAGAGTGAGGAGGGTACCATTTGACACCACAGTTTGTTTGGTAAAAGCAGGTCAGAGGGCAGCAGTTGATATGGACTGCTGAGTACTGTGGTGAGGTGACAGCTTATGTGCCAATGTACTAATTGGACTGTTTGGCACAGGGTGGGGTATGGATGGAGAGTGACACTGTGATCAAACACTGCTTACCATTAATGTGTTGACAATAATTGTCAATACCAAGTTGTATAAATCTATTATTAAATTTCCTTTTGAAAAGTACAGTAAGGAAACTCATTGCATATATATATATATATATATATATATATATATATATATATATATATATATATATATCCAATAGGGTGGACATATATTTAGTGAGATAAATGTCTTTATCTGAGTCACTGTATGCATAAATAAATTTATACATACAGTGACCATTTATACACAGTTACTATGTCACAAATATCTTTAGAATTCATTTAGAATGGTTGCTCTCAGAAGCAGTACTAACCATATTCAAATGGGAATAACTTTAAAATGAAAAAAATAGCTTGCTACTGGTAACACGAAAAATGTTCAGCACAAAATATCTACAAAATGATTGGTGTTTCATTTATGGATACCTTTTAGTTTTTTTATAATTAGCAAACAAACAGCAAAAAATTCTATTTTCTTTTCCCTTTTGACAAAATGTGAATAACTTTAAATGAAAAAGGTAGCATGGTACTGTGAGCATGACATTTGTTCAGCATGAAGTTTTCTACAAAATGAGTGATGTTTCATTTAATAGGAATCACTATGCTAGGTGGACATATTCTAGGAAAGTTAACCAAAACTCCAGGAAATTATCATTTAAAAAAGGCTAAACAGTCAAAACCAAATGTTCCTGCAGTGACAGAAAGCATCCCTATTGCATAAATAGGAAAATACAATGGTGAGCTTTCAAATAAATGATTTATCTACATTCGTGTTGTTTGACCTCAGATGCCTCACTGTGGCTTGTGCCACTCGTGAGGTTTCCTGGAGGTCAAATGCCACTCTGTGTAGATAAATCATTTATCTGACAGCTCACCATTGTATATCCCTTTATATATACATATATATATATCTATCTATATATATATATATTATACTAGCATGGTAGTGCCAGTAGAGTTAGGGTTTAATAGTGACTCTTTGTTAAACCACAAATTGTGCACTTTAATAACTTTGTTACTGTATTACGAAGTGCACAAAATGTTTTCATGCATCATCAGGTACCATAGATCTCTTGATGTGACAAGTTTTGGTCTGGTCAGATGTGCGGTTGCAGAGATGCATAGTGTCAACAATTTTGAAAATGACCATTTGGGTGCAAATCTTTACAGTACCACATCTCCAAAATGGCTGGGGGTTTGGTCTGAAATTGTTAGGATGTATGAGTTTGCATTGCAGATGTGCGTTTTAAGATTTGTTACAAAAATATTAATTCATTCAAAAGTTATTCAACTTTAAAGTTTCCTATTCTATTCGAGTGGAACAATTAAATGTGCCGTCATGAAAGTAGTTTTACTTTCATGAAAGCACATTTGACTTTTGCAAATGGAAAGCTGTCTCATGCTGCTGCCATCTTGTTTTCAGTAAGCAGGAAAAATGCTGTAATTAAGAAAATATATGTCCTGGTAAGCACCACAGTTGTGTTTACCTAATTGGAGCCTGGGAACAGGATTCTGGCCATAGTTTTTTAAAATCATGTTGGTAAATATGTTTTGGGGTTTGGCCATTGGTATTATCACAAATGTGAGGCATTATTGCCACAAATTGTGGCACTACCAATGTGAAAATGCAGCAAATTGTGCACATACTACTGCAAAACTGTTGTAAATTGCCACACTAACATACAAAACATCAGCTGTCCGTGTGAAAGTATTGGTTGGTGGATTTGCAGCACTATTCCCTAAATTTGCCCCTTACATTTTGGGAAAACAGACTCCAGAATCTGATTCCTCTGCCTGTTTAGGTAAACACGTCTTGGTGTTTACCTAAAACAGAATCTTTCCATTACTACCGTAAGGAAGGAGGCAAGGAATCTTAACATTTGTATTACATACATTCCTGACATCGAGGTGCCCAATCCCCATGTTTATTTTTTTTTATTTAGAAATGTTTCACCAGAGGAACACTAGCCGAGGCTCAGTTCCAGGTGCAATATGGGGAGGGGATCTGGGAGAATACAGAATAAAATACATACAAATAAATACACAGCAAGTAAAAACATCTGAAATTGCAGCAATCAGGGAACAGAAGTGGGAAATTCAAAGTACATTTATATAAGCAGAAGAATATACAAACAAGTAAGACATTTAAACAAAGCACCACTTAGAGGAAGGGAAATGAGAAATACTGCATTGCAATGATATAAACAGATAGTACAATTATACATTGCAAGGCCAATTGTAGAGCCGGAAGAGTGATTGGTAAACAGATGCAAAATATGGATTGGTATTTGTGCAAATATATAAAGGCAGTACAAATACAGCAGTATAATTATCAGAGCTGAGAAGCGGAATGATGATGTGAACAGCTATGAGTGACTGGGACTAGTACAAGTGAGCAAGGGTGGTGGGGTGATTAGCTGGGACATGTAGCTGGGAGTTAGGTTGACCCTAGAGAGGAGTAGAAATTAGGGTAGGGATTGGGGGTAAAAGGAAGGAACTGGGGGCTGGGTCAAGTGAGGAAGGAGATTAATTACAAGTGCAGATGTGTGGGAGGGAGTTTGTGAAGGAGAGAGGAAAGGGCAGCAGGAGAGGAGGCAGGAGGAAGAGACAGGAGATAGAGTTCCACAGTTTGGGCAGGTGTTGGGAGAATGCAGATTGGCCTTTAGAGGTGGATCTTCTAAGAATAGTTAGAGTGGTGGTCAGCAGCTATGGCTAGAGTGAGTGCAGGGGGAAGGTGAAATGAAGAGGAACAATATGAAGGAAGGGAATCAAACCAGTATTTGGCAGTGAAGGAGATAGAGAGGAGTGTATCCTGTCCTCAAGAGAGAGGAAGGAGAGGGAGGAGTAGTAGAGGTGACAGTGATGAGCGATGGGGAGCATCAAGTACAAAATGGCAGAAGTAGTAGAGGGTGTCCAGTCTGGCAAGGGAGGTTTTGGGAGTGGCACTAAAGACCTACATCACTGTAATCAAAAACTGGAAGGATCATTTTCTGTACTACAGTGCGGTGGGCACTCACTGGGATGCACTTGTGGTTATAGTAGACAGCACCCAGCATGTGGTGAAGTCTTTGGCAATGGCATTCATGTAATCAGAAAAGATGAGGTGAATATCAAACCAGACACCAAGATGCTTAGCAAAGGAATAATCCTCCAGTTTAGTTAAACCAAGGGTGTGGAAGGAAGGCAAGGAGGAAACAGGGCAGTCTCTGACTAGTGCCAAAGGTCATTGAGATTATCTTTTTGGTATTAGGAATAGCTGATGTGAAACTAGCCAGCACTGGACATTATAAGTCCAGCTGAAGGTGGAAGTGAAACTAGATGTGGATGGGTCAGGCGTATACAGAACAGAGTCATCTGCATACATGTGTTGCTAGAAGATGAGCAATCTTGGGGAGGTCATTAAGAAAGATGGAGAAGAGTAGGGGAACAAAACAGATTCCTGTGGGACACCAGTCTGGATGGGGAGGATACAGATTCAGTCATCCTAACTGACTGGGTTCTGCTAATCAGGTGAGAGCTGAATCAATTAACGGCTGAAGGAGAAGCCGGCTGAAGAGTTGGGATGGAAGGATGGGGTGAGACACTGTCAAATGCCTTGGCAAGGTTGATGAAAATGGCAGAGGTGATGTGGCTACAGTCTATACTGGTAAGAATAGAATCAATGAGCATGAGGAGACAGGTAGTGGAGGAATGGTTTTCCAAAACCAGACTGGAAAAGTGTGAAAAGGAGAAAGAGTCAAGGTGGGAGGATAATTGAGATAGTACTAGATGTTCTTGGGTTTGGACAGGATAGGGAGCACAGAGATAGGTCAGTGTTGGCCAGGAGAGGAGGAGTCACCCTCTTTGGGAAGGGGGATGACTGTGGCATGTTCCAGACTGAAAAGGCAGAAGACAGGGAGAAGAAAAGGTTCAGAAATGAGGTAAGAGGAATGGCAATAGCAGGGCAGATAGGAAGAGGAGTTTAGGGTCTAGACCATCAGGGTGGGCCCAGAGGAAGGGTTTAAGGCAAGAAAGAGCTTGAGGGTGGTGGAGGGAGTATGCAGGAAAAGGAGAATGAGGCCTGAGGAGGGCAGTAGCTGGAAGTGCTGTGTGATGGGGATGGAGGGGATAGAGTTAAGAAGGTCAGCAGCACAAGAGGTAAAGTAGTGATGAATTTGGAAGCAACCTCAAGAGGCTCTGATAGAACAAAAATCATTGTCATGGAGCAGAGACAGGGATTGGGATGAGAAAAGGGCTTGAACTATTTTCCAAAATGCAGATGGGTGATTCAGGTTATTGTTGAAGGTGGTTGGAAATATTCAGCTCTGACACATCTTATGGCATGACTTTTGAATGATGCGGTAATGCTGAAAATCAGTTGGGGAGCCTGAGGGCTTTATGGAGTTTTCCAGGCTTGGTTGCATGCCTGGATGCAGGCCAAGAGCACAGGAGTGATCCAGGAGAGGTGATTACGCCATACTCTGATCCATCTCAGGGGACAAACTTGTTCTGATGGATGTCAATTTCGTATGAAGAATTCTAAAGCCAAGTCAATGGAGGAAGTAGAAGTGACACAGGACTAGTCAGTAGTTGATAGGTCAGTAAGTAAAGGGTTGAGGTCTAGGCATTTGTAGGAGTGAGTCACCATGTCTCTTAGGGTGCTTTAGGGTGATGGATCTTGCGTACAAGGTAGATTATGTGATGATCACTTATGGTATCAGGGTATAAACCAGCAATGATGACCCAGTGGGGTGGGTAGTGAGGGCCCAATCAATGGGTGTGTGACTGAGGGATTTACTGTGTATGCGGGTGGGCTCAGAGATGAGTTGGGACAGGTTGAGGAGGAAATGTTGTCCTGTTTGGGCATTTTGTGGAGATAGCCAGTTGAGATTAAAGTCACCGAGGACCTAGAGTTTGCCCATGGAGGTGTGGAACAGGATGGTTGCCATGAGGGTAGATATGGAGATGGGGATATGCTAGGGTGACAATAAACTCCTGCTACAAAGATAGGGGAGGAGGAAGGGAGAGTACTTTTAGATTAATAGTTCATAAGCATTGGCAGAAGAGGATGCATGAACATGGAAAAATTGCAGGGAGGAGGTTATGTGCATGGCCACACACCCCAATGACTAGCTCCATCTTGCTGGATTAGGAAGTCACCAGGTATGGAGATAGAGCAGTCAGGGACCTTCAATTTAGCCAGGTTTCAGAGATAATGAAAATATCAGAGCCAGAGTTTTGGTGAGGGAAGCAGCAGCAACTGAATTTTTGTGTTGCAAACTTCTGGTGTTTGAATGGACAATTTGGAGTCCATGCAGAAGTTGGGGAGAAGCATTGGGGTGAGGAGCCAGGGTAGGGGCTCAACATCACTCAAGTAGTAGTAGCAGGATAGCTAGTAGTAACTTGGTAGAGCAAGGGGTCTGCTTTTTGGGGATGGGGCAGAGGGAACAATGGGAGGGATGGAGAGGCATCGCTGATGAAGGTGAATTTGGGATAAAGGGATATGGAGGGGGTAGGAAGGGGGAGAATGGATGGTCCAATAAAGCAAGTATTATGGGACCATAGAGGGTTGTAGGAGGTGGAGGTGAAATGTGAATAATGGATAGTAGCAGGAGGGATAGAGACCAGGGGACAGGATGTAGATTGAGGAGGTAAGGGGAATAGGGAGGGGAAGTGAGGAGATGGAGAAGAGAAAGGGAAGGAGAGTTATAGGCAGCATTGCAGGAGTGACGGACGGCTAAGTAGGGTAGAAGGGATGGATTAACAGATGGGAGAGGGTTTAATGATGGGATGGGTAGGGTGGCTATCAATGTAATGTGATCAGCAGAAGGGTAAATTATCATAGGGGATATGTACGGAAAGGTAGTAATTTGTGGATATCTAGGACCCTGTAGGAAGGAGAAGAGAAAGGCAGGTGGGATGCCAAGTGTGTGTGTGTTGGGGGGCAAGGTACTAGTAATATTGCAACAGGTAGAGACTGTAACAGGCTGGGTGGTTTAGTGGTTATAGTAGCAGCATATGGAGGCTGGACACCTCAAGCCTAGTTTCAAGTCTCAAGGAGAGAGGCGTGAGGAGAGAGAGAGAGAGAGAGAGAGAGGAAAGGGAGAGGCAGTATATTTATTTTTATATATTTATTTAATTCTTAAGAAAATAACCATTGAGCAAATTGCTCTTTTAAAGGTTCCATGTCAAAATAAGGTACATGAACAATACAACAGAAACAGCACAAAATATGAGCAGTTCACAGTCAACATAGTATGAAGGTACAATAAGGACAACAAAGTACAGCTATACATGTGGTTATAACATTCAAGTACAGGATTAACAATTCAGTTGGAAATAAAAAGTGTCAGGAGGGTACAGTATCATTGAAAACAATGTTATTGGTGTTTTCCATAGAGCCCAGAAGGCATTCAGAGAACTTACTGATTGTTAAAAGAATAGCAGCCAGAGACAGGCATTGTCATGAAGTAAGGTGGAGAGAGGTAAGGACTTGTTAGTGTAGGAGGTGGATGCCCATTAGAAATGTGGGTGAGAGCACCTGATTGATAACCCCAAGAGACCCAAGGGCCCCACAGAGAGGCTGAGGTGCAGGATAAAGAGTAGTGGTGATATGACAGATGGAGGGGCACAACATCCCCTGCCACTTAGTACTTGATATGGTGGTCTGTCCAGTTTATCTACAAGCAGGTGCCAGTTCAGTGAATGTTGCTTCAGTAATAGCTAAATGCAGTGATGTTGGTGTTGCTGGTTATGTGCATGTAGGGATCTCATTTAGTCATGGGGTGCTCTGTAGGCAAAGGACCTTTGAGCAAGTGAGGTTTTCCTGAAATTCTGAAATTTCAAGGGATTGGGGATGAGAAGAACAGGCTAGGGCTGTTGAGGATATGGCTCACACTTCAATTTAGAGTAGAGGGGGAGAATACAGCATTCCATATTGGATCAGTCATGCAGTTTGCAAATGAGGATTTAGGGAGATAGTGGTCATATGACCTAGGGTACCTATAAATTAAAGGCCCACCCAGTGAGGGAGGGTAGGATATTGGTGGACAGCTGCTGAGGAAGGCAAGGGGTCAGCTCTGAGAAGCTGCAGAAGACTTTGTACATGTGCAAGAGGCTCGCACTGCTCTGATAGCTGGGAGGGAGGGGGACATCTGGGGAAGTTTCACAGTGCAAGAGCCTGAAAAGGAATGAAAGGATTAAGGGTCAGGCAAACAATAGTGGGGTCAAGGTTGGAATGGGACATGGGTGGGGAAGGGACAATGGTGTCCTGGCATCCTGCAGTCCAGTGCAGAGAAAAAGCCACCTGAGCCCTAAAACAGCAGTAAACTACTAAATGTGCCCATGTGCGTAATAAATTAATTACCCCAGCTCTAAACAGTAAAAGGAGCAAACACAGCAATTCCATTTAAAGTACCTCTCCACTGCAGTGAAATGCCATCCTGATGGTTGGGACACTGAATCAATCAGTGTCTGTCCTCCACAGGTAAGTCAGTGCACAAAATGAAAATATTTTCAGCTCTGAAAAGCTGCAGAGGACCTTGTACCTGTGCAAGAGGCTCACGCTGCTCTGGTAGCTGGGAGGAGGGGTGTCTGGGGAAGTTTCACAGTGAAGAAGCGGTGCAAAAGATTCATGCTGCTTTGGTAGCTGGGAGGGGGAATGTCTGGGGAAGTTTCACAGTGCAGGAGTCTGTGCAAGAGTCTCATGCTGCTCTGGTAGCTGGGAGGAGGGGACATCTTGAAAGTTTCACAGTGCAGGAACCTGTGCAAGAGGCTCACGCTGTCTCGTAGCCAGGAGGGAAGGAGTATAAGAACACTTCCCTCACCATTGTGGGACACTGGGGAGGCCACCCAGTGTCCACAGATATCTCCAACCCCCATTATTGTGGGACATTGGGAAGCCCACTCTTAGTGTCCCCAAAACTGTATTAAATGATTTGCCTACAGCAAGGTGCCCAATACCTGTGTTGTCATTAGTCCCCTCCCCACTCAGTGTGGGACACTGGGATCCCACCCCAATGTCCATAAATATTTAAAAGACTGTCCCTGAAGTAAAGAAAATAGTCCCCTTATATCTTTTTTTTACAACCTGAAAAAGGTCCTCATCATCTCCCAATCCACCTTCCCAGCTTGACCCTTCAACTGAGAAACCTACCACCCCACCCCCTGCCCTATACTTACCACTGGAGATCATTGGCTGTTATTGTCTGTGGTCTGGAACAACTTTGCACTCTTCAAAGCTGAACTGCGAACTGAAGAATCAAGGTTAGTTTAGTATAATGGCTGTCAAAGGCATTTTTAACTTATGTTGATATCTCAGCCATTTTAAGGTATTTTGCACAAATTTTCAACATAGACTTTTGAGACCCCACCTCATTAACACTGTCACTGTTGTTTCATTAATTGGACCCATAAGGTGATTTTATGGTCAGGAGTGCAAAATCACCTATTGGGAAAGAGTAACATAATGACAGTGCCAGTGTTCAGAGGTGGGGTCCCAAAGCCCATGTTGAAAACGCTGCAAAAAATACCCCAATCATTGAAATTTTCTATGTACACACTTGACTGGCAATTTTTAATATTTTCACCCAAATTTTCAACATGGACTTTTGGGACCCCACCTCATGAACACTGGCACTGTCATTTCACACCTCCCATAAACGGTACAGCTGTAATTTCTCATCCTTCCTGAAATGTGTTTCTGCACCTGTGGTACAGAATGGCATTTTGCCATGGATAGGGACATTTTTACCTATATGGGTTTATGAGGTGGGATGATAAGAAGACAATGTTGAAAATTTGGGTTCATAATATGCAAAATGACAAAGTTATGACCATTCTTTGCAATTTCAGTAACCCTGTTTATAACTATGGTAATTTTCAATATTTTGACCCCAGATTTACAACATAGCTTTCTTATCACCCCACCTCATGTATGTCACAGCTGTAATCTTTCAAATTCCATCCACAATATATTTTTGTACCTGTGGCATGGAGTGGCATTGCAGTTGTGCAGAATTATGTTTTGGCAGGGATTTGACAATTTTCTGTACAAGGTACATGTCCTGGGGTAATCAGATGGCAATGATGATACTTGCTCACGATCTATGGAGGATACATGCAGGATCTAAGGGACCCTGCTCTCCCACTTTAAAATAAAGGAAATCATGGACATGGGAACTCCAACAGGGAGATGAAGGTTAAATACAATGTCTCTACACTTATAGATAGATGGGAGCGCAAGGCCCCGTACCCCATAAACAACTATGGCTATTCTGACACTTTCACAAATGTAAGAAAATTCACCACAAAAGCTCCATTAATGCATCAGTTAGGGTTAATTTTATAGCAACAAAAGTATGGAAATCACAGTGTTAGGGTTCCAACCCTAACACCCCATCCCTCTAACCAATTATAACACACCACCCCACCCCTCCATACATCAACAGGGATCAGGGTGTGTCCTGAGGTCATCAAATCTAATGCTCAATCCATTCTCCTATGCTATACAATCTCAGCTTCCTTACACATGGAATGGGGCTAGTGTTAGAGTTGACACCCCCAAGACACACCCCAATGCCTGTTGGTGTGTGAAAGGTCATGGTGGGTTGGGGTGGTAAGGTTGGTTGGGGATTGGATTGGATGTAGGGTTGGGAAACCCCAACACAACTATTTCCATACTTTGTCACTGTATTATGAACCCTAACTGATGCATTAGAGTATTTTTGCAATGAAGATATATATATGTATATGTGTGTGTATATAATATATATATATATATATATATATATATTTTCATGGCAAAAAACTGTGTATAATGCATCAGTTAGGGTTAAAGCAACAAACGTGATGAAATGAAATGTTAGGGTTGAGCCCCTAACCCCCACACACAACTACACACCCATCCTCCACTGAGTGACAGGTGCCGGGTGTGCCATGGGGTGGTGTGGCCCAACTCTCACCCCATTCCATGTGTAATCAGGTTGAAATGCAGCAGTTAAGGAGAATGGGGTAAGAGTTAGCCGATGATCCCATGGCACACCCCAGCACCTGTCACCAGTGGAGGATGGGTGGAGTTGTTTGTGGGGAGTTAGGGACCAATCCTAACATTTAATTTCCTCACTTTGCTGCTTTAACTGTAAATGATGCATTAAATGCAGTTTGTTGCCACAAATTTCTTTACTTTTCAAAATAGTGTAAAATAATAGTAAAAACATGTATTGGTTAGGAGCGTGAGGCCCCACCAAGTTGCCCATTTCTGCATAACAATATGCATAGCTACAGAGTCATACAACAACCTTATAGGCAAGAAACCCTTGTAACACTAATTTGCTGATATATCAGGAACTGAAGCAGGTAGAAAAAATTCAAGTGTTGTTGTAATCATCACAGCGAGTACTGTATATGACAACATAATGACCAAACCCATATCTCGCATCATTTCTGAGATACGGGCAATGAAATGCACTGGACAGGCACTTTTGAACCCTTGTGACTATCTGACAATATCTCATGAACCATACAACCCACAGAAAAAATCCACTGCTGTCATATTGTATGGTTTCAAATTTGTTCTAGCAGCATAGATCACCCAATGGTGATCTAAGCTGCAACAAGTGAAAACTCTTTATCTTGCTCCATTTTGAGATACAGGTGCCGAAAGATGTGACAGACCCTGCAATGTCATCCTATGGGGAAAATCTCAAGTTTGTGATGACATATCTATGGAACCACTTAATTCCCCAACACCTAACTAGCATATTTCAAACCTGTAGGCATCCCTCAACACCCTGTAAATTTCATGTAAAAGATCATGCCTTTGATGAGATATGCAATTTTATAGTTTTACACCTTTAAAAATTCTTCATTTGTGAGATAGCAAAACCTGGGCCTTCAGATCAATCCTAGTCTGCAAGCTAGCAAAATTCTAGTCCACATCTGGTCACACTCAGGGAAATCTGGTCACAATATTCTAGTTATCTGGTCACACCATGATGAACAAAGCTCGGAGATCAGGATCGCCTCACAGATCAGGATTTTGCAGGCTTGTATACTAGGATTGTTAACGAGTTGTGAAAGAAGAATTTTACATTTTAAAAAGCTATTTTTGACAAAAATGAACCAAATCAAATGCATGGCTTTGTAGAAGGCATCTCCCTGAACAAAACTTATGCCTCATTTGGCTCAAAAGTCACCCATAGACAAAGCTATGACATTTTGTTTGGTGTAAAAACTGAAAACAAGATGGCGGCTCACAGACAAAGAAGTTTTCTGACAGACTAGGATTTTACTCACAAGGTAGCAAAATCCCTGACCATTAGACCATTCCTAGTTCGCAAAAAATACATATACATTTTGCGTGAACTGAGCATGCTCAGAATGCAAAAATTTAAATTGTAATAACTTTTGAATGGATTAATGTTTTTTTACCAAAATAATGCGAGATTTTTCCTTCTCCCACACTCTTTCTACATTCCAGATTTCAAACCAAAAGACCACATGGTGTGGTCACAGAGCCACGGGCAAAAATGCATCAAACTGGCAAAGTGCATCTTTTGGTGATTCACTGTACAGAAACTGTATGTCTGACTAAAACACAACTTTGTAAGTCAAGAGAGCTACTATGCCAGACCATGCATTCCAAATTTCGTGCAAATCCATACTAACGGTTGCAAAGTTATTAATGCTCATATTTTGAGGTTTAACATTAAGTGCCTACTCAACCATAACTGTAGGAGTGCTACCACACCTCTATAATATATATATATATATATATATTAGTGGCACAGTAGTGCCACTATAGTTAGGGTTGAGTAAATACTTAATGTCAAATCTCAAATTTTGCACCTTAATAACTATGCCACTGTACAACAGATTTGCCTTAAAATTTTGCATGCACGATCTGGTAACATAGATCAGATCTCTGGATCTGGCAGTTATGTTAGGTTGGATATACAGTTGCAGAGCTAGAGAACACTCAAAAAAGCAAAAAAGACTTTTGTGTGTTTCTTTGCTTGTGTCCACAGCCAACTCAATTTGTCCATTCAGTCTAAAATCTTTGGGGAAGATGCAGTCTGGGACATCGATGTGCCTTCAAGATCTGGTGTTAAAATATTAAACCATTCAAAATTATTCAAATACAAAATTTCCCATTATAGTCAATTGGGAAAATACATGCATCACGAAAGTTTCGCAAATGCAGTTTTTACTTTCAAATGATCTTTTATTTTCATGATTTGGCCATCTTGTTTTCAGTTAGTGACAGAGAAAATGCCTGGCTTTTAAAATTGGGACTCTCTAGGTAAACACTGACTGTTGGGTTTACCTAGTGGGATCCTGAGAATGTTAGCCTTTACTTTTTGAGGGTTAAACCCACAGAAATGCCTTTTTCAACTTCAGGGAAAAAATTATCATGAAAATACTTTCACAAATGTAAACTTTTGTGTTTTTTGTGGAATTTTCATAATTTGCAAAAGTATTTTTAAAAATAACTGCAAATTTTTGCTATCCTCCTGCAGAAAACAGTTGGGTCTTTAGGCTGAAATTTGCAGGGTGGCAAGCTCTGGTCACACAGATGTGTGTTTTGGTGATTTGGTGCCAAAACTTTCAAGGGGCCCAAAGTTACAGCATTCCAAAGTTGAGAAATTTCCCATAGGATAACATTGCAGAGTCTGTCACACCTTTGGTGAGTATATCTCAAAACAGCAAGATACGGAGTTTTCACACTGGCTGCTTGGTTGAAACAAATTTGGAAATAATAGATGACACTTTCAATGGAATTTTTTCCTACTTGCTATGGTTACAGAAATATTGGCAAAAACATATACCAAGGGTTCAAGGGTACCTTCCAGTGATTTTCGGTGCCTGTATCTCAGAAACAATGTGAGATAAGGATTTGGTTGACTTATGTATTGCATGAAGTACTCACTGTCATGATTACACCAGCACTGGAATTTTTGTTCTAGATGCTACAGTTGCTGAGATATTATCAACTTACTGTTACTAGGCTTCCTTGCCCTTTAGGGATGCTGTATGGTCTGTATGTATGTATAAGTTAAGCGCAGGACCTGGAGAGCCCACCCACACATACACATACAATTATGCTAAAAGATGTATAACGTAAGCAGAGTACAGGACCCGGAGGCCCACGCCCCACTAGCACATACCACTTACATTACACTTTCTCAAAAGAAGGGAAATTCATTGCAAAAAACTCTGTTAATGCATCAGTTAGGGTTGTTTCAACAGTAACAAAAGTGTGGAATTTCAATGTTAGTATTACCACCTCACCATCCCACCCCACGCCCATCCTCAAAATCCTAACCTGCACCCCCACACACACATTCAAGACACAACCAAGATTGTAAAACTATGCAAGTCAGTCACATCTGTCAGCACAATAATCACTACACTGTACTCATTTCACTTAACACTATGTAATGAAAAACAAATACAGTATGATCGACTCTGTACTGCCAGCACAGTATGATGACACATTATTGCAGGCATATTGTTTTCATACAATGAAGCTTATGTATGAATTTTCTAGATGTCAATTTTATGTGTCATAATTCAACAATTGGATCATTGCAGGTATCACTGCTACCACATAGTAGCAGGAAAGATAGAGCTGACACATTACATAATACTTTACAGATACTGCTCAGGTATGAAACTAGCATCATCACATGCTGATATACTGCTGCCATACCTGGAAATATTCATTATTTTTGAAAGTTAAATTATCTGAGATTATGACACCCAAATCCTTTTCTTCCAAAATACTTTTTAGATAAACATTGTTTAAGGAATAATTGAAGGATGTTATTTTGCCCAAATGTAAGACTTTACATTTGTCAACAATAAAAAACATACCATAAGCCTTTGCCCAGTTTGATAGGTTGTTTAAAGGATTTTGTATGGAGCATTTATCATGAAAGGTGCTTACCAAACTACAAATTTTACAGTCATCAGCATATTTTGCAACCCATATCTTATCAGTAGTAGGCAGTGTAGAGACCATAATATTAAATAGTATCGGACCCAGGACGGAGCCCTGGGAACACCACTAGTCACCACACCCATTACAGACAGGTGACCCTTAACTGATACCTGTTGAGTTCTGTTTTCCAACCATGACTGTATCCAGTTTATAATATTAGGTTGCAACTTAATTTTACCAATTCTTGTAGTAAGACTTTATGTGATACTTTATCAAAAGCTTTGGAAAATCCAAAATATTACATCTACCGGAATACCCAAGTCCAAGGCAGCGCTTACTGGTTCAAAAAAATGTAGTAGATTGTCAAAACTGATCTTTCAGTCACAAAACTGTGTTGAAAGATATCTACTATTTTATTTCTTTCTAAATGATCTATAATATGGGCTTTAAGCAATCTTTCCATAATTTTGCCTATGATGGAAGTCAAGCTTATGGGGCCGATAATTGTTAGGTCATGTCTGGATCCACCTTATATATGGGTGTAACTATAGCCTCCCTCCAAGCCTGAACAACTTTACCTTCTCTGATTGATGAATTAAATAACACAGCTAGAGGACCAGAAATTGAATGACTAATTTTTGTAAAAATCTGGGTGGAATACCATCAGGACCAGGAGAGCTTTGATTTTAAAGATTTAATTTGTTTTGCAACCTCCATTTTTGTAAAAACAGGAAAACTAGAATTATTTACTAGAAGAGTCGTATTTGCAGCTTCCTTAGTTTCAAAAACTTTAGAAATGTCTCATTTAGAATTGTAGCAGTAGTTGTTTCATCTAAAATAGGTATATCATTGATGTTAAAGGGTCCAATTGTATGATTTCTTTCTTTCATGGAACCAATATAATTATAAAATTGTTTTTGTTGTCTTTAACTTTAGTAACTAAGTTGAATTCAATTTTAGATTTAGATGATTTAATCATGTGTTTTAATTTTTGGCTGCAATTTTGTATTTTCCAGGAGACAGTTGGAATTAACTTTTTATATTTTCTATATAGTTTTCTTTTTTTGTAATTGTTTCTTAATTTTTGAGTACCACCAAAGAGGGACACGCTTATTGTTGCAGTACTTCATTCTATAAGGAACCCAATTTGAGAGACAAATATTGATTTTGTTATTAATTAAATCCAAATTTGTAATAAATTTAGGTTATTTAGTTCCATCTCCTAATTCCATTTAGATAAAAAATCATTTATTTTTATAGTTTGCTTTATTAAAGTTGTTGATTTTAGTAATGCCATTTGTGCTTGGAAAGTCTGCTATGTATTCATAATTGACCATGCAATGATCACTATCACCCAGAGGAGGAAGTATTTTGATGTTATCAATTTTCTCATTAACATTGGTGAGTACAATGTCAAGGATATTGTTACCACGGTAGGTTTATTAACTATTTGTTCTAGGTTAGATTCAAGAAAGTATCCATAAACATCTTTTCAGTATTTGAAGCTGATGTATAATTGTCCCAGTTGACAGTTGGAAGATTGAAATCACCCATCAGTATATAGGAGTATCAATGTGTACCTCAGATATTTCTTCTATTAAACTTTGATTTTCATCATTAGTTAAACTAAGAGATCTATATATTAGCCCAATTACTAGTGGACTATGGGGAGAAAAATTTGACCCATAAGCTCTCATTATTACTTGTTTTAGTTTTAATTGTGTTTGCTTTCAAGTGTTCATCAATGTATAATACCACACCGCCTCCCTTTTTATTTTCATTTCGGTTTTGTAACACTTATTATATCCCTTTATGTCAGTGTTCCAGTCTTCATCCTTATACCAAGTTTCAGTAACTCCACAAATTGATATTTTTGTGCTTGAAGAATGTAAGTAAATTCTCTTTTTTGTTGCTTAGACTTCTGGCATTAGTTAATATAATATTTATATTTGGTTTAGAAATGACACCAGTAGTGTTCATTTGGGGAATTTACAGTTGATTATGGATGCAGGGTTTGAAGAATAGTTGAAAATTGAGGTTCAAGAGTTGTATCTAGAACATACAACTCCCCTTGCTGGAAGTTTAAACAACTATTGACAGAATGCACTATGCTTTCGCCAATAGCCTACTACCCTCCTGCTGAGATGGAGTCTGTCCCAACAATAGAGGTTTGATTTACCATAAAAGTCCTCCCAGTGAGTTATATATTGTATATCTTGTTTAAGACACCAGCATCTCAACCATTATTTATTTCTCTCATTTTACATTGTTGGGAAAGATTTGCTCTTGGAACAGGCAAGATTTCAGATAGGACTACCTCACATCCTAAATCCAATAATTTGTTTGTTAATGCAACATAATCTTCTTTTAGTTTTGAGAAGAATCCTTTAGAACATTGTTGGCTCTTATGTGGACTATTACCAAAGGTTTAAAACCTGAGTTTTGTATGATGTTGCTGGACATCTCTGTGATGTCAGTAATGCCAGCACCCTGAAGCTTGAAAGAGTTCTATTTGTGTTGTCAGGTTGCAAATAATTCTATTAATATGTTTGATGATAGAGTCTCCTAGCACTATAACCTGCCTTTTTGCAAACATCATCTTGATTTAGGTCCAAGTTGTCACAATTTTCTAGTGAAATCAAGGGATTTACATCAACTTGGTCATGTTTTTTGGCATATCTGGTGTCAGTAACATTTTGTAGATTGCTGGGAAAAGAGGTGAAGAATTAAACTCTGCATTTGAAAGATTCATATTTGTTATAGTAAATATTGGGTTTCTATATTTTCAAAATTTTCAGAAATGGGGACACTTATTGTTTCTGGATCATGGTCTGTATCTGAGATATATGTTAAGGATTAAAGGATTGAAATTAGAAACTGTAAATTGGTCTGCTCTTCTGCCCTTTTTGATTTTTTGAATTTGTAAAGTGTACCAATCTTCATCTGCATTATCAGATGGATCTTCTTCCTCTCTTAACACTAACTTTTTCTTTTCTTTTGTGCAGGGTATTTCAATAGGTTCTTGACAAGTGGTGATAATTTTGTTAGCCTTCTGGCATTTTGATAATGGTCTAAGTTTTTTCCTGACGTTTGGGCTTTTTGCCTACCACATGTACTTTGGTGGGTTGGGAAATATCACTAATTTGATTTTAAATCTACTAGACAATTCCTGTTGGCTGGTCTCAAAAAGCTTAACCTATTGTTAAACAATTCCAGTTCAGCAGTTAAATCATGGTTAGCTTCACATTTAACACAGGTAAAGGGCAAGGTGAAGTTATTTATCTTAGATATTAAGTACATATTACAGGATTGACATCTGCAACCAAAGCACTCTTTGTTTATTTGGATAATATCTTCCATATTTTTATGTAGTAAGTTTAACTCCAAGATGGTATATTACAGTTTATGAAGGTATTTGACCTCTCAAGCTGTCTGTTGAACAAAATACAGTAAAGCTTAAAACAAGCTACTATAGAGTATAGGAATAGTATTGATTGTCTGGAAAACACAAAGTCACCTTCCACCTTCTTACGCCACGGACGCTGACAGATGCTGCTGGCCTCTGCCATGTTCTCTGTTCGCGCTGCCGACTCCGCTGGAGCCGACAGTTATGTAGCGCTATCGCACTGACGCCACCAGTTGCTATGGTGGTCAAGAGACAACAAAGCAAAACAGTGGGGCTGCACGTATATAACTCACCTTTATAAAGGTGAGTTAGCCAACACCAAAAGCAGCTGCAAAGGGCTGCCTTTGAGCACTGAGGAGCAATGCCTGCCCAGTTTTCCAAGCCCTCTAAAAGGGGTTTAAAATGCCTCTACACTGATTTCCTTGTCAAAACAGTCCTTGAATTTAAACAGTGGGCAGTACCTGTTAGCAATGCAGAGAGACTAGGAGATGAGCCAAAAAGCCTCTGGAGCCCACAGTTTTATAGCCCTATCACGCTGACATCACCAGTTGCTATGGTGATCAAAGGAGACAACAAAGTAAAACAGTGGGGCGGGCAATGTATATAGCTCACCTTTATAAATGCAAGTTAGCCAACACCAAAAGCAGCTGCAAAGGGCTGCCTTTTGAGCACTGAGGAGCAATGCCTGCCCAGTTTTCCAAGCCTCTAAAAGGGGTTTAAAAATGCCTCTAAACTGATTTCCTGTCAAAACAGTCCTTGAATTTAAACAGTAGGCAGTACCTGTTAGCAATGCAGAGAGACTAGGAGATGAGCTAAAAGCCTCTGGAGCCCACAGTTTTATAGCCCTATCACACTGATGTCACCAGTTGCTATGGTTATCAAAGGAGACAACAAAGCAAAACAGTGGGACTGAATGTATATAGCTCACCTTTATAAAGGTGAGTTAGCCAACACCAAAAGCAGCTGCAAAGGGCTGCCTTTTGAGCACTGAGGAGCAATGCCTGCCCAGTTTTCCAAGCCTCTAAAAGGGGGTTTAAAAATGAATCTACACTGATTTCCCTGTCAAAACAGTCCTTGAATTTAAACAGTAGGCAGTACCTGTTAGCAATGCAGAGAGACTAGGGATGAGCTAAAAGCTCTCTGGAGCCCACAGTTTTATAGCCCTATTGCGCTGATGTCACCAGTTGCTATGGTGATCAAAGGAGACAACAAAGCAAAACAATGGGGCGGAATATATGTAGCTCACCTTTATAAAGGTGAGTTAGCCAACACCAAATGCAGCTGCAAAGGGCTGCCTTTTGAGCACTAAGGAGCAATGCCTGCCCAGTTTTCCAAGCCCTCAAAAGGGGTTTAAAAATTTGTCAAAACAGTCCTTGAATTTAAACAGTAGGCAGCACCTGTTAGCAATGCAGAGAGACTAGGAGATGAGCTGTTTCAGTCTCCAACACACCACCTCCTGATAATGATTCAAAACACAGGAGTGTGAGTAGCTTCAGTTCTTCAGCACTTTGCAGTGTCAGTGGCTCAGTAGGTAGCACTCCGCCTCTGGCCGGAGATCAGAGGGCTGTGGGTTCAGTTCCCACATCTGGCACTTGGGTTAATATCCCAATATCGACACTGAAGTGCAGCATGAGAGGGTGCTGCACTTCTGAGGTGCCGCCTTCGGATGAGATGTTAAACCAAGGTCCCATCTGCCTGGATTGGTGGTAGTTCAGGTGGATGTTAAAGATCCCTTGGCACTTATCGAAAAGTGTAGGGAATTTCCCGGTGTCCTGGCCAAATTTCCTCATTCACTAAAAATACCACGAACAGATTAATCTGGTTCAGTTTCAGTTGCTACCATCTGTATCCCCCAGTCGCCCCTGAAAAAGGGACTTCTAGGCCCAGTGGGCTTACTCGGGTCAACAAAATTCAACAAACAAACAAACAAACTTGGAAGCTTTAGGACTAGGAAACAGAGATATCCACAGTTCCTCTGCAGCTCCCTGTGTGCTCCTGTCTGTAGTTGCTGTCAGTCTGAAGTCATTTCCTGTCTGACTCTGAAATGTGTACCAGTTTGGGTATTTTGCTGCACTTTAGGCTGGTTTGGCTTGTTGCCATTAATGTTCATTACAAAGGATACCAAAAAGGCTCATCCTTTGTGATGAGCATCATCCCAGCAATTGCATGGCCTATAGCCGTGTACATCCATTTGCCCTCATGCCTGCAGAGGTTTAGGCAAGCT
The DNA here is from genome assembly GCA_016271365.2 of Neoceratodus forsteri. Lineage (NCBI taxonomy): Eukaryota > Metazoa > Chordata > Ceratodontiformes > Ceratodontidae > Neoceratodus > Neoceratodus forsteri. The sequence continues at coordinate 1,049,839,272 of CM057459.1, read as the reverse complement.
CATGGAAGCACCATTTGTATGTCATGGGTATACTGATTCTTTCATTTCCGAGCTATTACTGGCGTATCTTTCTAATTGTTTGGGGTCCCATGTGCTGCACGCTTTAGCCCAGTATGGCATTTGTTGGACTAAACAGGATGTGAAATGTTTATTTACTGGGGGTGATGCTGGTGGTGACTGCCACCCAGTCAGCTCTCAGTTATAGACACGCTGTACCAGTTTGGGTGTTTTGCTGCTTTGTTGGCTAGTTTGGCTTGTTGTCATTAATGTTCATTACAAATGATGCCAAAACAGGTGTGTCCTTTGTGATGAACGTTATTCCGCAATTGCATGGCCTATAAGCTCCAATGCACACCCATTTGCAACCACATACCTACAAAATCAAGGGATCAACATGACAAAATGATTCATTTTTGGATGGTACTCCAACACAATACAAAATAAAGGCAACTTTGAAGATACATCTTTGAGAGTCTGACCAGGAGTTCTTGTGAGAAACATAACTTTGGCAGTCACCATGGAAAAGTACTATGTGATGGTGAAGTTGGTGTTCTCAAGAAGAGTACTTTACAGCAGTAACTGCAAGAAGAGCCGTAATAATTAATGCTCATGATTTGTTTATTTATGGAAAATAAAAATTAACATGTGCATGTGAGAAGAACATTCTTCTTTGTCAAGGAGGGGAAGTGAACTGCAAAATTCACAAAGAATCAATGTAAAGACATTGCCAAACACACAGATTAGACACTGTGTCTGTGGAAATGAACCATTTGCAGACTGTGTGAGACATTTCAGTACCATGCATTTCTGCTTAAAGTTGAACCAGCATAATATACTGTGGTGATTTGCATATACAGCCCATGGTGCTTTGCATTATGGGGGGTATGTATGATTTTGTAGTTCTTTGAAACTTGAGTCCTGCCATTGCCCTTTGGGTAACTATTGCCTCAGTGCTTGTGCACTGAGGTTCTTTGTCTTTGAACCATATGTTGTTTCTGCAAGAGAAAGGAGCTGTTTCTGCATGTATTGCATAAGCAACAAAGGACAGTGCAGCAATGTGAAGTTTTAGGTAGACTGAGATTCTTTGTTTGAAATCTGGGGCAGAGTTGGCAAACAAAACATCACACATGGGATCTCCTTCACCACTAGCAGCTTGGCCGAGGTTCCTGACTCCACCACTGCAGAGGTTCCCGACTCCACCACTGCAGAGGTCTGCAAGTCTACCAGTGCCACGATCCCAGTCTCAAAATTTGCAACAACCTCCTTCAGGTAAAGATGTGCCCTTGCAACAGGAAAGCTCGGCATTAATATAAGTGTTAACATATATTCTAGTGGGTGGGATGTAGGTGTTAAGTACAACATGAGATTGCATCAATTACAATACAGGGTGATTTTATTCCTGATGAGAACCCCTAATTTCTTGGGACTTTCTAAGTTTTGGACATGGCTCTGCAGGTTGCATACCTCCTGAGGCCAGAATGTCAGAAGGCTGTTGGTTCTATCCTCACACCAGGCAATTGGGTTAGCCCAATGTTGACACTAGTGCAGCATGAGAGGATGCTGCTCTCCTGAGGTGCTCTCAATTGGAGGAGATGTTAGTCAGAGTTCTAGTCTGTGGTTGTTTCAGATGGACATTAAAAATCTCATGGCACTTCTCAAACAGTATTTGAATATCCTTGGTGTCCAGCCAATTTCCATTACACTGCAGCTGTGGAGTGGCAACCTTCCAGGAAGCATTCTGGAGAATGCAGTGTTGTCCCATCTGCAGGCACCTCTCTTGGCTGAGGGAGAAGGTTGCTGATTGTTAGTCTCCAGTCTGGCATGAATGCAGGGGACATCTCCAACCCAGGGACCACCAGGGCCGCCACCACTGCCTCAGAGGTCACCAAGAAGGAGGGTTGGACCACAGTTGGCTAAAGGAGGGTGAGGGTGGTAGAACAGAGGTGCATCCCACTAGTTATACCACACTAAGAATACCACCAACAGCTTAATCTTGTTCACTGTCAGCTGGCATCCATCTGTAAACCCCTACCCCAGGATGAGGTAGTAGAATTATCTAGTCCTCCTTTCCTGGTTAATAACAGCAAAATAAATAAATCCAATTCAGCAGTAGTCCCCCACTCCCTGAGCTGGAGATAATAATCGGAGATGGTTATTTTATTTCTCAATTTCTGTTTTATTTAGGAAAATTTATAAAGTAAACTTTGTGGCTGTGCAGTATACAACAGGGACAAACACACACGTGTTATATACCTTGCTGAGGTTGTATCTTCTTCAGATACATAAGTCACCATAAAAATATTTGCTAAAGAATAAAAATACACCTATAGTGTCGCTAATGAGGACATGGCTGAATATTCTATACAACCATTCAAAGACATTGTTTGAAATTTGGTGACCCTGTACAGTCAACAGTGACTCAATCGCTGCACTTTCCTGAACATGACTTTCTTCAATTAAACCATACCCAGTCTGGTTTTAAACTAATTTTCAAATAAATGTCTTCTCCTGATGTGGTCTGTTTCTCATGACAGACATGGACTACACTAATATTTAGCCTATTAGCTAAGTTGTAAACCTAATGGATTCCCTCTGTTCTTCTGCTTTGGGACCAGATGCAGTGATTGGTGGTGATTAGCAGTTTGTTTACTACTGACACAGGTGAGATTTACTCTGTGTGAATTAAATGATTAAATAGTGTGTTTAACTGCTTTTAGTGTATATTGGGGTATATTAGGGTTAGCTTTATCTTCCATATTTGTTACGTGTAAGCCATATTTATGAAGTGCTGGATAGGTAAAGGCATAGTTAGATAAAACATCTGTGGTGTGTCCCTGTTACTCACGTTATGTGTTGTGGTGTCCTGTTACTCAAGTTATGTGTTAGAAAATATTGTGTTAAAAGAAAATATGCTTCACATTTCAAAGAATTGTTGGTGTCTGTCTTAAGCATATAGCGCACATATATCTTCAGCAAAGTTGGTCTGGGGAAGCAAAGGATGTGAGAGAAAACTAAACTGCAATTAGCTATGGGCTGAGATTTAATGGTGTCCCACAATGGACGGTCCAGTAAAGGGTGACGGATATGGTTTGAGACCAAATGATGAAAAGTTGCTAAACTGCTATACCAAAGTAGAAGACCCAGGCATTGTGATATCAGTTTTACATTAATGATAAAATGGCAAATGAATTATCATGGACACAATGTTACCACATTAAATTTTTCTTCAGGTACTTTTCAATCTTATTTTCTTAAACTTAGAATTGATAAACTTTCTTTATATTTTGGATTAAACAACTACCACATATAAGTTCTCAAAATAATCCACAGTCATGACATTTAAAGAAAGTTTTTTGGAATCATGAATGTCATACTTGCTCTCTAGTATTGTATATATGCCTATATATATATATATATATATATAATGGTAGCACGTAGTGCTACCATAGTTAGGTTGAGGAGCCATTTACATGTTAAACCCAAAATGTTGTACCTTAACTTTGCAACCGCTTGACAGATTTGTCTGAAATTTGAATGCATGATCAAGACCCATACTTTGGATCTGCCAAGTTTTGTGTGGTCGATATAGGGCTGATGAGTTATTAGCATGATCTGTGCATGCATTTATGCTTTTTGAATTCTACGGTCGCTCCCACAGGTCGTACGGTTTGTGCGACTGGTCTGAAATCTTCAGAGAACATGTACAGGGTCCCTGATGTGCCTTTTGAAGATTTCATGAAAAATATTAAACGGTTCAAAAGTTAATCAAAACAAGTTCCCATTATAAGTCAATGGGAAAAGTTAAAATGTTCGACAGTGTCGCAATGCAGTTTTACTTTCACAAATGGCCCTTTACTGTCGCAATCCACCATTTTGTTTTCAGTTGGTGATCAGAAAAATGCTTGGCACTTAAATTTGGGACCCTCTTGTAACCTAATTATTTTGTATTCACCTAGTTGGACCCTGAGGATGCTAGCCATGTCTTTATTTTGGGGTAAAATAGCCTAGAAATATGTTTTTTCAAATTTCTGAAAACATACTTTATCAAAGTACTTTACGATTTGCTATTATTGTCTAATGCATTTGCAAAGTTTTCAAATTATGCCATGTACTTTCTAGGCTGTGGAAAATGACAGCAATTCTTTGGCACCCTGCTGCAAAAGAACGGTTTGGTGTTTTGGGCTGAAATTTGGAGGAACACAGCTAACATCTCTCAGATGTGCCTTTCAGTATTTGCTTGAAAAAATATTACACGGTGGCAAAGTTACGGCACTCCAAATTTGACACTTTTTCCCATAGGATAACATTACAGAGTCCAACTCATTACAGGAATCCTTTGCCCTGCTGCAAAATAATGGTTTGGTCTTTTGGCTGAAATTTGGAGAGCGGACAGCCAACATGCCACAGATGTGCCTTTACTGGTTTGGTGAAAAATATTACAGGGAGGCAAAATTATGGCACTCAGAATTCTATTTTTTCCCATAGGATAACATTATGGCATTCACGCGCACCTTTCAGGGCCCGTATCTCGGAAACGGTGCAAGATACGGACTTTTGTCCCAAAAATACTACAAAACTAGCCAGGAAAGTAATAATTCATATGACTTTTAAACTTTTTTCTAGGTCGTACGGTTCCTGAGATGTGTGCAATTTACTATTCCAAGTCCTCATTTTCTGTTCTGAGAGCCATTATTTTCCATACATTCTTTGTACTCACTGTCTTTCTATATGTACTTTTGGGAAAACTATTGAGTGCGTTCCATAACTCTTACTCTTGACACTTCTGCTTCTGGTTCTGTACCTGTTTCAGTTACTTTTCCTGTCTACACCACCTTGTGTGTTACCCTTTGCATTTTCATTTATGCTTCTGTTTCTGTCATTTTAACCATTTCTGTCTACAGTACTTTTTATCTTTGTGTTTTGCTTTGTCTCACCATGCACATTACCATTTGCATTTGTGGGCACTGTGTTACTATGTGTGAAGACATCACGTGGCGGAGGGGCCACTGCATCACATTTACTATTTCATTATCATTCTCAAAAGAAGGGAAATTAGAGGCAAAATTCCATTTAATGCATCAGTTAGGGTTGTTCCACAGTGACAAAAGTGAGAAATTCGTGTTAGGGTTGAAACCCTCCTTGGACCCCTGCCCATTGGGGTGAGCATTGGGGTCATCAGTCCTAACTCTCACCCCATTCTCCTATACCTCTGCTTCTTTACACATTTGATGGGGTAAGTGTTAAGGCCGATGACCCCAATGCACACCCCCATGCGGTTGGGTGGTGGGCAGGGGTCAAGGGGTTTCAGCTATAACATAATTTCTCACTTTGTGAACAACCCTAACTGATGCATTAAATTGATTTTTGCCTCTAATATCTATATCTATATCTATATCTATATATATATCTATATACATATTAGATGCAAAAACTCGTTTAATGCATTAGTTAGGGTTGTTCCACAGTGACAAAAGTGAGGAAATTCACTGTTAGGGTTGAAAACCCTAACTCCGATCACCCCAGCACCACACACACACAGACACACACACACACACACACATTCAAGTATGGGGAGGACCAAGTCAACACAACCAATGACAGACATCCAGCAGCAGGTGACAGAAATAACAAACAATTGTCTAAATGTACTACGAGACATCCCCACCCACCTGACCAGGTACTGCATGCTCAGTGGAGATCAACAGCAAAACTGAGGCCATGTACAAGCGTACACATCCCTGATTGCAGCTGCACACACACATACCACACTAGTAGTTGCATGGCCTTACCTACCGATGCCCCACACCACACCACACATGTGGTGGGCCACCTGAGCAACAGAGTTCAGCAAAACCAAGGAGTTGTACAGGTATAATATCTCTGATTATAACAAGGGTTTGAGAAATGCAGCTTTCTAATTGACTGTAAACATTTTAACAGCCTTATGTTTAGTTTTTATTTACATACGTGTAGAGCCTAACCATATGATGAACATGGTTTAATGTTGTTTTAAAAACAGTTTTATTATGATAGCAATAAGCCACTCCCAGGTATTATGTTAATGGTCAGTTTATCACTGTCTAGCAACATGTGGCACTTCGGCTATGCCTCATTCAACATTAAACCCTACAGGGTGATTAACAGACCATTTAACATAACTGTTGGTCATGCCTTATTGCTCAATTGTCTTTGTGAGTAGATACTCCCTCTGCTAAGCACTGCAGCAGCTTTGCAACACAGTGTCCCACCCAGTTACACCATACACTGTCTAGTTACTGGAGAATGGCTCTGAATATGAACTCATGAAGATGAACAGTGTAACTTGATCATTACAGTCATCAAAACCTTAGTGTGATTATAACTGACAGAGTCAGTGATAGAGAATAACCCTCAGGTCATAGTACACTACCCCATTGTGAGTTAAATCAATACTAAAAGACATTCTGTTTATATCTACACCATACCTACTTGATTCGTGTTGTACCACAATTAACATAGTTATCACTTTGATAGCATCAGTGATAGAAGTGTGGCAAATCCAAACACTAGGCATACAGCCTGAGTATGAAACAACTGTTAAAAAAATTACACTGTGTCCATAAGTGGCATAGATCATCATTGCAACAATAGTAAATGTATTACTATTTGAATAAGTTAGTCATCACAGATGCAATGAGATTGTCTTTATCAGGTACAACATACTCAGTAAGTGTCTACAGGAAAATCTATCCTATATTCAGCTCCGATACAGGTACGTCATTGTTGGCTCAGTAGTGCTATGATATTTAGAAGTTGCTTGGCCTGATCCATGCAATTACACTGTTTCTTACAAAGAATACTTACTGCATCTTTAGTATTGAAACACACTGAAGGTCTATGTATGTACATCAGCAGTACACCTTCATCAGTAAGAATGCATCTGATACTGGCAGTACGAATTTCACAGCATTGAACAGGTAATGCTTTTCCATACGTTTACATCAGCCTCTCTATCCTGAGTAAACCATTGCAGTAAATGTACTACTATGTAAATCACCTACTAAATGTAACACTACTTTTATCTTGAGCATGCTAGTGTCTTGTAGTTAATTTATGTACTTCGCTTAATTAATGTATACTCACTAGCGTTAAAACCTGTCTACAACTGTCATGCACCTTCAGCATTTATATTGACTAACGGCACAGTACCAGTTGTGGTGTGGTGTGGGGCATCGTGTAAGGCCATGCAACTACTTAGTGTGGTACGTCTGTGCAGCTGCAATCAGGGATGTGTACGTTTGGTGTACATGGCCTCAGTTTTGCTGTTGATCTCCACTGAGCATGCAGTACCTAGTCAGGTGGGTGGGATGTCTTGTAGTACATTTAGACAATTGTTTGTTATTTCTGTCACCTGCTGCTGGATGTCTGTCATTGGTTGTGTTGACTTGGTCCTCCCCATACTTGAATGTGTGTGTGTGTGTGGTGCTGGGGGAATTCGAGTTAGGGTTTTCAACCCTAACAGCGAATTCCTCACTTTGTCACTGTGGAACAACCCTAACTAATGCATTAAACAGAGTTTTTGCCTCTAATTTCCCTTCTTTTGAGAATGATAATGAGAAATAGTGAATGTAATGCAGCGGGGGAGCATGGAGCCAAAGGGCCCCGGCGATCCCAATACATGATGTCTTGTGGCATAGTAACAGAAGCAGCAACGCAAACAGAAATGCTAACAGTGGCACACATGGTAACACAAGTTAAATGAGAACAGATAGTAATGCACATGGTGGCGAGACGGAGCGGTCTGCCACATGATGTGTTGTCACATAGTAACATGGTGCCTGCAAGCGGAAATGTCAATGGGCATGGTGACGCAAAGTGAAACAGAAAGAGAAACAGTACTGTAGATACAAATGGCAAAAATAACAGAAACGCAAGTGCAAATGAAAACGCAGGATAACTTGACATAGGGCCCCGCACTCCCGCACGCATGTAGCAGCAGGAGCACGGGGTCCAAAGGGCTCCCGCGACCCCACCACATGATGTTTTGTGGTATAGTAACAGGAACAGCAATGCAAACAGAAGCGCCAGTGGCGCATAAGGTAACACAAGCGCAATGAGAACAGAAAGGGTAATGAACACGGTGGCGTAGATGGGAACGGTGTGCCACGTGATGTCTTGTCACATAGTAACATGGTGCCTGCAAACGGAAATGTCAATGGGCATGGTGACGCAAAGTGAAAGAGAAAGAGAAACAGTACTGTAGATACAAATGGCAAAAATAACAGAAACGCAAGTGCAAATGAAAACTTAAAGGATAACACATAGGGCCCCGCAGACTCCGGCACGTAATGTAGCAGCAGAGCACGGGTCCAAAGGGCTCTGCACTCCCACCACATGATGTTTTGTGGCATAGTAACAGGAACAGTAATGCAAACAGAAGCGCTAACAGTGGCGCAACAAGGTAACATACGGCAAATGAGAACAGAAAGGGTAATGAACACGGTGGCGTAGATGGGAACGTGTGCCACGTGATGTCTTGTCACATGGTAACATGGTGCCTGTAAATGGAAATGTCAATGGGCATGGTGACGCAAAGTGAAAGAGAAAGAGAAACAGTACTGTAGACACAAATGGCAAAAAGTAACAGAAATGCAAGCGCTAAATGAAAACACAAAGGATGGCGACTGGTGGCGTAGACGTCAATGGTAAGTGAAACGGGCATGGAACCGCAGCTGAAAGGGCAATGGTAACAGTAATGTAAGCGCACAGGCTGGTTTTCCTAAAAGCTGAATAGAGAAAGACAGTGAGTACAAAGAATGTATGCATAATAATGGGTATCGGAGCAGAAAATGAGGACTTGGAATACTAAAAAGTTATATCTCAGGAACCGTACGGGCGAGAAAAAAATGTAAAAGTCTGATGATTTATGACTGTCCTGGCTTGTTTGTATTTACCCTGGCAGGGGGCTAAGAATTTTTCCGACGAAAGTCCGTATCTCACACCGCTTCCAGATACGGCCCTGAAAGGCAAGGCTAACGCCTAATGTTATCCTATGGGAAAAAGAGAAGTTCGAGTGCCATAACTTTGCCTCCCTGTAATATTTTTCACCAAACCACTGAAAGACACATCTGTGGGCTGTTGACTGTCTTCCTCAAATTTCAGGAAAAGACCAAACTGTTATTTTGCAGCAGGATCCAAAGGATTCCTGTAATGCGTCGGGCGCCAGAATGTTATCCTATGGGAAAAAATGTCAAATTTGAGTGCGTAACTTTTCCGCCGTGTAATATTTTTCAACACAACACTGAAAGGCACATCTGGAGATGTCGGCTCCGTTTCCTCCAAATTTCAACCCAAAACTCTCAACGGTTCTTTTGCAGCGCATGATGCCAAAGATACTGTCACTTTCCACAGATGGAAAACTACTGTAGCAATTTCATGACTTTTATAGTTCATTTACTTTAGTGAGCACGAAATTACGTCAAACATTTTTCCAGAAATTTGAAAACATATTTCTGGGGTGTTTACCACAAAATAAAGACATGGCAAGCATCCCAGGGTCCGACTAGGTGAATACAAAAGAATTAGGTTGCTAGAGGGTCCCAAATTTAAATGCCAACCATTTTTCTGATCACCAACTGAAAACAAAATGGCCGATTTGTGAAAGTAACAGGCCCATTTGCGAAAGTAAAATGCATTTGTGACACTGTCGAACGTTTTGTTAACTTTTCCCATTGACTTATAATGGGAAACTGTTTTTGAATAACTTTGAACGTTTAATATTTTTTCACGAAATCTTCAAAAGGCACATTGGGGACCCCGGCCGCATGTTCCCTGAATATTTCGGGCTGGTCACTAAACAGTATGACCTGTAGGGAAACCATTAGAATTCGAAAAAAAAAGCGTCATCGTGCTGGGTCGGCAGCAATAACTCCGCTGTATGTCCGGTCAGTACGAAACTTGGCAGATCCCAAGGCCTATGGTTCTAGATCATGCATTACAAATTTCAGCCAAATCCATGAAACAGTTGCAAAGTTATTAAGTGCAAAGTTTGGGTTTAACATAGAAATGGCTCCTCAACCCTAACTATGGTAGCACTACCGTGCTACCATAATATATATATATATATAATGCCAGTGAGGATAAATTACAGCAAATATCATCCATATCTGAAGTGTCCTTGGACCTTCAGTGAGGTAGTGATATATATATATTATTCCTGCCTGGTAGGGCAGGTATAGTTAGGTTGCAAGGCCACTTCTATGTTAAATCTAAAATTTTGCACTTTAATAACTTTACAACCATTTGTCCAATTTGACTTAAAGTTGGCATGTTGTTGTACCATAGATCTCTGAATATATGGAAATGTTCTTTCTGGTCGGATTTGTGGTTGTGGAACTGCGGAGTGTCAAAATGTGAAAAATCCTCAACTTTTGTGAATTCTTTGCTCATCTCCACATCCCGAATGGTTTATCCATCTGGTCTGAAATTTTCAGGGTATGTAGAGATTGGGTCAGGGAAGTGCTGTTTGAAGATTTGGTGAAAACATATTAATCTGTTCAAATGTTATTAAAGTTTAAAGTTTCTCATTATATGCCATTGGAAAAAATATATGTTATGTACGACAGCGACAGATTCTGCTGCAAAATCACCTTTTTCTGCTGCAAATGCCCTCAGTACTGTCATGTGGTGGCCATCTTGTTTTCAGTTAGTGGTGGAAAAAACTGCTTTAATTCAAATTTTACTGGCACTTGGTAAATACTGACTGTTGTGTTTATCTAATTGGGGCCAGAGGAACACAATGCTGCCCTTATTTCTTTTCAAATAAGCCCTGGACATATGTTAATTTTTATTTCCCTGGCATATTTTGGCAAATTGCAAAAGAACAGTGTAGCACTTTAACAAAATTTGCTAAGGTTTTGCACTGTTCTATTGCAAATTTGCGAAAAGTGTTGCAATTTGCGACAGTACTGCCTCAAACATTGCCACTTCTTTGTCACCTCACTGCCAGTACATGGTTTGGACTTTTGAACTGGAATTTGCAGGGTGGAAAGCTCTTGCACCACAAATGCCTTTTGGTAGTGTGGTGAAACATTTGCATTGGTTCCATACTTACAGTACTCCAAAGTTGTGAATTTTTCCAACAGGATAACATTGTGGTGTCCTAAAACACAGTTTCTTTGCAACCTCACTGTCACTATATGGTTTGGATTGCTGGGCTGAAATTTGCAGGGTGGAAAGCCCTTGTACCACAGATGTGTGTCTTTTGTGCAAATGCTTACAGCAGTTCCAGAATTACAGCACTCCAAAATTGTAACTTTCCCATAGGATAACATTTGGTGGCCACGCTACCTTTCGGTGACTATATCACGAAAATGGTTGAGATACAGATTTTCACTAAGCACAGCTTAGTACACCTTCAGGTAAGCGCGCATGGAGGTGGCTAGGTCATAAATACAACTATGAAATAATTTTTCTGCAGTTGCTATGGTTACTGAGATATCACAATTATGCATTATAAGGGTTACTTGGAATGCCCTAGGCCTGTGCTATGTGTCTGTACTTTGTGTAGCTGGGATTGCAGGGACCAGAGGCCCACACTCCCACATATGCATACTATTTATTCTAAACTGGGAGCACTGGGACCTCCTATGTTATGTCTCTAGAGTCATGGGTGGGTGGGAGCAGAGGGCCCACAGGGCCTGCACTCCCTCTTATGGTTATGATTATGGAAACTAAAAGCACAGAGCCCTCCTGTGCTATGTTTCTGTACTTATAGGTGGATGGGAGTGTAGAGCCCAGAGGGCCTGTGCTTCCCACCCATGGATACCATCTTGAAATACTTGGAGCACAGGAACCTCAGTTGCTAAATCTCTACACTTATGGTTGGGTCAGAGCACAGGGCCCAGAGGGCCCATGCTCCTAAATATGCATCCCTTTATGCAAAACTGGGAGTGCAGGGCCTTCCTGAACTATACCTTTACTTTGATGGGTGGGTAGGGAGCACAGGACCTGGAGGGCCTGCACTTCTACCTATGGACACCATATGAGTAATGTTTCACTTTCTCAAAAGAAGGGAAATTCAGTGCAAAAATCTCTGTTAATGCATCAGTTTAGGGTTGATTCCACACCAACAAAAGTCTGGAAATGCAATGTTAGGTTCCATGCACATTTCCTGCCCTCTTTTCAATATTACTCAGGCCTTTGATAGTGGTTGGTTTACTATGCAGGGGCATGAGGACCCAGACAGGCAATTCTTTGGCCCAACTGTGGGGCCCTGGCAAATGGCTGAGTGGAATGCTAGATACATGTCTCCTGCCTTCTCACAAGCAGCATTTCTTTTGGATGGTTTCTCAAACCTCTAAGGTATCGATAAACTAGTGGTAGCCTGAGCACCCCTCCTCCCTACCCTCCTCTCCATTTCCCCCTTTTTCTTTCTATCCTTTCCTCAAGACCCTTCCCCCACTCCTCTTTCTTTTCCCCAGTGGATAGGTAGTTGGTGGTTTCCCTATCATTAGGGCAGGCATCCCTTTCTCACCTGGACTCTCCGGATCCAAATTAGCCATAGAGATCCATGAGGCCAGGTTGGACAGGTTACTGTCATATTGGTGTAACCTCTCCCTTGATATCTCTGGTGTCTGAAGCAGTGTGGCGTGAGGCACCCTCATTCTGTGTGACTTCTTTCACACATGTACTTCAACATCAGTAACTGTTCTGTTTTAGAGTGCTCTAATAAGAGGTTAGATTTCACTGTTACAGTTCTGAGCATTGCAACCTTAAGATTGTTCTACAATATAATAGAGCTTGTGTTTGTGTTTTTCTTTTACTCTATCCTCAACCAGGTGGGACTCAGGTGGAACAATAACTGCTCACACTCTGAACCTTACTACATTGCTATCACAGTCACCATCCATGTATGCAGTCGGCAGAAAGGTACTTTCTTTTACCCCAAGCTCTTAGACACTTTATTACACATCCCCAGGTGACATCAGGGTGAGTACCTACCTAATTTTAATTTTTACTGACACATGGAGGTATGACAGCCTCTGCAAAACCCCGGCTGGGTCACGGCTGAAGGTGCATTTCCTGGAATGTGAAGGGCTTAATCATCCAGTTAAAAGAACTAAAGTCCTACAATACCTGAATTCTATGGGGCGGATGTGGCCCTTCTCCAGGAGATGCACCTTACCAGCCAGACTGTACAGTGGCTGAAGAAGCTATGGTGGGGACAGTGATTTCCAGTTGTGCCACAACCAAATCCAGGAGTGGCCATTTTAATAAAGAAATCTATGCCATGGGTGGTAGAAGATAAGCGCTGGATGTACAAGGGCCCTGGATAGCAACTCGGATATCATATCCGGGAGGCAGAGTACTGCTGGCCAATATCTATGGCCACAACACAGATGTTGAGGAGATATACTCAGACCTCAGCCAGCCTTCTTGGACTTGATGAGTGGCTTCTCTGACATCCCTATTTTACTAGGAGGATCACAACTTAGCCCTAGAGATTTTCCTTGATAAATCCCTACCCACCCCACAAGCCTATCCTAAGGACTTATCCAGTCTTACTGACTTGAGGATAGAATGGAGCCTCTGTGACTCCTGAAGGAGGGCCAACCTCAGGGGTGAGATTATTCTTTTTACTCGGCGGTACACCATCGCATAGCAGACTGGACTTCTGGCTTGAAACTATGCAGCTGAGCTGGGGGTAATTGACACCTCATAGGCTGCATATTAATTTCAGACCATGTGTCAGTCTCTATCTTGTACTCCCCACCGGGTCAGGGTGCTCCTACCACAAGATGGCGATGTAATCCCACCTTGCTGCAAGACAAAACCTTTGAGCCTATATCAAAGGAAGCTGAAAATTATTTTGCTCTTAACATCCCGGAGGAAACCACAGCTTCAGTAGTATGGGAGGTGTTTAAAGCTGTCCTGAGAGGAAGAATTATATCTTTCACGGCCGCCAGGAACAAGGCCAGAACAAAGACTATTTCTTCACTGCAGACAGAACTTGTGGCTCTGGAGAAATAATTTAAAGTAAAATCTCAAGATCCACTTAACTCCTCTCCTGTCCGCTATCACTGGTATAAAATACCAACTAAATACCTTGCTCAGTGAGAAGGCTGCTTGGCAGTTAATCTGAGCCAAACACAAGTCCTGGGAGGTGGGGACAAGGGGGCAAACTTCTTGCATGTCACACCTTCGCAAGCAGCAATCATCCTCAAGAATCCTAGTTCTGAAAAACTCACAGGGCAGAGTAGTGTCTACACCCAAGGCCATTAACGAGGTAATGCAGAATTTTACAAGGAGCTTTACCGATCTAAAGCCCAGCTATCAGACGTGGAGCTCATCACCCAGCTATCCAAGCTGTGTGTCGGGGTGTCTCTCCCTAAAATTTCTCTGGAGCAAAGAGTGGCTCTAAATACCCCAGTTACTGTGGAGGAACTTCGCTCTGTGTTGTCCCTGCTGGCCAAAGGAAAGCACCAGACCCAGATGGTATGTCAGTGGAGTTATATCAACTACTACAAACAGAAATCACTGTTCCACTCCTAAAGGCTTCTGCAAGAAGCTCAAGCATCCACAGTTCTCCTCCTACCATGTGGGAGGCCCCAGTGACCTTAATTCCAAGAAATCCTCAGATGCAATGGATTGTGCCAATTTTTGGCCCATTTCTTTGCTGTCGGTGGACACCAAGTTGCTAGTTAAAGTCCTGTCAAATAGGCTCATCCTGCTTCTACCAACCATGTTACACCCCTTACAGGCTAGTTTTTCTAAAGGGAATCGGGGCAGACAATCTCGATTGGTCCTTAACTTAAGTTTCTAGCCTTGCACCGGACACTCCTATGGCAGCCTTGGCCATAGATTTTGCCAAGGTTTTTGATTCTTTAGAGTGGGATATCTCCATCCAGTATTACCTCTTACAGGTTTGGGTCAGGGTTTTGTTCCTGGGTCTCCAATCTCTATCACCTGCCTACAGCAAAATTGTAACCAACCGAGATGTATCCCAGCCTTTCCTCTACAGATGGGCACTAGAAAAGGCTGCCCTCTCTCTCCCTTCTTTTATTTTGGCTCTGGACCCCTGATACAGAAGCTACTAAACACCCCAGACATTACTGGGATCCCAGTGAAAGAGCACTGCTTTCTGGTAAATGCCTATACAGACAATATGTTGCTAACCCTGTCTAACCCAGAATGTTCCATCCCTACAATTCTCAAGGTGCTGCAGGAGTTTGCCTCCTCTCTGGACTGGTAATTAACCAAGAGAAGACAATCTTATCCCCCTGAATGCAATGTGTAGTAGACAGTGTCCACGAAATATGGACATTACCTGGCACCCAAGGGATTTTCATACCTTGGGATCTTTATCCCTCTGCCTGGCGAGATCTAGAAAAGGTACACCTTTTCTCCCTGATTAAGCTTACTATGGCTGAGGTTCAGAGATGGAGAAGGTTGTGGGTCTCCTGAAAGGTGAAATAGAGGCTATCCGGACATTCATTTTTTCTAGGGTTTCATACCTCATTAGCAACATCCCCACCCCTTAACCCCTAGGCCCTTCCAGCAACTGGATAAACTAATCTCCTCCTTCTTATGGCAATTCAAAAGGCACGCTGGAGCCAGGCCACACTAAGGGCACACTGGACCAGGGAGGCTGGGACTCCCATGGTTTATGGGATACCACCTAGCCTTTCGCATGACCCAGGCTACTCACTGGTTTGCTGCCTTCTTGTCCCTCGTCCTCAATGGGTTCGATTAGAAGCAGCCTTCTACCAATTACTCACTCTTTTCTGCTTACTGATAAAAGGCCAGCAGGAGGCATGCTCACCCTATTATGACAGAATCCTGTAGGGCTTGACAACAGGCAATGGCCCTCACAGGTACTCCAAGAGGAGCATAACTCCCCTCACTTTGTATGCCCCTCTGTGGAATAATCAACTCATAACGGTGGACCATAGACCTGTCTACTGTAAACACTGGACCACTAGTGGTATACGGGTGGTGAGGATTTCCTCCTCCTTGATGGTGCGACAGTTATGTCCTTTGAACAGCTGTGAGAGAAATACTCAATAAAATCCATCATTTCTGGAGGTATTCCAAATCCAGAGTGCAACTGCATCTCTTTGACAGCATTTACGGTACAGGCAGGTGGAAATGCCTGGCCACTCTTCACAAGCCCAGCAAGGGTAGAGGCTTGGTGGGAACCTTGTACAAGGTAATAAGGGATACCCAACCTGACACTATGTTGTCCACTGAACAGCCTGGGAAGCTGAACTCATGTCCCTTCCCAGCATCATTGGAGTGACTGCTTAAAGCTGCCCACTTGGCATATAGAGGATGACAAAAGTCAACTGATTCAGTTGAAAATTCTTCTCAGGTGGTACAAGACACCTGCAGTGCTCATAAATTGAACATTATGAAGCATGATAAAACTGGAGGTGCATGCCTCCCTGCCCACTTACTTCATATTCTATGAACTTGCCCAGCAATTCAGTGGTTCTGGCAGCAGGTGTTGGAGGACTGCTCTAAAATTGTTGGTAGACTCTTGTCAACTGCTCAGCAGACCCTGGTGCTGGGAGATGTCTCTACCCTGGGCCCACTGTCTGTGTCCTCTAAGGCATGGGTTTTGGTGGCTATCATGAAGCCAAGAGGTCTATACTAATGAAATGGAGGTTGCCTACCCCTTCTACGATCATTTCCTGATGGTGCAGATGGCTACTTTTGAAGGATTCTCTGCAATTGAGAAAGGTCATCTCCAGATTTCATAAGAAATGGGGACAGCGATTTGCACTCATATCTGTAGCAGTTCCACCCCCAAACCTGCCGATAGTTTAAACTGTGATGTCTTTTCTCCTCCTTTAATAGTCTTGCCTTTATATTTTTCTCTTGCTCAAGCAATGGATGCCCAGTGTCAGGTGTAGATTGTGCAGTCTCCTTGCATTGTCCAGGCCACTGTCAATTTGTCGCTACTTCCTACCTTGGCATTATACACTTCAGATCTACATTCTGAGAAGATTTGGATGGTCAGGCTAATAAGGAAAATATGAAGACCCTGGCCCAGGTCATTTAAGTTCATTCTATGAGCAGTTAACCCTAAAGATTTCCCTGGTTGGAGATGGTACTAACCTTAAATACTGAGTGGTATATATAGGTATGGTTCATAGTTTGTGAATTTAATGTAAGGCTATGATGTGTAAAGAGGATAGTGAGGAAGATGTAAACTTCCTGGCAGATGTTGCTCGAGATATCCCAATCATGTGTGTATGGTATTCTTGCTTATAAATATGCTTGTGGTATTTATGTTCACATGTATGAGGCATGCCTGAGTGCTTCTACCTTGGTTGGATGTACTTGGAAAACTAATAAAATCTTATATGATAAAAGATGAGGCTACAACGTTATCCTGTCTTGAACCAACACAACTTCTGTGACATTTTCACAGGGAGCTGGCTACACACACAACACTCAGAGGCAAATTTCTGGGAGGAGTCATATTACTCACATAAAAGGACAACAAGTTCAGCATTTATCAGTCTGGTAAACTATATAATGTGCTGAGTGTATGTGATGATATTACAATGCAGTCAGATGATGAGTCTGAGGCAACTGTTCAGCCTAGTAAGCATCACTGTCATGGACATGAAATGTGACTTGCAACAGGCAATCATCATTTGACAAAGTCGAGCACTTCATCAACCTGTTTGCCATTACTGATCATAAAGACAGACATAAACTCTTTGAGACTATAGACCTTTGTGAGATCCATCCACATACTGGACTGATGGGTCTTTCGCTTGCATGTCTAGATAGTGGTGTTTGCGACAGTGTATTTCAGCACATCAGATGCTGGAAGTACATCAATCAGGTATGTAACTTTGTGTATAGGGTCTATGAGGTGCGACGATATTTGTGCAGTATACTCATCTGAATGAGTTACTGCAGTCTGGTGACATGCATGGTGCCATGACATTTCTTAAACAGCTGCAATGTGACAGCAATGTGACAGATACTGTGATTGATCAGTCATCAATTGCTGATGGAAATTCTGTCTCTGTCTTAGAAACAGATATTCTCAAGCAGTTTGGAAATCCATTGCCAACTTTGGGTTGGCAGAAACAGAAGGAATGTGACTCTGTATGTGTGTGTCATGTGATCGGCTCTGTTACGAGAAACAAACGGTCACAGTGAACCTGAAACCTTGTCACTGTACAATGACATATGGATTCAACTGTCAGCATTTCTGCTATTAAATTGTGACTTCCAGTTAGACCCAATCATTGTGATGTGCAAGCACTGTTTCTCCAAGGTGAAGGCTAACACTCTGCCACCAAGGTCACTGTTGAACAATATGGAGGCACATGTTATGCCTGCTGATATTTCCACATTGAATATGTTTGAATGGATTCTTATTCAGACTATGGAACTGTTTCAAACTATTCTACGGCTGAATACAAAACAGAACATTCCACAAAATAACTCATTAGGCCTCTTAAGAGTTCCGTTATGTATCTCCCACTTAATCTGGAGGAAAATGTGGAGGCAATCTCCAGTGAGAACAGTTTGGTGATTCTTATCAATGGTGTTCCATCAAAGTCAATGGTCATTTGGCAGGATATTGTCAATGTACTGAAGGTGAAGCTTGTTATTACTTACTTGAAGAGCAGCAATCCATTTTATGCAGACCTTGACATTGATCATATAAGTAGTGTGTGCTGAACACGTGTGTTGGATACCCGCCAAAACCAATGATTGAGAAGGTCAATGTAGACAAATGATAATGTGATGAACAGAGCATACACCCACTGCATGGTAGAGATCCAGTAGGAGATAACATTGATCTGTACTGCATGAAACAGGTGGAAGATGAGCCTGTCAACATTTGGAGGTAACACTGGAAGCACGTTGCTTTCCAGATTTATTCCAAAAGGGTCAGGGGATGTTTAGATGATAGAGAAGTACATGTGCAAGGTGCTGAATACCGTAGTAGTCATGAGATCAGTAAGGATGGAAAATTCAGATGCAACATACAGTACCTGTTCCATCTCCTCTGGGAGAGTAAGCTTAGCATACTGTCTGCATCTATTGCACATACTATATGGCTCACAACTCCATTTGATGGAATCACTACTGTAGAGTTTTGCAGAAATGAAACAAAAGGATGAAAATGTGCAAGTCAATTTGTCTTCCATACTGTCAAGTCTACGTAGCACCAAAGAATACTGGAATCTTCAAATACTCTGAGGTGATGACTATGCTGCGAGAGTGTGTGGTGTGTCAGTATGGTTTGTCACATTCAGCTGTGACTAGTATACCTGGGAGGAGGTTATTGATGTAGAGGGCATTTCATCAGTGACTCTCAGAGAAATGTGCTCACTTGACACAGTGTCTGCGACTAGACATTTTCACAAGTGATTCCATGATATTCTGATTTTCATTTTGTCAAAGGACAAGCCGCCTCTTGGTATTGTAGAGCATTACTTCTGTAGGACAGAATATCAGACACGAGGCACTCCTCATATTCATATGTTACTGTGGATCAAGGACGCCTGTGCATAGGTTAACATTTATTTATTTATTTAGTTAGTTTTAGTTTTGTTAACCGGTAAGTGCACTATACAAATCCTGCCTATTTTCAGGCATGATCCGGGAGGGGGATACAGATGAATGCTAACTGACCTTGAACCAGATTAAGCTGTTGGTGGTATTTTTAGTGAATGAGGGAAATTTGGCCAGGACACCAGGGAAATTCCTCTACTCTTGCTTCCTGTAGAGGGGGACTTCTTTTCGGTGGGACTAAGATGGCTGCTGTCCCAGGCCCTGGAGGAGGTGGAGGTGATGCAGCCTCTGTTTTGTGGTTTCTGCCCAGATCTCCAGCCTACTATGCCTATTGGGTTGCCTAGTGTTTGCAGTAATAATCAATTGAATCTCGCCACAACTAGTTGTTCATACACCTCCTGATTCTCCTCTTGATTTTGAACCTCACCCAGATTTTGGACCAGCCTTCTCCTACAGTTCTTGGGACCAGTACTAACACTATGTCTCCATTGCATTTGAGACTGTTATATGAACCAAACTGTTCTCTTATGGTGCTGCGTGCAGGAGGACGATGCACTGCACTCCCCTGCCTACTACCTCTGACCAGGCTGAATTACACTCGGGCTATCGCACACATCAACAACGGACTTACTTACAGCTCCTACCAGTACCTCTCAGCTACTGCAGGCAGGCTCTCCTCTAAGACTACTCATGGAGGTACTTCATTTCCAGACTCTGCATGGTCCCCTGCTTCTGATTTGTGTGCTTGCGGGTTGGACTCAGCTGCTTCCTGGTGCACCCTGGTCTTCTCCCAAGTGGTAGCGTACAGACATTATGCAGGAAACACAGTCACTGAGCAGCCTGCTGAATCCACTTCCTTCCCTCATTCATCCTCAGTGGCTTCGTTGCTCCTATGCCCTTCCACTTAGAGCACAAATTTCTGCTGTTGACAACCAACTCCTGAATCTTGGGCCTATGCAAGCTAAGGATTTGCTTCGGTACTGCATCTCCACTGCAGTACTCTTCTTCGAGCTGATTCTATTCCCACTTGGATAATCTTCCTTTGCCTACTCTAAGTACAGGTGAGGCTTTGACTGACCGTCCTTTTCGCCTCAGTGACCTGTTTCAGAATGTGGGTGAACCAGCCGATGTAGGAATGCTGTTTGTCTGAAATATTTTGGTGACCTCTACTGCACCTGATAGGAAAACTGTTTGCATTCCTGTTGCATGACTCTATGGGTATTTCAGCAAGTGAATTGTTTGCTTTCTTACATGTTAAAGCGGAATCAGTTTATGATTTAAGTTTTAAGAATGTTTCTACTCTAGAAAAATTTTGGATCAAATATGATGTGGTGAAGTCACAGCCTTTATGGACCCCCTTTATGCTCATTCCTCTAACTAAACCTACAGTAAAATTGATTACTCTTCTTTCTCATGATAAAGGAGTGAGCATAGCGGACGCTCAATACTGGCTTAAGCAGTGCTGCGATATTCTTGAGGCTCCCTCATCCTATTTTGGATAAGGACCTTGTCTGGACAGGGGTTGGAAGGCTAAGGTGCAATTGAAGCAGGATGACAGGGTATAGCTCATTTGCCAGGTAGTTTTTATATAGGTAGGATAGAGGTTTGTGCTTTTATCCTGTCAGCCCCACACCCGCTATAAATGTGGTTCTCGGATGCATTTGAGCCATACCTGCAATGAGCCAAGGTGCACTGTTTGCTTGGCCTATGGTCACGTGAGTCTCGGTTGCCCTAACCCACGGAGGTGTAATCTCTGTGATGAGACTGGCCATACTTACCACCAATGTCCATGGGCTGACCATAATAGGTTGGACCGCCTCTCCAGGATCAGGTAGCCCTTATCACACCTCTCAGACTCTAGGTTCTTCGCCAGCATGAAGGGACGGCCAGGTCATAGTGCCCCCCAGTGAGGATCTTCCTCTGCTCTTCCAGCTCTTCCAGTGGCAGATCCTGTGTTACAAGACCCGACCCCTCCGGCACGGACCCGTGCCTGGGGTTGTTGCCCCTCTGACCCCATGCCACCCATCCCCTCCTGCTTTGGACCCCTTGACGGAGGTTTCTCAGGGAAAAGGGTAAGTTCAAAGGTAAGCATAAGGCTCCCAGCCCTTCCCTGGACAATCCATTTTGACCAGGAATCGCTATCATGCCCTGTCCAAACGGAAGCAGTGGAGTGATATAATGGACAAGGAAATGACTCAGAATCTTCACAGGCCTCTTCCTCCATTTAGACTACTCCTCTGATTCCCAACAAGATCCCTCCCCTACTACATCTAACACCAGGAGGCAATCGCAGTTACTTGACCCTCTTTGCCTAATTCTTCATGTTTTTCTGCTGGTTTTGGTCTTTTCTTTCTTCTTATGCCTGTGGGTTTGGGTCATTGCTGCCTCACACTTAATGTGTGCAGCATGAAATCCATAGAAAATGTCTTGCCTCTCTACAGTATCTTTTGGATTTCTCGCATGATCTTTATTTACTTCAGCATACTAGGCTGAAGACTCGATATGAGCTGACCCAGGCTTCTGCTGGCTGGACTAAAGGCCCTTCCTATTGGTCTTCTGGTGAGGACACATGCGATGGGTTGGGTATTTTGTTTTCTGGTTTTGACTGTCCACCATGAGACTGGTTGATATTGTCCCTGGCCACGCCTTGTTGCTTGATTGCACTTCGTCGCCTCCAGATCAGGATTCTGGAATGTTTATGCACCCTCAGGGTATTACTGCTCTGACTTAGTTTCAGTTGTTGCAACCTTATTTACACACCTCTAGACATCTTTATATGGGAGGAGACTTCAATTGTGGTCTCACTCTGGCTGACAGAGGAGGCTCCACACAGAAGCTTTAAGGGACTCTACTGCATTATGTACTATTCTCAAGCACGCCTTAAGGATGGTTATTGCGAGGTGCATCCCAAAGGAACAATGACCTATCATAGAGGCCTTCTGGCCACCCATATTGATTTTATTTTTCTCCCAGAATGTTATGGTACAACAGGCGAAGGTCATTCCTTGCTAGACCTCGGATCACATGGCCATCTCATTGCTTTGTTTTCCTTTGTAAGAGGTCTGAACCTCATCTTGAGGTTCTTGGCAATATTGGAATGCAAATAATCACAAACAGGTTGCATTCGAGTAATAAACAAGTTTATTACTACAAAGGATAAATCACAGTTGCCCTAAGCAGTTCTTACCAATACGAACCGGGAGCCAGTGCTAGCATTCTCTCACACTCGAGGTTTCTCTGTAGTCTCTGGGATCTCGGTCTCCTAGAGGTGTAAAGCCTGTGCATAACATTATACCTGTGATAATTACTATGGTTACTAAAAGATAGAAACATTTCTAGTTACAGAGATGAGCCCTATTGGCTAAATTAGAGGTGGCTCACGGTCCAAGATAACATTATATAATTCTGTAAAGTCATCAGTTTTAGAACAAAGACGTTCTTATACAGAGTCTTACATAAATGTTATGAAGTGGTGCACATCACCAAAGGATGGCAATGTTGCCTACATATTACAATTACTTCAAGGACAGGTGTCTTGGCATCTGACAAGTAAGAAATAGACAGAAAATACATGGTATAATATGTGTGCATTAGCAAGCAAGTGAGTTACAATAATATGCATTCATATCCTGACATCTACTCTTGTATGGTAGATGCTTTTAGCCCTATGTATTAGTATAGCCTATACCTAACCATTAGCTGTCTCACGGTACCCTGAGGGAATCAATTAGGTGCAGAGACCTCATGCAACACCTTCTACAGCTTCTCATCCTTTTCTTGTTTCTTTGTGTTGAAGTTGAATAGCTCCCTATTGTCTGATGGCAGCATTATTCAAGACTGTCGGGAATTTCTGTTAGCCTGAATTTTGGTTCTGGATGCTTACACTCCCTTTACATTGATGGGTCGATACAAATTGGATCTTCAACGCTTTTTCCTTAGGTATGCCAGGAGTAAATCTGTTTCTCTTATCGTCAGTATTTGTTATTAGGGTGACATTTACAGATGTAATTTCTATGGCTGCTGAGACTTGCTCAAGACTGCTCCCTCTATTGCTTCCTTGAATACCCAGATGGAAGAGTATCAATATAACAGGGGCCCACTCATTGCATCTTGAGGCTACTTGTGGCACCCACTTTTCAAAGGCCTCTTTTGATATATATACAAGCACTGTTCTGACAGGGTGGCAGCCACGCACATTGAATGTCTTATTGACCCTGACTCTTCTAAGGTTTATGATACTATAACCTCTCTCCAGCTAAAGGCCTCTTCCCATTTAGTCAGTGTTTTTGGGACCCCTTCAGTGGCTACATCCACTGCTGTTTCCTTTTTATTTCCTGACCCCTTCTCCTCCTCCTTCTGATCTTTGCACCAAGTTGACAGCCCCAATTTCCTTGTTAGAGGTGCAGACAGCTATTAAGAAACAAAAGTGATGTACTTCTCCAGGGCAAGACAGCCTTACTGCTGAACTTTATCAAGCTTTTTCAGATGTTTTTCACCAATTTACCTTGCTCTTTAATACTATCATTGCTACTCATTCTGTTACTCAGAATTTTTCAGATGCAATCGTGTTTCTGTTGTTCAAGAAAGGAGATAGGTTGGACATATGGAATTGGAGGCCTTTAGATCTCTTGAATGTGGACTATAAGATTTTACATCCATCCTGCTTCACCGTCTTCTTCCTGTCATCCACGTTATTTCAGAGGTACAGACCTGTACTATTCCTCAATGCACTATTGTTGTCAATCTTTCCTGCTTAGAGATGTCTCTGCCTTTAGCTCTTCTTCTTCTTCTTCTCCTTCACTTCTTTTTCACTGGATCAGGAGAAGGCGTTTGATAGAGTGAATCATGACTACCTCTTTCAAGTCTTGTCTCATTATGGTATTCCACAGCACTTTATTCAATGGATTAGACTGCTCTATTCCACTGCCTGGATCCATCCTTACGTGAATGGCACCACTTGCCCCCTTCTTTGAGTCGCGATCGTTCAACAGGGCTGCCCTCTCAGTCCTCTTCTTTATGTTTTTCATATAGATCCATTACTTCATAGACTCTTATGTCACCCATCAATCCTCATTTGTCCTTTCCTTCTGGGTGCTCTTCGTCCCTACAGTATTGGCTTATGATGACTCTGCATTCTCTCACACCCCCCAAGACCTACAAGAGGTGGACTTAGTCCTCCTTTAATGGATTTTGAATGTGTGTCTGGTTCTAAGAGCTTAATTATAATAAGGTGCAGCATTGTACCTCCCAATTCCACCACCCCCATTCACTTTGCTACATTGCAGGGTGCCTGTACAATTTTCCCCGGTTGAAGTTTTAGGATTGACCTTTGGTTCCCCTGATGATGCCCACTCAAATTGGACTGTTGTTTTGGACAAGGCCATTCATTTGGTTGCATCCTGAAGGGTCATACTATTGCAAGAGAAAGCAGGTTTTGTTGCTGAAACCCATAGTTCTTCCTTTATTTCTTCATGTGGCTTCAGTTTTCGCGTCCCTTTTCCTTGAAGGCTCGCTTGTATAATGTTTTCTTTCAAGGATTCTGGGGCTGGACGTTTAAATTGGGTGAAACTTTTCACACATATCTTGATTATTGCCACAGTGGGGCTCGATTTAAACCCCTTGGTGTTTTTTCAATTTTTGTTTCTTAAGACTGTTATCCTCTACCTATTGAATACACCTCGTCTTCTGGATTTCTTCTTCTTCATCATTTTGCTCCATTGTGTGCCATCTGGTTTCTCCCCTTTCAAAATTCCTCGAATTTTCATAAGTTAAGCTCCCCATTTTATCATTCCCACCTTTTAAAATTGTCAGTGGTCTCTGAACCCTACGGTGATTCTCTCTTCCTCAAGGAAGCACTTTATATCGGTCTGTTTTGGGAACATCCTTTTGGACCTTCCGTGCTATGAGATTCCTTGGTGTTCAACTGGACTCCTCTGGAGTTTTTCACCAACTGACTGATCCACGGATCCCCAAAGGGTTTGGGATGTAACCTGGCTTTCTTGTCATGGCAGACTAGGTGCTCATGGTAATATGAAGCATAAGGCTCAAGAAGAAAGGACTTGTCCCTGGATACATGCCTTTCCATTCCAGAGACCATGATGCATTTCTTTCTTGATTGCCCCTATTCACAACTGGTATGGACCTTCTCCTCCATAAATGAAAGGAAAAGGCCCTTCCTTTTTCACATATAATATTCTGATTTATGGTATTTATCCCCTACTTTGGTTCATTACCATCCTAGTACATTTACATTTTTTTGCATTTTGTTGCTTCTATTTGTGGCAGGCAGATGTGCATTTTACTACAACAGAAAGTGTGTAGTCCTACTCAGATTGTCACCAGATTTTACAGGGCTTACAGGCTGTTTATATTTCTGAGAAAACCTCCATATCGCCTGAAGTTTTTTGGTGCTATTGAGGCTTCTGTTCCTGGATTTTCCTAATGATGCAGTACTTTTTGTGTTTTCTTTGCTTTTCTTCATTGTAATTTTATATGATGTACTACTGTTCTTACAATGTTTGTATACCATACAATACTCCCCTACTCTTTTAGTGGAGATGAGATGGGGTTATATACTCACAGATTCTCACTGCTTGTTATTCATGTATGCTGTAATACTTACTTTTGTTTTTCTTTCATTTATTATGGTTTTGTCTGGTATACACTTTTGTATATTTTTCTTAAGTTTTAATGAAAGATTCCCTACTGTTATGGTGGGGATGGGATGGGGTTATGTACAACCACGGGTTATTTATGTTTGTAGTTCAGGTATGCTGTGGTACTTATTTTTGTTTTTGACCTCCTCCTCCATTATGGTTTGTGTGAAGCAATGCATTTTAGTATAATTTGTTTTCACTGCAACTTCCCTACTTTTTAGTGGGAATGGGATGGGAGCTATGTGCCCATATGGATTATTTTTGTTTGTACTCCTTGTATGATGTAATACTTATTTCTGTTTTGAATTATTTTCTTATGGTTTTGTATGAAGTCATATGATTTGTATATTTTGTTTTCAGTTTTCAATAAAAATTCCCTACTCTTTTCAATAAGTGCCATGGGATCTTTAACATCCACCTGAACTATCACCAATCCAGGCAGATGGGACCTCGGTTTACCATCTCATCCGACAGACCTCACCTCAGAAGTGCAGCACCCCTCTCATGTTGCACTACAGTGTCAGTATTGGGATATTAACCTAAGTGCCAGATGTGGGAACTGAACCCACAGCCATCTGATCTCCTGGCCTCAGAAGTGAGTGTACACCATCCTGAGCCATTGACACTGATCACTGATGAACATGAAGCAGCAGAAGTGCAAGCATTCATTAAGCAATACACCACTTGCTGCATACCAGACAAGTATGACAGTCCTACATTGTGGAAGTTGGTGCAGAAGTTCCAACTCCATATTTGTATGAAATACTGCCATCGGGTAGTGAAGAACAAATCTTATTGGTACACAAGATGCCGCTTCGATTTCCCAGATGTGTCTGTCAGGATGGTCACATGAATGAACTGTTTTCAGTGATGTGACACCATTGAAGGCAAAATAAACCAAGTGGGTATATGAGTTACCCAGGGATGAGAATGAGGTGTACATCAATGACTACAACCCACTGTTCTTCTAATGTGGCAAGCAAACATAGATATTCAGTTTGTGGCTGACAACTCACTGGCTTTGGTTGTACGTCACTTCACACATCACCAAACATGAACAGACTAGCTTGCAAGATCTTTGGGAAGATATTGCCAGTTCAAACAAGTCACTGACATCTCATTTGTGGTCACTGGGACTGAAGACCCTATCACACAGAGAATGTGGTTCTTATGAGGCCGGCGCTCACTTGATCGGTACATTTATGCTGCAAATTCGATGCTGTGCGATTCTCAGTGTAAACTACAAAAGAAGTGCAACGTGTACATATTCCTCATGCTGAGATTGAGGAACTGGCTGTCAACAGACTCTCTTCAAGATATATCTTGAAGAATAACTTCATTGACACATACTACCTCCATAGAGATGAAGACATGAATGGTATGTCTCTGTTTGAGGTGGCTAAATGGTACGACTTCAAGACGGATGTCTCACCTGATTGCACAAGTGCCATTTACAAGGTTAGAGGAGTGGATGGTTGTCTCATAAAGAGACATAAGCCTTGGCTCACTGACCACTGCAAATTACATCTAGGCACATCTGAGAGCAGACAGCATTACTACTTTGCCCTTCTGTTCTTATTTAAACCCTGGAGGAATGAGTCTGAATTAATAGGTGACTGTGATACATTTGAGGAACAATTCAATCACAGTAACTGAGATATTCAAAACTAAATGCTCTGATACATATATACAGAGATTAGACACAGAGAAGGGCAGCTTGAAAAGGCATGGAAACAACTTGCAGAGGACACTCCTGTTAGCTCACAGGACAACCTTTAATCTGAAGGAGAAGGTATACTTGGAGTACCTCTGCCTCTGAATGCTCCAGAAGTACTCATGTCAGAAGTGAAGAGTGCTATGGAACATGGCATACACTACACTGTCAATCCAGCAGAATTGAGAGAGACTCAATCAGCAGCAACATGTGGTGCATTCTGCGTCACTGATGCTATCCAGCATGGTATACTACATGGACAGAAAAAATGAGACTGTCTTGAACACAAACCACTACTGATGTTTGCTAGTGGCTCAGCAGGTACAGGAAAGAGCTTCCTTATAGAGGCCATCACAACTGAAATATGGAACTGACAGGTTCATCAATGTATGTTGCTGTTAGTGCTCCCACCGGACTGGCTGCATACAACATTGGTGGAGTTACGTTACACCGTTTCTTCACACATTGCCAGTGGAACATGGCAAAGCAGGAGAGTATCATAAGCTGTCATTTGAGGTTGCATCTCAGCTTTGTTCTATGTTTACTAAGATGAAGTTACTCATAATTGATGAGATTAGCATGGTCTGTAATATGATGCTTGCCTGTATACACCTATGTCCACAGGAGATTTGGGGACTGACTATGGAGATGCGTTTGGTGGTAAAAGCATTGTTGTACTTGGAGACCTTTTACAACTTACACCAGTTAATACGGAACATGTCTTTGCAACTCTGACTGTCAAGCAGGCTAAGAATACACTAGGCTGCATTGGAGGTTTTAACCTGTTGGAGTTATTTACCTATGCGAGGTTATGTGAGAACATGCGTCAGAGTGGCGATCTGGCTTACAAGGCACTGTTGGATCAAGCTCATACAGGTTCTTTATCACCAGAACATCTTTCAGTGTTACATGATCGAAGAATCACAATGGGTACTACATCCATACATACAGCATGTGATGTTTTCAGTGATGTATGCTCCAAGGGCACACAGATTGTGTGTCTCCTGCCATGACTTAAGAAATGTGCTGGAGTTCAACAGTGTTATGTTGCAGAGAGAATCAAGAAATTCTCATACTGCATGCTGTTGATACAGTTGATGGTGTCATTTTAAGTTGGAAGCTGGTAACAAAGATGACTGAATGACTCTCTGAACTGAAGCGGACGTTCGCACAGTTGGCCTGGAAGCTGTTTTACAGTTTGTAAGAATCATGTCATGTTACGGCGTAATCTTGATGTTGAGCATGGTATGGTAATGGTGCCATGGTTCACATCATTAACTTTGTATACAATGTTCAGAAGACATTTATCGAAATACTTGTCCACGTTGACAACATGGAACAGCCTGTGCAGATTGATCGTACCTATGTTACGTTCCAGGTAATTAAGGATATCTATGTCAACAGGAAACAGTTCCGATATGTGTTTTGTATGCTGTTTCCATTCACAAGTCACAGGGCTTGAGTTTGTATTCAGCAATGGTGGACATAGGCACAGACATTTTCAAAGATGGCATGAGCTACATCACACAGTCATGCGTCCACAGTCTTTCTGGGTTCTACATCGCCTAACACTCTTCCCACAGAAGATATGTATGAAGTATTGTTAAGTACAACAGGTTAAGTACTCTGTATCAGCCACAGATGTCTCAATCCCACTACCCACGTATGTGGTTGTCTCACATCCCACAGTCACAGCTTCAGCTGGCAACAAGAGAAAATGAGCTGCCACTAGTGAATCAATTGTGCACAGTAATAAGGTCAGAATGTCAAATGCAGATGCAGAACCAGCTGTTGCTCAGAAATCACTTGGTATGACTGTTGTCCCAGTGTTTGATAACAGTAAATAGAGTAAACTGCTATGCTAATTCAGCTATCAAGCTTTTCTCCACATGCCACACTTTGTGCAGGCAGTAATGGTTTACACATGTCGCAGCAACAGTCAGCATGGAGACATCTCAGACAGCGACAGCCGCAGTGACGACTGTTGGCATTACAGTGTAGGGATGACTCTGCATCCATGGGGCTGCACACCCTGAACACCCCCATGTGGGGCTCCACACCACAGCCCCGGTCTCTAGGATTCTAACCCAAGTCAGAGTTGGACCGGGGCAAACACACAGTGAGGCAGTCCCAATTGCCAAACAGACCACTAAAGCAACAGACAGATTTTGCCTGATTCCTGTCACTGTGGTGGTCTTCATGATCTGGGAGTCACTGCAGCAATGGTATACCGCAATATCAGCTTCACAAGACACCTCCCTTATCAAAGGTATTGAAGGAAGTTGTCAACATGACTTCTGATAAGTCAAACAATGTACAGTCACTGACACCTCTATGGCAGATCTTAGGAAGATATGATGGGTGCAGTACATTTGCTGCTAATATGCAATAGGATGCCACCGAGTTTGTGATGGCCATCATAAACAGTTTGGATGAAGAGGGGATTTCAATGCATCAGTACTTCACTGTCTCATATGTTACCAGATATGTATGCCTGTCATGTGGTCATTCAGAGCAAGAAACCACTGAGGACATGCTTTGGGTTTCTCAGTTTGTGCCTCAGTCTCAAAGTGTCAAGTTCCAGCAGCTACTCACCAATGCTGAAAGTGGTTACTTATGTGTAAGGTAGAGGTACATGTACTCAGTCCATACGTCTCAAGACATCATCTCAATATCTTATGCTTGTATTGCATAGATTTGACTCTAACGGGCTCAGAGTTGACACACTATCACAGATTTCACAGCTGGTAGAATTGTATTTAACCAAGCAGTGTTTGACACTCAGGCTGTAATATACCACTATGGCCAGTCTGTACTTTCTGACATTATACTTGTTTGTTGTGATACATAACTGGCTGGGTTGAATGCAATGACTCCACAAGCAGTTTTAAACATAGACTACCATAACACTTAATAAATGCATACATGATGATCTTGAAGAACTACTACAATCTTTATGCATCAGCGGAATAGTCACACAACATGTGACATAACTTGCTTTCCATTTTGTTACAGAGTGAGTTCTGGTAGATAAACATAATTTTTTTTTATATGCAAATCATGTTGAAGATTACGCTGTTAACACATCACATGGTTTACATGCATATGTTTACCCAATCTGACTT
The DNA here is from genome assembly GCA_016271365.2 of Neoceratodus forsteri. Taxonomy (NCBI): domain Eukaryota; kingdom Metazoa; phylum Chordata; order Ceratodontiformes; family Ceratodontidae; genus Neoceratodus; species Neoceratodus forsteri. The sequence continues at coordinate 1,049,808,247 of CM057459.1, read as the reverse complement.
ATAAGATTGTTGCATTGATCAGTGACACAGTGAAAATAGTTGCAGTGGTCTTCAATCAGTGCCAACTGTCGTAGCAGTCACTAGAGAAACCACACTTACATGTCTAAGAAAGACTTTGAAATGGCAAAAGAGATATACCTATCTGGTTATCCTCTTCTGTCATTGTCTTTCTTCTGAGTACTTAGTATGCAGCCATAACAAGTAGTGGTGGCTATGGGCTCAATCCACTCTGCAAAGTGATTCGTGAGCAAAGGTGGATTACAGAGTGCTCCACAACGCCAAGTGGAGTAATTCATATTCTGATGGGTAACATGAAGTCCATTGCAAACACTGACTTCACGTTACTCCACCTTCCCAGACCACTACTCCACCAAAATCTTAAGTGAAGTACATTAAGAACAACACGCTTCACCTCACTTCACCTTGTTTTTGAGCTCCGAGGTGAATTTTGCAGTGATTCATGGGATTTCAGGTCACAAGGGCTTTATATTGATCTGCACAGCCTCAGTTCATGGTAGTGTGTGTAGGAAGCAATAGGAGACAGTGTGCTCTGAGAGCTGTCTGTGATTGAAACCTTCTAAAAGCTGTTAAAAAGCATTTTGTGTTTTTTGGGGGCTCCACCTTTAGTTCATAGACTGCAAGAAACCATCCTGCGCCATATTATAGATCGCTTTTTGTTTTTGTGTGGATTTTGAATGTTAATGTACAATATTCAGTGTGCGTACTGAAAGATAGTGAAAGAGTGCTTTGGGGAGGGGCGATCTGTGGTGTAGGTAGATTTAAGTTGCAGAAATAATGATTTTTTTGTTTTTTTGTTATATTTTTGCTATATAACTGACTGTGTTAATGTACACACAGTAATATTGTCAGTGACTGTTGATATTTTCTTGCTGATTGTGTGTTGTATGGATCTGGTGCAGCAGTTCATAATTTCCGGTTGTTTACATTACAATACGTGGCATATTACTGAACTTTTCAATTTGCTACGATTACTCATTCACCATTGAAAACAAACTGTTCTGTGTGTATGTGTGAGTGGTGTTGTGTGACATCAAATTATACACCTTTATTGTGCCACGGGTTAGTAATTGCAGGCAGCAGTGTGAACCTCATAGCCACTGCAGCTGCCTGATTTTGTACTGCGATCGTGGTATCTGTTCTTTGTTTTGCTGCTTGTACTGCCTGTAAAATCTTCAGTCAGTGCTCCCCCACCCCCACCAGCAAAAGGAATTTTTACCAAATTGGATTGTTTTTGTGACCTCATCAACTCCACTGGTTACTGAAGTTGTTTTCATTTCGTGATTGGTCTCTATCTGTTGCTGAAGCCACAGTTGTTTTTGGGCTTCACATCCAGCGCCCTCCCAATCAAAGAGTGAACATACCAAAATCTAAATTTGTTGATAATATTGTTGTTGATCCCCAAAATGCCCACAAAGAGATGTGGAAGCAAAGCTGGTTCGCCATGGCAATGCTGGCAGCAAGATATTCTGTGGGCATGATATTATGCAGACTCAGAAGTGCATTGCTGATGTGAGGAAAGGTATTTCTCCTGGAATGTTTTTTACGCCCAATCAGTATCTTCACTCATAGTTGGAGATTATATTTTCCCAGCCGGTGGTGTTAGTATTACTGGTGTTATTGGTGGTGGTAGTATTAGTATTGGTGCCTCAAGTTCAAATTCTGACCAGTGTGCCGTATCCAAAAATATAGTGGCATGTGAAGCAGTGCAAGTGAGTGGCAGTGTAGATGATGTCATACTTCCCAGTAACATCCCAGTAATGGAACCTGAGGATTCTGATGATCATGTCAATGATAGCACACAATGTGATATTCCATGAACAGTGGCGGTTAATGTCATGCATTTTCCATGCAGTGATTCACAGTGTGGTGAAAAATACCAGGTGATGGTGGTGTAGATGCTAATAATGAATGTGATGATGACAATGATGTTGCTGTTGTTGCAACATGCAGTCCACATGCTAGCATCCAAGCAGAAGATGTGGATGTGTGTGACGTTGATGAATATGATGATGATGTAATTGACCCCAGTTGGTAACCGGAGAAAATAAATTCAAAGTGGCTGTGTCTGAGTCTGTTTGCAGGAATCCCAACCCCTGTAAAAACATGTGATTTACTAGTTTTAGTTGATGATGATGACCCAGTAATAATGATAGGTAGTTGTGGTGGTCAGTTGCAGTCCAGGTGTGCAGTGCCTGAAACATCACATGCCCCCACTTAAGTGCTTATAATAATGAAGTTAAATAAGCAACATCATGGACATGTTAAAAGTAGAGCATCACAATCCCTTGTTTGGGATTTTTTTTGTTCAAGATGCAAATAATGAGTGAGTTGCAATCTGCCAGGTTTGCCATGTGCATGTGAGTCAAGGTAAAAGGCGAGCCATCTGGGCACAGGAGGACAGCATATGCATCTTAAGAATAGGCACATGGCACTGTGGACCCAGCTCAAGCTGGCAGCTAATACCACAGTGGGTGTTCACGCTCATTACCAGCAACCACAACAAGCATGTTATCCCCTTCCATGACTGTTAAGTCCAGTAGTAAATTAAACATGTGCAGTAGTGAGGTAATAAGAGCAGAGGATTACTACAGGCATGATGAGATGGATGAGCATAATGATTTTGAAATGTTGTCCAGTGCTGATGAGAGTAGCAGTTTTGGTGGTGGTGGTGGTGGCGGTGGTGAATGCAGTATGTCTACTGCAAGTGGTACATTAACCACGGTTGGCAAATCTGGCAAAATAACTGCATTTCTGGGTTTGTCATCACCTGTGCAACCGTCTTCATCAAACATTCACACTCCACCCCTGCCAATGCCATTCATCACAGAGCACAACCATTTGTGATCACACCCGTGTAAAACGTTAAAGTCAACCCACGTTACAGAGTGTTTTGCACATAAACTGAAGTACCCCTAATCATACAGTGTCACGTGAACTTAATGCTGCTGTAACTGAAATGCTGGGAACTGGTCTTTTGCCCATCTCCTTTGTGGAGAATTCTGGGTTCCTGTGGTTTGCTGCACATGCCTGTCCAAAATAGAAAGTCCTATCCAGGACATATTTTTCTACCCATGCTGTCCCCAAGTTGTTCTGCACTGTGTCTGACTCAGTAAGACATGCTGTTCAACATTCCTCCTCTCCATTCATCCATTTAAGTATGAATATGTGGACAAGTGGCAAAACAGTGGGAGTTCATATTTTGTATAACTGCACACTGGGTGCAGGTGCGGAGGTTGTTTGTGATGTTGGTAGTGTGAATAATCAGTTCAGTAAGGTGGATTGTCATGGTAGAAATCTTCCAGGAATTCAACAGCATGCAACGATTGCTATGCACAATGTGACCTGTTCACACACTGGTGAGAACATGATGGACGTGGTACTGACTGAAATTGACAAGTGGCTAAACCCCTGTCCCTGAGAGCTGGGTTCATAGCAAGTGACCATGGGTCAAATGTGGTGAAATACATCATGAATGGTGTATTTTTCATCTTCGTGCATGGCCCATTGTTTAAATTTTGTGGTGCAGGAGATTCTGCAACACTCTGATATAAAGGAAATGCTGACCATTACACGACGTATCTGCTCTCACTTTTCACAATCTGGAAGGCCCTTGGCCAACTGTGGCATTGAAGATACAAAACAGCCTGCCTCAGCACCACTTGAAGCTGGAAGTTGTCACCCGATGGAACTCCACTTTATACATAGCAGAGATTGTATGAACAATAGTAAACCATCTCAGAATATCCTGTGATGCACACTAGCTGTGACAGTTCTGGGGCCTCCATGTCTATGACGACTGAACAGTGGTGCCTCATGGACTCTGTAATAACAATTTTGCAGCCTTTTGAATATGCCACACAGGCAGCGAGTGGTGAGTCTACCTCCATTAGGCCAATCAATTGCACTGCTGTGGGTGCTGAGGCAAACATTCGAGAGTGTACAGCCCGGCCTTGATGTTGCTGGAGACGGTGGTAGCAGTATGTTGCTGCAACACTCTGACAGTATTTGACCAGAATCGTCACATTGTGAGTATTCAGCATAGTGAAAACTTTGCCATAGCAACAATGCTGGACTCATGATACAAACATGGAATTGCATCAGTACTGTAGGGAAGGCCTGAACAGGTAAAAAATATCAGTGGTCAACTGGTGCACTTGGTTCATGGGGCACAGAAGTCACGTGTAAGGTCAGCAAACCTCAGCAGCATAATCCAGCTGAAGGTGTACCTGTGGGACCATCAAGCATATCCTGCAAGGGACTCCAATTCCAGGTGGTCTGTCATCCAAAGTGGCTGGCATCAGCCCACTTTGGGAGGCTTTGTCCCAAGTGGGTATTTGTGAAATGAATGATTCATGAGAAGAGGATGATGCATCAACAACTGGACTTAGTGTGGCACAGATAATGGTTGAGTCATATTTGTCTGAAAACAGGCATCTGACAATAAATAAAGATCCTCTTCGTAATGGAGTGGAAAGGTCAGTGAATGGCCAGAGCTGACTGCAGTGGCACTGAAGTACCTCACATGTCCACACTCAGTGTAAGTGTTGAGAGGTATTCAGCTCAGCAGGTGCAATAGTCAGGAATGGCAGACAAACCTCATCTCCTGCAAATGTTAGTTTGCTAACATTCATTAAAATGAATGAGATGCACATACCAGCACAGACTGCAACCTCAGTATTCATACCTCAGCCTAGTCTTGGTGGTTTTGGTGATGTGGAAATGGACCATCCTGGTGGTACTGGCAGTGGCTGCCTAAAATGGCACACCATTGATGTAGATGAGGACACAATGGAGAAATAATTTCCATAGTGGTCAGACTTCAGACATAGATGACTGTGAGGAAGCTTTCTTTATGAGGATGATGAAGTGGTTAATGTTGGCGAGGTTTAACTGAAGTTGTTAAAAGGCGTTGTGCCACCCAGAACCACCACCACCACAACCACTGGGAATGATGTTAGCCTCTTCCACCACTGAGCATGAGTCTGTCCACCCCGGACAACCACCACCACCACCGACACTGATGTTAGCCACTGCTACCACTGAGAGTGAATCTGTCTGCCCTGACCACCACCACCACTACTAGGGGTGATGTTAGCCACTGCCACCACTGAGCATGAGTCTGTCCACCCCAGACCACCACCACCACCACCACTGGGACTGATGTTAGCCACTGCCACCACTAAGCATGAGTCTGTCCGCCTCGGACCACCACCACCTCCACCGAGAATGATGTTAGCTACTGCCACCGCTGAGCAGGAGTCTGTCCAGACCACCACCTCCATCAGCCACAGATACAAAGCTTCTAATATTTAAACCATAAAGTGAATATGTGTACTCATGTTTGTTATGCTATTTCACTTCTTTAGTTGTATGTTTTGTTTTCTATAGCTTTCAGAGCGGCAAAGGTCAGCCAAAGGTCAAACACATCACAACACTTATTTTTTTTACAGGTTAACAAAAAGTTTCCTTCACTGAAACTCAGGAATGGTACTGCAGCTGTACCGCATAGAGGAACCTATGGAATATCCATGTGAAATCCATTCTGGTGAGTATGAATATTTTATTTCATATGTTTCATTGTTTGGAAAGACTGCAGCAAATGCAACTGAGTATGATTCATATAAACTGTGACATGTGTACATCACCAAAACTATTCATGTAAGATATCATTCATGCACTGTATTCTGAACTTACAGATGTGCAGTCCTGACCATACCAGTGTTGAAAAAGTTGCACTCAGGTTGTGTTACTTGAGAAGCAGTGGGTTTGAAATGTAACTTGACTTGAGTTGAGAACCAGGGAGGGTCAAATTACAATTAAGTTGTAGAAGTCATTCATTTATTTTTTTAAGAAACTTCCAGATGCTTTGTTGTTCTGCCAAAGTGACCTTATCCAAAAAGTTCTTCAACATCAGGCACCCCCTCCCCAGTCTGGGGCACCCATAGCAGCACAGAAGTCATTTCATTAGATGACCATGGTCATCATTAACAACCAGGCTCAGAAGGATGCAGATGAAATCTGTGAAGAAGTACATAGATACATAGACATTAATCGGCAGATAAGGGCCAATGGCCCACCTAGTCTATCCATTTTAGTTTGTAACTTCAGTTTATGTTTTCCTAGAACTCTGTTGCCACTTACCCCTGACCTCAAGAATTCCTTTATGTCTATCCATTCATTCTTAAATCCCGTGATTGTTTCAGTCCCCACCACTTCCTCAGGCAGGGTGTTCCACTTGTCTACCACCGTTCTGTGAAGACATTCTTCATCATTTCCTCTGAATTGTCCTCCTCCAACTTTATCACATGCCCTCTAGTCCTGGAACATATTTTTCACTTAAAATAGTGTATTCTTGCACCCTGTTCCTCCCTAAAGATACTTGTGTGTCTCTTATCATGTCCCCTCTCTCCTCCTCTCTCCAGGGAGTACATATTCATTTCCTTCAACCTGTCCTCATAGGACATGTGATGCAATCCATGTACCATCTTTGTTGCCCTCCTCTGAACCTTCTCTACCCTGTCTATGTCTTTTCGTGGAGGTAGGGTCTCCAGAACTGTACACTGTACTCCAAGTGGGGCCTCACTAGTGTCTTGTAGAGTGGAATTATGACCTCCCTTTTCCTGCTGGTGATGCCCCTGCCTATGCATCCAGCATCCTATTTGCTTTACCTGCTGCCTTGTCACACTGTTTCCCTACCTTGGGTCATCAGAGATGATAACCCCAAGATCCCTTTCCTGCTTGGTGCATGCTATATCCTCACCCCCAACTGATATATTGTGCCAGGGTTTTGTGCCCCATATGCATTATCTTGCACTTCTTAATTGAATTTCAACTGCCATCACCACTGACCATTCTTCAAGTTTCTGCAGGTCCCTTCTCATTCTGTCTACACCTCTGGTGTTTCTACTCTGTTACAGAGCTTTGTGTCATCAGCGAACAGTGAAATTCTGCCTTCTAGGTCCTGCACAATGTCACTGATGAAGATGTTGAATAGGACTGGTCCCAGCACTGATCCCTGTGGTACCCACTGGTTACTCTTCTCTCCTGTGGGTGACAGCCATTTACCACCACCCTTTGTGTCCTGCCGCCCAGCCAGTTATCTACCCACCACACTACTGTCCTGCCCACACCCATATTCCCTAGTTTGTGTAATAGTCTTTTATGTGGCATATTGTCAAAGGCCTTGCTGAAGTCCAGATAGGCCATGTCCACTGCCCTCCCCTGATCCACCTCCTGGTCACCCAATTAAAATTCAATGGGGTTGGTCTGACATGATCTCCCCCCTGGTGAAACCATTCTGCCTTGGATCCTGGAGTCCACTGACAACCAGATGTTACCAATCAATCTCCTTCAGTGGTGCTTCCATGATCTTCCCCACTACCGAGGTGAGGCTGACTGGTCTGTAGTTCCCCACTTCTGTTGTTCCCACTTTTGTATAAGTGGACAACATCTGCTGTCCTTCAGTCTTTGGGTACCTCCTCTGTTTCCAGTGATCGGCTAAACAGGATTGCAGGGTTCAGCCACCACCTCTCTGAGTTCTTTAAGGACCCTGGCGTGCAGCCCATCTAGCCCCATTGCTTTATCAACTCTTATTACTTCCAGTTCCTTCGGACCCTTTCTCGTGTAAAGGGACTTATGTCCATTTCTGCACCATTCTCACCCTTGTACTCCTTCAGACCCATTACCCTCCTCTTCCTCCATAAAGACTGAGCAGAAATACCTGTTCAGTATGTCAACTTACTGTTGTCATCCTCCACATGGTCCCAAGTCCTCCCCTTCAGTCCCTATCCTCCCTTTGCCTTTCTTTTTCTTATGTACCTGCAAAGGTTTGTCCCCTCTACTGACTGATTTTGCGATGTGCCCTTCTGTCTGAGCTTTGGCTTCCCTTACTCACCTCCCTGCCTCCTTTGCTTCTCCTGGTACTCCTCCTATCCCTTCTGCCTGTGTATTTTTGTATTGCCTGAATGCAATCTTTTTGGCTTTCTCTTTCTTTGCTACCTCTTTGAAAACCATAATGGCCTCCTCTTCCTTTTCCTCTTGCTAACCTGCTTAATGCATAATTCTGTTGCTCTTGTAATCCCATTTTAAATACTGCCCACTGTTCCTCAACCCTGGATTCTGACCCATTCCCTTATTGCCTCTTTCATGTATCTCCCATTTTCCCACATCTGCCCCAAATCCAGATACATGTTTTGTGTGGTTTGGTTCTGCTCCTTCTGTGATTTCAAACCACAATGACTGGTGGTCACTGTTCCCAGCAGGTGCTCCCCACCGTTACCTCCCCATCACACTGCCCCTGTTTGTGAGCATAGAAGGTCCAGTATTCTTCATTGAGTTGGTTCCATGACCAGTTGCTTGAGGAAGGCACTTGAAGGGATTCCAGGATAAATCTGCTCTAGTTGATGCTGCTGCTGGGATACTCCAGTCTACATCTGGAATATTGAAGTCTTCAACCAGTACTACCTCACTCCTTGTCTGTCATCCTTTTGGATGGCTAGCATCAGTTCTATCTGTTTCTTCCTCCTAGGCTGGTGGTCTATAGACCACCTATGCGGATGGCTGGCCCCATTTTCCTTTCAGCTTAGCCCACAGTATCTTGCTCCATTTGTTCCTCCTGGATCTCTGTTGCCCTTATGTCGTTTTTTCACACGATGCCACTCCACCTCCTCCTCCTTCCTAATTGCCCAGTCTCTTCTGAATGTGTTGTATCCAGGAATGGCCATCTCTCAGTCATGGGTATCATTACACCACATTTCTTTGATGGCCACAATGTCCAGGTCTGACTGCACCATAACAGTCTCAGATCTTCCATCTTGTTGCTAAGGCTCCTGGCATTGGAACAAATGGCTTTCCATGATTGACCTCCTAGACTGTTTAGCTGTTGTACTCCAGCCCCTTCCCTGTTTTTTTTTGAAATTCAACTTCTTTATTGATATTATGCCTTGGCACAGAATATATGACCAGGACAGATGTACCACATATTAATAACAACCAAAATGACTGAAAGATGAGATAAGACCAGAATGTCATTGAATCCAGTATAACCCAATAAGATAAATTAAAATTCAAATGCCCTCTCCTCCCCATCCGCTCCAATACCCTCCCCACCCCCATCCCCTGGGTGTGCCTTTTACTGAGCAGTAAGATCAATTAATACAAGTGGATAAACAGCAATCCAGCAAAAGCCAACCATCAAAGAGAAGTTGAAACTATTTAAAACAGACAGAGGCATGTGCTATATAAGTCTACTTCAGATATAAAGCGTACAATTTACCCCATTTCTGGTTAAAGGCTACACAGTTCTGGGAGCTTGCTATTAACCTTTCTGTGTTAAAACAAAGTGACATTTCTTTCAACCATTCAGCACGCGATACAGCCAGTTGGTCCATCCAGTGTTTAAGAACCAGTTTTGACTGCTATAGAAATTAGAGCCATGTGAAATCTACGCTCTCAATTCTAATATTGAGAACACCCTAAAATACATATTTCCATGGTAAACAAATCATCCAGTCCCAGGAGGATCCAGATTAACGGATTGTATTCCATAAGGAAGCCACCTTATCACAGTGCTAGAAGATGTGTATCAGGTTCCCATCAGACGCACCACACATGTGTTACCATTAGCCTGAGGTAATCTGCCTGAATTTGGCCAATTTAACTGGGGTATAATACAGATTATTTAAAAATGTGATACTGTATGAGTCTATGCCTATCTTGAGTAAGATATCTATGCATGTCCGTCCAAATCTGAAGCCAGATCAGGGGAGTCTGGCAGAAGGAGGACCAGATTTTAGAACCTGTAAGGGGCATTAGGGTATTTAATGTCAATAAAAGGTAGTATATCCTAGAGATTCCATAGGGCTTACTTGCATTCCTTGAATCTGCTCTGAAAAGACCTAACTTGAGACATCATAAATGTGGTCCCTAATAGGGAAACCATGAGATGTCTTAGCTGAAATACCTTAAAATATGTTTCTGAGGAATACTCAGTTTGGCAATTATGTGCCAGTTGAGGAGAGAAGAATCCTTGAGAGAACAGGTTTTCCAAGAATATCTTGTAACTGAGGAAGCCAGTCTGCTGGAGCGGAGAACCTCCTATTTTAATATTAGGGTTTAGAATGAGGGGTTGGGCTGATCTTTTTGGGGTGAGATGTTAAGAACTTCCAACACTGGGTCAAAACCTTTATAGCAATCCCCACTGTCAAATTTTGTATAGAGTGGGTAACGCTGAATAAGCTTAGTTAGAAAACTCTGGGTGAGTTAAGATTATGCATGTCCAGAAGACTCTTCTCCAATTGTAGTCAGGTGGGAGAATGTTCACAGGATGTGGCTCAAATCATCTCCCCATTTTGGACAGATGACTCACCCAATAATAAAAAATAAAGTTGGAGGCGAAGTTCACCTCTCTTCTTTAGTAAATTGAGTTTAAGGAAGGCCCATCTAGGGTGTTTACCCAACCAGATAAATTTCGAAAGAGCAAAGTGAAACTGTTGGAAATAAGAAAAAGGAGCCAGATATTCAGTAGATTTAAAAGGGTAAAAGAGACAGGGTAGAACATTCATTTTATAATACTAATTCGACCCCATAATGTCAAAGGGAGTTTGGCCCATTTGGAGATCTTGCTGAATATTCAGCACCAGATCATCAGATTGAGCCTCCGAGAACCTCTCGGGTCTCTGGTGAAATGAATGTTTGTATATTTGATTGCGGAGGAGTGACCATTTCATACCAAATGAGAAGTTACCTTGGTGCTTCGAAGAACATTTAATGGAACATGACTGTTTTTGGATAAGTTTAACTATAGTTGGCCACTTGTCTGAACTGTTCAATAATTTGTAACGCATGTGTTATTGAGGTTTCTGGATTGGGCCAGATGTAAAAGTATATTGTCTGCATAGACTGAAAGGTCAGAGGTTGCTGGTATACTAGACATCCAGTGACCTGGGTTGATTCTAATACTGATTAGAAGGGTTCCAGATATAGGTTAAAAAAAAGGAGATGGGGACAACCTTGCTAGTGCCTGTAAACAGGAAATCGGAGGAAAACCCATTGTAATAAATTCTAGCTGTAGGCACCTTATACACCGTCGAATCCATTGAATGAAGGAATTTGGAAAACTCATTTTTTTTTTTAAGTGGCAAAAGAGGTCCCAGTTCACCCTGTCAAAAGCTTTTCTGCATCTAATGAGACTAAAGCCATGGGGATCTGGGAGTTCGAGCAGTATGGAAAATATGTAGAGGGATCTCAAGTGGCTGTGCAGAAGATCTGCCTTTGTACAAACTCCCCACCTATTCAGGACTCAACAGATGGGACCAGACCTGTTTAATTCTAAGAGAAAGAATTTTAGTTAAGATTTTAATATCATAATTTAATAATGAAATCGGACTTTAACTGGCTGGCTCTATTCTGGTTTGTCTGGTTTCAGGATCAGGATCATCTTGGGTTTCCAGCAGAGTAGAGTCGAAAGTGAATCTGAGGTGAACATATAATCGAAAGTTTCAAGAGAGAAGAGGAGCCACCTCTTTACAAAGGCCTTGGAGAATTAGAAGGAAACCATCAGGACCTGGGGATTTGTCGAATTAACCCCTTGATTGCCTCCACTACTTCATCCAGAGTAATGAGAGGTCAAGATCGCACACTGCTGGGCTTGTAGGGAGGGTAGAGTAAGGCCTTCCAGAAAATGTGTCTATATGAGAATGGGAGGTGAGAGAAGTATCTTTATTGTATGAAAACCTGGGAGATATCTCGAGGAGATGTTTTAATCAGAGCCATCTGGAGAATGTAGTGCAGGAATCAGTCTGAACTTTCTACTTCCCTCAGTCAAAGAGTTAACATTCTACCTGGCTTCTCCTTGGTCTAAGTAATGAGCTTTGTTTTAAGGATAATGTTCTGCTTTTTCTTACCAAATCAGCATACTCATTCCTAAGCTTCAAAAGGATTCCAAATCAGATTGGCAAGATGAAGAGGATAAACTGTTTTTCAGTCAACCTTATTTGATTCAACAACTCAGTAGCTTTGGGCTCTCTGTTTTTCCTTTTGGAAGCTAGCTTGATGAATTCTCCCCAATGTAATATTTAAAGGGCACTAGATTAGGTCTCTCTCTGCATATGGAACCAGTATTAAACTCCAAAAGGAAGAGATTTGCGACTTAATGTGGGATATTAATTGTTCCTCTTTTAAAAGTTGTGTGTTTAATTTCCAAGTGGTGTCCTTTTGAAAGTTTGGGTCAGGAGAAATTAGGATCCATGCCACCCAATGATGAGGACATAACAATTGGTCCAGTTCCTGCCTGGTGAATACCAGCCAGTAGAGTGGTGCTTATTAAGATGTAGTCAATTCTGGGCCACGTTGCTGGACCTGGGATGTAAAGTGAGGAAGAGTCATTAGAGGGGCGAACAGATCATGGGTCGCACAGACCCAATAAGTCCATAAATCCTCAGGGCAATTTGTAAGGGGCAGGGTCTTAATGACTGTTGAGTTTTGTCTAGGTCTTGTAAAGGAGAATTATTCCTGGTCACTCCTAAAATAAGTTGGAGGGCAAGAATGCTCTCAGTTTGTTGGGTCAGACCTATAAGAAAGTCGACATCCCTCCAACTGGACCATATATTGCTAATACCATTCTGACATTATTTAATGTGCTTTTAACAATAATAAATCTGTCCTCTTGATCTGTTAAACTTTCTTCTACAAATGATATGTCTTTTAACCAACCTTGCCACTCCTGTACCAGAGGACTGACCCACAGAGCATTGAAAATTTGAGAAAAGCCAATCAATGCAACCCATTTGTTTCAAGGTTGTGAGGTGGGGTTCCTGCATTAAGAGATGTCAATATTTAGGAAGGCACAGTTTTTGAGAGCCTGATATCTTTTGGGCAGTTCCCTGATGCCTCTGACATTCCATGTTGCAATCTTAATTGGCACCATGGTCATTTAGCATTTAGACAAGAGAAAAGGCAACAAACACCATTAACTGACCCGGCAATCCCATAAGAGCACCTCCTGACCGCCCCAGCCCCCATAACCCCAGTAGAAATAAAAAATGAAAAAAAGGTTCTCTTGCCAGGAATATCATGAAATGGTTGAGACATTGAGAGTAGAACATCTTAACTGGCCAGTGTTAAGTACAAACCATGAAATCAATAGGGAAGAGATTGAGACAATAACGAAACCCCCTCTTCCTCCCTAATCCCCTCAACCTATATACAAAGGTCCTCCCTGTATACTAGAAAATTTCCAGAATCTCTGTTTCATGTGACTTGCAGAACCAGACCCCAATGGCTGCCCTCCCATGAGAGAAAGTTGGCACCACGTCAAGACCCCAACCTGATCCGTGGTGCCATGAACTAACCGAAAAGAAAAACCCACCAAATGAGGTGCACCCCTGAACCCCACATTCCACAGCAGGTTCACCTTAACTAACTTCCTAAGTTCGTTATGCATGCTCCCGAAGTTACCTCCATCGAAGCCCCCCGCCCTTGACCCTCTGGAGAACTGGTCATGAGCCCTAAACAGCATTGTAATGTTCCAAAGGTTGCACTTGGCATGCCAGGAAAATGCTGGGAGTCCTGAAAATCGCTTGCAATTTACTCCTCGCCAGCCTGCCTGACTGTCCTCCCCGGAGGCACATAACTCCTGCTAGTGCTTTTGGATCCGACTCCAAAAGGCCATCCCTGAAATGGAAACCTGGGGTTCTGAGTGTTTGCTGGACTTATTAACCCCTAAGGTGAGCCCTGTGCCAAACAGTGCTAGAGTGCAAGTGTGGGGAGTGAACCAGAGGGACCTACGTGTCCATCCATAATAACAGCTTGGGAAGCACCCTAAAACAAAAGTACCCACACCAGAGACACAAACAATCTGCTATGCCAGATCCAGTCCCCTAGGCCTCACCACAATCCTCCTGCTTGCCATCCACTCCCGAAGGCCAAAGAAAAGACAGGAAAACATCAAAGAGGTAATTAAAGTAAAAACACAGCATCACAGCAAACAAGAACTATTGTCCTCAGGCAACTGTAATGAAGGCTCATCCACTTTAAACAAATTAGGTAGTCTGTTAGGAAGGTCCGTAGCCATTTGCTTGCTCCAGGGATTCATATGCATACCACACTCCATCAACTGCCACTTGCAGCTTAACAGGGTTAGAGTATCTTAAATTTTATTTCTGCCGCTATTGTTTGTTGACCGCGGGATGAAAGCAGATCTTCTTTGTCGGGTTTCATAAGGGAGAGCTGTGTGATCCTTGGTTTAGACTGCCCCACAATATAGCCTGTGTAGTTCCATGCAGCTTTAGAGAGGCATGCTGCTTTTCCAGGAAACTTAGGAATTTCATAATTAAAGGCCTTGGGGATGCACCAGGTGGAAGTTTTAGGTCTCAGGGAGCAGTGAGCTCACTCAATGTGATACTGTGGATTGAGGAGAAGGACCCACAACTTTAGGAGAATTTCTGTACAGGTTGGTGGTGTTGGAGCCTTCCTCCGATTCAGGCAGACCCCGGATCATCAGGTTGTTCCTTCTACTTCTCCCCTCTAAATCTTCAGTTTTCAGTTGGAGTTGCTCATCTGCTGTTTCAGGTGAACAATTTCTGCTTCTACAGTTCTCTCATTTTCTCAGTGAAGAGAGGTGCTCACTTCACAGATAAGCCCATTCTTGTAGATAGGGAACTTAGGTCTCCATGAATAGTTGAGCTCCACAGAGAAATCTTCAGAGTTTCTTTAAATGGAGCACCCTGAAGAAAGTGGTCCCTCGGTTAGAGGGATTGCTAACATACCAGAAGTAGCAGGCTTGGGAGCATTCCCAGAACTTTTGCTGTTTTGATTTTTAGACAGTTTTTTCTGGTGGGTGGTGGGGTATGTCGGATACCGCCGGCTTCATCTCCACTTCCATTTCAGCTTACAGTTTACTCAACGCGTAACAAATCAGCCAAAACTCTGCCGGAGTTACCAAAGTATAAAAGGCTTAGAATCGATGTCTAGCTGGTACCCTTTGGCAAATGAAGGCAAAGAAGATTATAGTCGGTCGATGGCGGGAGCTCCAGAATAGTGCTGCTTTCAGGCGCCCAGCATCCGTGACTTCCTCCCTGGTTGTCTTTATCCTGGTTCTCCTTACTGTCTGCCTTTCTGATGATTTTGCCCTTTTCTGTCAATCCACCTCTTTTGGTTTAATCTCCATCTTTGCTCACTGCTTTGTTGAGATATCCACTCCTCCTGTACACTGGTTCCACTGCTAGCTGTGGGGGTGAGCAAGTAGGTACCTTTCTTGCTGGCCTGCCACCCCTTGGCTAGTTTAAATGCTTGTCAATGTAGCATTTGAATTTATCATTGGTGCTTGGATTCCCTCCAGGATGGATGGAGGCCATCGAGCTTGAACAAGCTTCCATCCTCAGGTGGGTCCCCTGTCACCAGTGAATCCAAACCCTTCCTTACAGCACCAGTTCTTCAACCATGAGTTAAAGTTTCTAGTGCATGTACCTTATAGCTCTCCCATGCCTCTTCTTGAGTAGTACTTCTGAGCAGGTGACAGAGTAGCTACTTGCTTGAGACCTCCCCAATTTCTTAAGCCTTCCTGAACTTCCTTTGGCTCCCCATTTACCAGGTCATTGGTACCTGGGTGGATAATGACATCCAGCTCACCCCTCCTGTCTTGCCTTCCCCAGTGATCCCCAGGATCTTCCTTCATCCCTCCATGCCATGGTACCTGGTAGGCACCTCACCTCCTGTCCTCCCCTCCCTCCTGTGTTCCTAGCTGGATCCCTCTTAAGATGGAGTCCCCCACCAGGATTCACTTCCTCCTCCTCCTCTGGGGTCCACTTCTCTCCCTGCTGAGGTCTCCTCCTTGGCTAACCTGCCATCCTTTCCTTCCACTTCTCTAGGTACTTCTATTTGTTTGCCCTATTTGCCAGTGTAGCATATGAGTTCTTGAGTGGAATAGGATCTGGGGTGTGCCTCTGCCTGACTGCCTTAACCCACCTTGGCCTACCATCCAAGTGCTCCTCATTCCTCACATCCTTTGAGGCAGTGGCATTGCCTGGGTGGTCTCTGGATAGGGGTGATGGTACTCCTGACCAGTTTACTTTGCTCTGAGTCTGGCTACCTCATCTCGACAGTCCAGAGATGCATGCAGACTTGCAGCTTAAAGGGTGGAGCATCTGCAATTTTATTTCTGCCGCTATTAGTTTGTTGACCATGGGATGAAAAGTGATCTTCTTTGTTTGGTTTCATAAGGAGGCTTGTGATCCTTAGTTTAGAACTGCCCCACAAACAGCCTGTAGTTTCCGGGCTGAGAGCATGCTGCTTTCCAGGAAACTTAGGGAATTTCTTTAAAGCCTTGGGGATGCACCAGTTTTAGTCTCAGGGGCAGGCTCCTCAGTGTATATTTGGATTGAGGGAAGGACCCACAACTTTAAGGAGGAATTTCTGTGAGGAAGGTTACAGGGAAAGGAGCCTTCCTATCCAGGCAGACCCAGGATCATCAGGTTGTTCCTTCTACTTCCCCTAAATCTTCATAGCTTTTCAGTGGGTTGCTAATCTGCTGTTTCAGTGAACAATTTCTGCTTCTGATTTCTCTCCATTCTCAGTGAAGATTGCTCACTTGAATCCCCATTCTTGTAGATAGGGACTTGGGTCTCCATGAATAGATTTGAGCTCACAATCTTCTAGGTTTCTTTAAGTGGGGCAATTCCTGAAATTGGTCCTCGGTTAGTGGATTGCTAATATACCAGAAGTAGCAGGCAGGAGCATTCCCAGAACTTTGCTGTTTTGATTTTAGACAGTTTTCTGGTGTGGGTGGGGTATGTCGATGCTGTGCCACTATCTCCACTTCCATTTCTAGCTATAAATACTAACGCTATTACAAATCAGCTAAAAACTCACACGGAGTTACCAAAGTATAAAAAGGCTTAGAATCGATGTCTAGTTGGTACCCTTTGGAAATGAAGGCACAAGATTATAGTGGTCATAAGGGAGCTTCAGTTTAGGCGCCCAGCATTACGTGACCCCTTCCTGGTTGTCCTTATCCCTGTTTCTTGCTCGCCTTTCTGATGATTTTTTGCCTTTTTCTGTCAATCCACCCTTTGGTGCTAATCTCATCTTTTGCTCACTGCTTTGTTGAGATATCCACCTCCGGACAGTTGTTCCACTGCTATTGTGTGAGCAAGTAGGTACCTTCTTGCGCCTGCCACCTCTTTGGCCAGTTTAGTGCTTGTCATGTAGCATTTAATTATCATTGAGCTGGATTCCAGGATGGATGGAGGCCATCAGGCTTGAAATGCTTCCATCCTCCAGGTGGGTCCCCAGTCACCGTGAATCCACCCTTCCTTACAGCACCAGTCTTCAACCATGGGTAAAGTTTCAGTATGACCCTGTTTCCCATGCCTCTCAGGTAGTGCTTCTGAGCAGGTGACAAGTAGCTACTTGCTTGAGACCCTCCTACCTCTAAACCTCTTTCCTGAATTTGTCTCTATTTTATAGGTCATTAGTATTTAGGTGGATAACATCCAGCCCACCCTCCCGCCTTGCCTCCCAGTGATCCCCAGGACTCCATCCCTCCATGCCATGTACCTGTAGGCTCCTCACCTCCTGTCCTCCCCTCCTCCCTGTGTTCCTAGTTGATCCCCTTAAGATGGAGTCCCACCAGATTCACTCCTCCTCCTCCTCTGGGGTCCACTGTTCTCCCTGCTGAGTCTCCTTGGCTAACCTCCACATCCTCTTTTCCACTCTCTGGGTACCTCATTTGTTTGCCCTATTTGCCAGTGTAGCATAAGGAGTTCTGAGTGCCAGGATCTGGTGCTTCTGCCTGACTGTCTTAACTCCATCTCAGCCCACTGCCATCCAAGTGCCTCATTCCTCAGCATCCTTTGAGGCAGTGGCATTGCACGGGGTGGTCTCTGATAGGTGATGTGCCCTGACCCAGTTTACTTCTGCTCTGAGTCTGGCTACCTCATCTCACAGTCCAGAGAGATGCATGCAGGGCAGCACCTCAGTGTCCAGAAGTCTGCCTGACATGGCTTCCGACAGCTACTGCATTGCACCACCCACACATTGTACGCACTATACTCTATTCCACCACGGTTTTATTGATGCTTCACTACCTTTTATTAATTTTCTGTCCTAAAAATCCTGCCACTGATCCTCAGATACTTTTCTTTTAAAAAGAAAATATAAATAAATAAATAAATGAGTCAAAACACTTGTCATGCTAGGGTGGGCTTCTTTCCTTATGCTCCTCCTACTTCACCACCTACTATCCCCTGTCTTTAGCTCCTGTCAATCAGATTTAACAGGGCATATAATAAAGAGTTGGGGGAAGGGGAAGGGGAGGGATGAGTGGTGAAAATTTGCAGCAATTAAAGACAGCAAAGAAATACACCACCAGTACATTTTAAATTTTCAACAGCCCAAAAACAATTCTAAGTAAAGACAGCAAAGAAATTACTGTGCCACTAAAAGCCCACAATCTAAGTTTAATAACAAAAATAGCAATTACCAGTTACTGTAATGCTCTGAAATGAATATGTTTTTTCCCTTCTGGCTTCTTCTGAGAAAACTAAAAATCACTTGCTACTTCAACTCTGACTAAGCTCCACCTCCAGTTATCATGTAGCTGAGGTCAGAGGACAGACAATTAGCACCCCTCACCCAGACTACAGGGCAAGTCAGACAAGCCAAGACTAAATTTGTAGCAATTAAAGACAGCAAAGAAATACACCACCACTAAGTTTTAAATTTTCCACAGCCCAAAAATAATTCTAAGTAAAGACAGCAAAGAAATTACAGTGTCACTAAAAGCCCACAATCTAAGTTTAATATCAAAAATAGCAATTACCAGTTACTGTAAAACACTGAAATGAATATGTTTCCTTCCCCTTCTGGCTTCTTCTGAGAAAACAAAAAAAAAAGTACAGCAGGTATAATTCAGTAACAAAATAAGAAACCGTTACAGACAAATCTGCAAATATGCTTCCCCCCACCCCCCCCCCCAAAAAAATACTTACGTTCATGTGCTTGAGAGTTATCCATTTCCAATTTCAACACAAAAAATTCTCATCGAGCACTGGAATGTGCACACCAGCAGTTTCTGTGACCTGTGATAGAACAATACCAATGAGTACATGTCCATGTCAACCCCCTCCTCACCTACAAAATACACAAACATATATCTGTATATATCAACTCATCAAGGCTACTATTAGTGTACAGACAAAGAGCACCCTTCCATCCAGTTGAGATGATCACATTGCATTTGCTCGAATCACCTCACAGACCACATTGGAACAGCAACAGTTAGCTCACGGTCATCATTTTATTCTGGGCGACTTTGAACGTGCTGAAACACTCCCATTTCACTTTGTTACCACTTGTCAATTTTCTGGACATACAGCAGATGCATAGTGGGCATGCAGAAAAAATCTCTGGACTCTGTGTCATCACTGCATGCATGACTTAGTGCGCCATTAATTCTGGGAGACTTTGTATGTGCTGAAACGCTCCCATTTCACTTTGTTACCACTTGTCAATTTTCTGGACACAAGGAGGATGCATTGTGGGCATGCAGAAAAACTCTGGGGACTCTATGCCACCACTGCACGAATGAATGAGTGCGCCATTAATTCTGGGGGACTTTGTATGTGCTGAAACACTTCCATTTCATTTTACCACTTGTCAATTTTCTGGACACAAGGCAAATGCATTTTGTGTGTTGTGTGATTGTGATCTCATGATGTCATACTGACATTATCAATTAAAGCAGCATTGCAAGAATGTTGTGACAATTTTGAACTGTACTTTTTTATGCTACTTTACATTGCCACAGTCACTAGTTACCTCCAAGATGTGACTTGAATGATTCACTTCTTTTCACAATTTCTGTCTGCTTTACTAAGTTGACTACTTTTTTTCATGTACTGTATGAAAAAAAAATGAGCAATATTATTCTGACTAGGTTTGTACTTATTTGCAGCTGCTTTTCAATAAATATTGCTCTGTGGTGTTATAAAACACTGCCTGCTGCATATCTGTTAATTTACAGCAGAATTGATATATAACAACTAGCTGATGTGATGGAGAAAAGCAGATGAAGAAAATGACAAAGACCTGGTCAGCACCAATTTAAAAGGAATGCTCCTTTCATTATTTCACACATGAAAAAAGGTAGTACAGCAGACTCAGCTACTGGAAATGCTTGTATCATTTCAGTCAGGATGTAAGTAAAGGAAGCTGTAACATAGCATTAAAAAATATAGGTCAGAGTTCTCAACAGATTGTTGCACTGCTGCTTTACAGAGATTCACCACGTTACATAGTTATGGTGTTGCACATAACCTAATATGTGGGTGCCTTACTTCCAGGGGAATCTTTCTTGTGCCACATAGTGCAATACATTTCTGTGAAATACACCCATAATTTCATTACAATGTGTCACGTCACAGAGGAATTCCCCATTCAGAAAAACTGCCCATCTTCTGTTCTTTTCAGCAACGTTAGGACGGATGCCAAGTGGAGCGTGTGCGTGCTCCACTATAGTGAATGTCTGGTAGCTATCTGAATGTTTACTTTGTTATAGTAGTTATTTTGTGGGAAATGTAGGCACATTTCCACTAACAAGGCTTTTCTTAATGGAAACGTGCCCACACATTTCACCACAAGCTGACCATTATAACAAAGAAACATTCAGAAAGCTGCCAGATAATCATACATTCGCTATAATAGAGCTCACACACTCGTGCTCTCCCTGTCATCATGTCCTAACATTGCTGAGAAAGGGAGGGAGAATTTGGGCAGCATTTATGAACAGGAATTCCTCCATGATGTGACACACTGTAATGAAATTACAGGAGGTTTTCACAGAAATGTATTGTACTATGTGGAGCAAGAAAGTTTCCCTGGAAGTAAGGTGCCCATATCTCGGGTGTAATGCTGTAACTTGGTGAATCTCTTTCATTTCTATTTCACAAGCAAAATAGTTATAGAGCCTCAGTAATTTTTACTTTGTGTCGAGACTCATGAATTGGATTTTAAGTGTTTTGCAAATAGCATGAAGACTGAGCAATGCGAGTATGTTGTGCTAAACTGCATCTGTGCAATCACTGTTCTTTCCTGTGTGTGCATACATTGTGCAGCTTTATGCAAACATATATATGATAAGACTTGTTGCATTATCAACAATAAAGATAACAAAGAATACCTGATGCAAATTTTATTGGTACCATCAGCGCCAGCGGACTAAGCGATGAGATATTTTTTCAGAGATATCGGGTCACTGTGCACTTCAGTCACTCACAGTGCACACATGACTTTATGGAGATCATAGCACAAAAAACACATGCTCTCCTAAAAGTTATGTGTGCAGTATAGTATATAATGTGACTAAGGTGCACTCTGGCCAGACACCTCTGAAAAAGTATTGTATCACTTAGTCCACTGATGATGATGGTGACAATAAAATATACCGTATTCTGCTTGCTGTTCTTTATAGCATAAACATTGTCTGCAACAAGTCAGCAACAGCAATTTATGTTTGCAACATACTGCACAATGTCTGATGTCACACACACACACACACACATATACACACAAAACAAGACTGACTGCACACATGCAGTTTTACACATCATATTTGCACTGCTCACAATATCTTGTCCACAAGCACTCCAAAACAAAAAATAATCATTATTGAGGCACTGCAACTACAGAAGGGAAAATGTGTATTATTAAATAATAAAAAAAACACACAAAACAGTACAGCACAGTAGTGGGGACAGGGGTCCAGAAAACAGTCCCTTAATGTGGGATGCCATTGTGTTCCAGCAGCAGGTGTAGCACTGAGACTATCTGCATCTGTGTTGATGGATTGTATCCACCTGCTGCTGCACAACACCTACTCTCTCATTGTTCTCCTCCAGGGCCACCCACACCAGAGCAATGTCTTCCTGTGTAGCAATCACTGTGGCGGAGCCCACTGCAGGTGGAAACCCAGGTAGTGGTGGTGGTGGAGAGGGTGGTGCTGGTGGCTGTGGTGGTGGTGGAGCAGCTGCTGCAGTTGGCCTCCTCCTGTTGTGGTGGCAAGGCACAACTTCAACCCCAGCAGCACCCTTGGCCACTGCCACAGAAGGGCCAGCAGGTGGATGCCTGGCCTCTTCCATGGCAGCCTGCCACTCCACCTTGTGCTGGTTCAACATGTGGGTGTATTGGGCACCGATCCCCAAATTTGTTCCACAGGGGGCCACAGTGCTCTAGCACACTGCACAGACAGCACACCATGACTGTGCTGTCTCCCACCACACAGATAAAAATCTCCCACATTGGGGAGCTGCGGGGGGACCAGATACAGTCTTAGCACCACTTATATGTTCCTGGGGCTCCTCCTATGGCTGTGGAGGTGCTGGAGTGGGTGCTGCTGGAGCCCCTACAGCTGCTACCAGTGGTGGTGGTAGTGGCAGAGTAGGTGGATGTGCAGCACTGGTGTTGCTGCTGCTTCCACAGGGTGGAAGAAACACCCAAGAGTCGGGAGCGGTCCAGCAACACATGACTGCCCCCCACGTATGCACACTCCCCTCCTCTGCCTGTGCCCACTGGCCAGAGGATTTAAAATTTGCTGCATCTCTAATGACAAGTACTACTTGGCACATTTGTCAACTGTTCCTCTACTAAGGCATAATACTTGGCCATGTGCATTTCAAAAACTGTGTAACACATCTCTTTGTAAAGACTCGTCTGCAGCATGATATAATTAGGATATTTTATAAGTAAAAGATATCCTGTTTTTGTTTGTGCCACTTCTGTGTTAGCACAATTGAACATTGTTTTTTACATGATCTACTGACCTCTACTTAAGAGTAACATACTCTAAAATACTCATCACTCTGTGACATGTTGAGTATCACCAAGCGTGGCTTGTGTTTGTTGTTTTTTTTTGTCCGTTTGCGTCTTCAGTTAATACATCCATATTATTCTGCAACAGTGTAGTACTATGCTTATTTTCTTTTCATACATCTGTGTTGTACATATGTACAGTATATATGATTATTAATACATTTTTTGATTAAAGTCAGTACTGTTAGCTTTTAAGCAGTTGTAGTAATTGCTATTTAACTGAATGTATTAAGCAATGTTAAGTATTTTGCTGTTTAACAGTATTTGATTCACAAGTATTTAAACATATTCTTAGTATATTTATTAATATAACATAGATATTTATTATAACTTTTCTAGTTAGTACTAATTTCATATAGGTAT